>CAWUFW010002354.1:0-600000 GCA_963921515.1 Calotriton arnoldi
ATGGGCCCCTTAGTAACATTTTTGTTTTATCTTTCTTGGTGTGGATGTTTGCAACTTTAGTTTTAATTTAAAAAGAGGGGAACATTTAATTATTTAAGTTATTTAAGTTAAGGAGGTCTAGGTATTTATAAATTGTAAAAAAGTGTTGTTCTTACCTGTGTTGTTGTATAATCTGTTCTAGTAGTTTTTGTCGATTTTCTTTTTTTCTCTCTTGTAAAGTAGCTTTCTCCCTCCGTGTTTGGCCGATAAACGGTAAATTTGTGTTAGTTAATTGTTTGTTTTTATAGTGTTTAGTTAATTAGTTCACAATTTTTATTGGTTAGTGCTCTTTTAGTTTAAATTCATTGGTTGAGATATGTTATTTGAATTTTTAGCAGTTACTTTTTAATTAGGTAAATATGTGTGTTGTTTATTTATGTTTATAAAATATTATTTGTTGTAGTTTTTTAAATATAAATGTTAATATTGTTAATTAATAATATTTATAGTTGTATATTATATATATTTAATTTTCGTTATGTTTGTTAGTAAATTAATTTTATTTTGTGAATTGTAACATTTATTTGGGTTAGTAGAATTATATTATAATTTTTTAAAGTATTTAATATTGTTATATATGTTTTAATTGTTTATTATAATTAATTGAGATATGTTAAATAATTAAATAATTATTAATAGTGATTTTTTAATGTTGAATAGTTTTATCGATATTTTTTATATGTATTTTAATGATATTTGTAAGGCGATATTAGTGTTATCGATATTTGTGTTGTATTTCATTTTAATTGAATTTTCTCAATATTTTTGTTACCGATATTTTTGTAGTCGATAATTTTGTAAACGATATTTTGTTAGGCGATATTATTGTATCGATATTTGTGTAAATTTATGTTTAAGTATAGGGTGTCGATATTAGTGTGTACGATATTTTAACTGCGATATTTCTGTTTGTCGGTGTTTTTTTATCGATATTTAATCAGTGATCCTGTTATCATATCTATTCATCTATAATTGCTTCACTATTGAGAAATTGATTTTTATAAAAAGCAAATAAATTAGCTTAAAGTATCGCAGCACTTGAAATGTCTGAGTTTATTATATACAACTTAAATCTGAATATATTACCATACTTATATACCTTCCATGTACTTATGTATCTTTATACTTATTACTCTACTCCTAATTCAGGAGCTCCTCTGCACTACCCTATATCTCACCCTATACCTCTCTCAATATATCCTCTACCTCCACTCTCTGACTCATCCCAAACCTCAATGTACTACTCTCTTCCATGCACAACCCTAATTCTCACCATATACCTCTCTCAATATATCCTCTAGCTCCACTCTCTGACTCATCCCAAACCCCATTCTACTACTATGAGCCCCAAAGTAACACTTTCTAGACTATTCCGTCCTCTACCAATCCTTGCATCATCTCAAACCTCTTTTACTATATATATCTCCCAAATAAGCCTTCTAAACCATTGCCTATAACTCTCCCTTCTCCCCTCTACTCATCCCAAACCTCCTCCTGCTGTATAGGATCTCCAAATGAACACTTGTTAGACCCTCCCTCTTCTATTCACCAAAAAGCGCTTTGACGCATCATCAAGGGTACCAAGTGTTATAAAAATGCAACCCTTCCCTCTTTTATCCCTCAACTATCCTTTTTCAATTCGAATAACAGACTCACATGTCCACCGCTCAAATTAATTTCATATTTCCCTATAATAATTTACCACTAATCCTTTTTGGATCCCAGAGTAGTGTGCTACTCACTGAAAAGCGTTTTGACGCCTCATCAGGGGGAGTAAGGGCTATATAAATGCAATTACAATTTTAAAATGGCTACATTTTCGAAGCTAATTCTCCTATGTAGTGTATATCTCTTTCTTTAAGAAGAAGCTGAACCAGCAATTGCGAACCATTTGTCTGTTATTTTCTGTTCTCATGAGAAATGTTTACTTTTCCTAATCTTGTAGTGTTAACAAACGGTTGTGAAGCACTAGAACCTGCAAAGCACATTCTTGGAGAATGTATCTCATTATGTTGTAGATAGCTGTTAAGTCAGAAAGACGTTTAGTGTGAGTTCATTGTGTCTTAGCTTGAGAAATTAGTGAGTTTACTTTATCTGTTTGTACCTTAAGCTGATTGGTTCTCTTCATGGGAATCATGTGTAAGTGTGGCAAAATATTAGAAAATGTGTGATTTAAGTTAATGCTACATGGACAGTAATTCAGATATCTGTTGCCCCTTTGTTAGCAGAAGCTTTTTATCTCACAGAACTCCCCTTTGCATTGCTTGAGAGCAGATGCTTGGTAATGCCTCTCAGAGGTATTCTAGCAGAATCCTTTCATCCTGACTTCTCTCCAAATTTCCCTGACTTTTCCCTAGCTTTGCAATGTACGGTGTTCCCTTAATGAGAGAACTTATTGTGCTCAACTTTTCCTTTTGAGACAACTTTATAACTATTTTTCTTTGCTCTTATGATTTTAGATTGGTTTGAATATATTGACTATTGCATTCATGTATTGCTTTTTGAATTACAAATAATTTGGATGATTCAATTTGTAACTTTGTGAATCTTTTAATAAATCTTCATGGTTTTAAAATTACCACTCCCTGTCTTCCTTGTGGGGCCAAATGTGCTTCATGTTATTGAAATGTACTAAATTTGAAGTCAGTCCAAATCAGAACTAAAGATTCATCAGCGGGTGCTTGTTAAATCAGACTTTGCACCAGAATTGGTGTGAAGCAAAGTGCCCTATCAAGTGTGATGGTTAGTAGTTATACTGGTACTGTCATTGACAGCGCTGGCAGGGGCAATGGGTGGTAAAAGCTGCAGTGACCTCCTGAGAAGGGTCCTAGCACTTACTTTTTTTTTTCAAATTAAGCACTGGGGTGGGGAGAGGCTGAGGGAAGAGTGGAATACAATACGGTCAGGCTGGGGAAGAGATGGATAAGGTTCATTGTCACCATAGAAGAGAGAACAAAGTGCCATAAAAGAGAGTCAGCTACAGAAGAGATGGAGACATCTGCCCATGACTGTTAGAGATAAAGGGTGGCTAGACTGAGAGGTAGAGGGGAGCAGAAGACAGACTAAAGTGGAAAGAATGAAGACTGCATTTTTCTTTTTATGGGAGAGCGGGAAAGGGGCTTTGTGAGAAGAAATGAATGGTGGGAAAAGAGACAGGCTGAGGGGAGTGATGCAGTCTGGATGAATAAAAGTCTCATATGAGAGAGAGTTGGAAAGAGGCCGGGAAAACAGAGCAAGGTAGGCAGAGACTAACTATGTGAGACAGGACGGAGACAATAGACAAACTGTGGAAAGAAAAAAAACAAGATGGTCCAACGTAGAACAGACACAAAGAAAATGAGAGACACCACATCTTTCTGTGTAAGAGATGTGGACAATGGCATCCTAAGTGTTTGTAGGGCACTGGCAAGATATTTAGGGTCCTCTCTTTAATGTATTACCCTTTTCCTTTTATTCAAGCCCTTGTTATGCCAAACAAAATGTAATTATATGTTAAACCTTCAGAAAAAGAGCATGCAAAACCAGGTGTATCCTTGTCCTGCCTAGTATTCTCCAGCCAAATAATACCAAAAGAAATCTTGAACAAACATTGATGAAGCCATTTCTTTTTGAGTTCAGATCTAGATGTTTTTACTCACAACAACAGCATTGTATGTGGAATTCAGTGTCTAATCAGCTTGTTAATCCCATTGTTGGAATAATATGCCAACCTAATAAATATTTGGTGTATTGGTGCACAATATTAAATATGACAGATGCACATAGCTTTAGTTACTCAATATTTGTAATTACAAATATTTCCCTCTTCACACCTGGCATTCTTGCTACAACAGTGAAATTAAAAGTGTTGCTGTGAGGGTTTCATCATTCCATTGACTAAAATCTATTAACGTTCTCCTAATTTTTCTTTCCCTGCCTCGTCCCTCTTCTCCTCTGTATGTGTGTGCATTTCTAGATGGCTAGATAGGTACCTCTAACCTTTCTGAGTAAGAGAGATGGGATGGGGCACCATTCAGGGGATGGACAGAGACAGTAAAGAGAACAGTATAACAAGAGACATGACGAAGATGGAGAAAGGGTAGAGGTAGAGAAAAGGTAGAACAATATGTGAGTTAGGGAGAGAAGTGAAGTAAATAGAGAAATACAAGGTAGCCAGAAGGAAAGATAAAGAGAGGAAGAAGTATATAAAGAGAGATTTTGAAATAGGTAAGATTTTAGAGTGTAGTAGCAGGACATAGTCTCATATCAGTCCCACAGGGCAATTAAGTGAGCCACAAAGCATGGTGAGGACCCATCAAATGCACTCCACGGTTTCCTGAATAGCCATACTGTCATTAACCTGGGGACCCAGAGGGTTTGCTACTGTGAGCATAACCCTTATGAAGTCTAGGCAATGAGGCTGGACAACACAAGTGTTTACAGAAGCATTTGATTGACTGGAAGCACTTGTTGAAGAGAACAAAATAAAGAATCTTTACTGTAAGAACTTTGAATACACTTGATTTGGTGTATAAGAGTGCTTGAAAGGACTTTGAAACATTTACTGGGTTCTCCCTAACTTGGAGGGCTGGGTGTGTCTGCTCTCCCTCTTTCATGAGCACCTTGTATATGTATCTGTTCATGGTTTGGGAAAAAGGAGCTATCTTCGTTGACATTACTATGGCCCCCCTTCTTTTGTAGTCCAAAATGGAATGTATCAGGGTAGATCCAAGATGGTGAGTGTCTTTGGCTACACCAAACTTGGGCTCTGAGGGCTGGGGCTGTGTGGGAAGAGTACTATGGTAATCCTATTGTCTTCCCACATCTGAAGCAGGTATTCTACCCACAACAAACCCATAGACAGGAGTCTGCTAAAACAAAAGCAGGGTCCTTCACCAACCAGGCAGAGGATCTAAAAGCATTATCTTAGCATCCTGTTCTCTCCCTTCCAAGTGTGCCGCAATTGTTACTGTGGTTCAACAGGTCTGTAAAGCAGCATTTGACACTGAGCTGTCAAAAGGATGCCCACTGCCTCCACCCTTCATATTCTGTGAGCTCAGAGAAGTCATCGCTGCCCATTCAGGTCAGCCTATTGTTTGCTCCTGTGAGGCATTTCACACCTCAATCACACCTATTCAAGGCTGAGTTGGCAGCAGCTTATGCTAATTAGTGTTCTGTCAGTTCAGGCAGGTAAAGTGTCACTTGTTAAGAGTTACTTTTCCTTCATATTTATTAAATATACAACTTCTCCATTTATTAATAACTATTAAAAATAGTGATTTAATTTTTTTTTCTAGCTAATCTCATTCCCAAGCAACTGTTAGAATTTTAATCTGTACTCTGGTTTACTTTATAGGACAGCTAAGCCCACCACAATAAAAATAGTCTTTAGGGCCCTCTCACAGTAGGGGCATGGTAATATTAGTTTTCTACATGTCCCACTTTTGAATAACATGCACCCTACCTCCTGGGCTACAAGACCTTTATATGGATGACTTACTAATATTGAAAAGGGAGGCTTTTAACTGTCAAAAAGGGTTATTTTGACAGGTCTACAGTCAGACGGCATCTGTGTGAGTAATCACACTTGTGCTGGCAGGCAGTGCCATAGGGTCGCAGCTGCAGGATACAGCTGAAGTGGACAGCAGAAACTGTGCTAACCTCACAATACAGAGTATAGGGGCTCACAGAGGTGGAAGGCCACAGCCAGGTCATGGGAGGCTTATCTCAGGTTTACATGCTGTAAGAAATTGGGTTATTAGTTGTGCAGGATGTGAAACATAAGAAATTAGTAGGTCCACAATTTCCTGTTACTGGGAACCTAGCACCCCATTGTCTTGCTTGACTCTCTCTTAGGGTAGCGAAGCAGAGCAGCACAAGGCCTACTCAAGGCAGGTGGTGTGGGCTAGTAATCACCATTCGCTGGCACGCAATAATATCTCTCAAAAAATGATTGTCCAGCCAGTCCTTTTTCTTTAGAATATGGAAAAGTAAATTTATTACAAACACACTACTAAATACTACACATTAATTTGCAAATATATACATAAGGCAGATTGGAAATACCTTGAATGAAATCACATTTGACCATGAAAGGGTCATGACCCCTAAACTCACAGTGCCTATACCAGACAACAAATTACAATATTGGAGGTATTACTATAGATGAAACAGGCCTATTGGCTTTATCAAGGGTCCACCACATTACAAGAACAACAAACTACATGTTACAAACACCATCCTTTTGTGAGTAAATGCAATAATCAATAATAACCATGTGTACATGCAATTATTAATGTCAATAAAGCATATTAACGTTGATCAGTAATCACTGTCAACAATTTTATATCAATAAAGCATTTTACAATGAATATAACATGTGTCTATGTGCTTTTTATATAATTTTTTGAATTGCAACCATAAAAGCACCCTTTAGAGAACACCACTTTCAGGCCAAGACCACCATCATTGGAGACGCTACAGCGCTCCTCTTTTGCATTCTGTCCTGTCTCGGGGCTGGTGTCCTGGCCACAAAAACTGTTTCTCTGCCCTCTGGGCCGCATCGTCGCTGCGTCGGCCCCTGAGTAGATGAGGAGCCTGGGGGTAATTAAACATGATGGGAGAGGGCCCCATGCATGCTACCTCCCTGGGGAAAACAAATACATTAACCCTGTGCTGACCCCCAGGCCCTGGCCCACCCCAGGGATAATTGGAGTGTGGTGCAGCAGACTCCCATGCACTCCAGGTTTTCAAAAGGGTCAAAGGTCATCAATCATAAAAATGCCATAACTCAGGCCCGGTGGGCACATATGGACAATCTGGGCTCATTTTGCTCCTGTTGGTGAGCACTAGCCACCAGGAGTAGTTGTAGCAGGCCTCCTCACACCCAAGGCAGTGTACTTTGCAGGGAGCTGGTGCCACTGGTTTCCTGTGCAAAGTCTCCTCCTAGCCTTTGTCTCTGGCGCCGAAGTACAGATATTTTCCCCAACTGGTCCTCAGGGGGAGTTAGGGTTCCAGTCTCACTGCCCCTTGGAGAGCCACTGGTCCTGGGGTCAACTGGGGGGAAGTCCTTGGTCTTTTTTGGTATCAGGGGGGTTTATCCTTCCAGTTGTCCATGACTGTCCCAGGGTCCAGCAGTAAAAAGCACAAAAGCACCAACAGCACTTTCTCTCACTTCTACAAGAGTTTCTAAAAGGGGGTGGAAGGTTCTTGAATCTAGACACCACTGGCCAATCCTAAGGTGCCACATCACCTCTCCACCCCTGCCTCAACCCTCCTGTACAGCATGCTGGGACAGTTAAAGATGTCGTCAACCAAGGGTCACTGGTCACATCTGCACATAGGGTCTCAGTTCCGCTCCTCACTGATATCACTGCCAGGGCCTTTCCCACCAAAATGGCAAAGAAGAGCCCCCCCCCTGTGTTGGTTCCAGTTGTCTGGACTTCCTTCCTCCTTTGTTTTGTGGGCCTGGGCTGTCCCAAGCCCTGGTACTGTGTGCCAGGTAATTAATACATGCAACTTTTCATTACATCCCTTTCCTCCTCAGGAGTTGAGGGAAGCACTGTTAATTACTCTTTTTGTGTGGGGGGGGGCTTTGTTCCTGCTGCTGGAGAGCAGAGTAATTACCTTGGCCCAGCAGGTTGACAAAAGAGCTGAGCCAGAGAAATATGACAATTCTGGATGACGCATAAGAAGTACATGTTTGGTCTTGGGACCTGCAAAGATGAACTAGGTGCACCTTTTCTACCCCAGTTTCATACCCCACAGGATTTTGCAGGCCTAAAGGAAGCAAATCTGCACTCTAAAACAGATTTCCCACTGTGTGTACAATAAAGTGTCACTACAAGCACAACAGTAAATCACACTGACTTTAACTATGAGTGCCCACTAATATTATAAGGCTCATCCCAGGTCAAAATCTAACCTTGCAGAGTTCCCTCTTCACCAGGCTACCTGTGATCAGTTACCAGGCTGCACACAAAGGTTGTCTCACATGTGCAGCCCGGACACATGTGCACCTGCATGTGCACATGTGTTCATGTGTAAACAGCCAAGTGCCTCTTACTCTGGCTACATCGCAGTGGCCTCATCTTAAAAGGAGGACACTGGTGGTAAACACTCGCAGCCCATTTGCCATGTGAGTACCGTGGGTGAGACGCTTGTAGTGAGACTCACACATAATAAAAAGTTCAAAACTCAGGGGCATATTAGCAAGAACGGCGTTAAAATTATCGCTGCTTTAGCGGCAGGAAACTGCCGCTAAAGCGGCGATAATGGGCTTGATAATATGCCCTTGAGAATTCCAATAGAAGCCCAGGATCACAGCAGAACATGGGCTTCTATTGGTATTCTCAAGGGCATATTATCAAGCCCATTATTGCCGCTTTAGCGGCAGTTTCCTGCCGCTAAAGCGGCAATAATTTTAACGCCATTCTTGCTAATATGCCCCAAAGTGATCAAAATATCTGGGCATATTAAATGGGCAGATCCCATTTTGCAACACATGCTCACCTCACGCCTTAAGCCTGCAATACTTCAGTGAACACAATGTTCAAATACTCAACTGACTACAGTCATTCTAGAGTGCAGAATATCGTCTCCAGTTTTGGTTGGACTTAGCAGTTCTAAGCACCCTTCTGCAGCACAAGTGTATGAGATCTCAGGCTCTAGCAATGCAACGCAGATTCTAAGCACACCATGCAACCTATCTTAGCAAGGCCCAGCTGCATACAACTGCTGAACAGTCCTCAGGGTTTGATCCTAACACCTTAATGGCAGCCAGTCTGAATTTTTGTTTTAGTCCAGTCCTTCCCTTTCTCAAACTCAAAGTTCACTCCAAACTTTTAGGGGCAACCAATTGTTGCAGGGTGCATTTCGTCTGTCAGGTAGCCACACTAATACGGCAACTATTTGGGGTGGAACTTTCACTTTGCATTTTCTGTCCTGCAGGTGGGCAGTCTGTCCCTTTAGCAAAAGGTTTGGAGAGAGGGGAGTCAGAAATGTTTTTGTGAGGTGTATGCCATTTAGTCAGCCACCGGACCAATGTCTTTTGCCCACGTGTTTCTATCTCACATCACCCATTCACCCGTTGGAACTGGTTGCTAGTTTTTTTTTTTAAGTTTGAGTTTATTGAACAGTGAGTTAATAAAACAATTGAAGAACAGCAGGTACAAAAAATATGATATACTTCATATACATATGAATATGATAAAAGAAGAAAGAAAATAAGAATCAAAAAGAATTATTATCAGAAAACATGTTGCGTAATAATATAGAATAAAGAAAGAGAAGGGGGGAAGGGAGGGGGAGAGGGAAAAGACATGGGAAGAAGCGCATATCATTCTTATAACAATAAAATAGGAGAATAACATATGAAAAATATGAACTGTAAGCATAAATCAATTAAATGAAAAACTATCATACTATGATATAGAAAATGAAGTAAGGGATATTATGATATGTTAAGTCAAAAGAAGAAAAGACAAAATGGTAAATTATGGTGGTTTCCGAACTTCATCTGATGTAGTGATAGGTGGAACAATAGATGATGCAACACAGGTTAAAAAGGTATTCAGAGGGAGCCATAAAAGATCTCTTTTAATAGATAAAGAAATAGGGGTAATATAATTCATGTCTAATCTGTGATGGAAACACACAGCGTTCCACCAGGCTCTAAAAGTGACCCTGTCTGCTTGTTTACAATTTGAAGTTATTAAATGTAAGGCTACTGCTAAAAGTAAGTCTATTAATTTAAAGTTAGAAGGAGATTGGGGCCATTGAGGTGATAAGGAACCTAGGAAAATATTAGATAGGGAAAAGGGTACATTAGTTTTAAATATTTTATTGATTTGAGTCCAGACTAAAAGCCAAAATTTTGAAATAGTGGGGCAATCAAAAAGCATATGCTTTAAGTCAGCAGGTGTATGTGGACAGGACCAACAAGTAGAAGTATTTTGAGAGAAGTATGCTAATTTTGCTGGAGTGAATAGTAGACGTTGATATATAAAATAAAGGGTTTGAGAAGTGTTAGCAGCTCTAGAAGTTTTGTTGAGTTTGAACCATATCCTATCCCAAATGAGGGTCGACCAGCATTGAGATAAGTCCTTTTCCCATGCCAATTCAGTTTTTGATTTGTTTCTATCTGAAGAAAGAAATAGGAGTTTATATAAAGAAGAAGCAGAAGAGGAGGAAGCTAATAAAGGAAAAAGAGTTCAGCTTCTCATGGGCGGGCGTAGGAGCAGATGTTAGAGAGAAAAGATATTGAGTAAGAGCAGGGAGTAAGAGATTATATTGTGATTTGCAAGATGACGGCAATGAAAATTGTGTTTGGAGGTCAGCGAAAGATAGAGGGACGTCATTAGCCAACAATTGCGAAATCCAAAACAACCCCCTGTGCCTCCAAGACTTCCAATAAATGGTACAATTTAATATGCGTAATAAATTATTGTGCCAAATGGGTTGTTGATCCAGAGAAGAGGAAGAAGGATAAGAGGATGGTAAAAGAGGAATGAGAATTTTACGAGTATGGGAAATAACAAGAGAGCGAAAAGATGCAATATTGTTAGTAAAAGCAAGAGTTTCTTTAAAATCAAAGGGAGAAACAAAAGACTTTTCTATGGAGATCCATATAGGGGGAGAGTACCATACTCAAGAGAGAGCCAACGGGATGACTGTTTTAAAGAGAAGGCATAATGATATGATTTGAAATCAGGGAATTTAAGACCACCATTAGATTTGTCCGCCTTTAAAGAGGATAGAGCTATTCGAGGGGATTTACCTTTCCAGAGAAATTTTGTTAGGAGAGAATCAATTTTTTTAAAGTAAAACCCAGGAATATGAACAGGAATCATTGATAAAGTATATAGAATTAGAGGAGAAAGCATCATTTTGATGGAATCTAATCGTCCCCACCAAGAAAGAAAAAGTGGATGCCAGCGATCGATAGTATCCTTTAGAGTTTTAATGATATGATCAAAATTTATTTTCAAAGTATCTGAAATATTTGAAGAGAACCATAGACCTAAATATTTAAGTTTAGAGGGTTGCCAAGAAAAACCGGTATGAGCAAAATAATGTTTAAGACAAGTCACATTAAGAGGCAGAACCTCACATTTATCTCTGTTAAGGCAATATCCAGAGAGTTGAGAAAAGATATCAACCTGCTTAAGAAAAGAGGGGATAGATGTTGTGGGGTTAGAACAATATAAAAGAATATCATCTGCATAAACAGACATTTTGACCTGACAGGTGTCAAGTTGAAAACCAGTAATCTGAGAGTCTTGTCGGATTTTGGTTAAAAAAGGTTCTAATGCTATTACAAATAATAATGGCGATAAAGGGCAACCTGGTCTGACTCCTCTGAAGAGAGGGAAAATAATCTGAGGTCTTACCATTAACGAAAATAGAAGCTTTGGGGCCCGAGTATAATATTGAAATAAAGGATATTAGTTTTGGAGGAAAACCTATCCATTTTAAGGCCTGAAACATAAAGTCCCATCCAATCCTGTCAAAGGCTTTTTCTGCATCTAAAGCTATGGCTGCAATGGGATAGTCAGAGAGGAAGCTTTACTGAGGATGTTGAAGAAAACTCTGGAATTGTCTGATGATAGTCGACCTTTTACAAATCCGGATTGTTCAGGGCCGATAAGTTTAGGTAATATAGGATCTATACGGAGAGCAAGAATTTTTGCAAAAATATTATAGTCGGTGTTTACTAAAGAGATAGGTCTATAGTTTTTGCATAGGGATGGATCTTTATTTTCCTTAGGGATTAAACATATCGTGGCTTCTTGAAACGTTCCCTGAGAAGAACCAGATGTAATAAAATAATTAAATAAGGATAAGAGATTAAGGAGAAGAAGTTTAGCAAAATGTGCATAGAATTCAATAGTAAAGCCATCAGGTCCAGGGGCTTTCCCTTGTCTTAATACCGAGACTGCATGAGTAATTTCTGTTAAAGTGATATCGTCGTCTAAAGAGACAAAATCAACATGATGAGATGGGGGGATCGACAGATTGAAAGTAAGAGGAGAGATCTAGTGAAGATGGTTGTTTTTCAGGGGTATACAAATTTTTATAAAAGAGACAAATTCATTTAAAATATCACTGTCTTTAAATAGGGAAATATCGGCAGAATTCGAAGGGATTCTATTTTGGTCCGTTCACGCCTTATCTTCAAATAGTTAGCTAACATCTTCCCCATTTTATTTTGGCCTCCATAATAACGAGAATTACATTTTAAAAGATATGAGGATGCAGCTTCAGTGGATAGTTTGTTGAAAGTGAATTTTGCATCAATAAGATTTTTAAAGAGGATTCGGTGTTTGAATGATAATAAATATTTTCCAGTTGTTTGATCTTTGAAAGTAATTGGGCATTCCAAGTTTCAAAGGATTTCTTTTTGTGAAACAAAATTTATTATAAAGCCCGGGCTGTGGCCTTAAAGAGTCCCAGATCATTACAATAGAAGAGTCAGGAGTTGAATTGAGAGAAAAAAATTCAGAAATAAAAGAACTGAATTGGTTGGAGAAATTAGGATCAGTTAATAGATTATTATTAAAACGCCATCTACCAGCATGAGGGGTAAAGGGTATTAAGTCAAAATCAACATAAACTGGGGCATGATCAGATATTAAAATAGAACCAATTTCAGAGTGGAAAACCTGTTGAGATAGGGATTTACTTAAAAAAAGGTAATCAAGTCGGGATTGTGACTGACGTGGGGGGGAGTAGAAACTATACTCACGGAGGTCCGGGTTACAGAGTCTCCAAATATCCACTAAGGATTTACGACGTATAGCAGAAGTGAATTGTGAGTGCATCTTATTATTAACAAACTTGACAGATGAATGTCTATCTAATATGGGATCTAAAACTTGATTACAGTCACCACCAAATACAATATAATCATCATCAAATAAAAGAAGTTTATCAGAAATTTGGGTCCAAAAGACTTTATCAACATTAACTGGACCATAAACATTAAAAAGAACCAACGGTATTTGATTGATAAGAAGTCTAACTATTACCCATCGACCTTCTGAGTTCGATTCTTGATGAGCAATTGAAATCTGAAACTTCTTATGACAAAGGATTGAAACTCCATTCTTCTTACCGAGAGCTGAAGAAGAAAATACATTGCCTACCCAACCTCTTTTAAGTCTAGAAGCTTCGGAATCAGATAAGTGAGTTTCTTGAATTAAAGCAATATCTGTTTTTAAGTTAGCTAAATGGGCTAATACCCGCTGTCTTTTTATAGGGTTACTTATTCCCTTAACATTCCATGTAATAACTCTAAATACGACAAGTAAATTTTAAAAATGAACAATAAGTATGCAAACAGTAAAACCATCAGATTCATTATTGAAAGAAGAAAAAGAATGAAAAAGTGAAGATAAGAATATTGTTGTAAGAAGGAGAAAAAGGGGGAAGGCGAGATAAGACGGAGGTCATGAGGACTGAAAAGGAGGAAAGGGAAGAAAGAAAGAGGAAAAGATAAAGGAAGGACAGAACAAGGAACAAAAAGACAATACAAATCAGACAATTGTTATTGAAATGGGATAACTAAAAGACATACCATAAGAAGACAATAAAAGTGGGGATGGTGAAGCCACATGAGGGAGACAGTACGCCGAACCGAAGACTCCAGGACGAAAACGTCGAGGGGGAAACATCCTCCAGGCAAAATACAAGGGGACACATATCGAGGGACCGCAAAAACCGCACCTGATAGGGAAGGAAGGAAGAGAAAGTGAATGACCTACAAAAGCATAACAATACAACAAAATGTATATCATGAAAGGGAGAGAAAACAAAAAGTAGGAGACATCGAAACATCAGTTAAGTCATTTATGGTTGAGGAATGTCCATAGAATCATTTCTGCAAGTGTCCAGAAAACGTTGAAGGAGTGTAGGATCCTCATAATTTGTTGTTCTATTGTTGCAGGTCACTTTGAAAATGCAGGGGTGAAACAGTCCATAACGAGCATTCAAGTTACGAAGTGCTGGTCTCATATCCAGGAACTGTTTACGCCGATCTGCTGTAACTTTGGCATAGTCCTGGGCAAAAAAGAGATTAGAGCCATTCCAAGAGATTTTTCCTTTCTGTTTGGCGGCAAGGAGGACTTTAAGTAGGTCAGTGTATTGCAGAAAATACAAAATGACACCTCTAGGTTTCGTCGTTGAAGAAAGTAGAACGAGGGCCTTGACCCAGACGATGGGCTCGTTGAATATTCAAAGGTGGAGACTCAGGGATGCCAAGAAGAGTAGGTAAGAAGGATTTGAAAAAGGAGAGAGGGTCAGAGCCTTCAAGACCCTCAGCTAGGCCGTAAATTCGTAGATTGTTGCGTCTGTTGCGATTTTCCAAGTTTTCCACCTGTTGCTTAAAATAAGCTATCTCTTTATTCATGGGAGGAACTTGGTCAGTGGTTGCTTGAATAACATCAACTCGTTTCACCAAATCCTCAATTTGTTGCTCAGTATTTGACCAATTATCTTCGATGCTCTGGAGGCGGATATTGGTCTCCTCCATATAAGGTTTAAGGGCACGTATTTCCTCAAGGAGCAACTCCATAGAGATTGAAGAGGAAGGAGACGTAGGAGAAGGTGAATCCTTTTTAACTCGTTTGCCTGGCGCAGAGCTGGACGCAGAGGGTATTTTGGACCCCAATTTAGAGTTAGAACGAGAAGTGTTGGGAGGTAGGCCATTAGTAACTGAAGTCCCAGAGAGTAAATCATCCACATTGTCTTGCAAGACACTGAAGGGATTATATTCCTCTAAAGGTGTGTGGACCGTGGACTGAGCACCATTGCGATTAGAACGAGGTTTTGCCATGGAAGCAGAGAGCAAAAAGACCTCCCAAAGAAGAAAAAATGCTGCGTAAAATAGTAGAAATCAGACTCCTATAAAGGCGTTTAATGCTCTAAAAATATGCCTCTGAGGTGAAAAATAAATGGGGAGAAAGTACCGAAAATTTGAAAAGGGCAAGGTCAAAAATTAGGTTTCTGAGCATATTCTGAGGAGAAAGGGCGCCTCAGGTCGTTAGGCAGCAAACGGGAGAAAACGTCCGAAATTCAAAATGGCGGCCGCGACTACACAAATAGCCGCGGCCGGCAAAGATAGTCAGAAAAACATGGTTTGGGCTCAGCCCAATCACTCACGAAGGTCACATGTGGTGCAGGAGGACTTCCGACGCATCTGTGACTAAAATTGGGTCCACAGCTGAAGCGAAGAAGCCAGGAAGACGCCCGTCGCGTTACAGCGGCACGGAGCTCCTCAATCCAGCGGCCATCTCCGGCGGCTCCTAAGCCACGCCCCCACTGGTTGCTAGTTTTAACCAGACTGAAACAGTTAATGTCTGGGAATGCACACTGAAATCCAGACACACCTCTTCACAATTAATTCCTGCGGGAAGAGGGGTTCTAAGGCAGTAGCACATGGTGGAAGGCAGAAAAGGAGGAGACATTTTCGTCTTACTAACTGTAACAACATGAAACATCCTAAAGCTTTAGGGGCTTCATTCATATAGAGGTAGCCCAACTTGCGTATGTCATCTAACATGTATCCAGGCACTCTCATGCACATGCAACAGGTGCCATGAAGGGTCTTACACAGATTACCGACAGAGGCAAGCAATGCCCCTGTACGTTTCTGGTCAAACGGCCTGCGTCCCACTTAGACCCTAATAAGGCATGGGGCTAGCAGTCGCCCACACTAGTAAGAGTTTTTCTTTGATTGGGGCCATAAACCCTAACAGAGCCCAGCATTCTCCCAGTGAGCACTGCCATAATCATATAAAGAACTGTCAAGACACGCGTAGCAGCCTGTCACGTGGGCACTGTGCCCATGAATTCTGACCCTACAGCATCCCACTGCTGCGAAACACACACAGCTAAAAACATTCCAACTTCGTGATACAAGCAGTCAAAACATCGTTGAAATGTGTCAGCTCGCTCTCAGTGGCTGGTTTAACACAACACCGCTGTGGCACGGCGCTAATCTGTTTATCACCCTGGCGTCACTGGTATAATTTCACAGCACTGAATACATAATGGCACTGTGACAGTCGCCAGTTTGTTGTCTCTAGATGGTGATAAGCAGCACGCTTACGAGCACCAGTTTGTATTCTCTTCCCCCTCTTTGCTATCTACACAAACAAACCTTGGTTCCTTTGGAGAAAAACATGTCATTTGGCACCTCTCACGCTCCAAGAGTTGGACTTAGTCTGATTTACAATAGTTCTCTACACGTTCCTTATTGCAGAAGTGCAGAAAGCAGATGTAATTCTTCACAACTGACAAGTGTGCCAACTTTCATTTTATATGCAGATAGGAGCGCCTGTGCAACGTCACTTGTTGAAGCACTGAAATGGACCAATAAAGCAGTCTTCAACAACTCAATTATATTATAGACAATACATTTTGTCACAAAATGCGTTTATTCATGCAATCAGCTATATAACAACACAAAACTGACAAAAAATTTAAAATTATGTGCGTAAATACAAGAAAATCGCTTCCATTTGTTCCTAAATTAAGGATGTAATTTTACTCATTTGCCTCTGTAGATAGGCATACTTTTTATTTCTCAGAGACTCCCTTGTATATAGCTCAGGGGCGGGATCTAAGGTCAGCTGTAGGAAACTTTTTTGCAGTCTAAAACGCTCCAATTCGGAGTTTTCAACATCAAAAAAGTTTTTGTCCATGAATAGGAGGACATGTTGTGAGCGTCCCTTCCAAATTGCGATTCATGTCCAAATGCGTCAATGGCTTACGACCGGAATTCCTGTGACAAACCATTGGAAAGTTTCCAACTACCAAGGTGGGGTAATAACTTATTCAATTAAGGAAATCAGACTGCTTTGAAAAAAAAGTTGCAGCAATCAGGGATGGTGGTATGTTGACCCTTGCACTACACCATCCCTGTGATTTGGCCAATTGAAGTGAGTTGCAATGTGCCTTCAACCCACATAATATTAATTAGGTAGGTCAGACTGCGACTCACTATCATTCCTTATTTTGTGAACTGACCTATTAGTGCATAGGCTTGTTCTAAAAAAAGATCCTGGTCACACAAAAAGACTGGTCGCAAACTGGAACCGCTTTTTGAAACTGTAATAATAGTACATTTGGCTCCTAGGTAGTGATGTGGGAGGAGGTGCTGATGTGATGTCTTCGGCTCTGGATGGAACTCGTGCTACCCCAACAGCAGAGAATTTGTTTGCAAAGACGCTGATGCTGGATTTCAAGAATTCACATTTTTGCTGTTGAGCGTGAGACCATTGCTTTTAGTCTCTGAATTACCCTCTTGAGCTTGTCATAGTGTTTCTCTAGGGATCAGGTGTGCACTAAAGTGTCAGTCTTATATAGATCACAGCAGTAAGGCCAGTTAGGATTTCCAGAATGGGATTCTGAAAAATGTAGTGGAACTGGAAATACTGAAGTTGAGTCTCTTTGCCAGCGTAATCCAAGGTGGCTAGTAATATATCTTGATTGACGATCCAATAGAAGCTGTTGCTGAAGTTAAAGCCAACTATTGGGAACCAGCACAATACATTTACCTTGGCTATGACGTCATTCACAATCAGAATGAGGTAGCATTCTTGTTCAATGCAGCATTTGGTATCTGCATGTCCACACAAATACGTACCTCTTATAGTTGCTGAGGCTTAATTGCAATGACGATGGAAGAACACATGACGTGGCCCTTCTACAAGTTCTATGGTGTTGACTTTAGCAATTCAGTTTCTACCGTGGATAGCATGTGAAAAAACACTTATCGATGGCATAGGGGTACAGGTTTCACTGAATGATCTATGTTCAGTTTTACGGGTCTCTTCAAAATGTTCACCAAAATCTGCCAGGAGGCTGTCTAGGTCATTGACATGAACGCTGAATGAGAACTGAATGAGATGTAACTGTACTGCAGCATTATGATGACGACTCCACACTTTAGCAGGTGTACTTTGTTACAATTTGCATAGATTTTGCTGTTTGTGGGCATAAGTTCGGTGTGATGCTTCAGAACTCCAAATTGGAACTTGGTCATGATGATGATGGATGTTCTGGTGTTGATCACAGCCATTACCGACTGGTCTCCGATTAGGAACTGGTATTTTGGTTGCAAGCAGTTGTGTCTTCCATGCTCTGCTCTACAGCGTGGACTACGTGTACTGCGCTATTGTCATTCATGTCTTTCCCTGAGTTTTCAGTTTGTGGAGCTGCAACATCACTGACTGCTTTTTACCTTGGTGTCTTTCTTGTTCGGACTAATCAGCTGACCTTCACAAAATGGTTGTATTTTCCACTGTTTGCTTATCTCTTCCCCTGGGCAGGCCATTCATTTTCCTACACAGTGGCCACATGTTGGACTTTTGTCAGATTTTGTTGCAGACTTGAGGAATGTTGTGGCAGTGGTCATTTGATTTACTGGTTCTGTCTTGATTTGCTTATTGAGGGCTTCTTCAAGGTGAAAGGCTCAGGAGTTCAAGAGCTCTAAGGATTGGCTAAGAGTCAATATACCCAACATTGATTTGCTGGGTTGTCTTAGGACTTGTCCACTTAGCCTAGCAAGTACACACCACTGGATGAATTGTGCACGGATTTCATCATCTTCAACATGCATGGTGCATGTACTCGCAAATTATTTCAAAAGAGGGTGGAATGCATCTACTGATTCATCAGGACTTTGTTAGAAGCAGCAGATATCACTCATAATCTGGATAGGCGAGTGGTGCAAAGTGCTCTTTGAGACCCACTAGAGATGTGTCACAAGTGTAAGGTGGTTCTGCTTTGGTGAGTGGGTGAAATAATAAAAAAATGCTGGATGGATCTCTTCCTGTCTACCGGTATGGCTGTACATAATACATTTCAAGGTGCTCTACCCACAGTTTCTACTTAGGTGCCTGCAATGAGAATGTGCCTGATATTTCAAAAGGTGTGATAGCAGGAACAGACAACACCATGCAAGGATGTGACCTACTGTTTGACACTTCATTCCTAATGCTTCTACCATCAGGCAAGGTCTTTTCTTTGGACTGTTGAAAGTACTTGCTGTGACGAACAGTTATGTTCCTGTCCGAACTGTAATTAGTGTGCCCGGAGCTAGATCTTTTGCTTTTAAGTATTTATGCAGTTTGGAGAGGCACACCTGCAGTTGAGGAGATTTTGGTTTTCTATCTTGTTGGTCTCTTTTAACTGATGTTATCATCCTCAGCTTGTGGTTTCAGGGACGAGCACTGTCAATGCCAGCTTTCAGAGTGAGTATTCACTTGCAGGACCTTCATGGTGCACTTATTTGCAACATAGTTAGAGCATCGCCACTGATGTCAGATGGAGAATTAGTTATATGCCGTTTAATTTCTTTAAAGACACTTGCCTTTTTTCCTTTGAATAGGCTGCTCTTTTCCAGGCATTTCTGGCATTGTGGGTAAAGTTAGGGTGGGTTTGTGTGGCCTCGATAGCAACTGCTTGACATGGTGTTATGTAGAAGTGGACAACACAGCCTTATTTTGCAGAGGTAGGTGTAGCCTCAAGGCTGATGTGGTTTCACGGGCTACACCAGCGCAGCAGTTCTGGTAAAAATAAGAACACAAACACCATGCACTGCTTCTCTGACTGGAACCCTGAAACATGGATGCTTTATTAACCACAACACCTCATCCCTAGACACTACCAATTGTGAAAAAATGGAGAGGTGGCATGGGTTGTACTATCATTCTGGTGTTGTGCATGTGCAACACCATACACACCTCCCAACTTACATTAGAGTAAATCTATTATGCATGATCCTGTTTCAAGTGGTGGGTCCTGGGATCTATCGAATAATGAAAAATTACAGGCCTTCCGTGCAAAATGGGTAAAATCTCACTTTATTCCCACATCCACGGGTGCCAACTTCTGCGGGGCACCGGAAATCAGACCCTTCCAATATTTAAGTTGAGGGCCTCCACTTTTGGAGTCTAACACTGGAAAAGCTCACAGTGTTGCACATGCAGCACATGCATTGTTGGAAAGTGGTTTATTAGTAGTGATTTGTATCACAAGTAAAATGCCACAAACACAATAAAAGGGTCAGTCAAGATCTCAATAAATTATTCCTATGCTCAACCCTTGGTGGCTGGCAATGAGCAGGCAACCGTAACTTAGGAGACAGGTGTGTAAAGCATTTAAAAACACCAATATATTGAATAAGTAAGACACAACACACAATAAAAATCCAACACAATTTTATAAAAATAGATTATATTTTTATGAATAAATACACACCAAAATGACAAAACTCCAATGTAGGGAACCGGAGATATGAATTTTTAAAGAATAAATACTTTCTATAGCGCCAAATTGGGACATCTGGTCACTCATGACCGGGAGAAAGGCAAAGTTTGAGCTCAACCACGACAGAGCCCTGGTCAGCAGGTCAACATTTTACCTTCACACTTAGAAAAGTTTCTTGAGGATTTTCTACCAACGTCGAGTGAGGCTCCTCTTCAGGCCAGATTAGGTGCGGGTTCATCAGATTGATCCAGCGCTAACCCCTGGTCAACTCCTGGAAGTCTTGAGCTCCTGAGCTTTCAGATGGACAAACCTGAAATCCAGGCCAGGACGCGGTTGAAGATCTCCGGCTTGACTCTCGACGTCAAGTCAGTCACCTTATAGAGCTTTTTAACAAAAATTCTCAAACTTCACCAAACTTCTCGTTCTTCTTCGAGAAGGTCTCCTTGAGGGTTTAACATATCCACAACACCAATCTAGGGGTCTAGAATCTATGACATGGTCCTAAGGATGTTGGGACTACAATTCCCACAATGCACCTGGCCAAATCCTTAAAAGTCCACTGGACACACTGCAGGGTGAGGACGTCTTGTTGGAGATGATGCAGGTGGGCTCAATTAACCTGTAGCTTGCAGGGAGCCCACATATTAATCCTTCTTGAAGCAAGACAAAGTCCTTAGGGCTATAGTCCCAGAATGTACAGCAGGTGCTGTCCTTCAGAGTGCAGACCTTTGGGGTGCAGATTAGGTTTCCAACAGGGAAGTCCTTCTTCTCTTTGTAGTTGCAGGCAGCAGTCCAGAGTTGCTTGCCAACTCTTTCATATTTATGCTGTGTTTCTAGGCATCAAGCAGGGGGGAATCATGACCAGTGGGATGCAGGGTGTCACACAGGTGTGTGACCACTCCCTTCAAAGTGTGGCAGATTCTTGTCCCACAAAGCACTATTCCCTCAAAATCCACAGAAATTCTCTCCTTGGAGGTCAGACCAAGCTAAGCAAACGCATTGGCATGGCTAAGATTCCCTAACACTCCCCTTCCATCCCTCTCCGTTAATAATTACAGGGGTTCCTGTGTGGCTGGGGTGGCAGGATGTGGGGGTGAGCCTGTGCTGTCCTAAGGTGTCATTCTTCCTTTGAAGACCAGTTTGGTCACCCCTCCACGCTCCTGCCATCTGCATCTGAAGTTTCAGTTCTCCTCCCACAGGAAACCTAATGTCTCTCGAAGAGGCTGCTTCACACCTCATTAACACAGCTTGTCTCAGTCTTGCAGAGGCTATCTAACCAGGAGAGACCCGCTGGAAGCCTGGGTGATTTGGGCTTACAGAAAAGAAAGTTAATTAGCCTCTTTTCTGTGATAGATATTATAGATTCAACAGTGGCATTATTGGATTTATCATAACTATCATTTGAAGTCCATGAATGCCATTTAGCTCCTTCCTAGCAATATTTATAGTTAAATAAAATATTCCAATGTAAGCCTATGGAGATAATTATCTACAATGGGGAAAACGAATTTGGCAGTTTTTCCTCACCAGTGCTTAGAAAACATCTTTTATAATGCCCCTGCATATAGTTGCAGGGCACCCTACTCCCTAGAGTACCTAGGGGAGACCTTAGGTGTGACATATGTAAAACTAAAGCAGATTACTACTTTGGAAGTACCTTTAATTCCAAAGTCGAATTTGCATTTAATTTAATTTTAAAGACAAGATGCAAAGCAGGGCTGCCTTTAAAAGGACAGCAGGCAACACAACAGTGCACACTCCCATGCAGGAAATCTATAGGGCCTCTAAACCTCCCTGCCCTATTATATACTAAGGACTTATAGGTAGTTTGATTCCCCCTTGCTTTATTATATAGTAGGGACTTACAGGGGTCTGTCATGGCCAATTGTAATTATACGTAACCACCATATACCTTTACAGCAGAGCACTGGACCTGGGTCTGGTAAGAAGAGCCCAGGGCACAGTCAGAGTCAGATACCAAAAGTACCAAACAAAAAATGGGAGTGATATTGGGGCCAAAAGGATGACTTTCTCACATGCAGTATATCTCACAATTGCTGCAAGTAAGGCACTTTAAAGCGCACCAAAGCTTGGCTCTGGAACAGAGGCCCCAACAACGTTTTTTGTCTTAGAAAATGCATTCCATGGGGCCTCTCATTGTGATGGGCAGTACTGTTTTTAGCGCACCCCATTCTTTTAAAGGAGAGTGAACGTTTGCCCATTGACACCGACCCAACTCCTGACTGCATCCTAGTGCTGGAATCTGCACTATATATATATATATATATATATATATATATATATATATATATATATATATATATATATATATATATATATATATATATGTGTGTTTTTTTAATGTAAAATGTGAAATCAGTGGATACCAAGTCCTGGAATTTATTTAAAACGTCTTTCAGTAAAGGTACTGCCAAACAATTGGGCATGGTCAAGGACTTTTGATGTGTTATATGTAGGTGTTAATCGATGTATAGATTTGTTATTAATTTTTAAGTCCGGCCTAGAATTAGCTGAACTTGTTAGCCATCTTCACATTTTCGAAAAAATATAACAAAAATATAAACATATATCTTTTGATCAGCTATCTTGATCTATTGGTCTGTTATACTGTTATTCACCTTTTTCCCCCACAGCATACATCATGGAGGTAATGGGTCAAACAACTTACGTTATTGTCTTCACTGTGAGTCACAGTATTTTGTCTGTGCACATGTGCAAATCCAACTAAAGTGTAATCCATTTCAGACCCAAGGCTGATGGAGCAATCTCTGATTTTGTTTCTACTTGTATTCCCTTTTTTAATTGATTTTAGCAATGGGTCATTTCTTACTTATATTTCTGGAAACATGCACACCACTTTTAGGCAGCTGAATTTATACTTTCTTAAAACTTTTAAAATGCTAATAATTATTGCATATGCTTGCAAATCTCCACATTTTAAAAAATTACTGGCTTGTCGAGGTCACTTTCATTGGCTTTGCCAAATCTTGCTCTAAATGAATTCAGATGATTGGATAATCAAGTTAGGCACACCTTCTAGTCTCATAGTAAACGTTTTGAGAGATGCAGTAAGAGTTCAGAGGGAGCATGAAGCAGAGGGTGAACATGTATGACCTGAAGTGGGGGAGTAGAGAGGGCAGTGACTGTTCAGAAGCTACAGGGAGCAGATGGGACAGTGTGAGAGAAGAAGAGGTAGGTAGAAGAGAGGTCAGTGAGAATTCCTAGTGGGCAGGTAGCAGGCTGGGCAGATTGAGAGCAGAAAGAGGAAGGAGAAGACAGGGCAGTGTATGAGGATGGGGGAAGTGTGTGAGCAGAACATACAGGATCAATGATCTACCAAGGAAATGAGTGGCACAGTCTATCAAATGTCATATATATCACAGGTGGATGTATATCACAAGTGGATAAGCCTGCCTGCCTCCCATCTGCATATCTTCCAAGTCTATGTTCAAAATTGCTTATGTGACCTGGGTCCCACCAATAACTTTGTTAACCCGACTACCAGGACCACAATTTCAACATGCATAGTGGAGGTCTACTTTCAAGGTTTTGGGCGATACAGAGTTGGAACTCCCTCCCCACCGTACACAGCATTCTTTATATTTGGAGGTTGCTAGGTAGGCATTCCTCTTTACATGTGGATTTGGGCTACTGCAATGTGACGGCTGCTATTGTGTTTGTCTGTGATGGTTGTTGGTGTCCTGTGTTTTACTGGAGCAGCCTAACAGGATGTCTGGTTTTCTTATAGATCAAGAGCTAAGTGTTATGTGGAGTGATCAAACTGGGATGGACTAATTCATGAGTAGGTATGAGTACAATAGAGGTGTAGGCAAAATGTTTCCCTTCAGAGGCTGTTGGCGGGCTGGAGTATTGATATTGTGGTACACCATGTTTATTCTGGTTTATTGGTGCATCAGTGTTGATGAGCGACTGAAAATGCTGTTACCCTGCCCCCAATCATGTCATACAGCAGTAGGGCTGGTTGAATACACTTCCATAATTATGATGAATGTATCTTTGCACTTGGTATATAAGTTAGTAGCTTAATTTGTGGACACTGTGGGGATAGCGTGGGCTATATGCTTTTTTAAGAGTTTTTAACCTAGCTTTGGATAATGTGACAGCCTTCTGACATGTGGGGATAGTACAGAGCGGACAACTAGGTCAACATAGTTAATTCAATGACTTCAATTGTGTCCTAACTCAATGTGTGCCATGGGAAGTCCAGCAGACTGCAAGTAACATTAGCTCATGGTGGTGATGTTCTGGCTGCCAGACGTTATCAAGTCAAGTAGCTGCCAGAAAAGTTGAGTGACTACCAGATCTTACCAAGTTGCGTACTGGGAAATAGTTGCCAGGTGTTGAAAATGCATTTCAATGGTGGTGGCTTGCATCTGAGATAGCTCCACTGACTGCCCTGCATCAAGGGTAGTTTGTGAAGTAATGGCTGGGTGACCTCAAATTTGTACATTGAGGTTAGCGCACCAGCAGCCCTGTATACATTGTGTGTGCACCGTACTGTGAATATTTACAAATGAGCAGGCAGTGGGCAGATGTCAGAATGTGACAAGTTATGAGTCTATGGGTACATTTTGGGACTGGTGGACCTCCCAAAAGCTCAATACTACAAAATGGGCCACATTCAGTTGAAACTCAGCACTATCTCATAGGATTTTCTATTTGATATGTTTTGGGTCTAGTGAAATGAAGCAGGAGCTGCCACTTAGGGATAGTGTTAATCTTTCCTGCTGCAGTGAAATAGTTATGGTCGAATGTATACTAGAGGATTCAGCTCAGTCCCAATTTGCCATGTGTGTGTTGTGAAGAAAATGAGATGAAGTAGAGATGGAAAAATGAATAGCTCTAGTGCTGCAGAAGGTACTGTAAAGGACATGTTACTTTTAGCTAAAGACTTGTACTTTCAGCTGGTGTTTAGCATGAACCTTTGGAAGCCATGTCCCATTAGACCTGGTCACTGCATTGCATCTGTAGTATGGGCACTGTGATCAAGTATAACTGATTTTGCAGCTAAATAGTCACTAGTGATGTGCCTAGGTAGTTTTGGCACTCTGGTGCGTTGATTTATTGTGTGAGGTGGGCTTCTAAGACAGAGGGTTTTATTTAAAGTTTGGTGGACAGAGTAGTGTCTGTTGAGGTGGCAGAAGACATTATCTCTGCCATCCTGAGGGTGCTCCATCCAGTAAATTTAGAGATGACAACCTGCCCTGTGATCATCTCTATACATTAAAGCAACCACTGTCATGGCAGTTCTTTTAAATGTACTAAACGTTTGGTGTGTGAATGCAGGCCAGACACCAAACTATTGACATTTGTTTGTTTTCCAAAACAAGCTCCTAAAGTAGGAGCTAGTTTTTGTAAAAAAAAATTAATGACCCTGGCAGTTTTCTTTCAGGGTGTGGTTGTCGTTACTATTTTTTTCCTGTCTCTCATTGCCAGGTGTAATGTCCTTTCTCTGATGGCCCCAATTCTGTTGGGCTGTCAGAGAAAGTATTTGGTTAATAAAGCCAACAGGGGGTCTGTTGATGGAATACTTAAGTTTTGCTCGCAACAAAATGAGGCGGAGGGTCAAGGGTTTGGTGAGCAGGGTTCTCCATCATGTTTGCAACAGAGTACCCTGTCTGCCAAACTCTAAATCAAGCCCTGAATATCCTCCACAAAAATATGATGATACAAAATATCACAGAATAAATATTTTAAAGTACAAAATATAGAGGATCAAAATTGCATAGTCCAACAGGGCCAAAGTTATTAACAACACAAAAAACATTTTGTTTTTTCAATGGCACAGCTGACCTAACTCTAACCACCCAGTGGCGAGTGAGAAAACACTTTGCATAAAAAAAGGAAAAAAACAAAAATAACGGACCGACAAAATATCTCCCCAATTACAACTGCAGATATTGGCCATCTTAAAGCATTATCTGACCTGGAAGCAGACTCAGAGGGATCAGAAGTTTCCCCAGTGGTGGAGGAGCTATCAAACATTGAGTATTGTGAACTCATGGGGATCCCCACGGAAGCAAGTACAAGCAGCAAGGGCAAACCAAGGTCGAGATTTTGCCCCCAATTGCCACCAGGGAACAAGGTGGAAATCTTTTAGGAGTTCATGATTGAGGGTCTGAATAAGATATCATGCACAAAACATAAAGGGAGAAAATCAAATCGCCACCAATCAAATATGGCAAAGGATGACTGGGCTGCGTTAAAGGACTTACAAGATGACAATCTCATAAAAAAGGCATCCGACAGAGGAGGAAATATTGTGGTAATGGACCTAAATACATTATAGAAGCAAAGAGGGAGATCAATAATAAGGAAAACTATGAAAAATTGAGCTATGATCCTACTGATGAGCATATGAGGTTATATAATCAAAAATTGAGTGACCGGCATTAGAGGTGTCTACATGATGACGAGTATGCCTACCTAAAAAATGATCATCCTATTAGACCTACCATTTATTTCCTGCAGAAAATGCACAAAGATATTCTAAATCCATCGGGAAGGCCGATAGTGAGCTCAATTGGTTCTCTTTTGGAACAAACATCCAGGTTTATTGACATTTCCGTTTCCCCGAATGTGCCCACTCTAACCTCATACCTCAGGGAATCCATGGATTTTCTCAATAGAATCAATGACATCTCATGGAAGGAAGGCTATCTTATGGCCACAATAGATGTGGTTGCTTTGTACACATCAATCGAACATGCTGATGGCTTGGAGTCCTTTAGATACTGCTTAAGATCCAGATCGGTCAGTCTGCTTGAACATACAGAAGTGCTCATGGAAAGGCTGGAATTTTGTTTAACGCACCATGTGTTCCTATTTGATAAGAAATGTTATTTACAAAAGTAAGGACCTGCCATGGGCACATCGTTTGCCCTACCTTCGCCAACTTAACAATGGGCAGCTGGCAGTCGCGGCCGGCATGACTCGCGGGTGGGGGGGCACGTGGAGAGGATCGCGCGGGGTTTAATTAAAAAAAAAATTAAAAATTACCTTCGCCTCCGGTCCCACGTCGTGTCTCCTCTCTCTGCTCCTCACAGGAAGCAGGCAGCCTCCCTCTCCTCCCTAAACCAATCACAACGCTGCAATGGCAGAGTTGTGATTGGCTGGGACGCCGACCACCCAGGCGTCTATGGGGAGGCCGTTTTCTCCATGCAGGCTGCATGCAGCCTACATGGAGAAAATGGGAGACTGCGTATGACTGGTTTGGTTGGGCCTGGGGCTGACCAAACAGTCAGCGCCCACAACAGTGGGCAAGCCACTCCTTCCCTGCCTGGAGCAGGACCGCCCACCAGCCCGCCCCCAACCAAACCCTTCGGCTTTCTCGCAGTGCAAGAAGCTGCAACGTAAAATGGTATTCATAATACCATTTTATGTTTCTGCTTCTCGCACTGCGAGAAAGCAGTGGGGCGACGCTCCTCCACCCACGTGGAGGAGCCGCCCATGGGTGCTGAGAAGCAGAGACAATCTGGACGGAACAGAACACAGCAATCATGGAGCATGTAATTTTATGGTTGCGGTACATTGACGATCTGTTTTCAATCTGGGAAAGAAGTGAGAAATATCTTGTCAATTTTATTAAATCACTGAATGATAATCCCCAGAAACTAAAGTTCACCCATGACATCAATGCCAGTGAGATAACATTCTTAGATGTAAAAATTTACATTCAAGACGGCAAGATATGCACTAAGGTACATAGGAAGCCCACAGGCACCAAAAGTCTGTTGCATGCAAACAGTGGGCACCAACGTGCACTCAAATGGAGAAGACAGAGAATTTGCCAAACAGACAGATCACATGTACCAGTGATTTGTCCAAAGAGGGTATCCTACGTCCATACTAGATGACACTCTACACAAAGCTTGGCAATAAAAAGAACAGAGCTCCTAATTCCAAAACAAAAGCATTGGGAATCTGAGCAGTCACATAACTACATCAGCTATATCATGGATTACAATGCCTCTAGATATGAAGTACAAAAACTGATCAAACAAAATTGGAAGCTGTTGAAAATGGACGATGACTTAAACCAAGTTTTATTGGATCATCTCAAAGTCACTTTAAAAACACCAGCTTCATTGGGAGACCTTCTAACCAGGAGTTTCATGGGAAGTCGTAGTGTTGAAACTCCAAACTGGCTATCTTCAAAAGAAAAAGGTTTTGGCGCTGCCTGAAATGTAAAGCCTGATACCATGGCCAGAACAGGAAATCCTTCTTACTGCACAATGGTAGATCTGATGAGAGAACGTATTACTTGCAAAACCACCTATGTAGTTTATGTTTTGGAGTGCACATGTGGGAAGAAATACGTGGGAAGTACTGTCAACAAGCTCAAACTGTGCATTTTACAACATTTTTGAGCAATAAATAACAGAGACTACACATATGCTATGGCTAAGCACATCTGTGAGAATCATGGTGGAAACATACTGGAGATAAGCTACTATGGCATTCAGAGAATATTGAAAGCATCCAGAGGTGGATTGGCACTGAGGAGATTGTAGTTTAGGTGGATCATCATGGTGGGCACAGAGGTGCCCTGGGGTTTGAATACGCATGCAGAGTTACCTGTCCACCTAGGATGACTCCTTCAGGGCCATTATTTCTATCCCAAATTTTAGAGAACATAAGTATCCTTGAAAGATAACCCATGATGACTATGATTGAGTTAACTGTACAGTGCCCAATCTACTGAAGTTTGATGTCTAATTGATTCTTGCACTGGTTTACCAGCTGATGGTTTAAGAAAATCATGCATATTGTAAGGCTATTAGACAGGTTTGGCAACATGTGATGATGTCTCTAAATATGTTCTTTTATACGCAAATAGCTGGAGACGTAATTAAATCTAGCCCTACATTGCTGCACATTGCACTTTTCCATAAATAGCACTCTTTCTTGTAACAGCTGAGAGACTTGAAATTACCTCATGCAATATAGAGGTTAATTAGATCTAGTCCTATATTGATGCACATTGCACTTTCCGCCCATTGCACTCTATCTTGTAACAGCTGAGGAACTTCAATCTACCTCAGGTAATACAGAACTTTGAGGCACCAAGTACTTTATAGTCTGAACACTTTATCGATGGAATTTTGTCTCGTAACTGCTAAGAGACTTGATCATTTCCTATGCAATAGAGAACTTTGAGACACTATGTAATTTATAGTTTAAGCACCTTATTAAGGGTTAGCACACTGCATCTGAAGTCGCAGTTTATCTCATAAAAGCTGAGAGATTTGTCTCTATCCTGTGTAATAGAGAATCATGAGACACTAGGCACTTTATAGCTTAAGTACTTTATTAAAGGCTAACACACTCTATCTGAAATGATTGGCACACTCCAATATAAAAGAAGATTTAGGTAGAATAGGCAATAAACAGTGTGAGTCTGTAAGGGCAGATACATTGGGTACTTTACCATTGAAATCCTGATGAATAGTCCATTGCACTATAAAGAGTAAGTGAACAGACTTGATGGGATTAGATGTATGTGCTGTTATGTGTTATGACACTGAATTTTGTACTGAAAATGCTTGTTGCATACTAAGTAGTGGTATTTGGGGTATTGTGTGCTGAACAAACTGTACATCTTGCTTGTATGGAACACGTTAACATTGTATAAACTATTTTTTTCTTGAACAACAGGATGAGGTACTTTACCATTGAAATCTTGGGTAGCAAGAAATGACAATATTGCCTTGCGACTGGGGGGGGCGGGTGGAGGGTCGTGCGGGCGTTCGTGCGGGGGTGGGGAGGCGGTTAAAAAAAAAGAAAAACCTTACCTTACCGGGTTCCGCACCGCCTCCGCTCCTGGCCGGGTCCACGTTTGAACAGGAACAGGCATCCTCCCTCCCTCCCTAAGCCAATCACAACGCTGCAATGGCAGCGTTGTGATTAATTCGGACAGCGCCCAGCTGGGCGCCTGTAGGGAAGGCCATTTTCTCTATGTAGGCTGCATGCAGCCTACATAGAGAAAATTTAGAGTGCGCATGACTGGTTTGGTCGGCCCCGGAGGGCCGACCAAGCAGTCAGGAGCCTACAACAGTGGGCAAGCCACTCCTCCCGGACCCGCCCACCCCAACTAGGCATGCCCTCCCGCCTGCCCCCAACCAGGCATACCCTGCCTTCTGCTTTCTCGCAGCGCGAGAAGCAGAAACATAAAATGGTATTTAAAATACCATTTTATGTTTCTGCTTCTCGCACTGCGAGAAAGCAGTGAAGCGAGCTCCTCCGCCCTAATGGAGGAGCCGCCCTGGTTTAACATATAACAATTGAAAGAACTAATCTAATCATGATTGTGTCGCCATTCTGGAAGCTTAACATTGAAAGTGTGCTTCTCCCTCTTTTCTAAAAATGATGTTCGGAGTTTTTGTGCATTTTAAAAAATGAACTTTCACACAAATCGAGTACTTTATGATGTGAAATCCCTGTACATATTGTGTAATTTTAATTGATTCACTAAGGCAGTGTGCTACTGCAATATGATGCTGTGTGGTAAATGGTGGCCGAACTGTGTAACTTCTCCAAAAGGCTGTCACGCAGTCTAGATCTTCACATTAAAAAACTCTATGGCCAGTTGAAGGCTCAGGCCGAAACACATCACCAACTTGCACTTTTTGTTACTATGGAGGATTAAATGTTGTAATAAAATAAAATTGATTTGCGATAACTGTGCTGGCAGTTCTGCCTGTTATTTGGGTTATGAAAAATAATTGGTCCTGGACCCAATTGTGTATGCATAGCAAAAACGATCTACAAAACTTTTTAAATTAATGCTGCTGGGAAGTCAACAGCTAGTAATCAATACATCAATGAACATAAATTAGTCCTTAATTAGCACCCTGAAAGGAAAAGGGGACAAAAAAGGGGACAAAACCACACCCACATACAGTTCAGTTCAAGGGTTTTTACTTCATTATTCATAAATACATTAACATTAGGTAAAGACATTAACACATGTCATCCGAAATTTTCAAATAGGTTGCTGATAGGAAAAGGTGTAAGAGGGGAAAAAGTGCTCGTGCTTTAAAATAGATGGAGAGAGAAAAGAAGTTGTAGATAGTCAACTTGGTTATCAATTCAATGTAGGTACTGGGTCTTGATTCACAGCACCACCCAGTACGATGAGACCTGTCCAAATTCATATACAGTAGACAATTAGATAATCTTTTTCTATATATATCCGTGCAATGATGCACCATCAAAAACAACAGTTGATGGACAGAATGCAGAACAATGTCATACATTCACCCCAGTACAGAGATCTGGGCCTAAATCCATCGTTTTTTTGCTCACCATGCCATTCCAGTTTGAACCCAGCCATATGCAAATCAGTCTTGACCCTGTGCCTCATGGGAACAGTCCAGCCCGAACTGCCAAGCCAGGTCCTCTCTGGACTGGAAACAAGCATCCTAGGACCGGTTTGCACCATCAAAGGCAAGGGGCAAGGAGGTGTTTTGAGGTACAGGTTCTTGATGGGGGTAGGCGTCGACGTTTCGACCCGACTTATGCGAAGAGGGTGGTTTGAAACCTGCGCTCACGGGTCTTCATCAGGACAAGGGGAAGGGCAACCTAAAGGTGAAAGTAAAATTAATGGCATATCTGTTTCACCTAAGTACCAAAGATTTGGGTGGGGTGTGAGTACTGACCTATTTCTGGCGTCATGACTGAGCTGACCAAATGGCTATTCCCATTGGTAAATAGTCTATGGAGGGAACGAAATTCTATTTAATTGTAGAGTAAGAGAAACTGATTTAAGCAAGGTATGGAGGGTGCAAAATGCAAGACTTACCCGCATACGAGCGGGTCGTGAAGAATAATCAATTCAAAGTGCAGCCGCACAGTGACTCTCGATTACGTTTTACTGGGTGAGAATTCCCAAGATAAAGGAGTTAATCCGTTCTCTATTGAAACAATGAAACAAAACAAAAGGCCACCTGCCAGGCACTTAACAAGTAAGGGACACGGAAACTGCAAAAACCATAAAGTGCCGAAAAAAGCAGCATCCTGTTGGGGCATACCTCTGTTGGTCTCGACTCTCTCACAGAATTGCAACCGCTTCCTTGGAGGTGAGGGGGCAACTGATGTAGAAAGGCCCGGTACTTAACGGGAATTCACTAATGGCGTGTGTGCGTCGCACGTACACTCGGTAGAATGTGACGGCGCGCGTTGGCCTGGCGAAGAGACAGTCAAGGGACGTCAGTGAAGACAGACTAAGGGGCCCAGTGGTGGAGCCTAGTGTGACCTTAGTCTGTCTAGAATAAATTGAATAGCGCCTTACGTCAGATAATAAAGCATGTGTCTCGGCCATGTGTACGGTGGCTACGGGAGTGCTACAAGATTACAAATGATCGCCTGCAGGTGCGAGTAACACAGTTATGACTATAAAAACTCACAGTTGGACAAAACAAAAAACGATAGACATTGACCACATACTGTGTACAACATGAATTGGTGACTTCAATACGATATATACAAAATACATTTAGAGTACATGAGGATATTTACAACTGGATATTTACCGGGGCAGAATCCTGGTAGCAAAATATGTACAAAAATAACCGATCCTTAAATATAGAAGTAAATAGCTGACTGCAAATTGCTACATAAAAAATTGTTAGATGACGTGTTACATCAAGTTGTGAGATAAATAGAATTGCATGCCAATTAAGTTACAATAAAGTGCCCATAAAAACAGTAGGTCAGTGACGTGATATGTACAACAAGGTTAAGGTTTGAGCAGTATGTAAATACAGATGACCAAGCCATATGCCAGCGGCCCAACTAATCTGGAACTGCAAGGTCCTACCATCAACCATTACTAAGGGGAGCTGCCTGCCTGGCAATTTCCTCATGTTCATTCAAGCCCTTTGACGTAGTGTCAAAAGTATCGATTCATTTACACTCTCTAAGGCTAAGAGTGTTGGTGAAGTTACCCCCTCTAGGATTGACGTTGACTTTTCGATAACCCACCATTTGAGGCTCTCTGGTGGGTGTCCAAACGCTAGGAAATGTTCAGCTAAAGGGGCCCTCTCCACTTTACAGCGTACATGACTGCAGTGTTGTAATATGCGTGTCTTTATTTTTGTATGGTTTGCCCAATGTAGAGAAAATCACGGGCATGCATGCTATTGCGGTTGGTATGGTCTCTCATTGTATGGGTGTATCCGTTGTGTGTGAAACTCTTGGTCTCCTTAGTCATGGGGCAAGCCTTACACCCTCCGCACTTGAAATGACCCTTCGTCGGTTGGGTGTTCCAAAGTGACATCTGTGTATTGTGGAAGAGGTGTGGTGCAGCTGCCAGGGCAGTGGAAGAGGTGTGGTGCAGCGGCCAGGGCAGCTGACTTCAGAGCACAGGGCTCACGGTTCGATCCCCGGCTCCGGCGGCAGCTCCAGCACAGCACCTTGTGACTCTGGGCAATAGCTCACTTAATTTCCACGACGGCCCCCAGCGCCTTGAGACCCGTAAGGGTGAGTAGTTCGCGCTTTACAAATACGGATTTATTTATTGTTGGGAGGTGCGGTGAGCATGGTCCCTTATACTTTTGCCTTTTTGAAAACATGCATCGGTGGATTGGGAATGCCTGTGTCCTCAGCCACCGGGTGCCAATGCCTATTGATGGTCTTCTTAATCGCATTGCTCTTAGTACAAAAAGTGGTTACACATGTCAGGCGATCATGTGTGTTATTCTCTCTCATTTTGGGCTCAAGAAGGAACTCCCTATGGCTGAACCAGGCCTGTTTCCGGGCTTTTTGAGAAGGCTTATAGGGTAACCCCTTTCAGTCAGACGAATCATGAGGTCTGCAGATTCCAGGAAGCAGTCATGTTTCATGGTACAGTTCCTTCTGATTCGAAGGAACTGACCGAAGGGCAGGTTATCACGGAGGCTGCGTGGATGGTTACTTGAATATCTCAAAAGGGTGTTTCTTTCGCTAGGCTTCCTGTAAAGGGTAGTATGTAACCTCCCCTCAGTTACCCTGATCGTGATGTCCAGAAAGTGTATCTCTTCACTACTGGATTCTATAGAAAACTGGATATCTTTAGATGTATCATTCAGCCAGGTGTGGAATGTGTTAAGCTGGTCCTCACTGCCCTTCCATATCATGACTACATCGTCGAGGTAGCGACGCCAGAGGTCTATGTTACCCCTGTGGGGATTCACCTCATTGAATACATGGCTATGTTCGTAGTAGTCCATGTAGAGGATGGCCAGATTAGGAGCAAAGCTTGCTCACATGGCCACCCCTTGGTTTGAAGATAGTAATCACCCTGAAAAAGGAAGAAGTTTGTGGTCATGGCGATTTCTAGTAGGTTTATTATAAAATCTGTAGGTACCTGGGATGGTCTTGGTCTATTGTCCAGAATAATTCTGATAATATCAAGGGCTGGCCTCTGAGGGATATTGGTATATAATGACGTGATGTCCATTGTTACCAATATTTTTTCAGGATCGTGAGGAAGATTATCAACCAATTTGATTACTTCCATGGTGTCCCTCAAGTAAGCAACAGTGTTTTTCAGCAATGGGTTTTAAAAAGAAATCAATATATTTACACAAAGGTTGCAGGATAGACCCACAACCAGAGATGATGGGTCTACCCGGTGGATTGGACATTCGTTTGTGAATCTTTGGTAATGTGTGTATTCCTGTTGGACTACAGGTTTGTAATGAGCCTGCACTCTTTGTTGATAACCCCAAGTTTAAAGAAAACTTTGGGGCATATTAGCAAGACCGGCGATAAAATGATCGCCGTTTTAGCGGCAGAAACTGCCGCTAAAGCGGCGATAATGGGCTTGCTAATATGCGTTATAGAATTCCAATAGAAGCCCAGGTTAGATGTCCTGCACATCTAACACTGGACTTCTGTGGAATTCTATAACGCATATTAGCAAGCCCATTATCGCCGTTTTAGCGGCAGTTTCCTGCCGCTAAAACAGCGATAATTTTAACGTGGGTCTTGCTAATATGCCCCCTTATCTTTGTCTCAAATAACTGCTCCCGGAACTGGATGGTGCACGGGATTGAGACAGCCCTGGAGGAGGTCAAATGTCTGATGAAGGAAATTGCTGATATTAAAAAAGAGATCACCGACGACAAGGCGCTGACTAATGCCAAAGAGGCATTAAAGTGTCTTGAAAGAACCTTAAAGGACTTTGATACTTACACACAAACACACAAACTAGACAAGCTTGCTAAGGACATAAAATTCTATGACAAAAAAGCTACGTATCCCTACTTACAGGAGGGTTACTATCATCAAGAAACACAAAGTAGATTCTCGAGCATCGGTTTCTACCACCTTTGGTGAATAGAAGAAACCTTGGGTCAGTTAGCCAGGAAAGGGTTGAGCCAATACAGCTCATTTCCTTTAATCCTGGCAGAGGCAAGCTGATTGAAAAGCATTTCTTCATGTACTGTACTTAATTCTATGGACAGGACCAAGACGACAAGTACCACATCCTCTGAAGGATCATGAATACATTTCAAATCAACCAGGCAGCGACAAGAACAGACCCAATCCCTTTAAAGGGCCTGACACCTCATGGGGAGGAAGAGGGTGAAAAACTGGTAGAACCAACATGTTCAATTAGCCAATTAGATTCCTTTCTTTAATTTAGCCAAAACGGATAAATAGGACCATAATTCAAAGGGCTGTTAGTATGCAGAGACAGAGCTGTGCCACCAGATTTCCATTTGAAAATTAGTTTCTACCACCTTTGAGGGACTGATAGTGCAAATTACATGATTTGTGACCGCAAAATCGGTGACTAATGACAATAACAGATGTGGGCCTGATGCACAAAAGTACAACCGACTTTACTGATGCAAGTCCAAATACCCAATGCACAAACATGTATTGCTACTTGCTATGTACAGTATGCATTCTAATGCTTTGTGAATTGCAAGGGAATGGGGCTATAAACGGCTGTTCCTCAGCCTATGGGATTTACAAAGAAGTGCACAAATGCCTTGTGACCTGCTGCAGGTGACGGTCATTCACAAAGTGTATGATGTCAAAATTAGGCAGCGTGCACTTTGTTTGCACATCTTGGGTTTCACGAAAGCTATCTCTGAGGTCACATTCACAAAGTGCCCCTGCCTATGGCATTGTAACTTCTGCACGTTCAATGAATGGTATGCACACTGCATATGCAAATGCTGGAAAGGAGGGCTGCTATCCTGTGTAGGCCTTCATCTCAGCATTTGCTGCTTTTTTCAAGGAGTTACACTCCAATTACTGCCCCATTCACTATCAGGAGGGGTCAGATTGCTGCTTTTGCTAAAAATACCCTTTGCAGTTTGAGAGCTTTGGGCATCACTTGCACTGCAAAGAGGCAGGTCATTGAAAAACAATTAGTGCAAACTACCTCTTTTGAGCATGTTCACACCCACATATGTCAGCAAAATGAATGCGTTTTATGGGCAATGGCTTAATAAAACTCCTAGTCAGCCTTGTCGGAAATGAACTCATGACCTGTTGCACCTGCAGCTGCACACTAGCCATATGAATCAACTCACTGGCAGCCTTTAACATTTAGAAGAGATGCAGCACCAAGGCTGGGATTGCACTGCTCTTGGTGAGGACACATTCAAAACCTTTCTGAAGAGGCTGCCAGCTGTGTGCCTGTATAGAGAATAGTTACTTAGACTATGGCAGGCTGCTCCAAATAACAATGACCTATGATTTAACAGTTACTTCTCAATTAGTAAAATACTTGGGAATTTCAGGATGTTGATGTGAAATATCTCCTAAGTGAGAATGGTGTCAGAACTATATTCACTGACTCATTCACATATTAATCCCTTCAGTGCATCAAGCACCAGCTCCAGGGGTCTGTCTCTAACCTGCATATCACTCATGCCTTAACTGTACCTTAACTGTACCTTCTGTGATCTGTTCGGCTCGGAATGGAATATTGCGTTTGCTGCCTTCTGTGAAAGTGGGAAGCTTGCTTTGCTACTGCCATCCTGTACCAATTCTGTGAGAAAGCAAAGTTTGCACTGCTGCTGGCTGATTGGTATGTATCCTGTGATGGGGAAAGCTTGCCCTGCTGCTGCCCTACCTATATCTTTCCTCTGCAGGTGGAAAGCTTTTACTGTTTCTACCCAAGATGTACCTGCTCTATGAAGAATAGCTGTTTCCACTGTTGAATAAAGGTGTTTCCACTGCTTATGGTGAAAAAAGGATATATATAATGCTCTTGATTAGCATGACCTATGAACAGGGATTTTTCAACAATAGTTGTTGTGCCTGTAGTCTGAGGAATTTCCTGTCTAATAAAGGGGCAATATTCAAGTGCCAAACCATGTTGATGGAAAGAGAAGCAGGATATGCTGCTTTACATTCTATTTTTAATCTTGTGGCAGGGAGACACCAGTAACACAATTTTAACACGGGTCTGAGAGTTTAACAAAGGGGAACATAAATGCTAACTTAAGGGGCATAACCTTACTAAAACTAGACACTTTTGTTTGTTTACAGTGCTTGTTGTAGAACCCACTGATGAAGCATACCACGCTAGGTAGATGGGTTCCATCATCCTATATGTGTACATGAATGTACAGTAATTCTGTTAGAGGTTTGGTGCTTCCTCCCAGGTGTATTATGCTTTTTGTATGTTTATGTGTGCTTGCGGAGAGTGTACAGCAATTCTTTAACTCCTCTCACTGCTTCTTGGGGGTATATTGACAAGGAGTTAACGCCACCTCAGGGTCATTTTTTTGATACTGCAACGTTTTTACGCAATATTTACAAAGTGATGCTAGAGCCCCTTAGCGTCACTTTTCCACTGCTAGCGCCTATTTTATTCAACGCCAGTTCTGCTAGCGACATTTTCCGAAAATGATATGCAAGGTAGGAGTTGCCCCAGAAAATCCCTTGCAAAACTGATGCTGCCATATGTACAAGAAGTTTTGGAAACGCTGCTACTTTTCAAAAACTGTTGCTAAGTCCCATTAGCAGCAGTTTTTGCCGCTAAGGAAAAGCTGATCTTAAAAATGATGCTAGCACACTGGTAGAAAAGCAGAACAGACTCAAAGCAATTTGGCAAGCTCAAGTACGCCATGGATCTAATGCTATTGCAGCTAGGAGCACCAAGGAGACCACCACCATCACCACAGAGGCAGCACAGGCAAAGGTGCGGACATACCGCCAGAGGATAAACCTCATTGAACTCAGGGAGGAGGAGGCATTGCCCATTACAGGCTCAGGAGGGAGTCCACTGTCCTCCTCCTGCACCAGATTGCGCCAAGGCTGCAGACAAGATTGCAGCGCTGCCCCAACATCTCTCCGCAGGCCAAGCTACTGGCTGTACTCCACATGCTGGTGTCTGGAACTTTTCAACCCACCACAGCTAGAGTGGCAGGAGCATCCCAAGCATACTTTTCCAGGTTCCCCCCGCAGTCCTGGATGCCATCATAAGCCTCATGCACCAGTACCTCTACTTCCCCAACACAGCACAGCAACAACAGGACAACAAGCAAGGCTTTTATGCCACTGCAGGATTTCCACATGTGTTGAGGCAATGGACTGCACATATGTGCAACTTGTGCCTCCAGCGGCAACATCCCATATCTACCTTAACAGGAAGCACACCTATTCCATGAACGTGCAGGCAATCGTGGACCATCCAGGCCTTTTCATCAATATCCTTGCCAAGTACCCAGGCAGTGCATATGACTCATTCATCTTCCGTCATTCACCCATCAATGAGCGTTTCCAGAATGGGACCTATGGGAATGGCCTATTGGTTGGTAAGTACACCTCAAGCACATGACAGACCACATGGCAGTCAATTATGTAGGAATACGTTGGCACATCAGTCTTGGGTTGAATGAGACAGTGCTTACGTAGTTGGTGTGGGCCTACATACTTGCACCATACTACATGGCCTATGCGCAACACAATCCCACAAGTCACACATGTCGACACTGCCTAGGCCACTATGAGCCACAAGTATTAGAAAACTGTGCTGATGGACTATCACTATTCATGATGCTTTGGTGGAGCAGCTTCCAAAATCACATCAATGTGGCAATGCGGAGTCTGTCTGCATGACATTGCATGGCCTCATTGGTATGCAGTAAAGCAAGCCACACCAAAGTGCAGCATTCATTCACCCTACATTAAGGATGTCTACCAAGGGCCTTATGGTGACCTTTCCCAAGCATCACCAATGATTAACTCACACATTTACACATAACCTAGGTTCAGGGACCCTGGGACTGTGTGTAAATAGTGTGCCTCCCAAGGGAGGTGAACTTAGGATACAGAATCACATGTCACTTCATCATGTCCAATCACTATGTGTCCAGCATTCTGCATGACACATAGAAGGAGGAAATTGCATAGATGGTGTGTTATTGGTGCTGGAATGTGTCCTGTAAAGCATGATGTCATGTGAGGATATTAAGCTGACACACATGCACCATGGTGCAAGGGGTAGCTGGTGGTAGCACTATTCACTATCATGTGATGTTGCGAATGTGGACAAACCGTGAATGTACTGTACGTAGTTTAAAACAATATAGTTATTTAGTTTAAAACAATATAATGTTGAATAATAGTTTAAATTATTTATATAAATTATATATATACATATATATTTATATATATGTATATAAATATATATACACACACAGATATATATATATATATATATACATATATAAACATGAGAGGTCATTGAAGGCCCCACCCCTTTGTCCACCACTCTGCAAATGCACCTCTTGGTGTAATACTGGTTGGGGGATGAAGTCTCCTTGGATGTTGAGGGTCCTTGGAGGCCAAAAATCCTTCCTGTTACCTCCAGTAAGTCCCACACTGCGGGATTGCTGAGAGCTGGTCTGAGGCCCTGCCCCCTTTCTCCACCACTCTGCAAACGCGCCTCCTGGCACACTACTGTTTGGGGGATGAAGTCCCCTTGGATGCTAAGGGTCCTTGGGGGCCAAGAACCCCTCCTGTTACCTCCAATAAGTCCCAAACAGTGGGATTGCTGAGAGCTGGTCGGAGGCCCCGCCCCAAATAACAGGCCATTACAAAATAATGGGGAAACCCAAATGAGGCCACAGGACCTGGGTACAGTATGCTATGAAAAATAATTGGTCCTGGACCCAATTGTGTCGCAATGAAAAACGATCTACAAAACTTTTAAATTAATGCTGGCTGGGAAGTCAACAGCTAGTAATCAATACATCAATGAACATAAATTAGTCCTTAATTAGCACCCTGAAAGGAAAAGGGGACAAAAAGGGGGACAAAACCACACCCACATACAGTTCAGTTCAAGGGTTTTTACTTCATTATTCATAAATACATTAACATTAGGTAAAGACATTAACACATGTCATCCGAAATTTTCAAATAGGTTGCTGATAGGAAAAGGTGTAAGAGGGAAAAGTGCTTGTGCTTTAAAATAGATGGGAGAGAGAAAAGAAGTTGTAGATATTCAACTTGGTTATCAATTCAATGTAGGTACTGGGTCTTGATTCACAGCACCACCCAGTAAGATGAGACCTGTCCAAATTCATATACAGTATACAATTAGATAATCTTTTTCTATATATATCCGTGCAACAATGCACCATCAAAGGCAAGGGGCAAGGAGGTGTGTTTGAGGTACAGATTCTTGATGGGGGTAGGCGTCGACGTTTCGACCCGACTTATGCGAAGAGGGTGGTTTGGGACCTCCGCTCGCGGGTCTTCATCAGGACAAGGGGGAAGAGCAACCTAAAAGGTGAAAGTAAAATTAATGGCATATCTGTTTCAGCTTAAGTACCAAAGATTTGGGTGGGGTGTGAGTACTGACCTATTCCTAGCGCCATGACTGGGCTGACCAGATGGCTATTCCCATCGGTAAATAGTCTATGGAGAGAACGAAATTCTATTTAATTGTAGAGTAAGAGAAACTGATTAAGCAATGGTATCGCTTTGTTTGCCCTAAGTTGGCAGGGTATGCCCAGACGTGGGTCCCTTGCTCACTTTGCCACTGGATTCAAGATAGCCTGGCTGATGACGGCTGTAAGCCAGAAACCGGTCCCAGGATGCTTGTTTCCGGTCCAGGGAAGACATGGCTTGGCAGTTTGGGCTGGACTGTTCCCATGAGGCACAGGGTCAGACTGATTTGCATATGGCCATGTCTGAACTGGGGTGGCGGAGTGAGCTAAAGAATGATGATGGATTAAACCCAGATCAGTTGACTGGGGGTGAGTGCTTGCATTGTTCAACACTCCGTCCATCATCGCCTTTGGTTTTGCTATGTTCGCCCTAAGTTGGCAGGGTATGCCCAGACGTGGGTCCCTTGCTCACTTAGCGTTTCCTTGATAATAGAGCGATATTTACATCGCCGCTTTTCGGCCGAAAACGGCCACTAAAGCGGCGGAATTGGGCTTGATAATATGCCCCAATGTCTTCCAAATTAGTGCTGATAAAACAGAAGTTTTTTCAATGGCTGGAGGAACGTGTCTTTTAGAGTCTTTTTTTGCCCACCCATGATTGGTAATCTCTGCCCCCATTAAAATGGTAAAGAATTTAGTATCACATTTTATGACACTCATGTTTTTACTGCCCCACTAAACTCAGAAGTCTTGACTAATTTTCACCAAGCAGTCTCCTTAGGAAATTGTTAATTTTCTCTTCCGGATCCACCATTGCACTCTACCCAGTGTCTTTATTTCAGCCAGACAGGGTGCCTGGCATGCCACTGGTCAAACGTAAAAGGATAAAGAATTTAACTGAGTGGTCAGTCTGCAGCCATTGGCAGTCGGGGCTGCTACCACGAAGCAGTAGTAGAGGCGGGGAGGTGGGAAGAAATAAAATTAAAAATTACTTACCTGCCGGCCGGCTGGCCATCTGCCACCTCTCTTCCGTCCTCTCAATCCTCTTCCTGGCTTCTGTTCGTACAGGAAGCACCCAGGCTCCCTAAGCCAATCACAACACTGCAATGCAGCATTGTGAATGGTCTGAGCGCCGTGGTTTGGCGCTCAGATGGGGAATGAGAGCTTAGGCATGTTCTCCACCTAGGCTGTAATGCAGACTGGGTGGAGACAGGAGCGGCCGGTATGCTGAAGGAGCGGGGGCGCGGGCGGGCCGGAGGGAGGATGGGGTCCTAGGCATCACGGGGTGCAAAAAATAAAGAAATTTAAAAAACGTACCTTCAGCTGTCCCCTCGCGCTCTTCTGCTCCTCTTCACCGCTTCCGGAAGGCATAGGCTCCCAGAATGCCCTGTGGCCAATCCTGAAGCTGCTCTCATGCATGAGAGCAGCTTCAGGATTGGCCTGAGTGCCCTCGATTTGCGCTCCAGGACAGACTGAGAGTCTGTGCCTGCTCTGTCCAACCCAGCTGCGTTGCTGGCTTGGAGACAGCTTTCACTGCACATGATGGTTTGACCGGCCTGATACGGCCGGTCAAACCATCATGCACAGTAATGGGAGTGCACTACCACTCCCCTCAGTGTCTGTCACCACCAGGCCCCACCCCCAAGACTCGGCAGAAAAGGAAACATAAAACGAGCGTTGTTTTATTTTTCCTTTCCTTCCATTTTTGGGGGGGCGCCGCTCCTCCACCATAGCGGAGGAGCCGCCACTGGGTGGAGAACATGCAAAGTGCACATGAATGTTTGGCCGCCCCCAGAGGGCCGCCAAACATTCATGCGCACTTAGGAGGGTGCCACCACTCCTTCCCCCTGAGCTGCCCAGCCTAGCCCCGCCCCACAATACTGCCGCAGCACAGAAAAATAAAAATTATAATAACATTGCGTGCTGGAAATCGGTGGGGCGACGCGAGGAAGCAGCCCCTGGCGTTTGGGTCACAGTGTCTCAGCTGCATACAGACACCTACGGTGATTAAGAATTTCTAGATGTGTGAAGCTTAAAACTGTGTCTCTTGTCATGGGCGTCAATACATCAAAATGACAGGAGTAGCAAAAGTGGCATTACATAACGGTACACAGGAACTATCATCAGATGATCTTTGACACTGAATCCTCTGAGGAAGTAATGTAATAACACATTATCACTCATTCAAAGTACAGTGATGAGATGTTTATTCAAACGCATTTTGTTCAATGTGCTGATAATAATGACAATCTGCAACATCTAGATTAAACATTTCTATATTTTGTTGTATCTCATTTTTTAATTTTATTCTGGAGAGTATATATTGCAGTGTTATATTTTTTAGATAGCTAAGGGTTTAATGCATCGGCTCACAGCGGAGATGAAGAAAATAAACAGTGTGCATTGTGGCACTTTTTTACTTTCTGTTCTTGGCATTGCCTTTGCTACCTGGGAGGCTAGGGGTTACAAAGGCAGTGCCAGGGGTCGCAAGGAGCAAGCCAGGGGTCGCAGCCGTGACCCCTGGCAACCCCTAAATGACGTCCATGTGTCTTGTCCATCATTGTGTGCATCTTGTTGGGTCCTCCATATAAAGAAGCGAGACTTGTTTCTTACTCTGTCTCCTGGTGTTTTTCCCTTCGGAAGCTCCAGCACTGGATGCCGCTCCGTCGCATTTCTCACCCTAGAATATACAATTCTCTGCCTTCTAATAGCAGGTTGATAGAAAGCCACCTAAACACGACTAAAACCATCTCTTGTGCATATCGGTTCTGGCTTGTGATCCTTTTTGGTCCTCTATGCCTAGGATAACTTCGGGGAATGGTTCCTGTACAAATGTCATTTTATTCATTCATTTGGGGTGGCAGTCTGAAGTATGAAGACTGGGGAATACAGTTTAAATGTTTATATCAGATTGTTAAATACGAGATCCTATTGGTTATTTTGATCACACTCAGAATACTAGGATGATTTTTTTGAAGGATGGTGGCAAGATTTGTTTTTCTTTCTTTCTCTGCATTATTAACTTATTATGTTAGTGCCTTTTAGTGTTGTATATAACTGGTTTTTGTATGTAAACACTTATTAGAATCTGATTAAAAAGCTTTCAAAGGATAATAACATTGTTGTGGGAAGGTTTAGCATCTGGGTTAAGATAATCTTAAGAGCTGGGATTACGGGTGAATAGAAGCTTTTTCACACTTATTCTGCTCATCATAATTGCTCCATGATTGTTGTCAGGGCAATGCTAAAATGATTTTTCGTCATGAAAGATTTCTTATTGTTGGTTTCTTGTTGTTCTTGTCTTCCATTATTTCATTGTTCATGTTCACACAAGCACGGCAAACTACAGCATAAGCCAAGTTAGCTATTAATTTGTTTAAAGTGCTTTGCATAAGTCTAAAATGTCAAATTCAGAGTTTTCCTAGTATGATATCAGCCACATCAAGTCTTAAAAAGACCTCATTGGTGATTGGGCCACGTTAAAAGAGCATTCAAAATGAATGAGTTTGCTATTCCACTTTAGCTGCATGGAGGTCATTCACTCTGGGAGACGCAGAAAAGGTGGAATTACTTGCTGTCTTGTAACAGATAATGACACTGCACATCCAATCTGAACAGAAGTTGTCCTATTCTGGACCTATTTGGAGTAAAGTTCTCACAAAAACAGAAACAGAAGGTTTTAATGCCTGTTTGGTCCAGAAATAACTAACAGAGTTGAGGATACATTTTTGGACCAATGCAATATCACAGAGTTGGCAGTAGCAAATTTGCAGTTTGGTAGAGACTGACATTTTGTAGTCTCGATCACTATAACTTTGGTGATGTTTAATGCATTTGTGGAAAATAAAAGAGTTGTGGTTCGCAAACTAAGGTTCTTTATTATGGGGTTGAGGATCAACTAGGGGTCAAAGGTAATTTGATGGTTTCACCAAAGGTATTTCCATCTACTGTAATGCGTAGTATTTAGAAGTTTGTGTGTAATAAATGTACTTTTCCTTTTACAATAAAGAGCACTGACTGGTCAATAAGTCCATAGTGACCAAAAAGTAATTAAAAAAATGTGGGGTGGAGTCGGTGTCTGTTGGGGTTAGCTGCCTGTGGGTAGTTGGGTGCAGGGCCTGGCTGCAGGCCAGGCTCTGCGTCCAACCCCAAGTTGCACACAGCCAAAGACCATGCGTGGTGGGGTTTGGCCACCCATTGCGGGTGGACACAGGGCCTGGCCACAGGCCAAGCCCTCTGGCCAACCCCACTCCGTGCATGGCAAAGAGCATGCATGGCAGGGGATTGGCTGCCTCTGGGGTTTTGGGTACAATGCCTGGCCAAATACTGTACACGGCGGGGGTCGTCTTTGTTTGGAATGATAATAAAATCTTGGTTTATGTTAAGAAAAACCAGAACATCACTTAAAAATCAAAGGTTAAAGTGATGTTCTATTTAGGTATAGTAGTAATATCTTACATTCCATTAAAAAAAACTAGAAATTTACTAAAAAACAAAGGTTAAAGCGAAGTTATAGTTAAGTGAAAATGACAGTTAAAAAATAACATTTTAAACTAAAAAACACAGAAATTTACTAGTTATCGTATACTGACCTAACTTGAACTTGCTCATCCACCATGCACAGTTTATGACCTCACATATTCCATCACTGATGACATGCTCAAAGACATCATTGATGACATCACTGATGATATCTCAAATGACATCATTCATGAGAACACAACGTGTGGTGGGCCATTCAGTAAATTATAAGTGGTGAATTTCAGTGTGTTTTTGAGTTTATGCTGTGTTTTAACATCACTTTAGCCTTTATTTTTTCATCCACAGTGTTGTGATCAATGATGTAATTTCAGATATTGCAGTGATGTTATCAATGATGCCATAGAATATCTCATGAGTGGTGTCATATGTGAGGTAATTAGCAGAGCATGGCAAGGGCACTCATTATCGTTAGTTACTTTAGGGCTTGAGTTATAGTTACTTGAGATGACTACTGAATATCAGTGGTTTTCTTAATGCAAACTGTATTTTTCCTGACATTTTCACCTAACTATAACGTCCCTTTAACCTTTGGCTTTATTCAGTGAATTTCAAAGGTTTTCTTTAATATAAAGTAAGATACTATTACAATTGCTAACTATAACATTACATGAATCTTTTTTTCAGTGAATAGTAAATTTCTATTTTTTTTTAAAAACATAAAGTAAGCTGTCCATCACCATGCGTGGTGTTGGCTGCCTGCAGGGTTTGGCCGCAGGAGCCTGACAGCATGCCGTGCCTGGCAGGGTGTTGGCTTTTTGTATGGTAATAAAATATTACCTTACGCAAAAAAAAACTAGAAATTCACTGAAAAAAGGGTAAAGTAACATTATAGTTCGGTTAAATGTTCAGTAAAGACTTACCGCTTCAAACTCTAAAAACCACAGAAATTCACCAGCTATAGCTGTCTCAAGTAACTATAACTCGTGCCCTAAGGTAAGTATAACTCACATCATCACCATGCACTGCTGATTACCAAACATATTAAATCACTCATGACACCTATTATGACATCATTGATAATATCACTGCAGCATCTGCAATGAAATTATTGATGAGCAATCTGTGCATTGCAGGGGCATGAGTTGTAGTTACCTTATACCAGTGGTTCCCAAACGTTTGACTCCTGAGGACCCCATTGAGTCACCACTGGAAGCCGGGGACCCCCAAGCTATTTATAGGATTTAAATTTCAAACATTAAAACAATAACTCGAAAAAAATAAGCACGTGTGCACACAAAACAAATACTCAAATTACTCAGGATTTTAGGGGCATATTTACAAGCCCCTATCGCCATGGGAATGTCACTTTTTGCAATGTTCCCGTGGCGATAGGGGCTTTGCCTTATTTACAAGGCAGCTTCAGCCAAGTGGCTTAACACTGCCTTGTAAATAAGGCCCCCTTTCATGCAATGCTTATCTTGAAAGGGGGGGGCAGTGGGAGTTGAGGTGGGCGTTCCACCGCAACACCCATTGATTTTGACGCACCCCTCTATTTACAAGGGCAGCGTAAATAGGAGGCAGCACCAAAATTAAGACCATGGAAAACCTGGTCTTAACTTGGCGAAACGAGGAGAAATGCTTTATTACTCCATGTTTTTGCTTTTTCCAATGGAAATAGCAAAACACCTTGGATTGTTTATGTTCAGGAAGGTGACCCTTCCTGCACATAAACAATCTTTAAAAAAATGACATTTTGTAACTTTCATGTGTGCTGCATTAGGAAGCACACATAAAAGTGACAAAACGGCATTTCAAAATTGTTCATGTGCAGGCAGGGGAACTTCCTGCACATAAACAATCTTCCCCTGCACGCAGGCACCCTTGCACTATGGTGCAAGGGTGCCTGCGTTAACTCAACACTGCTAAGTGTAGCACCAGCGCAGGGGAAACGCAGGGCTGCACCATATTCTTGTAAATATGGTGCAGGCCTGCGTTTCTGAAGTGGTGGATCGTGTCGTTAAGCCTAGGAGGCTAACGAGACACACTGCCAATTCTGTTGTAAATATCCCCTTTAGTATTTTATATTAAAAGAATTTGCAAAAAAACAAAAACTTTTAATTGGAAGGTTGGTGCTGCATCTCCGTGACTAACCTTTGATTGGTTGGTTTTATTTTGCAGTATGAGGCTCCTGCTAATGCCAGGGCCAGACTGGAAACCCAAAGCAGCCCTGGCAAATGTTTTCGGACCAGTCCCTATATGGTGCACACCAAGTGCAGTGCGTGAGCCTGACCACTACAAAGGAGGCTTTGGGAGGCTCTCCCCCAAAATAATTTAGGAAACAATGGTGCAGTCTACAACACATTTATCATTATATAATGAATTATATTGGTTATTAAAGAATAGTAAGTGAAGACCTTACTATGCACCAGGATACGAAAATCCTTGTTGGGGTTCTTCAATGATTCCCTTATTATCACCCTCCAACAGTGCCTCTAATCTCTCCATAGCCCCTCTGACACATGTATTTAATTTGTTTTAGAGCTTCTCTCATACCATTGTAGGATGTCAGAGCACTTTACTTCACACACATATAGAGACAATGAATCATACGTGTAAATCAGTATATAGAAAATGTTACATAAGGCAAAGGGGACTACAAGGTGTACGATTCACGTCATTCATACTGGTAGGCATTTTTAAAGAGTGCTTGGTCTGCAGAAGCACAAACTCAGGATTCAGAATATAACACAATGGTTAGCATTGACTTTAAAAATAAAAATGTATTTCCACCCAAATAAACCTTTTTAGCAGCATCAGGATAATGATAGACTGGGAAAAAACATAAGTTACTAACTTGTACCATGCACTTTGCAAGCAGCTCTTTGATGACAGTTTATAGGTCACTGTGCTAGATTACGATTGTCCCTTATGAATTGCACAGTAACAAAAGAATCTGTGACAAAAACCGTAACCCAATGACCTATGCACATAAAATACTGTTTTTTAAAATGCATGGTACACGTTCTTTGCAGTAGGCATATTAACCCTCTGTGCTACATAAGTTAAATCTGCCACTGGACAAAACACTCATCTCTCTCCAGCAGGTACATTAATCGCTGGCATTTTCTTGACACTTTTATTGTTGCTCGAAAACGGCTAATTATACAAGGAACTTTGCAGTGCTATTAAAACTGCTGTCTGCGGACCCCTGGGAATGTGACACGGACCCCTGGGGGTCCGCGGACCACAGTTTGGGAAACACTGCCTTATACCATATATATAACTCACGACCATGTCATGAGTGATGTAATATGTGAGGTCATAAGCAGTACATTGCAGGGACTTAAGTTATAGTTAGCTCAGGTAACTATAACTGCTGAATTTCTATGGTTTTGTACTAGTGAAATCTGAGCCTAACTCTAACGTCCCTGTAACCATAGTTTTTATATATATATATATCTTCAAAAAAAGCCCCAAGCTTCAAGTAGCACTCCACAAAGGTAAGTTTAACAAAACCATTTATTCAGGAAAACGGCGTCCATTCACCCAATTAGTACCTTTCCTGACGCGTTTCGGTGCCCCAAGCACCTTAATCATAGGAGCGGCAAGTTAGTAAAACATGGAACAGACCTCCACCTCTTGTACCCTTCTGGCACTCGCTTTCCAGTAAAGCGGTATGCCGGGAGTAGAAGTCCCAATTCTTCAGTTTTAGTACAGCCATGTATTCACCAACAATGTTTATTCTGCCTATTTTCAATGTTTGACAGCCCTCCGGTGGGCCTCAGGTAACATCGTCCGCTTCCCATTCTCGATACCTCCGTGCTGCGTGAAGGCTGCAGTTTAAATAACCAGCCCTACAGACAATGTCCAGTTGAATTAGCGGTGCATACTTCCACGGCCGGAAGCGCCGTGTAATTAAATCTTCAAAAAAAAGCCCCAAGCTTCGAGTAGCACTCCACGAAGGTAAGTTTAACAAAACCATTTATTCAGGAAAACGGCGTCCATTCACCCAATTAGTACCTTTCCCTGACGTGTTTCGAGTGCCCCAAGCACCTTAATCATAGGGCGGCAAGTTAGTAAAACATGGAACAGACCTCCACCTCTTGTACCCTTCTGGCACTCGCTTTCCAGTAAGCGGTATGCCGTGAGTAGAAGTCCCAATTCTTCAGTTTTAGTACAGCCATGTATTCACCAACAATGTTTATTCTGCCTATTTTCAATGTTTGACAGCCCTCCGGTGGGCCTCAGGTAACATCGTCCGCTTCCCATTCTCGATACTTCCGTGCTGCGTGAAGGCTGCAGTTTAAATAACCAGCCCTACAGACAATGTCCAGTTGAATTAGCGGTGCATACTTCCACGGCCGGAAGCGCCGTGTAATTAAATCTTCAAAAAAAGCCCCAAGCTTCGAGTAGCACTCCACGAAGGTAAGTTTAACAAAACCATTTATTCAGGAAAACGGCGTCCATTCACCCAATTAGTACCTTTCCCTGACGCGTTTCGGTGCCCCAAGCACCTTAATCATAGGGCGGCAAGTTAGTAAAACATGGAACAGACCTCCACCTCTTGTACCCTTCTGGCACTCGCTTTCCAGTAAGCGGTATGCCGGGAGTAGAAATCCCAATTCTTCAGTTTTAGTACAGCCATGTATTCACCAACAATGTTTATTCTGCCTATTTTCAATGTTTGACAGCCCTCCGGTGGGCCTCAGGTAACATCGTCCGCTTCCCATTCTCGATACCGCCCTATGATTAAGGTGCTTGGGGCACCGAACCGCGTCAGGGAAAGGTACTAATTGGGTGAATAGACGCCGTTTTCCTGAATAAATGGTTTTGTTAAACTTACCTTCGTGGAGTGCTACTTCGAAGCTTGGGGCTTTTTTTGAAGATTTAATTACACGGCACTTCCGGCCGTGGAAGTATGCACCGCTAATTCAACTGGACATTGTCTGTAGGGCTGGTTATTTAAACTGCAGCCTTCACGCAGCACGGAGGTATCGAGAATGGGAAGCGGACGATGTTACCTTAGGCCCACCGGAGGGCTGTCAAACATTGAAAATAGGCAGAATAAACATTGTTGGTGAATACATGGCTGTACTAAAACTGAAGAATTGGGACTTCTACTCCCGGCATACCGCTTACTGGAAAGCGAGTGCCAGAAGGGTACAAGAGGTGGAGGTCTGTTCCATGTTTTACTAACTTGCCGCCCTATGATTAAGGTGCTTGGGGCACCGAAACGCGTCAGGGAAAGGTACTAATTGGGTGAATGGATGCCGTTTTCCTGAATAAATGGTTTTGTTAAACTTACCTTCATGAGTGCTACTTCGAAGCTTGGGGCTTTTTTTGAAGATTTATTTACACGGCGCTTCCGGCTGTGGAAGTATGCACCGCTAATTCAACTGGACATTGTCTGTAGGGCTGGTTACTTAAACTGCAGCCTTCACGCAGCACGGAGGTATCGAGAATGGGAAGCGGACGATGTTACCTGAGGCCCACCGGAGGACTGTCAAACATTGAAAATAGGCAGAATAAACATTGTTGGTGAATACATGGCTGTACTAAAACTGAAGAATTGGGACTTCTACTCCCGGCATACTACTTACTGGAAAGCGAGTGCCAGAAGGGTACAAGAGGTGGAGGTCTGTTCCATGTTTTACTAACTTGCCGCCCTATGATTAAGGTGCTTGGGGCACCGAAACGCGTCAGGGAAAGGTACTAATTGGGTGAATGGACGCATTTTCCTGAATAAATGGTTTTGTTAAACTTACCTTCATGGAGTGCTACTTCGAAGCTTGGGGCTTTTTCTGAAGATTTAATTACACGGCGCTTCCGGCCGTGTAAGTATGCACCGCTAATTCAACTGGACACTGTCTGTAGGGCTGGTTATTTAAACTGCAGCCTTCACGCAGCACGGAGGTATCGAGAATGGGAAGCGGACGATGTTACCTGAGGCCCACCGGAGGGCTATCAAACATTGAAAATAGGCAGAATAAACATTGTTGGTGAATAAATGGCTGTACTAAAACTGAAGAATTGGGACTTCTACTCCCGGCATACCGCTTACTGGAAAGCGAGTGCCAGAAGGGTACAAGAGGTGGAGGTCTGTTCCATGTTTTACTAACTTGCCGCCCTATGATTAAGGTGCTTAGGGCACCGAAACGCGTCAGGGAAAAGTACTAATTGGGTGAATGGACGCCGTTTTCCTGAATAAATGGTTTTGTTAAACTTACCTTCGTGGAGTGCTACTTCGAAGCTTGGGGCTTTTTTTGAAGATATATATATATATATATATATATACACCAAAGCAAACTGCTCGCTGCCCAGTACTTTGCCCTACAGAGGTGGCACATTAAATCGGCGGAGCTGCTAATCCTATATCAAAAACTCCTCTCATCCACAGGTTGAGAAAACATGCACTCAGGTGTGCTGTGAAAGATGTTTATCTGCCTCTAACTTGTGTTTCGACCATATATGTGTGTGTGTGTGTGTGCGTGTGTGTGTGTGTGTGTGTGTGTGTATATATATTTATATATATATATATATATATATATATCACGCCTGGTCTCCTCTCTGAACTCTTTGAAAACTCACAAGGTGGAAAGAAGAAGGCGGCACACCAGCCTTCCACAGTACCATAGAACCTGTGTGTGTAGAGTGTCTTTTAAAAAGGGATAACCATCCCATAGATAGATAGATAGATATATAGATAGATAGATAGATAGATAGATATATAGATAGATATGACACAGTGGCTATCAGTAGATATTTAGGGTCACATATCCATAGGAAATTGACTTTTCGGTTTCCTAATAACTTTGACGAATCTTCGTACATTCTTCCACAAAAAAGTTTCATCTACCTCAGCATCTTTCTGGAGAGTTTCGGGGTTATCCGTCATGCGGGGGCTCAAAAAAGGGGGGTCCCAAAACATGTTTTCCTCATGCAAGTTTCCATATGGAAATGAAACCATGATACCGCAGAAACGGCTGAATGGAATTACATCAAATTTAGCAGAAAGTTAGATCTTGAGCCAGCAAGTGTGTATTTCTCTGATTTGGTGGAAATCTGTTCAGTAGTTTCTAAGAAATTAAGGTTCAAATTTTGTGTATTATCACGCCGCGGACAATCCGCAAACCAGAAAGATCTAAAGATAAAATCCGATTTGCTGCCACCTCATCAAAAAAGATGTTGAGTCAGCGATTATAGGAATCGGGAATCCGCCCCTTGTACTAAAAATAGACTTTAAAAAGTATAGGGTGGCAGAGTAGGGATACCCTGACTCCCTTGGCCGTGTGGCGGAGTCCCAGAGAGACTGCCCCCACAAGGGCAAATACGTAATTTCTGTTTTATAACTATGCTGCAAATCCACGGATGATCTGTGGATCTACAGTGCTGTTAAAAAAACAAAAAGTCAGGCACTCGCACTTTTCAATTTTAAGCCACAGTTAAAAAATACCATTTTACAGGGTTACACAAGCAAGATGGCGCCTGACTGACGACCGCAGCGATCACCCCTTCGCTATCGAGGAGCGCGGTGCGGTCAAAACGTGGATGCCGACCATGTAAACTAATTTATAGCTGTGGACTAAATCCCCCCCATGTCTTACCAGCTGGGGAAAGGCTTTCTTGACCCCCTCGGAGTGGCTGAGGAGCTCTTGACAGTGGTGCTGGTAGCTGCCCGGGTGCTGTTGTGTGAGCTTCGGTGGTGCTCGGCTGAGAACGGGCGAGGAGGAGGGGCTGGAGACGCCGGAGCGGAGACGTCTGGAAAGGCCGAGTGGTGCGCGGCGGAGTTGTGCTCCAATTCATTTGGGAGGGAAAGGATGCCTCCAAAGGCAGCCCGTGGAGGTGGCCGAGTGAAAATGCCTGATAAACAGCTTAGTTCAGAACCCAGGGACAATGCTGGGACGACGGCTGCTAAAGGAGGTAGGACAGCAAAAATAACCTCGACTCAGGACTCCTTGAAAAAAGGTGAGAAACGCGATGTGCTGAAAAAGGGGGAAGTAGATTGCAGTGGTTCTGGGGATAAAGGAGCAAAAGCAGGCCAAATGGATTTAGGGGGGCGACACAGTATTACAGACTTCTTCACTACTACTCCGATAACCCCCAGAACTGACGCTGCGAGGCTTGGGAAAAATGAGCAAAATGCTGGTCATAAGGTCAATCTAGAACAAACATTGTCTCATGTGGCAGACTCTGTATGCGACACTCAACCGGGCAATGTATTGGTAGCAGCACCTGTGAATGCGACGAATGGGACTCAAGGCAATACTGCTGTTGAGACTGTTGAGATCAATCAAATTAGTCAAACCCATAGCCCATTGGGGGACCCCGGCATGAGTCATCCGGTAATAGAAAAAGACCAGCAGGGCACAATTGCCCGATTAACCCCATCGCTGGAAGATCTTGCAGGCTCTATGGAACAGCTGAATACGAGTATCTTAATAGAGGGGGCTATTGCTAATAATGGTCCAGAGGATACACTAGATCTAGGGGACAAGTTTTTCTCAGTGACGGATGGCTCTGAACTCAGCCTCTCTGAAATAGAAGATAGCAGTAACATACAGCTCTCTAGCTCCACCAATAGTCCAGGCTCTCCGCAAAAAGACACAGTAGTCAGGAAGAAGAAACTTTTGAAGAAAACAAGGGATGGACAAGCTTGGGAAAAAAACGGAGAGGGACTCCGCAGAGGTAGCAGGGGGAGCATGGACCCCACTCTGAAATGGGACTATTCCGCCACTAGGAGCACCTACCCGGATCAAACAGGACAGGAGGGCGAAGACGAGGCTACTCCCTCTTTAAAAATGATCTTTGACTCAATCAAACAGCTGCAGGAGGAGACCCGAACGGACGGAAAGAAGAACAGGTTGGCAACTAAAAAGCTTCAAGGCGCAGTAAGGAAAATGGCTAAGGCGTGTACAGATGTAAATCAAAGGTTGAATCATGTGGAAGAACGTACCAGCACAATAGAGGATAATTTGTCCAAAGCCCAGATACAGACAGAAACTCACGATAAGCAGCTCATAGATCTTCAATGGAAAATGGAGGATTTCGAAAACAGGCAGAGACGCAATAACCTCCGGATTCTTGGCGTAAAGGAAGGCATAGAAGGCGAAGATATCAGGGCCTATGTTCTGAGAATGATGAAGGGAGCGTTTCCAGAACTCCATCATTGGAATTGGGAGGCCGAGATTCAACGTGTTCATCGCTTCCCCATGATGATGAGGAAAACTCCACAACCAAGAAGCGATGGGTTGGTTATGCCTAGGGCAATACTAATTTACTTTGGTAACTTTCTGCTCCGTGAAGAGGTTTACTCTAAGGCTCGTCCAAACGCCAGACGGACCTTTGAGAGTCAGTCCTTCTTCACAAAGCCAGACTATTGCCACGTCACAGTGGAAAGACGTTGGCGCTTAAGAGAATTGATTCAGCCTTGCCAAGCTATGGGGGCACAAGCGTTCCTGATGAATCCAGCGAGATTAAAGATTATCTATAAGAACACCACTAAAACTTTTACATCAGAGATTCAAGCCAGGATATATATGGATTCTTTAAAAACCTAAAGAGAGACTTAATGGATAGCTGCTCACTCAGGGATATATAAAAAAAAAAAAAAAAAAGGGGAGCTGCACAGGTGGGGGTGAAGGAGATGGAGTGCATGGAGCTCAACAAGGATAACTGGAGGGGGGCATTATTATTATTTGACTGGGGGGGGGGGGAAAAGAAAGGGGGAAAAAAAAAGAAAAAATAGCAGAGTTGAACTGCTGCGCATCAACCAAAATAGATGGGAGGGTAGCAAGGGGGTCGACTTTCAGGCTCCATCACAGAGACCTTAGGTCTGCTTGCTTCACTTTTTAGGTGGGGGAGGGGGAGGGGATGGGCTTTGGGAGAGGGAGGGTAAGGGGGGTCTAGGGGGGACCAGGGTGGGGAAATACAGGGGGAAAAAAGTCACCATCTAGCTATGAAAGCAGTTTTGGAATTAATACTATTGAAAATGCAAGAACGGGGATTAAGCATCGAGCGCCAGGCTATATAGAATACGACAATTTATATATAGCATGCGAATAGCTACCATCAATGTATGTGGTTTGAACGACGCTGGTAAACGAAGGATGGTAAGAGAGTATCTTAAATCTCTGCATGTAGACATTGTTTGTTTACAAGAGACGCACATTGAGGGATCTCGCAAATTTCTTTTAGAACAATTGGGATTTCATTTAATAGTATGCACCTCGCAAGGGACTAGGACACGAGGGGTGGCAGTGCTTGCTCAAAAGAGGGGGATAATTGCTAAAAAGTGCTTATCTGATAGGTATGGCCGCTGGGTAATAGTGGAGTGTCAAGCACAAGGGGTAAGCTTTACGCTCTGCTCAATTTATGGGCCCACGGTGGATGATCCAGAAATGCTTAACCATGTAAATATACAGTTAGCTAATTGGCCCCTCCCGTTAATTGTGTGTGGAGATTTCAACATCAATGGCCTAAAAGGGCTATGGAGAGGGGATCTAACCAAGATCCAGAGCAAGAAAAAGAAAAGCCATAGGGCCCTAGTCCAAATGATGGAAGATAACGGGCTTATAGATGTATGGGAGCAGTTAGCTCCTTTGGGGATGGGCAGTACGTATTACTCAGCACCACACAGGGTCTTAGCACGTTTAGACTACTTTCTAGTTTCTGCGTCTCTTCTTTCGCTTTGTAAAATTAAAAAGCTACCACGATTAGTCTCCGACCATAATCCCCTGGTCTTAGAGCTCCCAAATTTTGGAGTGAAGTTTCAGGCAACGAGCTGGACTTTTGAAAGAGCCTTATTACAGGACTTAAACTATGTAGCACACATGAACAAATGGCTACAAGAATTTCTTGAGATCAACAGGGGAGCGCCGGGTTTGGGATAGTATGGGATGCCCTTAAAGCTGGTATTAGGGGGAGTCCATGAGCTATTCATTGAAACGGAACAAGATGGAGAAAATGGAGATGGAGGCAATACAAGGGTCAATTATGGCCTTAGAAGAAGAACTGGTTATAGCTATTGGCTGCTGCCATAATATAGATGAGATTATGCAGAAACTTACATTAGCAAAGGCTGCAGCTGGAGATATATTGGCCGCAAAAGCATCAGGCAAATTTTTGGCCTGGAAACAGATTAATCACGAATTCAGTGAACAAGTAGGACATATCCTAGCGGTAAGGACCAGACAGATGGTTACTAGGGGGATATTTTGGAGATAAAAACATCAGGCGGGGGGTTGTTACAACTCCTAAGGATATCTCCAATGAGTTTCATAGATATTACCAAATTTTGTATAGCGAGGATATTACTAGAGATGTTAAGAAGGTAAGGGACTATTTAGAGCTAGCCCCTACCGAAGTATTTTCAACAGAAGAGTCTTTGACTTTGGAGGCCAATTTTGTAGACGAAGAAATACAGGGAGCCATTAAAGATTTGCCTTCTGGTAAGGCGGTTGGACCGGACCTGATTCCATTAGAATTTTACAAAAAAAAAATCTCAATTTTGAAGGAAGATTTGTGTCATGTAATGCGTCAGGTTCAGAGCGGCCAAACACCCCCACAGTCATGGGGAGAAGCTAGGATGATCATCTTTTTAAAGAAAGACAAACCTCCTAATGAACCTGGCTCTTATAGGCCGATTAGCTTAATGAATAGTGATGCAAAAATTTACTCAAAAATTTTAGCTAATCGCCTTAGCAATATCATAGGAAAGGTGATCTCGCCCCGCCAACACGGGTTTATTCCCGGAAGGGGGACCGCGGAACATATTAGGAGAGTTTGCACTCTGTTCGACGGTGTTTCAGCCACACGGGACCCTATGGCGCTTATTCTGCTTGATGCAGAGAAGGCGTTTGATAGGGTCTCGTGGGGCTTTCTTTGGTCTACACTGGAGAACGTAGGAATAGGCAAGGGATGTATAAAAGCATTACAGGCGCTGTATAAGAACCCGCGGATTTTACTCCGAGTTAGGGGAGAACAGAGCGATCCAATAGACATTAAGCGAGGAACGAGGCAGGGGTGCCCCTGCTCTCCCCTTCTCTTTGCTTTTTACATAGATCCTTTTATAAGGAGAATTGAGATGAACAGATGCATTCTTCCAATCTGCCTGAATGGTTTTGAAACAAAGATCCTGGGCTATGCAGATGATTTAGCAATAACGGCCTCAAATCCTTCTGCAGCAATTGACGAAATAGAACAAGAGGCAGAATGCTTTGGGGCACTTTCTGGTTATAAACTTAATCGTGGTAAAACACAAATAGTGGTCAATGATAAGATTAATATGGCTGATTTAAGAGTGGTGGACTCTGCCACCTATTTAGGGGTTATTATAACATCAAACTTAAACAAAATCGTTGAAAAAAACCTAACTCCAGTGATTCAGAAATCAAGGAGGGATCTTGATAGGATGAATAATTTACATCTCTCGATAGTGGGAAGATGCAATATCATTAAAATGATATTTCTCCCAAAAGTTTTATACTTGTTCAGAACGATCCCCTGAAATTTGATAATAGTTGGTTTAAAGAAATGGAAAGAATGATAAACCGGTTCATCTGGGCTCAGGGGAAGACAAGAAGGGCTCTCAAATTTATGTCCCTTCCTAGGGAGAGAGGAGGTTGGGCGGTACCCGACCTAAGAGCATACTATTGGGCCGCAGTGATGCAATATATTCGTGGGCTGCTAGGGGGCAATATTACAGACAGGTGGAGGGAGCATGATTCTATACCAGACGTCTACGAATTACTCTTAAAAGAGGAAGCCCGTAACTGGCTTCTAATGTTTAGCGAGGCCAGCTATTATAAAAAAGTTAAATTTAAGACCTTGAGTGCGGCAATAACGGTGTGGTCAGCTATTAGAAAAAAGCTGGGATTGGGTAGAATGAACTATTATACACCTCTATTTATGAATCCTTCTTTTCCTGAGACCTTTCATGACGCAATAATGAGACGATGGGATGCCCTTGGGGTTAAGACAATTGGGGATATTACAGATCTCGATGGTATAATAACTTTTGAAAGAGCTCAAACCCTCTTTAATCTACAGCGTAGGGAATTTTTTAAATTTTTGCAGATTCGATCGGCCCTGGCAAGGAAAAAAGGAGGGCAAAGTATATATGATAGAGATACAGTTATGGAAAGGGTGAGAGACCCGGAAGGGTGTTCCATTTCCCAGATCTACAGTGAATTAAATCAATATCAAAAAGATGATCTTGAAAAACAGACGGAAAAATGGCGGGGGAAGTTGGGCATCGACGGGAGCGAGTTTTTAGCCTCACTTAAACTAGGAAGTACGATCCTGAAGGTTGCCAATCTTCAAGCTCAACACTACAAAACCATATTTGAACTCTATTACACCCCAGCAAGAATAGCCCAATGGGGGGACCACGGGCACGTGCTGCCCGCGTTGTCATAGGGACGAGGCTGATACGGTCCATATGTTTGCCTCGTGTCCTAAGCTAGATTCTTTGAAAAAGGCGATAGAATATTTTATGGGGCAAACCCTGAGGATTCATATAAGACTAACCAATGAGCTAATGGTGCTAGGTGTGGCTAGAGACGGAACTCAAGTAGCTCATTCCGAATTTATTTTTATTGCTATGGCGGTAGTCAGGATTTGCGTGACCTCAGCATGGAAAGATCTTAACCCTCCTACTTTTCAACAATGGGTGTCTCGCCTACTAGCTGTATATAGTTTGGAAAAGGGTTTATATGAGAAGAGAGGGTGGAAAGCTTCAAAACTAGGTAAACTTATCTGGGCCCCAATAGCCGACTGGAAGACCAGATTGGAGAGATGTCAGTAATAACCCTTGGCCTTAAATATGGTATAGAATCCGATGTGAATTAGATTTAGTCTAAGATTGAAGGGTTGGGCCAAGGGAGTGATTCAATTCCCTCTTTTGTCCCGCATGTGTATAATGTAATTCTAATTTTTTTTTCTGATGCATTTTTTGTATGTTTTTTCGGTTTTTTCTTTCACATGTATAATATTGGATGGATATCATCTGCTTTTGTGTAATCATGTATGAAGAGTTGATGGTGAATAATAAAAATTATTAAAAAAATAAAAATAAAAAAAAATACCATTTTAAACTAAAAAGAATACTGAACTGCACCAGTTATAGTTCACTGGCAGAACTGTAACTTGCAACCCTTCCATGCACTGCTCATAACTTCACATATTATATCACTCACAACGTGTTCAATTACATCATAGATGGCATCATTGATGACACCTCAAATGACATTATTGGTGACATTACTGATGACATCACCCAATGAGTTTAACAGTTTGCTTCTGACACTGAAAGATATTTATTGAACTACATCTAGAGCAAATTTTCTATAGCTTCTGTACTGCTAATGAGTGCATGTATTTGCAACATGCTTGGTCTCCTAACGGAGCTTGCTTTTGTGGAGGGTGTGGGCTCTGTGAAGAGTTACCCACAGGACAAAGGCAGTGCATAGCTGGGGCTTCACTACCCAACAGGGTTTAAGAGTCTGAAGTTAGCGTGCTCTCCATGAAAAGTTGTTCAAAGGGCAGTAGTAGAGACTTGATGAACTTATGAGGTTTGGTTGTCTGGAGGGAGTGGCCTGTCCCTGAAGAGCTGCGCACAGAGCAAGGATTGTGCATAGTAGGGGCTTGACCACCCAATAGGGCTTGGGTGTCTAAAGGCAGTGGCCTTTCCATGAATACTTGTGCACAAGGCAAAGGCATTGCATAGTAGGGGCTTAGTCACCTAATCGGACTTCGGTGTCTGGAGGGAGTGGGCTTTCCATGAAGAACTCTGCATGGGCTGAAGGATGTGCGTAGGAGGAGCTTTGGCACCTAAGCGGGCTAGAGTGTCTGGAGGCATGGGACTCACCTTGAAAACCTGTGCACATGTTCTGTTATGTTATGTTATGTTACTATATCTTGTAAAGCGCACATACACCAGACGGACGGTCTCTTGGCGCTAGGTAACTTTCCAACTTGACTCAGGATACTTGTTAAAAAGCTTGCTTAAAGAGCCAAGTCTTCAGCATCTGATAAACTTCTTATAATTTGATGTGGTCCTGAATTCTAAAGGAAAGGAGTTCCAGACACGAGGGACAGTGATTGAGAACCTGACTCCAGCATTTTTCTTAAATTGGAGAATCACAAAAAGTTTAAATGAGTGGGTCTAAGATCTTCAGTGAGGGAATACTTATGAATCCGATATTTAATAAAAGCTGGACTTTTCATGTGCAAGGCATTGAAATTAGTGCAACTGTTAGAAATGGGGGTCTCCAGTTGGCAGAGGTAGGTACCTTTGTCCAAATAGGGACCCTTGCTTCTAGTCAGGATAAGGGGGATACACACTTTAGATAACCCTGCTCACCCCCTTGGTAGCTTGGCACGAGCAGACAGGCTTATCCCAAAGGCAATGTGTAAAGTATTTGTACCAACACTCACAGTAACACAGTGATAACACCACAAATGGACACCACACCGGTTTAGAAAAATAAAGTATCTTTATATAAACTTAACAAGACCAAAACAACAAAAATCCAACATACAAGTATTAAGAAAAATGACTTTCAAAAGGTTTTAGCAACTGAGTCCATAGAAAACTATGGATGCGTGATTTCTTGCAAAGTACCTGTTGTTGCGACAAAATTCACCAAGCCAAACAGCCGCAGCGATGGGAAGCGTAGAAAACAAAGAGATGCGTCGATTCCTGAGACCTTCGTAGATGCGATGCAACAGTTCCGCTGGACACAGGGGAGCGGTGCGTCGATTCTGAGACGACTCCGATCCGCGGGTGATGCGTTGGGGAAAACTTGCCGCACAGGGACGATGCGTGGAAATCTGGGATGCATCGGCAAACAATGCGGCAGCGTCGAGCGGCACTGCATCGGTTTCTTCAGCGGCGATCCCTCGCTACGTCGATTCTTGCAGCGGCGACAGGCGCTGCGTCATTTTCAGCAGCGGCGGTGCGGGGAGTTTCTTCTTGCACTACGGTGTTGCATTGGAAGAACTGTTGCAAGAAGAGCGATGCATCGATTTTCGTTGTCGCGTTGCTTTCCAGCTCCCAGTAGCAGAAACAACCTCCAGAGGCCGCATACAGTCACAGGCACTCCTGGCAGGTCAGAACTCCCAGCAAGGAAGTTCAGGGGAGCTGGGTTTGAAGTCTTTGTGTTCCTGAGACTTCAAAACAGGAGGCAAGCTCTACTCAAGCCCTTGGAGACTTTCCTCAAGCAGGGGACACAGCACACAGAAAAGTCCTTCTCCTTTCCTTGGCAGAAAACAGCAACTGCAGGCCAACCCAGACACACAGCAAGGGCAGTACTTCTCCTCAGTTTCTCCAGCTCTTCTCCTTGGCAAAGGTTCCTCTTGATTCCAGAAGTAGTCTAAAGTTCAGGCGTTTTAGGTCTAATACTTATACCCCAAAATGTCTTTGTTCTCTTTGTGCAAGGGACTCTGAGCCCAGTTCAAACTAGTTCTGGGGGGCACTCTGCAAGTGCACAACAACATCCATTGTCAGTGTGAGCCTTGTCTCCAAACACATCACAGGGGGGCGGAGCCAGCATTGTGGAAGGCAGGCACAGCCCTATTCAGGTACAGGTGATACTCCCCCCACCACTCCAAATGCAGGTCAGGCCTATTCAACCTAGTGCTGACTCATCCAGACTCCTGGAGGCACTGCAGCTCCCCAGCCCCTGTCACTCCAAAGCCAGACAGTCAATACACAAACAGGCAGAGGCACACAGAATGGTTAAACAAGAAAATACCTACTTTCTAAAAGTGGTATTTTCAAACACAGAATGTAAAAGTCACACTCACTAAAAGATGCATTTTAACATTCTGAGTTGTTCAGGCATACTAAACTTTATTTTCCGACCTTGTTCCCAGGGGCAGTTATGTTTATAAGATGTTATAAACAAACTCCCCATTCTGTCCTATGGGAACAGGTAGCCTTGCAATAGTGAAAAACGAAATTGGCAGTAATTCACTATCAGGACATGCCACACACATCAGTGCATGTTCTACCTTTGCAAACACAAGGAGATGATGGACGGAGCACCGAACCTTTTCAGATACTCACCCCCAGTCACAGATCTGGGTTGAATCCATCATCGTTCTTTAGCTCACTTTGCCACCCCAGGTCAGACACAGCTATATGCAAATCAGTCTTGACCCTGTGCCGCCTCATGGGAACAGTCCAGACCGAACTGCCAAGCTAAGTCTTTCCTGGACCAGAAACAAGCATCCTGCGTCTGGTTTCAGGCTAACAGCCCTCATCAGCCAGGCTAGCTTGAATCCAGTGGCAAAGTGAGCAAGGGACCCACGTCTGGGCATACCCTGCCAACTTAGGGCGAACAAAGCAAACACATGGAGATGATGGACGGAGCACCGAAACATTTCAGACACTCACCCCCAGTCACAGATCTGGGTTGAAACGATCATCGTTCTTTAGCTCATTTTGCCACCCCAGTTCAGACACAGCTATATGCAAATCAGTCATAACCCTGTCCCTCATGGGAACATTCCAGATGGAACTGCCAAGCTATGTCTTCCCTGGACCGGAAACAAGCATCCTGCGACCCTCCCAACTTAGGGCAAACAAAGCAAACACAAGGAGAAGTGAGCTAAAGAACGATGATGGATTCAACCCAGATCTGTGACTGGGGTGAGTGTCTGAAAAGTTTCAGCGCTCCGTCCATCATCTCCTTGTTTGCTTTGTTCGCCCTAAGTTGGCAGGGTATGCCCAGACGTGGGTCCCTTGCTCACTTTGCCACTGGATTCAAGCTAGCCTGGCTGATGAGGGCTGTTAGCCCGAAACCGGTCCCAGGATGCTTGTTTCCGGTCCAGGGAAGACATGGCTTGGCAGTTCGGGCTGGACTGTTCCCATGAGGCACAGGGTCAACACTGATTTGCATATAGCTGTGTCTGACCTGGGGTGGCAAAGTGAGCTAAATAACGATGATGGATTCAACCCAGATCTGTGACTGAGGGTGAGTGTCTGAAAAGTTTCAGCGCTCCGTCCATCATCTCCTTGTGTTTGCTTTGTTCGCCCTAAGTTGGCAGGGTATGCCCAGACGTGGATCCCTTGCTCACTTTGCCACTGGATTCAAGCTAGCCTGGCTGATGAGGGCTGTTAGCCCGAAACCGGTCCCAGGATGCTTGTTTCCGGTCCAGGGAAGACATGGCTTGGCAGTTCGGGCTGGACTGTTCCCATGAGGCACAGGGTCAAGACTGATTTGCATATAGTTGTGTCTGACCTGGGCTGGCAAAGTGAGCTAAAGAACGATGATGGATTCAACCCAGATCTGTGACTGGGGGTGAGTGTCTGAAAAGTTTCAGCGCTCCGTCCATCATCTCCTTGTGTTTGCTTTGTTCGCCCTAAGTTGGCAGGGTATGCCCAGACATAGGTCCCTTGCTCACTTTGCCACTGGATTCAAGCTAGCCTGGCTGATGAGGGCTGTTAGCCCGAAACCGGTCCCAGGATGCTTGTTTCCGGTCCAGGGAAGACATGGCTTGGTAGTTCGGGCTGGACTGTTCCCATGAGGCACAGGGTCAAGACTGATTTGCATATAGCTGTGTCTGACCTGGGGTGGCAAAGTGAGCTAACGAACGATGATGGATACAACCCAGATCTGTGATTGGGGGTGAGTGTCTGAAAAGTTTCAGCACCTCGTCCATCATCTCCTTGTGTTGGCATGTCCTACCTTTCACATACACTGCACCCTGCCCAAAGGGGTACCTTGGGCCTACCTTAGGGGTGACTAACATGTAAGAAAAGGGAAGGTTAGGGCCTGGCAAGTGGGTACACTTGCCAAGTCGATATGGCAGTTAACAACTGCACACAGACACTGCAGTGACAGGTCTGAGTTACCTTTTCAGAGCTACTTATGTGGGTGGCACAATCAGTGCTGCAGGCCCACTAGTAGCATTTGATTTACCAGCCCTGGCACACTTAGTGCACTTTACTAGGGACTGACCAGTAAGTCAAATATGCCAATCATGGATAACCAATCATGTTCACAATTTACACAGAGAGCACTTGCACTTTGACACTGATCAGCAGTGGCAAAGTGCCCAGAGTCCTAAAACCAACAAACACAGGTCAGGAAAAAATAGGAGGAAGAAGCAAACAGTTTGGGGATAACCCTGCAAAAAGGGCCAAGTCCAACAGCAACATGTTTTAAAAGTAGATCTCTGTGGGGTGAAGATTTTGTGTCACTTGAGAGATATGGCAACATTTGGTAAGTTGAAAAACTAGCCGAATAGCATGATTTTGAATCAACTGGAGCCTCCCTGTAAGGTGTTTGGGAAGACCCAAGTAGAGAGGATTAGCATAGTCAATTCTTGACATGACCAGAGCTATTATAACTTGGACTAAGGCATCGGTAGTCAGACATTTATTTATCTTCTTAATTCTGCGCAGTTGGAAAAAGCAGAAAGATGTCACTTAGCCAATTTGTAGTTTCAGAGAAAGATCCTCATCAATCATGAAGCCAAGACTTTTTACCAACTTCTTTGGAGAGAGGGGGAGCCCATCTCATTAGGCCAAAAGGAAGGACTCCAAAGGTCAAACTTATTTTTTGTGACTACAATCTTTGTTTTGTCAGAGTTTAGTTTCAGATAATTGCTGTTCACCCAATCCCAGATGAACAGCATGGTGTCTCGGAATTGCAACTTGGAATTAGGAGTGTTATCACTTGTGAAAAGGAGTTGCATTTCATCAGCATAATTAAAAATTCTGAATTTCATCTTTTGAGAGAGTGAAACAGGGGCTGCATAAATAGATTAAAAAGATGAGGGGAGAGGGAAAAGCTTTGTGGCACCCTGCAATTCAATTGGACTTCAGGAGAATTGGAGGGCGGAAGTCTAACTGATTGAAATCCGTTCTTGAGAAAGGAAATGATCCAGTTGAATGCTTCGTCCTGAAGTCCTGGCGCCCTGACACGGTCAGCCAAGAGATTATGTTAGACCATGTCAAAGGCTGCTGACAGATCAAGGAGTACTAGCGCTTGAGTGTTGCCTTTATCCACTTCCTCTCGCATTTCATCTACTACCTGCTTCTGTCGAATGAGCTGGGTGCAAGCCCGCTTGGCAGGGATCTAGGAAATCTGAGGGCTCTATAAAGGAGCAGTGATGGTGAGCTACATGCGCCTGAAGTAATTTTGCCTGCTAGGGAAGGAGCAAAATCAGCCAATAATTCTTCAGCTGAGAGGATTCTTCCCAGATTTCTTTTGGAAAGGGACTACAATTGCCTTTTTAAAGGAACTAGGAACTATGACTTGAGTGAGAGACAGATTAAGAAAAGACAGCGCAGAGTCTGGAAAATGGGTAAATACTGTTTTTAGAGCATTTGGAGGACAGGTATTATTGGGTGACCCTGATTTTACTTTGGTCGGTGAGTCCATCAATTCCTCTTTACTGATCTTGGGGAAGGATGACATATTATCTGTATTTCTATCATCAGATGGCAGAACATTATGCAAGGGGCTAAGAGGAATACTATTTTTGATGGTCTCCATCTTATTGATAAAAAAGGAATTAGGAGAGTCACAAAGCTTTTGAGAGGGTGTTATGGGTAAGGTGATTCTACCAGGGTTTGAAAGTTCAGAGTCAATTTTAAAAATCTCTGCAGATTTGCTGAGGTCATTCAAGATCTTGCTAGTGAAAAAACTAGCTTTAGCTTGCCTGATCTACTGTTCAATTATCACTCAATTATTGCACCATTTCCATTCTAAGAACCAAAGTTCCAATTTAGCTACTTTTAGTTCATCTGAAAAACATTTCGTGGCATCATGACATCTCATCCATTTGGTTTTACAGAGGGGGCATGAGCATTACTGGCGTCCACTTAACATTCTTTAATTGCTTCCTCGTAGTCATCTATATCTTCCTTAAGTAGAGGCAGAGATTTTTCCAACTGATTACAAAAGAACATCAGATCAGCTCAAGACCAGTTTCTGGGTGAAATGCCAGGACAGATCAAGGGTTTATGAAAACGTCTGATAATGAATAGGAGATCAGATAATGATCTGACCATATAGAGGGAACAATTCTTAATTTCCTCAATGGGAATTTATGGCCTTTAATATGCGTAGGCTGAAATACCTACTGTTTTAGGTTTAGATTACTGAGGGTATCTGTGAGGTTGGCTGCTTCCAGTCCCACCTTTTTCCTCATTAGCCCAATAATTCAGGTCACCAATTAGCAGGACATTGGCTTGATCGATGATTAGAGGTGAGATTGACTCTGCTAAAACTTGAGAAACGTTTTGCATATAATTAGGAGGTCTATACAAGAGGACGCACGTCAAGGAAGAAGTGGGAGACTCAAGTTTAATTACCAAATTCTCTATTGACAGAAAGATCTAGTGAAATCAACGTAGTGAATTTCAGATTTTTCTCGATTATTGCCGTGACACCACCACCCATCTTCCCTGCTGCTCTGTTAGTTTGTAAGATATAATAATCGGTCGGAAGGGCCTGATAGAGTGGAACCCACATTTATTTGTAGGGGTGCATTATAATCACGTGTAGACTGCACCCGCATATAATCCTTTGCTGTATTAACTTAAAGTGTTAGAATTGTGAAATGTATTAACATGTAACTCTTATGAAAACGTGATGTATTTTAGGCCATTGAAAGTAACATTGGAGAACCAACATAGAAAGTGAATGTAACTAGCAGAAATCATTAACATGAAGAACTCGTGTTGTGTAACCGACCGCTGTTTATGTATCAAATGTGCCTATTCATCATGACATTTCATACGTAGGTAAATGCATAAATTGATGTTGCCTTAATGTTATGCAAATTCGTAAAACTCATATGATGCTTTCTTATGTTGGCTGAATCTTGTAGGCCTCAAATGCAGTTCATTGAAACCTCTCACTTTAAAATTAACAGTTTGAATTTCACGTGTGCTGTGGAATCTGTTCTTTCTCACGTTTTGTGTTGCAGGTGAAAGAAGCGTTCTCGTTAGATAGAATAATGTCTTTGTTTTACTGGTCAGGCAAGGAAAGAAGAAGAAGTTGCAATCGTGTGGCTTGAGTCGATAAAGGAAGGTCGTTGTGCTTCACACAAGAGAAGGCCGGAGAACCAAGGACAAATTGTATCAAGGAAAGTACACAGTTGTCCCATGGAAAATCACCTTCTGGACTGTACCCAAAGCAGATGTCATGACTCGCACTGTACCCTGGGAATGTTACCTACGGATAACTGTTGCAGAGGTTAGGGATAGTGTCCACTTCTCTTTTGCCTTCAGAGAGAGAGCATCTTAGAAGAAGCTCTGTCCTGGTAGCTTTATGCTACATGACCCATGGATCGTAGAGAGGCTTCTTAGGAAGACTCCTCGTACTGACACCTTGTACTCCTTCATTTGAAAATGCTTACGTAGGGATGTCACTTTAGCGCTAGAGTATGGACAGAATGAATGCGTTTCACTCATCAACCCTCGATGCAAGGAAATTTGGATCCTGATCTTCTCTATCCTACTTCTTGAACTAATTGTGTAGCTTATGTTGCATCGTCTAAACTGGATACGCAGATTTGGCTTTATGCTAATTCCGATGTATTTCTACACTCTCGTACTGAGGTGTCTCTATGTTCAGTTATTTTTGGCTTTGTAATAAACCAAACTAGCCTTGAGTAGTTGTCTGTAGTTATTGTGTATCTAAGAAAATCATTGACAAATTGATTGGCCTCCTAACAACGTTTCTCCCCTTTACACTTTCATGCTGCGAAAAGAACCATCAAATTGTGAATCTAGAACAGGTCTAGAAATTATAGGCTCGGCCCTTTCATGCTGATAAAATACCCGGGGATGACTCATCTGTGAGAAAGTCTCAGTTGATAATAGCAGATCTGATGCCTCTGTATCTAGTAAATAAAATATTTCAGTCTGGTTTTAACCAAGGAATTTGTGTTAAGATAAATCACCAAAGGTTGGGTAGGATTTGGCTTGTGGGTAGTGGTAATAGAACTATTAGGACTGAGGGATGGCAAAGGTTTAGAAGAATTACAAATGGTGTAGATAGTATCATGTTGAAGGATGTGTGTAGTAATGGCTTGGCCTCCTAATGGGGCAAGTATGTCTAGAGAAAGAGGGATACGATGTAATTATTTTATGTAAGCAGTTATGTTTATGTAATTTATGGGTTACGTGATTCTAAACCATTGAAACTTTTTTTTTACATATTTCAATGGCTGTACTGGTTTGTAGAGTAAATTGAACTGAACATTAGTGAATGATGTAATCAGTTATGTAATCAATGGTGTCATTTAACATTTAGTCAGTGATGTCATCAATGATGCCACTGAACTTGTGAGTGATGGAGTGATCTGATATGTGCGGTCATAAGCAGTGTATGGCAGGGCACAAGTTATAGTTAGCTCAGTAAACTATAAGAGATGAATTTCAGTGTTTTTTTCTCATTTAAAATTGTTTTTTTACTGGGAATTTTCATCTAACTATAACATCACTTTAACCTATGTTTTTTTCAGTGAATTTCTAATTTTTCTTAACGTAAAGTAAGATATTATTACCAGACATAACTACAACCTCACTTTAACCTTAGTTATTTTCAGTGAATTTCTATTTTATTTAACGTAAAGATAATTGTATATGCTTTGTCAAGGGGTCACCACATAATTATATGAAGACAATTCTGTTGGATTTGTCAAAAGGTACCACTTCATTATCCAAGACAAACCTATTGGCTTTGTAGAGGGGTGACCACATCATTATGAAAAGCAAAGTTATTGGCTTTGTCAAGGGGTGACCACATCAATATACAAGGCAAGCCTATTGGCTTTCTCAAGGGTTCACCATAACATCCTATAAAGGCAAACCTGTTGGCTTTGTCAAAGAGTAACCACATCAATATACAAAGCAAGCCTATTGGCTTTGTCAAGAGGTCACCACATAATAATCCTAGTAAAGGCTTTTTGCTTTGTTAAGGAGTGACCACACCATTATACAAGACAAGCCTGTTGGCTTTGTCAAGGGGTCACCATATCAAAATATGAAAGTGAGTCTATTGGCTTGGTCAGCAACATCAAACTCTGTGTTAGAATCTTGATTTTACATTCCCAGGCCACATAATGCAGCCATGATATCAATCAATCAATTCTTTATTTGTATCAGTTAAGTAAAACCATTACAAAAGAGATTAAAAAAATTAAAAACAGCAAGTTAATACTTCCCAATGTATAGATATAGTTTGTATCGAAGTGTGATTTCTGTGTCAAACCAATTTAGCAAATGCGTATTCAATTTAATTTGGAAGTAATAAATTATGTGGATTATGATTGCCTCTCAAAGACATGGTACTGGCAGTGTAAAGTGCTAATGTGAGCTGTAATGATGATTTCAGGAACCGTTTTTGAGTTTTTGGGGCGATAGGTCTTAAAAAATAGTTTAAAGTGCAATGAAAATAGCTACATTTTTAGATCTGAAAATTGATGATTGATGGTTGCTATGCTTAAAGGTTGGGTCAGGTTGTCTAGGAAAGGCCTACCATTAGATTAACAGGAAGTGCATCCAACAAGTTTGCGAATGGGCATGACTGGTTCTATTGACGGGCCTGAACCTTTTCCTGAAGTAGCGGGCACAATAAGAGAGGTTGTTTAGTACCCGTTTGCTTTGTGTAGTAGGCCGTTATAACTTTCCAGACTTTGTGCCAGTGTTGCAGGGGTACAGGACAGGGGTGTATGGTGTATCTAAGTCTTTTCACAAATCTCCCACAACGTGCCAGAATGGTAACGTCAGATTGTGAGAAACATACTGCTGATGCCTCTATGCAGGTATGAACCCCCTGTCTCAGAAATATTGGCCTGAGTAGGGCTTTCCTTTCTTCGATCATGGCAGGACAGCAGCAGAGGAGGTGTAACCATGATTCTTGTTTATAGTTGCATAACCTGCAGGCACCTCCATTGTCCTGGTTGGCCCATGCCAGAAATCTGTTATTGGTAGGCCAAGCCGAGAGCATGTACATAATCTCTCTCTTTCTGTGATTAAGCGCAACTAATAATTAAGGCTGGGCTCTTGCAACCAAGTACGAAGAGTTTAATAGGCGCAAGGACTCTGAGGATTTTAGAGAGGCTTGATCTTGCTGAAATGACGTCATTAGAACTTGTCTATTGATGGTCTTTTTCCATGTCGTGTAGGAAATGGACTCCAGTGCAAGTGCTGCTCGGTTTATTGCGGAGGTTGCTATTGCTCTTTGTAGTTGTTCGTTCCAAGATGATCCTGGTTTCTCAAAAATAGCTCTGAGACAAGCCTTAAGAGAGTTCTCTGGGGATTTTAGTATATGAATGTAGAATTTCATGAAGTCTGCCTCAGTGCTTAGAGATTGTTTCACCACGCCGAGTTCCAGTCTAAGTCTCGATCTACGGAGGTATTTCGGCAATTGTTATTGTATCCGACGCATTGAGCTTGTTCCAGACATTCCGAACATGCTCCAGGGAAGGCTTGGTGTCGATATCGTAATGCTGGGAAAAGGGAGTCTTGAGTAACTTTGATTATTCCCTCGGCAGAAGGGCTATTTATTGTTAAGCCCGGCTAGAACATACATGATTGCTAATGATTTCTTTTTTAGTGCGCCTTTATGGGCTAACGGTTGAGCGGATTCAGTAAACCACACCCCCAGATAGTTGTATTTGGATGCCGAAGTGATGGTCTTGGTCCCAAAGTACATGACAACGTATTCTTGTTCTTATAGTGGCCAAATACTACTATTTTGGTCTTATCTTGATTATTGAGGAGAGAATATTTCTCGCTGTATGCATGGAGGCTGGTCAGTGCTCTCTGGAGCCCCACTTTTTTATGGTCCATAATAACAATATTATCCACATACTGAAGAATGTGAAGCAGTCTGTGGCCCAGATGGGGGAGAGCAAGGCTACTATTTGCTAAAGCCTTCCCAAAATCTGTGGTGTATAAATTGAACAGTAGGGTCGCTAGCACACAGCCTTGCTTCAAACCTCCAAAAGTGAGAACTTTGCGGTTGAGTGTGTTTGGGCCAGTTCTCACCTGAACCCACGTTGCAGAATACAGAGAGGTTATGGCCCCTAGGAGGGTCGGTGGAATACCCCAGTGTGCTAGCTTCCTCCACAGAGTGGGTCTGTCAACTTTATCAAACGCCGCAGTATAATCTATGAGCAGCAGAAGAGTGGAAGTTGTTTATTTTGAGCAGTTTGCTGACTGAGGATAGCTAGCGTGATGATGTTGTCAGTATGACTTCCCCTCCACGAAATCCGCATAGAGAGCAAAATAATGATGGATTTAGCCCAGATCTCTTGACTGGGAGTGAATGTTTGATTCATTCAGCATTCCATCCATCATTTATTGCTGCAGCAATTTTCGCCCTAAGTGGGATGGGTGTGCCCAGACTTGGGTTCCTTCCTCGCTGTGCCACTGGATTCAAACTGCCTAGCTGATGAGGGGTGATGCCCCGAAACCGGCCCCAGGGTGCTTGTTTCTGGTCCAGGGAAGACCCGGCTTGGCAGTTCAGGCTGGACTGTTCCCATGAGGAGCAGGGTCAAGACTGATTTGCATATGGCTGGGTCCAAAGTGGAGTTGCGTAGTGAGCAAAATACGATGGATTTAACCCAGATTTCTTGACTGGGGGTAAATGTTTGATTCATTCAGCATTCCGTCCATCATTTGTTGCTGCAGACCTTTCTACAAAGGCATCTTCTGCTCCTGCTGACATCCGTTTCAGATTGGTTTTCAGGTGGGAAGGGAAATTACATCATCTATGATCCTTGTCTGAAACGTGCTATCTGTTGAATATAACGGACACGGAGGGGCCTGACCCGCCACACAGCCTTAGTGATCAGAAGGCCAAGGAAAATTTCTGGTGGTGTGGAGGATCAGCCTCCCCTAAGGCACGACACCCGGACCAAGCGACCATACCCATGGAAGGACAAGCGGTTTTGGACAACTTGGTTGGAAATCCTGACCGGCTGGACACCACCTGAGATGCACTAGGACCTGCCAATATTCCTAAAACCAGTATCAGGGGTGGGAGGTGGCTCCTGGGGTAGGGGGTGGGGAGGTGCTTCCAGGTGGAGTTGGAGGTATTCTAATGCGCCCCTTAACTTGGGACTCCTTCGGGACATTCCTGGCCTTGGCCAGTGTTGTACGTTTCAATGGACCTGAGTTAATTTATTGTTCACAGTTGGGGGTTTTGTTGGCGGGGTACTCACAGTTCACAGGGGTCCACTATGCTTTAGCTCCTCACATGGAGCTTGCCCTCCTAGGCCTGGTGTACTTCTATGGAGGGAACACATCTAGAGATCCGACCTTCGGGCAAAGCATCATTTTCCACACCCTTCCCACTTGCTAACGTTGAAGGCTATTATCCTTAATGTGAAGGGTCTCAATCACCCCATCAAGCACAGGGCAATTCTGTCTTATCGGGAGCAGACCAGGGCGGACCTATGCCTCCTACAGGAGACTCAAGTGCTACCTTGGGATTGGCATAGGCTCAAATTAGGGCCTTTCCACAACAGTTTTCCTCCTCTGCCACCACTAAAACAGCAGGTGTGGCCATCCTGGTCTCTCACTCCTTTTGGGGTAAGGTGGGCACTCAACTGGCTGATATAAAAGGGCGACTGCCGTCATACCTTTTCACTCTGGGAGATTTCACCTTTACTATAGCTTTGTTGTATGACCCAATGAGGGCCAGGAACGCTTTCTCAGGCGTGCTGTGACAGAGGTGATGGTCTCCCAGGATCGAGTGATTGTGATCAGGGGGGCGCTAACCTAGTCTTTGATAATGACCTGGACAGATCGGCAACTCACTTGGGCAGACAGGAGCCCTTTTACCGGGAGGGGGAACACTTGCTGCAGGTGATGGTCTTATTCGATGTTTGGATAGACCGGCATCTGCAGGCACTGGATTACACTTTTTTCTCATGCCCATAAGACGTATGGCATAAGGCGGTATCACTTTCTCTCCACTTTCTCTCTCGACCCCCCCACCCCTGGCACCTCAGGGAGAGTTTACTGCAACAACCTGACACAATGAGATGCCTTGAGCAAGTGATTACTGATTTCCTGGCCTTTAATAACACTGTCGAGACCTCTATTGCCACTTTTTGGGAGACCCTAAAAGTAGTTATCCAAGGTGAGCTGATTGCCACCTCGGCGGCGGACTGTAAGCTTCATCAGGACAAAAGGGAGGCCCTTCAGAGGGAAGTTCTGGAGTTGGAACGCATTCATAAGCATACCAGGGCAACCCGAGTCTGGCGACAGCTGAAGGCTGTGCACATGCAACTAAATAGCCTGGGCTTGGATAGGGCTGAATATGCACTACTCAGACTGAGACACTCCTATGTTGGGGGAGACAAGTGTGGTCGGCTGTCGGCGAATATAATCCGAGCTCAGAAAGCAGGCAGCATGGGTTGAATACATCTTGGCGCTAGATTGTTCAGCTGTCACGGGAACGGCCCTACTGCAGCGGCCTTCTGGGACTATTATTGGACGCTCTATTCAGTGCAGGAGCTTCCTCATGAGGCTCCCCGCACATACCTTCATGGAGTATACACCTCTCGCCTGATGTCCGCACTAGCAGATGCTCTGGACTGGCCCCTCACGGTGCAGGAAGTGATCTCCGCCATTGCCAAACTGAAGCCCCTTAAGTCCCCAGGCCCGGATGGCTTCTCTGCTCTTTTATAAAACATTTTGCACCACCCTAGCCCCAGCCTTCACTCAGCTTTTTAACTCCTTTGCTGAGTCAGGGAAGATGCCTCCTCGATGCTGGAGGTTTCCATTGTTGTTGTTCCCAAGCCTGGAAAAGACTGGAAGCAATGTGGTTCATAACGCCCAATATACCTTCTTAATGTGGATATTAAGCTGTTTTCTCGCAGCACGTCTGCGCCCATACATGCCAGGTTCGTTGGACCCGACCAGTTTGGGTTCGTCCCCATAGTAAATGTGGGGACACTACTAAGATAATTGTTTACCTTATTAATGAGGCTAAGCAAACCTGGAGGAGACAATGCTTCTGGCAATCAACGCCGCAAAGGCATTCAAACAGGTGCATTGTCCTTATATGGAGGAGTTACGTTGGCATTTTGGCTTCTGGTGGAGCTTTTGCAAGTGGATCTTGAGTAACTACAGGGAGTCACAGATGATGGTGCGGGTGAATAGCCATATCTCTGCTCTGCTCCCTATTTGTATGGGTACGCAACAGGGGTGTCCACTGTTACCTCTACTTTTGCTCTCTACTTGGAGCCTATGGCCCAGTGAGAGTGCACAACAATCCACATATCACTGAGGTCTGTTTCGGGGCGGCGGAACACACGATCATTCTCCATGCAAATGATGTGATAGCTGCACTCAATAACCCATTGAGAGCACTCCCAGCCTTCTTGAAGGAGCTTGAGGACTTTGGGAAAGCGGCTGGCTTTTGGGGTAACCTCCAGAAGTCCCATGCCTTGAATTTCTCAGTTACACCGGCAACATACATATCATTAACAACCCAATATCAGCCCCAATGGTCATCTACCTTAATCCCTTACTTAGGAGTCCAGGTGGTCCCTACTGTGTATGTGATAATGACCGTTAGTTATCAGAATTTGCTCCGGCAAGTCCGGTGACATCTGACCCAATGGAAGCACTATCATCTTTCATGGTTGGGTCGAATGGCAGTGTTAAAGATGACTATTCTCCGGCAGGCTGTGTTCCTCTTTCAGGCCCTCCTGTTCGACCTCCCTTGGGCATGCTTCAGACCCTACAGGGGAGCTGAATCATTTCATTTGGGTGGAGGGAGACCCTCACATTAGTCGGGAACAAAGCTACTGCTTGTCCCGGAAGGGGAGTCTGGGGGTCTCAAATCTCTCAAATTATTATCAGGCCGCACAGCTCTGATTCCTAGTATAATGGAGCCAAGATGAATCCGAGACAGGCTGGCTTTTTTAAAGATAGAGTGGTGGCAGGTGCACATTTATGGAAAGTTCTGTTCTTGCTTGGATCACAGAGAGCATGAGGGCCTATAGTCCTCCCCTATTACTAGGGCTACTCTGGATCAGGTGGCTACGCGGAAAGCGCTGACATTTTTCCCTTCCCCGTTGACCCCCATTTTGGATAACACAGACTTCACGCCGGGGCTAGATCACGCCAGTTTCTCAACGTGGCAATTGGGGGCTGGAATTCTATAGGCCACCTTTCTGACAAAGTGGGATACATCTCCTTCGAGCCGCTTTGAAAGGACTTTGCGTTGCCGGAATCAGAGAGGATGCACTAAATACAAATATGTCATTGACTCACTCATCCCACCGTCCGGCCTGGGGCTTAAATCTTTTGAAAAGTGGCTTGTGGCTTGTGTCCATTGTACAAAAAATACTTAGGCAACTGTGTCCAAACATACTCACAGTTGCCTGATAACTGACCTCTATACTATCCTCCAGTGTGCCACTCCGATGATCAAGTCCTCTGGGCAGAAGAGGTGGGAGCTTGAATTGGGGAGGACATTGACGTCTAAAGAGTGGGCGAGATTTATTATAGGGTGCAGCATACAGCACAAAACACTGCTAGTATAGAGACAGCCACTAAAATAGCTACCTAATGGTACCTAATCCCAGTCAGACTGCATAAGTGTAACTCCACTCACAGTGCAGACTGCTGGAGAAGCTGTGGATCCCCAGGGACCCTGCTCCATCTACTTTGGCACTGCTCAAACCTTACACTTATTGTAATACGGTACTGTCGGACATTGACGCCCACTTTGACACACAATAACCCAGATTTCCTGCTTATGTTATTCTAGGCCTACCGAATACATACACCTTCCCATTCCAGTCATGCAGAGGGCAAGATATAGGTCTTTAGCTTGGTGCAGCCCTTTAAAACATCCTCACCCACTGAGGCATAGAGAAACTTCCATCCCACACTGGGTGGTTTCATAGGATCTGGCACATATTAGGGATGGAGAGGCTGCCCATCACACTGACTAATCAGGGAGAATCCTATAGGGAGCTTTGGTGTCCATACATTGTGCTTCCTTCGGCGGAATATTGAGAACTGACCTGTCCCCGCTACCTCCGCTTCCTGCATTTGGTGGAGGAGGAATCTCTGGTGAAAGATCTAGAGTGATCCTGAGGTGGGCAAGTGGACGGCACTTAGTTTTCTCTTTCCTTTTTATCAAGGGGCCTTAGAGTGAGTACCCAATGGGAGAGATTGGATGGGGAGGAGGGGTTGATTAATTGTTGGTTTCTTTTAATATTGATTTGTTTACTTCTGGGGTGAGCTCCAACTTGCACTTTTCCTATTTGTAATGTTGAAATGAAATATAAACAGATTTGAATGTAAAAACATAATTACTGTTTCCTGGGGGTCAAGTTTTATATGCCCAGGAAACAGAGAGTTAATCTTACTATAGGATTTCTGGGGGGCTGTTGCACTCCCTGCAGTCCCCACAACTCTCTGAATAAATGAAGGTGATGCCCCTGCTCCAATTGGGGAACTGAAAAGAACAAAGTCTATGCAAATTAGCCCATGAAGGACATTATGGGACACTCTTTGCTGGGGCCAGTGAGTAAAAAATAAGTAGAGCTGACCTCTTATTTAGTATTCTTTTTTGGGCCTTATTTACTTTTTTGGGTGTCCCGGTCCCATCTGGGACACTCACATCTTTATCTTTTATTGGGGGCCTTAAGCGGGAGTCCCAAGGACCTCGCGGCGCAGCCGGCTCCCCAGCAAGTACCCATCCTGAAGTGCGGCTGGAGCCAGGCCCACTTTTATGTTCTTTTTTTTCTAGTTGGTACCCAGGTACCACCCGATATGCCCCCAACAAACTTGCCCATTGGAGGGCACTGGGGAAGGTTTAAGGCTCCCCAGCCAGCACCTATCCTTGGATGTCACCATGGGAGTCGGCAATCTCTCTTTCTGCTCTTGCTTGGTGTTAAGTATCTGTGAGCTTAACTTATGGTCCACAGAATGGCTTCGCAGAGACAATATGGGCCAACTCCACAAACCCTTCCCTCGCCGGCTTACCAGCCAGCACCTACCCTTGGATGTCACCATGGGAGTCAGCAATAGATCCAGGTCTTCCCCGGTGAAAGCAATCTTTCTTTCTGCTCTTTCTTGGTGTTAAGTATCTGTGAACCTAACTTATAGTCCACAGAATGGCTTCAAAGAGACAGTATGGGCCAACTCCAAAAACCCTTCCCTCTAACTTGTTTAGACACGCAAGAAAGAAAAGCTAGGGCACAGGGAAAAGGTCCTGGGTATCCAGCAGCAATGAAACCCTAAAAAACAAAAGAATAGGTATATGAATAATGTGTGGGTTTGGTAACCTGCTGTTGTGTGCCTCCAAGCCTATGATATCACACAATGTTTACCTGAAGGCCACTGAGGTGTGCATACTGAATGCAGAAAGAATGGAAGACACAGTCCCACAGTGGAATCTTCAAATGACCCAGGACTGGTGAGTTCTAACTGTATAAATCAAACACACACAGGGATATATAATGACCTGTTAGCAACTGTTGAACAGCAATAACCATTTCTTAAATCCAGTGGCAACTGCCAAAGAGACTGTTGACTTCACACTCTCCCAAATGCTAGAGGAAATAAACTATAAATGATCAGCTGAGGAGTCACTGATTTCTGGTAACTAAAATGTGAGGCATGCACATTCCTAACAAGGAAATACTAGGTTGTGGGATGCTGATACTTAGATAAATATGAGGGCATTTAAGGAGCCTTGCTTGTTTTTGCATGTCATCCAGATAAGTCGTACACACATGCAGTTGTGATTATGCTATAATCCAAGCCAGATAGAAACAAGTGCTTGGATTCAGTTGTACGGAAAGTGTGCATTAATAGTTCAACTATATACGAGGCACGCAATGTAACTCCAATGTTTAGCACTTGTGACATGACCAAGAGTTTTGATTGATGGTGGAGTCTTGCTAGAGATAGAACAAGTGAGGTACTTCCAAGCACACAGAAAAGAATGCCTATATGATACCTTCACCACGGAGGGATTGTCCTGGACTTCAAGCAATGCGGAGATAGCGGCGAGCTGATTCCTTTGGGGCAAATAAGAGGCAGAATCATGAATTTCCTCTCTGGCACAACGAAGGATGTGTACGATGGCATACTGAGGACGTACGAGGGCATGCTGACATCACCCGCTGAAAGAAGCTGGGGAGACTCTACACAAACACAAACTCATCTCTTGGTGTTTTGTGGCTCCCAGTTCCCGGCCCCCGATCCCTGTTCCTGGCCCCTGGTCTGAATTCCAGCAAGGGCATGACAACAGACCTCAGGGCAGGGTGGGAGCCGAGTGGAGCGTGCCTCAGGAACATACTTTGGGAGCTTGGAGGAGCCTTGAGGAGTGGGCAAAGGAGGGCGCAGAGGAGAGGTGTAGGCGAGGTCTTAGGGATGCAGTTGTCTCCCAGCTGGTGTTAGGCTGGTGTGGCTTGCTCCTCCTGGGGGGCCCCGCATGCCACACTCCATCAGTTGCATCATTTCCCTGATTTGCTTGGCAATCTCCTCCGGGAGCCCACCATTGCCTCATCTGAAGGAATTGGATTAAGTTTGCATTGGGCACTTTGAGGCCAGGTGCCTCGCACAGTTAAGGAGGAGGAGCTGAGTATTATCTTGCCTCCTTTTGTGCTAAACCACCCATATAAAAGCTGTTCTAAAACATTCCAACCTATCTGTTAAGCAATAGAGAGTAACAGACCCATTGTGGTGGAAGGGGCATGGTGGCCGCTTTTAGAGAGTGTGTAAGTGTGGCTTTGTTGTGATTTTTCGGTCTCTGGTGTGGTGCTAGAGATGGCACTAGGGAAGGGGAAGGGGAAGGGGAGGTGTGGTGGTGCCGAAGAGTTTTTTTCCAGAGTAAAAGGCCTATCAATGCCCCCTCTCACCATGACGGCAAGAAAATTGAGATCTGACCGAATACTATCTTCAAGACTATGCCACAAAGCAAAATCTAATCCATTGAGAAATAAAGCACTGCACTTTGGAACTTTAAAGGGGAACGGAATAATATCAACATACTTTCAAAAACTTTCTGAAGAGACCCCCTTTTCTAGTTCAGTCCTGACGCAGACAGAAACGAAGGACATCCACATGCTAGAGATGATTTGGGAGCATGGGTGAATTCTATTGAGCTAAGTCAGGAACAGCATAAGAAAGAGGAAATTGAATTTAAAAGAGAGCAACCTCCTGCGTGTACTACTGTAGCAGAAACTCAGGCTCCTTAGAGTTCCATAGTATTGGATTACACACAACCGAACATTTCGCCTTTTAAAGTGAATGAGAAAGTGACAAATAAAGAATCAGTACTATTGCATGGGGCACTCAAAGGATCTAAAGAATCACTGGGGTTGTTTTCCAGTTCTCCAAGTCATATAGCATTTGTTTTCTCAAATATGTCAGGGTCCCCTTATTTGTTATTGAACCCGCCTAGTAATATGCCATCAGATTTTGTGCATCTCTCTTATTCTTTGATAAGTCTTGAACGTGTTTTGTCATCACTTTTATCCTATTAAAAAAGACAACGGATATCGCTGATCATATATTAGATATTTTATCAGTGATACTTAAGGAATTACCCTTGAAAATAGCTAACGAGAGTAGTGCTGTGAGTGTCAATAACTCTGGTATATGCTACATTTGGGAAGTGGGAGTCCAAACAGAGAGTCCTGAAAAGGAATGTGAAATAGTGGACATTAAGTGGGGGCTGTTAGAGGACTTATCCCAGACTGAATCTTCCCTCAGAAAACAAGATGTGGCAAGCCAGAAGGGGATTCGTGTGGGGGAAGATCATTTAGACCTAACACAAGAAAGGAGGTTTTATCAATCTTTAAAAAAGCACACAATATGAAAAAGTTAGAACCCGCCAGCAAACAAGGCATGTAAAAGAGAAAAGGGAAAATCCGTAGGTTGAAAAAGAAAAGAGCAAGGAGGATTAGATTTCCAGCAAAGACACCACAAAAAGGGGCCTTTGTTGGGCAGCCAGCTGTAGTAGAAGGCACCAAGGACGCCCAGGTTGGGTTAAAGCCCTCAGCGGAGATACCCAGTACACAAGATGGAGTGGGGGCGATAGGTGATCCGTGTGTTGAATTGGAACAGTTATGCCTGGAAAGAAGGGTACAAGGGCAGCATAAGGCTGATTCCCTTTTAAATGTGGAAACAGAGCCTTTTAGGCCAGAAGTAGAACAAAGATGGGGTGAAGACTCAGCAGCCAGTCCCTATGAGGAAGTAGAGTGGGTTGTGCAATTGGTAGATATTTTCACAGATATGGAATATGCTTTTAATATATTATACATGTTATCTCTTTTAGAATCAATTGCACGATTATCTAAAATTTTCTCTAAGGACATTTCTTTGGTGGTTCTCCCCAAGGCAAGTGAGGTGGCAGCATCATGGCCATGTGCCTGTTTTATTTTTATTGCAGAATCGGGGCGGATGTGGTCATGGACTCAGTAGAAATGTTTGTACAGTACTTAATCCAACCATAGCATCTGCTATATATAAGGAAAACAGAAGCGGGGCCAAAAAAAAGGAAGATGGCCGCCGAGTAGGAGCTCCCTGTAGGAGCTCTTGGGTTGGGGATCACTGTTTCGGTTATATCCCTGGTTAACCCAGCCATCTGCCCTTCTCTCTACTCTGCATCTGATGCCCCGGACCCCTGGATCTCACGGTCCGATCCTGACTTACGGGCATTGAGGATTTCCGCACCCCTTCTGATCGAGCAGTGTGGGGTCTCGACACGACGTTCTGCAGCCCCTTCGCCTCTGTTGGTTGAGATGCCATGCTGCTGAGATGGGCCCCCGGTGAGCCTCTTGACCCGTCTCCTGAGGCTCGGGACTCTTCGCTGGACTCTTCGCTGGACTCTTCGTTCTTCGCCCCCCCCCCGAAGTTTGAGGTGTTGTGTTGAGGTGCTGTGCCGACTGAGACAAGTTGCGGGTCCCCGGTGAACGTCTCGACTTGCCTCTGCCTGGGGATTCCGCCTCCTGAGTGGTGGTTGCACAGGATTCATCGTGGGACGACCCTGGGGGTGAGTGCCGCTGCCGGCATGCCTGATCGATCGGTACTCCGACTCTAGCTTCAAATTCAGGAGTTAATGCAGACGCCCTTTGTTGGCCCTTGACGTGCTGCTTAGAGGAGCATTCTGGGCTCCGGGAGTTCATTCCGTCTGGACTGTGGCTGCATCCAGATCCTTGAGCACGAGCCTCTCATGCCGCAGGCGTCCCGCTGGGGCAGCAGTTGACGCCGGTTACGAGGTGAACGTGCCTTTTGGATTTACTGCAGAGTCGTTGTGGGTTTGCATCTGTGTCGCTGCGGATGCGCTGGCCTGCAGATGATAGGTGTAGGCAGTGTGTTGGGTTTACTCATCGGGAGCACTGTTGCATTGTTTCAAGGACAACACACATAGTGGACATGGAGTGCTGTGACTTGGTAGTGCTGTGACTTGGTATGTGGGAGGTGTTCCTCACTCTGCAGCATTGGCAACCTTTTTATGAATTGCTCATTGTTCGTTTTGAGGGAGCAGACCACCTTCCTCACAGCATCAGGATAGGCCACTAATCATGCTTGGCTGATGCCTGTGAGGTTGCCTCGTGTAAATAGCGAATTGGAGCCCCTCAACAATTGGTGCTGAGTTTAATACAAGTTAATCCCCACACTAATAACAAAGAAAGGACCACTCATCTAAGCTGCTGATAAACAGAGAAACAGGACTACACCCACGGAGGTCCACTTAACGGAAAGCGAAAGTGGACTGCATAGCAGAGATAGGTCTAGGTAAAAAATACTTAATGGAAGGCAAAAAAGGACCACACTGCAGGGATAGATCGAGGGAGTATTCAGAGCAGCCATCTTGAACTGATTCATACTGAAGGGGCTGACACCCCTATCTCCTCATTTAACATTCACAAAGGTGTGTTCAGCCAAGTGGGATATCAAATAAATAACTGTAGGATAAAGCTAAACTAATCCGAAAGTTAAAACTACCCACAATGGACGGGGGAAGGTAGGAAACGAAGAAGAAGAAAAAAAGGAGAAAAAGGAGAGAAAAAAAAAAGGCAAGGTTAGGAAATATAGAATCTAAAAGGAGAGAGGAAATAATAAAATGGATAAAGACCTTGAACCTTCAGGCCACCATGCCTTCACCATTCTCTACCCGCCCAATCTCTCCAAAAATGCAGCAAAGAAGTTCAAGCACAGGCTAATGATAAACCACCCTGAGACTCTTATTTCAGACCCATACTTCTGCATTAGCAAAGGCGTAATATCCAACGACCTTATCTTCCACACAAAAAAACGTGCCCAATGGAGAAATATCTTTTACTCATTGCTCCGCATCACCAATGCGAAAAAAAACCACATGCCCTCAAATTGTCGGTAACAGCTTCAGACCTATGCCCTGCGAATGCCACCATCACTATCTACAACAATGGTAATATCCTTATTCAAGCCTCCAACGCTAATCTCGATACCATAGACAGGATCTTCCCTACTCTCAAGAAAGCAGTAAACAGTAAGAACAGCACACTCAGCATAACCTCTCATCCTCAGTATCTAGATGTCACCCTAACTCCACTACAAAATCCCATAACAAACTCTTCCGAACCGACAACTGCCGACACCGCCATCGAGCCCTATCGCCCAGACACATCGGGCTCAACCACACACGGGTCCCCTGGCCTAGGAGAGACAGGGTTGCACTTAGCCAACGATCTCATCAGTGCAGACACCCCCAGTGATCCCTACCCCCCAGTCCTATTGGTCGCTACCACACCTGGATCCCCCAGCCCAGAAGGGACAGGGTTAGTCTTAGCTACTGATCACGTCATTGCAGACTCACCACCGTTATCCCTGACGTCCGTGAGTGAAGTCATCAAATGGGATTCCTCCCACACTGCCTTCCTCTCCCCCCTTTCATCCAAAGAAGATTGCAAAGATCCCCTTAACCTACTGACTAGCACGATATCTGAGAGGACCCTAACACCCTCTATACTCATCCCACCCATCCAAACACAGCGCACAAAGACCATTCTCCAATCTTGCCTCAACACTATACCACACACTGACTTGGACCCCACAACAAACCTCCCGGTTCAGCTTCTCACATGGACCCCTAATGAAGATATCCCCAAGCAATTGGAGAACGTGATCATACAAACAGATCCTACCTGTGGATCGCCCTCCATAATTGATCATACACCCACACATACTACCAACTTTCACAACTTCGTTTGGATTGCACGACTCAATGAGTTAGACACAGACCTATCCCATCTCAAGGCCGAGATGCATAATCTATCAACCATCACTAAAGAACTTCTAAACATACACAGAGCCACCAACGCTACCGTGAACCAAATCAGTCTCCAAACGAGAAATTACATCCCCAAGAACTCACACCCCGAGAGCACTAGTCAGAGTAACCAAACCAGTTTCCAACCTAGTAGATACATACCCAAGTTCTTACACCCCGAAAACACTAATCAGGGTAATTTACCTTCCCCATCTTGGCCTAGGAGGGCAAATGTTGATCTATCAGATAGAGACATTGACGACCTCCTCATATCTTATGCCTGGGCAACAGATAACAGTAAGTCGCAATGTGACACTATCCAATCCATTGTAACCAACCCCTTCAGAGAACCGACTCACAACAACAGATCCGTAAATAGAGAAAACCTCACAAATATTAACATAGAGCAGACTACCCTAACCCACTCTATTAACAAGATGAAGTGTGCACTCATTAATTGCAGATCCGCTAGCAAACATGCTCTTGACATTTTCAACCTCATCCTAGAGAATGATTTAGACATTATTGTCCTCACCGAAACATGGCTAAATAGTTCCTCCTCTCCCATCCTTGACCTACTGGTTCCTCCTAGTCACGTCCTAATCCGCCTAGACAGAAACGTGAAACCCGGTGGAGGGTTAGCCTGCATTTATCGTAACTCAATCTCAGTCAAGCAAGCAGACTCCATCACTCTATCCTCCTGCGATTATCTCTGTATTAATATCTCTGATGATAAGCGCATCGCCAGCAAGCTTCACATATTCTACCACCCCCCGGGTGATAACTTGACTTTCATTGACGAGCTAATGGAGGTCATTTTATCCAACGTCAACTCACAAGTACCTCAAATTTTCTTGGGTGACTTTAATCTCCACTGGAACAACGCAAACATGGTGTAGGCTGTCTTAAAGTGTTTCTGTCAGACCAGGAGCTATCTCAATTCTGCGACAATCCAACTCACAACAAGGGAGAGACACTGGACCTCATCATAGCAAAAACTAACACCGTCTCATTAGAATCCATCACCCCATGTGACTGGACTGACCATCACTGCATCCTCGTCTCCATCAATATCGAGGTAATTCCTAAAAGGGGCCAACCCTCAAAAACAAAGCAATGGAAAAGGAACTTACAAAATATCAATCCCATCACCTTGGTAAACCGATGCAACTCCGCCCTGGCCCCCACGACGGACATAACTGATGTACATGACCTCACAGCCTTCTACAATTCCACTATGCTTGAAATCCTGGACTCTACAGCGCCCCTCCAAGAAAAAAACGTCTCCTCCAAAATTTCCAAACCTTGGTTCAATGAGACCCTGAACTCGGAGCGACGCAAGCTAAGAGCTGCTGAGCGACTATGGAAATCAGCACCCACCACTGATCACCTAGATCACCTTAGAAGGTTAAGGAACTCATACAACAGGAAGATTCTTAAGGCCAAGGCAGACTTTTTCAAAACCCAGCTGAACCAAGCAATCAACCGTCCCAAAAAACTTTTTGAAATCGTCAAGCAACAAGCATGCAACACGACTAACTCTATGGAACTAAACGTCCTGGCTACACCTACCTGCGAAGAGCTTGCCAATTTCTTCCATGAAAAGACTAAGGCCATCGAGCTCGACATCCAATTTAAGAAGGCTCTCCCACAACCTGTGGTCCAGGATACTGAATGTTGCGCACAACTCAAGGTCCATTTTAATACTCCAGGGAAGTCACAAAAACAATTCCTCATGGCACACCTTCTCGCCAATCTCTCAACAAAATATCTGTAACACTCTTCAAGCAATCAGCCCCTCCAATCACTTCTCTGACCCCCTTCCTCCTGCTCTATTCAAAATGATAAAAACAACTATCCTACCACTATGGGCAAAAATTGTAAACGCCTCTCTGAGACAAGGCTCCATACCGGACTGTCTTAAAATAGGGCAGGTCACACCTATACTAAAGAAATCCGACGCCACCCCATCTGATCTCAACAACTACCGCCCTATATCCAACATCCCCACTTTGGCAAAACTGCTGGAGAAATGTGTACAAATTCAATTATGCAACCATATTGAGAATTACAACCTCCTAGACAGTCACCAATCTGGCTTCCGTCAAGGTCACAGCACGGAATCTGCACTCACAAACATAATGGATGACATACTAAAAATGCTTGACCGCAACGAATCATGCCTAATGATACTTCTTGACTTATCCTCCGCCTTCGATACGGTCAAGCATGACAACCTATTGTCCCTATTGGAACGAAGGATGGGCCTCTCGGGCACAGTGTTACAATGGTTCTCCTCCTTCCTAAATAACAGAACACAAAGAATCAAGAGGAAGAATTCACTCTCTCAACCCTCCGTGGTCACCCTGGGCGTTCCACAGGGATCAGCCCTATCACCTATTCTTTTCAACCTATTAATGGAACCCCTGGCGAACGCATTGAAATCAGCGAATATTCTATATCACCTGTATGCGGACGACACCCAACTGTATTTGAAAATCTCCACTCCAGAAGACTTCATTTCCCTCAACGCTATTCTACAGAACACGCAAAGCTGGCTCACTAACAACCACCTCATGCTGAATACCAAAAAAACGGAATTCATTCTCATCTCTCCACCGAATCACACACCTAGGATAGACCTATGGTTGAAACACCTAACCGCCTTTAACTGTGCTCCCCTCATCATTGACTCCGCAAAATCCCTAGGAGACACCATAGACAAACACCTGAATATGCAGACACACATCACTAATGCCACTAAGGGAGCTAATCACAAGTTGAGTATACTAAGGAAACTCAAACCCTTCCTCCCTCAGGCCGACCTAAAAATGTCAGTGCAAGCCCTAGTGCTACCAAGATTAGACTATGGAAGCACCACTCTTTGCAGTCTCCCCAAATACAAGCTGGCTCACCTGAGGGCATCACTTAATGCTGCGGCAAGACTGGAAAGCTCTGAACTGGCTGCCATACGAGGCAAGAATACACCTAAAGGTTGCCTGCATGACCCATAAAGCACTATATATCAATACACCATCTGGCACATGCATCAAGGTAGGCTTTTGCGATTCCTTAATTGCGATTATTAAGGAATCGCAAAAGCCTATGCATGTAGGAATCGCTATAAAAATAGCGATTCCTAAACATTCCTTAATTGCGACTCGCAAATTGCGAGTCGCAATTAAGAATGCCGTCCCATTCATTCCTATGGGCCTACAGGCCCATAGGAATGAATTGGAGATTGCATGAGCAATTTGCGAGTACCAGTAGGTACTCGCAAATTGCTCATGCAATTTCAAGGGTGCAAGGGTGTCAAAATGACACCCTGTTGCACCCCTGAAATTATGATGTGCACCCATGTTGCGACACACATGCCCCAAGGGCATGTGTGTGTGTAACCTAAAACTTTAAAAAATGGATTTTAGTGCATTTTTTAAAGTTTTGTAATTTACCATGAAGTTCAACTTCATGGTAAATTGCGCCCCTAGTAGCGAAATCGCTAATTTTTTAACTTTGTTGCATTGCATTTAAGGAATCTCAATTTGCGATTCCTTAGATGCAATCGTAATTTAAGTAATCGCAATTGTGCGATTCCTTAAATTGCGATTTTTGCATTTGGGATGATGCATCCCAAATGCAAATACAGGTCGCAAAGGGCAGATTCTGCGAATCTGCCCGTTTGCGACCCGATTTTCGGATGATGCATGTGCCTGCCAGTTACTTAGCTCTAAAGCTTGAAAGGTCGGGAGGATGCACACAACTACGAAGTGCGAGTACGTTACTTCTGAAACCACAATCCTTCCATAAGAAGAGAACTGGTTGCAGAGCTTTCTCAGGGATTGCACCAAAGATTTGGAACTCCTTACCTCCAGGGGTACGTGGAATCTCTTCCTTTACCGCATTCAAAAAGAAGTAAAAATACTACTAATGAACAAATTCACGTCCTAAAACTTAATTCTATGCTGACATCGAGTCACCTATACGTTCTTCATATCACTGCCTACCCCTGGTAGAATGAAGGAGAATATTATATGTATGTTTATTATCACAACCTCGTAATGCTCATTAACTGTATATAGTGTAATGCTCTGTGGGCCACGGATCTCCTATATTATCCATATACCACATACCTATGGTAGAGTGTAGGAGAATATATAAGTATGTTTATTATCACAACCACCTAATGCTCAATTACGGTCTATAGTGCAATGTTCTGTTGGCTACGGGTCACCTATGTTATCCATATACTACATACTTCTTTTGTACGTAATGACGAATACCATATGCTTGTATACCACCTCATCTTTTTATGTTTTATACTGTATACTGTAAAGCGCTCTGATACCCTCGTGGGTCACGTTCGCGCTATATAAAACCTTATAAATAAATAAATAAATAAACATGCACTCCTGCCTTAATCTGTTACCGGTGTCTATTTTTCTTGTAATGCACCATTTCCCCCCAATTCCACTCTACACCATGAGCCGTCATGTAATTGGATAATCAGTTTTAGCAGACCTGATGGACACTCCAATTTCCTCATCTTCTCCCAAAGTAAGTGCCTATTTATCGTGTCAAATGCTGTTGACATGTCAATATATGACACATACAAAGGTTGCTTTTTCTTAAAGACGTATTTTTCAACTAAAAGATTTAATATAAGGCAAACGTCCATTGTTGAATAAACTTTTCAAAACCCAATTTGGACTCTGTGTAGAATATTAGCTTCACTTACCCAATCCTCTAATAACCCTAGGAGGTGTTTTGCATATATCTTACTTGGAATATCGAGTAGCGTGATCATACGATTATAACGGTAGGCCCTGATTCCCTTTTTTAAAGAGCGGGACCCATATACTACCTTTCCAGGTTTCTGGAATACCCTGGCCATTTATTATAGGTCCATAAAACAATGTTTCTAATACTTGGGTCCACAATTTTGCATCAAGTTTAATTATATCGGAGGAAAGGCCATACGGGCCCTGGGCCTTCAAACGTTTTAGCTCTTTTATGATGATTTCTATCTTCATAACTGACAGGATCCAGTGGCAAACCTTTCCCCTTGCTCAAACTCCTCAACCCTCCCACTCCTTACTCCATCTTTCTCAACCTCTGTAGCTTTATAACAACTCCGATAAATAGCTTACCCAAGTTCCTTCAGGTACCGGAGCTGCTACAATACTTTTTGTCACCCCTGGCACTCTATTTACAATAGACCAAAAACCCTTTGTATTCCCCTCTCAAAGAAGCTATTGCTTTAGTCCACGTATTATTCTTCTCCTCTCAAGCAATTCTCCTAATCGTTTTCCTATAAGTTCTCCTATAGCCTTTAAATAAATACTCCCTGTTTTCCCCACCTCCTTTATAAGCTTCCCTTATGTTCTTATTTAACTAAACCTTAGCCTGTTTTTTGGCACAGTCCACCGGATACTTCAAACCCTCACCAAATTTGATATCTTCTGCTGCCATTTTGCTTATGGGTAATGCTAATGGAAACCTATAAACAAATACATAACAAATACAATACATCTATATGGACATAACTTTTGTTTGCATGCTCTCTGCCTCACAAAATAAAACTGTGCCCAACAAGCCAAACAAAAACCATCTTTATTCAGAAGTTTCAGGATTACTACATCAACAACCAAAAGACACATTTATGGTCACATGATTATGTAAACCAATGAAAAAATACATAAAAAATACAATGGATAAAAAAAAAAATCACATTAAATCTGATGGCCACTCTGCCAGTTATAGTTAGCATTCACAAAGATATAAATTCCTCGGATATTAGCTCCCTAATAACTTTCCACCCTTTGACCTATCACCACAAAACTTTCCAGACCTATAGTATTTTCTAAATTTTGAGGTGATGTAATTTTTGGGGGTGCTAAAACGCATTTTTCCACCAATGCATTTTCCATAGACAATTGTATTTGACGTAGCGCCAAAATGGCTGAATAGATTTACATGAAATTTGGCAGGATTACACATTATGGTGCAGAGATGATGTTGTTTATGCACTGCAGTTAAGTAGGGTAAGTATTTTTTTAAAGTTATAAGGCATTTAAATGTAGTGATATTTGTAACTGCATTACTTTCGACGAAATTCACAAAATGTTGTGATACTACCATGGTACCTGGCCGTGAACTAATTTAAAAATGCATGAAAAAATATAAATACATTTCCCGACCTATTTTCACTTTAATAAAGTGGTAATAGGTAGGGACCTACTATACACCTATATCTAACAGTGAACACAGCCAAGTTGTAGTAAAAACAATATGGCTGCCTTTTCATTCTCTAAAAACAGATGTTACCCAATTATATACTGGCTTGTCATCACCGTGTACCACGGTATACCGCCAAGTTATCACTGTATATCATGGCCAAAATATAACTAAGGCCTAGCTGTATTATTGGATTGTGGTACCCTTGCGTCACCCAGTGTTGAATGGGCAATACAATACTTAAGTCAGATTTACAAAGGAGCACATGGCCACCATGCGTGGCCCTCCATTGATTGGTAAATCTGGAGAAACGCAAGGCAGCACAATTTGCTGTACTGCATTACTCTGCAAACCATAATCTATATTGCTGCTAAAGTTCACATACATCGGTATGCCAAACCACTGTAGACACTCCACTCTCTCTATGCCACACCACTCTATGCCTCTCCACTGAACGAGACTCCACTCTACACCACTCCACTCTACGCTTTTACACTGTACGCAATGCCACTGTGTGGCCCTCCAGCCTATGTCACTCCATTGTACACCACTCCACTGGATGCTACTCCACTATACGCTGTTCCACTCTATGCCATTCTACTGTATGCCACTCGACTCTACTTTATTCCACTCTATGCCACTCCACTCTACAACACTCCACTGTACGCTATTCCACTGTATGCCACTCCACTGTATGCTACTCCATGCCACTCCACTGTACACTACTTTACTCTATGCCACTCCAGTGTGTGCCACTCCACCATACCCAACTCCATTTTACGCTATTCCATTGAACGCCAGTCCACTGTAAGCCACTCCATTGCATGCTATTACACTCTACCCCATTCCAGTGTATGCCACTCCAGTCTACACCACTTCACTGTACGCCACTGCACTGTATGCTACTCCACTATACGCTATTCCAATCTACACCACTTTACTGTACACCACTCCACTCTGTGCTATTCCACTGTGTGCCACTCCACTATACACTACTACACTCTACGCAACTACAGTGTACACCACTCCACTCTACGCCACTGCATTCTATTCTAGTCCATTGGACACTTCGCAACGCTACGCTGCTCCACTATGTGCTATTTTATTCTACACCACTCCACCGTACAATACTCCAGTCTACACTACTCCACTGTACGCCACTCCACTTTATGCTATTCTACTCTACACTATTCCACTCTGTTCTACTCTATGCTACTCCACTGTCCTCCACTCTATGCTATTCCACTGTACGCCACTCCATTCTACGCTATTACACTGTAGGCAACTTCGATCTTTGTCCCTCTACTATAAAGTAACCCACTCTACCCCACCCAACATTACAGCACTCCAGTCTAAACCACTTCACTCAACACCACTCCACTATACGCTACTACACTAGATGCTGATACACTTTACACCAGTCCACTGTATACTACTACACTATACGCTATTATACTCTATGCCACTCTAATGTACGCCACTCCAGTCGATACTACTCCACCCTACGCTATTCCACTTTATGCTGCTCCACTGTATGCTACTCCTCTCTACGCCACTCAAGTTTACTGTCCTCCACTGTACAAAACTCTACTACACTCTGTCACTCTTCTAGACTCTTCTCCACTCTATCCTCATACACTCCACTGTCCAAATTTGCACTTTCCTCTATGCCTGTACACTCTATTGTATAACACTCTACTCTACAACAGTTTTCAACACTGTACAACACAGCACACCACTCGCCTGTCTGACACACCACTCCAATTTGTAACATTTTATAATGTCTCTAGGCTATACCACTTCAATGTATGCCACCCCACTCTACACTAATCCACTATACCCTTCTCCACTCTACGCCACTCCACTGTACACCACTCTATGCCACTCCACTCTCCTACACTGTACTGTAAAGTACTCCACTGTACGCTATTCCACTGTATGCTACTCCACTTTAGTGTAATCCACTCTCCACCACTACAGTGCACATCATTCCACTCTACACCACTCCATTATATGACACTCTCCTCCACTCTATATACCTCCACTCTATCAAAGGCTACCACGCTTCATGGCACCTTTACGACATTCTACTCCACTCTCTCCCCGTACACTTCACTGTCCAACTCTATACTCCACTCTATGACTGTACACTCCAATGTACAACACACCATTCCACTAGACAACACTTTTATATGCGACAGAGCACTCCACTCTACTGTACGAGACCCCACTGCAAATTATACCAGTCTACTACCTATGCTACGCCAGTGCACTCCATTCCATGCCACTGTACTCTATGACACACCAATACACTCTATTGTACTTTACACCATGCTATGTTACACCACTCCACTCAACTATACTCCACGGTACGAGACTTTACCTCACTCTACGCTACTATACAACAATCCACTCTATGCAGCTCCACTGTTTCACACACTACTGTACTTTATGCAACTCCACTCTACAACACTCTACTACATTGTATGTCATTCTCCGACACTTTACTCCTCTTTATACCCCTTCACTCTACTGTACAACACTGTACTATACTGCATGCCACTGTACAACAATCTACTCCACTCTTCTCTATGATCCTCTAGTCTACTATACGACACTGTGTGCAACTCTTTGTATGCGTCTGCGCTACACTTTACTCCACTCCACTCTACTCTGACACAGTACTTCACTCTACTCCACTACTCCACTGTATGTCATTCCACTGTACGCCACTCATTTCCATTGTACTCTATAACACTGTATACCATTGTACTGTACACCACTCCACTTTAACAAAATTTACCAGACTGTATGCCATTCTACTCTACTATAGTCTACCACACTTTCCAATACTGTATGACACCCAACTACACTCTACTGTACAACACGGTACTCCAGTCTATGGCACTTTACTCAACTGTATGCTACGCCACTCCAATCTACTGCACTCCACGCCACTATAGTCTACGACACTCCACTCCTCTCCTTGACACTTTATCCCACTCCAGTGTACTCCACTCCACTATGCTCCACTCCACTAACCTTTATCCCACTCTACGTCACTGTACTATACTCCGCTCTATGCCACTCCACTGTCCAACATCCTACTCCACTGTATGCAACTCCACTATACAACACTGTACTATACTCTATGCCACTCTATGACACACTACTCCACTCTATGTCCATCCACTCTATACCACTTTACTACACTGTATGACACTCAACGACACATCACTCAACTTTTCTCTATGATACAACACTCCACTATATGACACAGCACTCCACTCTATGACACTCTCCTCCACTGTACTCTACAAGACTCCATTTGATGACAATTCACTCTATGACTGTTAGAAATGGGGTATCTAGTTGGCAGAGGTATGCACCTTGTCCAAGTAGGGACCACCACTCTAGTCAGGGTAAGCTAGATACACATTAAAAGATAACCTATGCTCACCCTCTGGTAGCTTGGCACTAAGCAGTCAGGTGTATCTAAAGAGACAATGTGTAAAGTATTTTTGCAACACACACACACACGTAACACAATGGAAATACCACACAAATACTTCACACTGGTTTAGAAAATAGAGAATAATTTTATAAATAAATCAAGACCAAAATGACAAAAATCCAATAAGTAGAAGTTGAGTTATGAATTTTTAAAGGAAAAAAAGAGTTCTAGTGCTTAGGAGCAATAAGCGCCAATGTCGGCGCCACAGTCGAGGTGATGCAGCGGTTTTCTTCACTCAGTGGCGGCGATGCATCGGGTGCATTGAGCAAAGTGCCAGCTCCGAATGTGGCAGTTCCGAAGACGATGCAGACTGTTCCAAGTGAGATGCGCCGGGTTCTACTCCCACCACAGGGTTGATGCACCAGTTCTGCTACACACAGACTGGAGTTGTGTCCATTTCTCTTTTGCAAAGTATCTGGGTTCACTGCCAGTGAACCAGGCACAGGAGAAGGGGTAGGGACTTTGATAGCCCTGAGTCTAAAGCAGCAGGAGGCAAGCTAACAAGCCCTTGGAGATCACTTCAGTCCAGCTCTCCTCAGCATGGTAAAAGAGCAGCAGGGCAGCAGAAGAGAAAAGCAAGCCTTCCAGGTCAGCACCCCAGCAGAGTGTCAGTCCGTGATGCAGCACAGCAGTTCTTCTGACAGAGTCCTGTTGTAGATCCAGAAGTGTCTGATTTGGTGGGGTCAGAGATACAGTATTAATACCCAGTTGTGCCTTTGAAGTAGGGGTGAGTTCAAGGAAGGGTCTTTGAAGTGCATAGAGGTACGTACTTCCCAGCCCTGGCTCCAGATTATCAGTAGGGGGTAATCAGCCCTTTGTGTGGGGACAGGACACTGCCTATTCAGGTGTAAGTATCAGCCCCTTCCTCCCTTCCTGCCCAGGAAGAGCCATTGGTATGCAGAAGAGTGCTCAGATACACCTAACCTCCCTGTGTTTGTGGCTGTCTAGAGGGAATACACAAAGTGTAGCTGTCACCCACCCCAGACGTGTATTGGAGACAGGCTGCAGGCACACAGTGCTGTAAGAGCTGAGAAATGTCCACTTTCTAAAAGTGGCATTTCTAAAAGAGTAATGCTAAATCCAACTTTACCAGTAAAGTGGATTTATCATTACCATTCCAAAATGTGAAACATGACACAGCTACTCCTTACTAATCAGGAAATACAGGTGTATTATGGAACTTGGGTGTTTTTCACTACCAGGACATGCAAAACATAAAAGTACATATCCTACCTTTTATCTACATAGCACCCTACCCTATGGGATACCTACGGCCTACCTTAGGGGTGACTTATGTGTAATAAAAGGGGAGTTTAATGCTTGGTAGAGGGTTATAAATACCAAGTCGAAGTGGGCCTGAGACAGATTTGCAGGGCTACTTGTGTGGGTGGCACAATCAGTGCTGGAGGACCACTTGTAGCATTTAATTTACAGGCCCTTGGTATATATGGTATACCACTTTAGAAGGTACTTACAAGTAAATTAAATATACCAATTGTGTGTATACCAATGTTACCATTGTTAGGGGAGAAACACACGCACTTTAGCACTGGTCAGCAGTGGTAAAGGGCTCAGAGTCCTAAGGCCAACAAAAAGAATCAGCAATTGCTATTGTTATTGCTCCAATAAAGCGCTTCATTTCCTTGAAGTTAGGCGTCAGCTCAATTCTTCTGTTGCTCATGTTTTTATGCCGGTACACTTCATTCCTGCACTGTCGAGGCATCCCTGACAGGGTCGGAGGCCTCATTTGCGGAGAAGACTGGTGTTGAATTTAAAGTAGGTGGCATGACCCACCCACCTCAACTTGGAGAAAGAAAGGATTTAACCTGTTGCACACTGAATGTGGAAGTGAGCAAGGGATGCGAAAGGGGTACTCATACCTCCTCTTGAGGACTTTGGATTTAAGTGCTTTAAAACACACTAAGTATTTGTGGCAGCGAAGGGGCGAAAGCAGTTCAGAAGCCTATGCACTTGAACGGCATTGTAACTTAACAATATATTTTACTTACTTCCATGGTGCACTTTGGGAAACTTATGACTGACAGACTACAAAACTACAGAGTAGTCTGCCTATGAAATTGGTCACCTGGTATTAGAGCCTGATCACCAATGATTAAGGTTCAGCATGGAGCCAAAACGCATCTGGACTAACGACCAAGCTGACGCTGTTCGTGTTCCAATAAAGCGCTTCATATCCTTGAAGTTGGGCGTCAGCTCAGTACTTCTGTTGCTCAGGTTCCTATGATGGGACACCCCGTTCCCGCACTGGCAAGGATGCCCTGACAGGTTGGAGGCCCCCATTTATGGGGAAGGCTGGTGTTGGATTTAAAGTTGGGGGCATGATCCACCCGCCTCAACTTGGATAAAGAAAGGATTTAACCTGTTGTACATTGAATGTAGATGTGAGCAAGGGATGTGAGAGGGGTACTCATACCTGCTCTTGTGGACTTCGGATTAAAGCACTTTAAAAGACACTAAGTATATGGGGCAGTAAAGGGACAAAAACACTTTGGAAGCCTATGCACTTGAACGACATTGTAACTTGAACATCTATTTTTAATTATTTCCACGGTGCACTCTGGGAAACGTATGACTGACAAACTACAGAGTAGACTGTCTTTAAAAGTGGTCACCTAGTATTAGAGCCTGCTTACCGATGATTAAGGCTCACCATAGAGCTGAAATGCGTCTGGACTAATCAGCAAGATGCCTCTGTTATTGCTCTAGTAAAGCTCATCATATCCTTGAAGTTGGGGGCTGGCTCAGGCCTTCTGTTGCTCATGCTTCTATGGGAGGACACAATGTTCCTGCACTGCCGAGGCTGCCCTGACAGGGTTGGAGGCCTCCATTTACGGAGAAGGCTGATGTTGGATATATATATATCTATATTCACTGAAAAAACCATAGGTTTCAAGCACGTTATAGTTAGAAATTAGCATTTAAAAAAACCATAGAAATTCACTGAAAAAACCATAGGTTTCAGGAACGTTATAGTTAGGTGGACATTTCACTCGTACAAAGCCATAGAAATTCCGGCGTTATAGTTAGTTCAGCTAATTATAACTCGCGCCCCCGCAATGTACTGCTGATGACGTCACATATTACATCATTCATGACATGGTCAGTGACATCACTGATGACATCACTGATGACATCTCAAATGACATCATCCAGTGACTGTGTGTTTCTGTAAAGTTTAATTTTGTTTTATATATATGCCAAGCTGTATTGAAGAATGAGTGGGTGTATAAGTGTCTGTATGGAGGATTTAGTAGGTACGTGACTGACTGTATAAGTGAGTGATTAAATGTGTCTTTCTGAATGCATGGGTTAGTGACTAAACTGTGTGAAAGTCTGTATCAGTCTGTCTGTTGTTGTGTAAGCTGCTGCATGGGTTGGTGAGTAGCTGCATGAGTGTCTATATGGGTTATTGATTACTTGCCTGAGTATTTGTATGGCTGCCTGAGTGTGTATGTGGGTGGGTGGGAGGTGTGTGACTCTGTGCATAGATGTCTGAGTGGTTGATTCACTGGGTGTATGGTTTCAAGAGTGCATGTGGAAACAGCTGTATGGGTGGGTGAGTGTGTGTATGGGTGTGTTGGTGAGTGAATGGATGTCTCAGTGGTACATGTGCAAGTAAGTACATATGTAAAAGGCAGTATATGTGAGTGTTGGAGTATATAAATGACTATATGTGAGAGTGAGTGATTGTGAGAGTGGCTGTATGGATGAGTGTGTGCTTGTATCAGTGATTGTATAAGAGAGTAATTATGTGTTAGTATCTGTATGAATAAGTGAGGTGGTGTCTGTATAACTGTATAGGTGAGTGAATGGAAGTATGATTGATTCTTTGCATGACTGACTAGGTGTGTGAGTAACTCTGGATATGTGGCAGTGTGTGAGTGTCTGTATAGGTGTATGAGTGCATATGATAGTGTTGTATTGATGAGTGACTGCATGTATGAGTGACTGTATGGGTGAATGAGTGGATGTGTGTGTAGACCTAGGAATCAGTCAGTGCGTATTTAGTAACTGGTATTGATATGTCTATTTTTTTGAAAATGGTAGTCTGTATTTTAGAGTGGGTGTATCAAAGGTTATATTCAGGTGTGAGGAGGTGCATCAGATTTTCACGTGGATGATGTCATCAGTGATGTCACTGACCATGTCATGAATGATGTAATATGTGACGTCATCAGCAGTGCATTGCAGGGGCGCGAGTTATAGTTAGCTGAACTAACTATAACGCCGGAATTTCTATGGTTTTGTACGAGTGAAATGTCCAACAAACTATAACGTTCCTGAAACCTATGGTTTTTTCAGTGAATTTCTATGGTTTTTTAAATGCTAATTTCTAACTATAACGTGCTTGAAACCTATGGTTTTTTCAGTGAATTTCTATGGTTTTTTAAATGCTAATTTCTAACTATAACGTGCCTGAAACCTATGGTTTTTTCAGTGAATTTCAAAGGTTTTTTAAATGAAAATTTGTAAGTCTAATGTACCTCAATCCTATGTTTTTTTATTTTCTATGTATATATACATATATATATATTTAAAAAAAATTGTGAATAATTTTTAGTTATGAAAACTATATTCATTCTTTTTTTTTTTTTTTTAATATTATACAGAAGTTGCGCACCTTTCACGCATCCTACACGATGGCTGCGCGCATTCCGGTAGCCATTTTGAAAAGTCGCGCTGGGGTCGCAACTTCGGCGTAATTTGTAAAGTATGAAATATCTTTAAATTAATTATAAATAAAAGTTTTCCTTTAAGTGTTTGTCTAAATTTATTAATAAAAGTATTTTTAAAGTATTATTTTCAATATAATTTCGACGAAAGTAAAGTTACGAAATGAGCGGTGTAGCCGCTTAATATGCGCGACATCTCCCCGCGCGTATTTCCGGGGTCGTGCCGTGATCGCGCTGAGATTGCGCCGAAGTCGCGACTTCGGCGTGTTTTTAAAGTTGAAAAAATTACTATAGAAAGTTTGAATATGATATTAGACTGAACAGTTTTGCTAATATACTTATTAAAAGTTTATAGAAATTTTTATTTATAGTGTATAATGATATATATGATTTTCGCGGGTGTGCGAAGGGTGCGTGACGAGTGCGCGCACCCTAAGCGACTTCATGTCAGCAAAAGAAAAAAGGAATCTGATTGGTTAAAATCAATTTCATTGTGAAAGAGGGAGGATCCATCCTTCTGATATTTCCCTTACTTTTTGTCCTTGATAGAGAGAAGACCTGTTTCTTGCTTCTCTTTATATTGATATAGCTTTTTTGTGTCTTTGTTTTTTTTTAATACAACTATGGCTTCTAGTTTTGCCGAAGTTGATCCACTTGCAGTAGAGGAGGAAGAACAGATTGTGCAGCAGAAGAAGAAAAGAAAGGAAAGCATCGTTTGGTCCTTTAGTGTACAAGAGGACCTGCGATGGATGCCGCTTCTGCCTCCCGTACCCTGGAACGGCACGGTACGGTCATACTGCAGTGGGACGCACACTCGTTGACCTCTCATGGCACTGCTCCACACTTCGGGAGGACGCTTTCCATTAGCTGTGTTTTCTGATGACGTGTCGCGCCGGCCCCGTCCAACAACAGAACTTTTTTAGATCCAAACAGACTCTTCCACTCTCTCACCAGAAGTGAAACCAGGCCACGCGGACACTTTCACAATACAACAGCCGGGAATGCACTTTTCAGTAAAAAAACACATTCCTTCCTCCTAATTTATCAAATAAACGACTCACTGAAGAACAGGGGCCAGCTTCGATCGGTAAACAGCCGTTACAACTACTTTTTTACTTCGCAATACCATTACAACGCATGCATTACCACGCATGTGTTGTACATCGCGAAGTCATTACTACGCATTTTTTTAGAACACATAGTCATTTACCACGCATGCCTTTACAACGAATTTCGTTGTAAAGGTATGTATGGTAAAAGACCATGTGTTCTAAAAAAATGTAGACGATCCATGTCGTTGTAAGGAAACAGAGGCTGTTCCGTTTACTCACAACGACGTGCACCGCCCCTTAGAGACGACGTGAAGCAGGAACCACGAGGAGAGAGGAACCATGAGGAGTGAGAGGTAAGGGGGATTGGGCATGGTGTGGGGATTACTTTTCTAGGGTTTAGGGTAGTGCAGTGGTGTTTGGGTAGTGTAAGGGGTCGTGCTGGGGGTAGTGTTTTAGGGTTTAGGGTAGTGCAGTGGTGTTTGTGTAGTGTCGGGGGTCATGCTGGGGGTAGTGTTTTAGGGTTTAGGGTAGTGCAGTGGTGTTTGGGTAGTGTAGGGGGTCGTGCTGGGGGTAGTGTTTTAGGGTTTAGGGTAGTGCAGTGGTGTTTGGGTAGTGTAGGGGTCGTGCTGGGGGTAGATTTAGGGTTTAGGGTAGTGCAGTGGTGTTTTGGTAGTGTAGGGGGACATGCTGGGGGTAGATTTAGGGTTTAAGGTAGTGCAGTGGTGTTTGGGTAGTATAGGGGTCGTGCTGGGGGTAGCATTTTAGGGTTTAGGGTAGTGCAGTGGTGTTTGGGTAGTGTAGGGGGTTGTGCTGGGGGTAGCGTTTTAGGGTTTAGGGTAGTGCAGTGGTGTTTGGGTAGTGTAGGGGTTGTGCTGGGGTAGTGTTTTAGGGTTTAGGGTAGTGCAGTGGTGTTTGGGTAGTGTAGGGGGTCGTGCTGGGGGTAGTGTTTTAGGGTTTAGGGTAGTGCAGTGGTATTTGGGTAGTGTAGGGGTCATGCTGGTGGTAGTGTTTTAGGGTTTAGGGTAGTGCAGTGGTGTTTGGGTAGTGTAGGGGGTCGTGCTGGGGGTAGTGTGGGTAGTGCAGTGGTTTTTGTGTAGTGTAGGGGGTCATGCTGGGGGTAGTGTTTTAGGGTTTAGGGTAGTGCAGTGGTGTTTGGGTAGTGTAGGGGGTCGTGCTGGGGGTAGATTTAGGCTTTAAGGTAGTGCAGTGGTGTTTGTGTAGTGTAGGGGGTCGTGCTGGGGGTAGTGTTTTAGTGTTTAGGGTAGTGCAGTGGTGTTTGTGTAGTGTCTGGGGTCGTGCTGGGGGGTAGTGTTTTAGGGTTTAGGGTAGTGCAGTGGTGTTTGTGTAGTGTAGGGGGTCATGTTTTAGGGTTTAGGGTAGTGCAGTGGTGTTTGGGTAGTGTAGGGGGTCATGCTGGGAGTAGTGTTTTAGGGTTTAGGGTAGTGGAGTGGTATTTGGGTAGTGTAGGGGGTCATGCTGGTGGTAGTGCTTTAGGGTTTAGGGTAGTGCAGTGGTGTTTGGGTAGTGTAGGGGGTCATGCTGGGGGTAGATTTAGGGTTTAGGGTAGTGCAGTGGTGTTTGGGTAGTGTAGGGAGTCGTGCTGGGGGTAGTGTTTTATGGTTTAGGGTAGTGCAGTGGTGTTTGTGTAGTGTAGGGGGTAGTGCTGGGGTAGTGTTTTAGGGTTTAGGGTAGTGCAGTGGTGTTTGTGTAGTGTAGGGGTCATGCTGGGGGTAGTGTTTTAGGGTTTAGAGTAGTGCAGTGATGTTTGGGTAGTGTGGGGGTCATGCTGGGGGTAGATTTAGGGTTTAGGGTAGTGCAGTGGTGTTTGTGTAGTGTAGGGGGTCGTGCTGGGGGTAGTGTTTTAGGGTTTAGGGTAGTGCAGTGGTGTTTGTGTAGTGTAGGGGGTCATGCTCGGGGTAGAGTTTTAGGGTTTAGGGTAGTGCAGTGGTGTTTGTGTAATGTAGGGGGTCATGCTGGGGGTAGTGTTTTAGGGTTTAGGGTATTGCAGTGGTGTTTGGGTAGTGTAGGGGGTCATGCTGGGGGTGGGTTTAGGGTACTGTAGTGGTGTTTGGGTAGTGTAGGAAGTCATGCTGGGGGTAGTGTTTTAGGGTTTAGGGTAGTGCAGTGGTGTTTGTGTAGTGTAGGGGGTCGTGCTGGTGTAGTGTTTTAGGGTTTAGGGTAGTGCAGTGGTGTTTGTGTAGTGTAGGGGGTCATGCTGGGGGTAGTGTTTTAGGGTTTAGGGTAGGGCAGTGGTGTTTGTGTAGTGTAGGGGGTCGTGCTGGGGGTAGTGTTTTACGGTTTAGGGTAGTGCAGTGGTGATGGGTAGTGTAGGGGGTCGTGCTGGGGGTAGTGTTTTAGTGTTTAGGGTAGTGCAGTGGTGTTTGGGTAGTGTAGGGGGTCGTGCTTGGGGTAGTGTTTTAGGGTTTAGGGTAGTGCAGTGGTGTTTGTGTAGTGTAGGGGGTCGTGCTGGGGGTACATTTAGGGTTTAGGGTAGTGCAGTGGTGTTTGGGTAGTGTAGGGAGCCGTGCTGGGGGTTGTGTTTTTGGGTTTAGGGTAGTGCAGTGGTGTTTGTGTAGTGTAGGGGTCGTGCTGGGGTTGTGTTTTAGGGTTTAGGGTAGTGCAGTGGTGTTTGTGTAGTGTAGGGGGTTGTGCTGGGGGTAGTGTTTTAGGGTTTAGGGTAGTGCAGTGGTGTTTGTGTAGTGTAGGTGGTCATGCTGGGGGTAGTGTTTTAGGGTTTAGGGTAGTGCAGTGGTGTTTGTGTAGTGTAGGGGTCGTGCTGGGGGTAGTGTTTTAGAGTTTAGGGTAGTGCAGTGGTGTTTGTGTAGTGTAGGTGGTCATGCTGGGGGTAGTGTTTTAGGGTTTAGGGTAGTGCAGTGGTGTTTGTGTAGTGTAGGGGTCGTGCTGGGGGTAGTGTTTTAGGGTTTAGGGTAGTGCAGTGGTGTTTGTGTAGTGTAGGGGGTCATGTTTTAGGGTTTAGGGTAGTGCACTGGTGTTTGGGTAGTGTAGGGGGTCGTGCTGGGGGTAGTGTTTTAGGGTTTAGGGTAGTGCAGTGGTGTTTGGGTAGTGTAGGGGGTCATGCTGGGGGTAGTGTTTTAGGGTAGTGCAGTGGTGTTTGTGTAGTGTAGGGGTCGTGCTGGGGGTAGATTTAGGGTTTAGGGTAGTGCAGTGGTGTTTGGGTAGTGTAGGGGGTCGTGTTGGGGGTAGTGTTTTAGGGTTTAGGGTAGTGCAGTGGTGTTTGGGTAGTGTAGGGGGTCGTGCTGGGGGTAGTGTTTTAGGGTTTAGGGTAGTGCAGTGGTGTTTGGGTAGTATAGGGGGCCATGCTGGGGTAGTGTTTTAGGGTTTAGGGTAGTGCAGTGGTGTTTGGGTAGTGTAGGGGGTCGTGCTGGGGGTAGTGTTTTAGGGTTTAGGGTAGTGCAGTGGTGTTTGGGTAGTGTAGGGGTCGTGCTGGGGGTAGATTTAGGGTTTAGGGTAGTGCAGTGGTGTTTTGGTAGTGTAGGGGGACATGCTGGGGGTAGATTTAGGGTTTAAGGTAGTGCAGTGGTGTTTGGGTAGTATAGGGGTCGTGCTGGGGGTAGCATTTTAGGGTTTAGGGTAGTGCAGTGGTGTTTGGGTAGTGTAGGGGGTTGTGCTGGGGGTAGCGTTTTAGGGTTTAGGGTAGTGCAGTGGTGTTTGGGTAGTGTAGGGGGTTGTGCTGGGGTAGTGTTTTAGGGTTTAGGGTAGTGCAGTGGTGTTTGGGTAGTGTAGGGGGTCGTGCTGGGGGTAGTGTTTTAGGGTTTAGGGTAGTGCAGTGGTATTTGGGTAGTGTAGGGGTCATGCTGGTGGTAGTGTTTTAGGGTTTAGGGTAGTGCAGTGGTGTTTGGGTAGTGTAGGGGGTCGTGCTGGGGGTAGTGTGGGTAGTGCAGTGGTTTTTGTGTAGTGTAGGGGGTCATGCTGGGGGTAGTGTTTTAGGGTTTAGGGTAGTGCAGTGGTGTTTGGGTAGTGTAGGGGGTCGTGCTGGGGGTAGATTTAGGCTTTAAGGTAGTGCAGTGGTGTTTGTGTAGTGTAGGGGGTCATGCTGGGGGTAGTGTTTTAGGGTTTAGGGTAGTGCAGTGGTGTTTGTGTAGTGTCTGGGGTCGTGCTGGGGGTAGTGTTTTAGGGTGTAGGGTAGTGCAGTGGTGTTTGTGTAGTGTAGGGGGTCATGTTTTAGGGTTTAGGGTAGTGCAGTGGTGTTTGGGTAGTGTAGGGGGTCATGCTGGGGGTAGTGTTTTAGGGTTTAGGGTAGTGGAGTGGTATTTGGGTAGTGTAGGGGGTCATGCTGGTGGTAGTGCTTTAGGGTTTAGGGTAGTGCAGTAGTGTTTGGGTAGTGTAGGGGGTCATGCTGGGGGTAGATTTAGGGTTTAGGGTAGTGCAGTGGTGTTTGGGTAGTGTAGGGAGTCGTGCTGGGGGTAGTGTTTTATGGTTTAGGGTAGTGCAGTGGTGTTTGTGTAGTGTAGGGGGTAGTGCTGGGGGTAGTGTTTTAGGGTTTAGGGTAGTGCAGTGGTGTTTGTGTATTGTAGGGGGTCGTGTTTTAGGGTTTAGAGTAGTGCAGTCGTGTTTGGGTAGTGTGGGGGTCATGCTGGGGGTAGATTTAGGGTTTAGGGTAGTGCAGTGGTGTTTGTGTAGTGTAGGGGGTCGTGCTGGGGGTAGTGTTTTAGGGTTTAGGGTAGTGCAGTGGTGTTTGTGTAGTGTAGGGGGTCATGCTCGGGGTAGAGTTTTAGGGTTTAGGGTAGTGCAGTGGTGTTTGTGTAATGTAGGGGGTCATGCTGGGGGTAGTGTTTTAGGGTTTAGGGTATTGCAGTGGTGTTTGGGTAGTGTAGGGGGTCATGCTGGGGGTGGGTTTAGGGTACTGTAGTGGTGTTTGGGTAGTGTAGGAAGTCATGCTGGGGGTAGTGTTTTAGGGTTTAGGGTAGTGCAGTGGTGTTTGTGTAGTGTAGGGGGTCGTGCTGGTGTAGTGTTTTAGGGTTTAGGGTAGTGCAGTGGTGTTTGTGTAGTGGAGGGGGTCATGCTGGGGGTAGTGTTTTAGGGTTTAGGGTAGGGCAGTGGTGTTTGTGTAGTGTAGGGGTCGTGCTGGGGGTAGTGTTTTACGGTTTAGGGTAGTGCAGTGGTGATGGGTAGTGTAGGGGGTCGTGCTGGGGGTAGTGTTTTAGTGTTTAGGGTAGTGCAGTGGTGTTTGGGTAGTGTAGGGGGTCGTGCTTGGGGTAGTGTTTTAGGGTTTAGGGTAGTGCAGTGGTGTTTGTGTAGTGTAGGGGGTCGTGCTGGGGGTACATTTAGGGTTTAGGGTAGTGCAGTGGTGTTTGGGTAGTGTAGGGAGCCGTGCTGGGGGTAGTGTTTTAGGGTTTAGGGTAGTGCAGTGGTGTTTGTGTAGTGTAGGGGGTCGTGCTGGGGTTGTGTTTTAGGGTTTAGGGTAGTGCAGTGGTGTTTGTGTAGTGTAGGGGGTTGTGCTGGGGGTAGTGTTTTAGGGTTTAGGGTAGTGCAGTGGTGTTTGTGTAGTGTAGGTGGTCATGCTGGGGGTAGTGTTTTAGGGTTTAGGGTAGTGCAGTGGTGTTTGTGTAGTGTAGGGGTCGTGCTGGGGGTAGTGTTTTAGAGTTTAGGGTAGTGCAGTGGTGTTTGTGTAGTGTAGGTGGTCATGCTGGGGGTAGTGTTTTAGGGTTTAGGGTAGTGCAGTGGTGTTTGTGTAGTGTAGGGGTCGTGCTGGGGGTAGTGTTTTAGGGTTTAGGGTAGTGCAGTGGTGTTTGTGTAGTGTAGGGGGTCATGTTTTAGGGTTTAGGGTAGTGCACTGGTGTTTGGGTAGTGTAGGGGGTCGTGCTGGGGGTAGTGTTTTAGGGTTTAGGGTAGTGCAGTGGTGTTTGGGTAGTGTAGGGGGTCATGCTGGGGGTAGTGTTTTAGGGTAGTGCAGTGGTGTTTGTGTAGTGTAGGGGTCGTGCTGGGGGTAGATTTAGGGTTTAGGGTAGTGCAGTGGTGTTTGGGTAGTGTAGGGGGTCGTGCTGGGGGTAGTGTTTTAGGGTTTAGAGTAGTGCAGTGGTGCTTGGATAGTGTAGGGGTCGTGCTGGGGGTAGTGTTTTAGGGTTTAGGGTAGTGCAGTGGTGTTTGGGTAGTGTAGGGGGCCATGCTGGGGTAGTGTTTTAGGGTTTAGGGTAGTGCAGTGGTGTTTGTGTAGTGTAGGGGGTCGTGCTGGGGGTAGTGTTTTAGGGTTTAGGGTAGTGCAGTGGTGTTTGTGTAGTGTAGGGGTTCATGCTGGGGGTAGTGGTTTACAGTTTAGGGTAGTGCAGTGGTGTTTGTGTAGTGTAGGGGGTCGTGCTGGGGGTAGTGTTTTAGGGTTTAGGGTAGTGCCGTGGTGTTTGTGTAGTGTAGGGGGTCGTGCTGGGGGTAGATTTAGGGTTTAGGGTAGTGCAGTGGTGTTTGTGTAGTGTAGGGGGTCATGCTGGGGGTAGTGTTTTGGGGTTTAGGGTAGTGCAGTGGTGTTTGGGTAGTGTAGGGGGTCATGCTGGGGTAGTGTTTTAGGGTTTAGGGTAGTGCAGTGGTGTTTGGGTAGTATAGGGGGTCATGCTGGGGGTAGTGTTTTAGGGTTTAGGGTAGTGCAGTGGTATTTGGGTAGTGTAGGGGTCATGCTGGTGGTAGTGTTTTAGGGTTTATGGTAGTGCAGTGTCGTTTGGGTAGTGTAGGGCATCGTGCTGGGGGTAGATTTAGGGTTTAGTGCAGTGGTGTTTGGGTAGTGTAGGGAGTCGTGCTGGGGGTAGTGTTTTAGGGTTTAGGGTAGTGCAGTGGTGTTTGGGTAGTGTAGGGGTCATGCTGGGGGTAGTGTTTTAGGGTTTAGGGTAGTGCAGTGGTTTTTGGGTAGTGTAGGGGGTCGTGCTGACGGTAGTGTTTTAGGGTTTAGGGTAGTGCAGTGGTGTTTGGGTAGTGTATGGGGTAGTGCTGGGGGTAGTGTTTTAGGGTTTAGGGTAGTGCAGTGGTGTTTGTGTAGTGTAGGGGGTAGTGCTGGGGGTAGTGTTTTAGGGTTTAGGGTAGTGCAGTGGTGTTTGTGTAGTGTAGGGGGTCATGCTGGGGGTAGTGTTTTAGGGTTTAGGGTAGTGCAGTGGTGTTTGGGTAGTGTAGGGGGTCGTGCTGGGGGTAGATTTAGGGTTTAGGGTAGTGCAGTGGTGTTTGTGTAGTTTAGGGGTCGTGCTGGGGGTAGTGTTTTAGGGTTTAGGGTAGTGCAGTGGTGTTTGTGTAGTGTAGGGTGTGGTGCTGGGGGTAGTATTTTAGGGTTTAGGGTAGTGCAGTGGTGTTTGTGTATTGTAGGGGGTCATGTTTTAGGGTTTAGAGTAGTGCAGTGGTGTTTGGGTAGTGTAGGGGGTCATGCTGGGGGTAGTGTTTTAGGGTTTAGGGTAGTGCAGTGGTGTTTGTGTAGTATAGGGGGTCGTGCTGGGGGTAGTGTTTTAGGGTTTAGGGTAGTGCAGTGGTGTTTGTGTAGTGTAGGGGGTCGTGTTTTAGGCTTTAGGGTAGTGCAGTGGTGTTTGGGTAGTGTAGGGGGTCATTCTGGGAGTAGTGTTTTGGGGTTTAGGGTAGTGCAGTGGTGTTTGGGTAGTGTAGGGGGTCGTGCTGGGGGTAGTGTTTTAGGGTTTAGGGTAGTGCAGTGGTGTTTGGGTAGTGTAGGTGGTCGTGCTGGGGGAAGTGTTTTAGGGTTTAGGGTAGTGCAGTGGTGTTTGGGTAGTGTAGGAGGTCGTGCTGCGGGTCGTGTTTTAGGGTTTAGGGTAGTGCAGTGGTGTTTGGGTAGTGTAGGGGATCATGTTTTAGTGTTTAAGTTAGTGCAGTGGTGTTTGGGTAGTGTAGGGGGTCATGCTGGGGATAGTGTTTTAGGGTTTAGGGTAGTGCTGTGGTGTTTGGGTAGTGTAGGGGATCGTGCTGGGGTAGTGTTTTAGGGTTTATGGTAGTGCAGTGGTGTTTGGGTAGTGTAGGGGGTAGTGCTAGGGGTAGTGTTTTAGGGTTTAGGGTAGTGCAGTGGTGTTTGGGTAGTGTAGGGGGTAGTGCTGGGGTAATGTTTTAGGGTTTAGGGTACTGCAGTGGTGTTTGTGTAGTGTAGGGGGTCATGCTGGGGGTAGTGTTTTAGGGTTTAGGGTAGTGCAGTGGTGTTTGGGTAGTGTAGGGGGTCGTGCTGGGGATAGATTTAGGGTTTAGGGTAGTGCAGTGGTGTTTGTGTAGTGTAGGGGGTCGTGCTGGGGGTAGTGTTTTAGGGTTTAGGGTAGTACAGTGGTTTTTGTGTAGTGTAGGGGGTAGTGCTGGGGGTAGTGTTTTAGGGTTTAGGGTAGTGCAGTGATGTTTGTGTAGTGTAGGGGGTCATGCTGGGGGTAGTGTTTTAGGGTTTAGGGTATTGCAGTGGTGTTTGTGTAGTGTAGGGGGTCGTGTTTTAGGGTTTAGGGTAGTGCAGTGGTGTTTGGGTAGTGTAGGGGGTCATGCTAGGGGTAGTGTTTTAGGGTTTAGGGTAGTGCAGTGGTGTTTGTGTAGTGTAGGGGTCATGCTGGGGGTAGTGTTTTAGGGTTTAGGGTAGTGCAGTGGTGTTTGTGTAGTGTAGGGGGTCGTGTTTTAGGCTTTAGGGTAGTGCAGTGGTGTTTGGGTAGTGTAGGGAGTCATGCTGGGGGTAGTGTTTTAGGGTTTAGGGTAGTGCAGAGGTGTTTGGGTAGTGTAGGGGGTCGTGCTGGGGGAAGTGTTTTAGGGTTTAGGGTAGTGCAGTGGTATTTGGTTAGTGTAGGTGGTCGTGCTGGGGGTAGTGTTTTAGGGTTTAGGGTTTAGGGTAGTGCAGTGGTGTTTGTGTAGTGTAGGGGGTCGTGCTGGGGGTAGTATTTTAGGGTTTAGGGTAGTGCAGTGGTGTTTGGGTAGTGTAGGGGGTCATGCTGGGGGTAGTGTTTTAGGGTTTAGGGTAGTGCAGTGGTGTTTGTGTAGTGTAGGGGGTAGTGCTGGGGGTAGTGTTTTAGGGTTTAGGGTAGTGCAGTGATGTTTGTGTAGTGTAGGGGGTCATGCTGGTGGTAGTGTTTTAGGGTTTAGGGTAGTGCAGTGGTGTTTGGGTAGTATAGGGGGTCGTGCTGGGGGTAGATTTAGGGTTTAGGGTAGTGCAGTGGTGTTTGTGTAGTATAGGGGTCATGCTGGGGGTAGTGTTTTAGGGTTTAGGGTAGTGCAGTGGTGTTTGTGTAGTATAGGGGGTTGTGCTGGGGGTAGTGTTTTAGGGTTTATGGTAGTGCAGTGGTGTTTGTGTAGTGTAGGGGGTAGTGTTTTAGGGTTTAGGGTAGTGCAGTGGTGTTTGTGTAGTGTAGGGGTCGTGCTGGGGGTAGTGTTTTAGGGTTTAGGGTAGTGCAGTGGTGTTTGTGTAGTGTAGGGGGTCATGTTTTAGGGTTTAGGGTAGTGCAGTGGTGTTTGGGTAGTGTAGGGGGTCATGCTGGGGGTAGTGTTTTAGGGTTTAGGGTAGTGCAGTGGTGTTTGTGTAGTGTAGGGGGTCATGCTGGGGGTAGTGTTTTAGGGTTTAGGATAGTGCAGTAGTGTTTGGGTAGTGTAGGGGGTCGTGTTTTAGGCTTTAGGGTAGTGCAGTGGTGTTTGGGTAGTGTAGGGGGTCGTGCTGGGGGTAGTGTTTTAGGGTTTAGGGTAGTGCAGTGGTGTTTGGGTAGTGTAGGGGGTCATGCTGGGGGTAGTGTTTTAGGGTTTAGGGTAGTGCAGTGGTGTTTGGGTAGTGTAGGTGGTCGTGCTGGGGGTAGTGTTTTAGGGTTTAGGGTAGTGCAGTGATGTTTGGGTAGTGTAGGTGGTCGTGCTGGGGGTAGTGTTTTAGGGTTTAGGGTAGTGCAGTGGTGTTTGGGTAGTGTAGGGGGTCGTGCTGGGGTAGTGTTTTAGGGTTTAGGGTAGTGCAGTGGTGTTTGGGTATTGTAGGGGGTCATGCTGGGGTAGTGTTTTAGGGTTTAGGGTAGTGCAGTGGTGTTTGTGTAGTGGGCAGCGCATGCGCTGCGTCTCTAGGCGAGACCTAAAAGCATTGCACCAAGATGGCTGCCAACACTTCCTGGATTGAAGTGTTGGCAGCCAATTAGAGCCAAGCTTGTGCTTGTGTAGTTAGGTCCCGCCCAGCTATATAAAGATTTTTTTCCTTTAATATCTCACAAACTACTTAACGGATTTACACCATTTAAAAAAAGGACGCTTTCTGAACCAAGCACTACCTTTTTGCCAAATTTGGTGTAATTCCGTTCAGCAGTTCGAGCTGTAGCCGTGTCTAAATTTTCCTATGGGAAATTGATTTTCCGACCTCTATTTTTTGAATTTCTTAGGAACTACTGAACGGATTTACACCATTTAACAAAAAGGACCCTTTCTGAACCAAGGGCTACCTTTTAGCAAAATTTGGTGTAATTCCGTTCAGCAGTTCGGTCTGTAGCCATGTCTAAAGTTTCCTATGGAAAATAACATGGAGAAAACACATTTTGGGACCCCCCTTTTATCTCGGCCCTCGCTTGGCTAATCACCCCGAAACTTTCAAGACAGGAGCTGACCGAAGCGCCCCACTAGTTTTGAAAATTTCGTGATGATTCGTCATACGACGCCAAAGTTATTGGGAAAACAAAAAATGCTTTTCCTATGGAAAATAGGTCCTAACTATAACTACCTACTGGCGACCACCAGTAGGTAATATATATATATATATATATTTATATATATAAATATATATGTGTGTGTGTGTATATATATATATATATATATATATATATATATATATATATTATCTACTGACGGTCGCCAGTAGATAGTTATAGTTACAACCTATTATCCATAGGAAATCCGCGACATTCTATTTGAAATAACTCTCTTGCCGGTTGACGTATCTTCGCAAAATTTTCAAACTTTGTGGGGCGCTCCGGTCCGCTCCTACCCTGAAAGTCTCGGGGGATTCGTCAAGCGGGGGCCGAGAAAAAAGGGGGTCCCAAAACGCGTTTTCCCCATGCAATTTTCCATAGGAAACTTTAGACACGGCTACAGCCTGAACTGCTGAACGGAATTACACCAAATTTGGCAAAGAGGTAGTTCTTGGTTCAGAAAGAACCCTTTTTGTTAAATGGTGTAAATCCGTTCAGTAGTTGCTGAGAAAATCAAAAGTAAAAAGATAGATATATCTAGGGCCGCGGATCCTCCCGAGCACAAGCTTTATGTTAATTGGCTGTCAACACTCCAAATCAGGAAGTGTTGGCAGCCATTTTGTCCCTCGGTAGACCCGAGGGACAGAAACAAGTGCGCAAAGCGCACAAAGGGGGCAGGGTAGAAACACCCTGACCCCCTAGGTCTGCTCAGGGGGTCCCACAAGGACCCCCTGGGCAAAAAAAAATAAAAAAATGTTTTAAAAAAATCGGCAGGATGCGCTCAGGGAGCGCGAATCCTGCCGAAAAAAAAAAAAAATCGAAGCGCGGTCTCCCGCGCTTTGATGTTAATTGGCCCCGGGTGGGCCAAGTCCCGGGGGCATGCTGGGGGGGGGTTCATTTTATGTGTGGGGGCCTCTAAGGGCCCCCAAGTCCCGGGGACCACCACCCCCGGGGCTTTATGTATAATGGTGCGGGAGGGCTCTGAGCCCTCCCGCAGCCCCGGGGACCACCACCTCCCCGGGGCTTCTTTTTTAAATTAAAAACCTGTGTGGGGGGCTCTAGCCCCCACACGCCCGGGGACCACCACCTCCCCGGGGCACTAAGAAAAATTAAAATGGGGGTCCGTTTTGGACCCCCAAGCCCCGGGTACCACCACCTCCCTGGGGCTTTCAAAATGTAGGGAGGGGGGCCGCGCGGCCCCCTCCTGGAGCCTGTGGTGGCCCTGGGGACCGCCACCCCCAGGGCCGGCTCCTGCAGTGTCCCGGGGTGCCTACCCCGGGACACTGCTGTTTGCAATGACAGAACGGGAGCCTCGCGGCTCCCGTCCTGTCATTGCAAACTTGCTTGGATATTGGAAGAGAGAGCAGGAAACCTGCTCTCTCTTCCAATATCCAAAGCCGACTGCTTTCCACATGGGGAGCTGCATCTTAGCAGCTCCCCATGTGTAAGCAATGCCGGCTCCCGTAGGACACGGGGAGCCGGCGGGACTGTGGGGGCTTGGGGACCCCCCACAGTCCCCAACGAGAGGCCAGGCCCCGGGGGATGGGGTCCCCGGGTCCATAAGTGGCCACGGAGGGGGCCACGCAGCCCCCTCCCCAAAGTAAAAAAATGGGGAAAAAAATTTAAAAAGTGCAAGGCCGGCCCGGGGGATGAGGTCCCCGGGGCCTTAAATGGCCTGAGGAGGGGGCCACGCAGCCCCCTCCAAATAAAAAAAAAAGAGGCCATGCCCCGGGGGATGGGGTCCCCGGGGCCAATACAGGCCCAGGGAAGGGGGCCACGCGGCCCCCTTCCCGTTTTTTTATTTTATTTTAATTTAAAAAAAGGGGTAAGGCCTTGGGGGATGGGATCCCCAGGGCCTAAAAATAGGAAAAAGGAAGGGGGGCCACACAGCCCCCCTTCAGGGGGGGGGGGAACGATCGGGCCCGTAGGCCCCGCCCCCTTCCTTCACCACTCTGCAAACGCGCCCCTGGCGCGTTTGCAGAGAGGGAACGATTCCCCTTGAATACTGGGGGTCCCTGGGGCCAACTAGCCCACCAGGAACCTCCAGTATGCGCCAGGGGCTGCCTTGCAGAGAGGTGTACAGAGGCCACGCCCCTTTTACACCTCTCTGCAATGCAGCTCTATGGCGCTTTTGGAGGTATATGGTGGGCTAGTTGCACCCCAGGGACCCTCAGGATTCAAGGGGAGTTAATCCCCCGACTTAAAACGCGCCACGGGGCGCGTTTGCACAGTGGTGAAGGGAGGGCGGGGCTTCAGGTGACATGTGTGCAAACAGGCCCCGTGGCGCGTTTTAAGATGGGGAATTAAATCCTCTTCAATCCTGAGGGTCCCTGGGGGCCAACTAGCCCAACAGGTACGTCCAGAAAGCGCCACAGAGCTGCGTTGCAGAGAGGTGTAAAAAGGGGTGTGGCCTCTGTACATGTCTCTGCAACGCAGCCCCTGGCGCATACTGGAGGTTCCTGGTGGGCTAGTTGGCCCGTAGGGACCCTCATGATTCAAGGGGACTTAATCCCCCAACTTAAAACGCGCCACGGGGCGCGTTTGTACAGATGTCACCTCAGGCCCCGCCCCTCCCTTCACCCTTGTGCAAATATTCCTCTAAAATCAGCCGAAATACGAATTCTGATTTACTCACCTGTTATCAGGAGAGACCTCAGTGCTGCATCTTTCAGCCCAGTACTAATCCTGAAAAGTAATTTTAACCGTACTTACCAGTAACTTGAATTTCCTTCCATAGGCTAACATTGACTGGTTTCACTTGGAAATTCTTCTAAGTGTGGAGTTTTGGAACTTTAAAATATTCCTCTAAAATCAGCCGAAATACGAATTCCGATTTACTCACCTGTTATCAGGAGAGACCTCAGTGCTGTATCTTTCAGCCCAGTACTGGTCCTGAAAAGTAATTTTAACCGTACTTACCAGTAACTTGAATTTCCTTCCATAGGCTAACATTGACTGGTTTCACTTGGAAATTCTTCTAAGTGTGGAGTTTTGGAACTTTAAAATATTCCTCTAAAATCAGCCGAAATACGAATTCCGATTTACTCACCTGTTATCAGGAGAGACATCAGTGCTGCATCTTTCAGCCCAGTACTGATCCTCAAAAGTAATTTTAACCGTACTTACCAGTAACTTGAATTTCCTTCCATAGGATATCATTGCCTGCTTTTTGCTGAAAAAGTTTCTCTGTGTTGATTTTTGAAACATACAAATATTCCTCTAAAATCAACCGAAATCCGAATTCTGATTTACTCACCTGTTATCAGGAGAGACCTCAGTGCTGCATCTTTCAGCCCAGTACTGGTCCTGAAAAGTAATTTTAACCGTACTTACCGGTAACTTGAATTTCCTTCATAGGCTAACATTGACTGGTTTCACTTGGAAATTCTTCTAAGTGTGGAGTTTTGGAACTTTAAAATATTCCTCTAAAATCAGCCGAAATACGAATTCCGATTTACTCACCTGTTATCAGGAGAGACCTCAGTGCTGCATCTTTCAGCCCAGTACTGATCCTCAAAAGTAATTTTAACCGTACTTACCAGTAACTTGAATTTCCTTCCATAGGATATCATTGCCTGCTTTTTGCTGAAAAAGTTTCTAAGTGTTGATTTTTGAAACATACAAATATTCCTCTAAAATCAGCTGAAATCCGAATTCTGATTTACTCACCTGTTATCAGGAGAGACCTCAGTGCTGCATCTTTCAGCCCAGTACTGGTCCTGAAAAGTAATTTTAACCGTACTTACCAGTAACTTGAATTTCCTTACATAGGCTAACATTGACTGGTTTCACTTGGAAATTCTTCTAAGTGTGGAGTTTTGGAACTTTAAAATATTCCTCTAAAATCAGCCGAAATACGAATTCCGATTTACTCACCTGCTATCAGGAGAGACCTCAGTGCTGCATCTTTCAGCCCAGTACTGGTCCTGAAAAGTAATTTTAACCGTACTTACCGGTAACTTGAATTTCCTTCATAGGCTAACATTGACTGGTTTCACTTGTAAATTCTTCTAAGTGTGGAGTTTTGGAACTTTAAAATATTCCTCTAAAATCAGCCGAAATACGAATTCCGATTTACTCACCTGTTATCAGGAGAGACCTCAGTGCTGCATCTTTCAGCCCAGTACTGATCCTCAAAAGTAATTTTAACCGTACTTACCGGTAACTTGAATTTCCTTCATAGGCTAACATTGACTGGTTTCACTTGGAAATTCTTCTAAGTGTGGAGTTTTGGAACTTTAAAATATTCCTCTAAAATCAGCCGAAATACGAATTCCGATTTACTCACCTGTTATCAGGAGAGACCTCAGTGCTGTATCTTTCAGCCCAGTACTGGTCCTGAAAAGTAATTTTAACCGTACTTACCGGTAACTTGAATTTCCTTCAATAGGCTAACATTGACTGGTTTCACTTGGAAATTCTTCTAAGTGTGGAGTTTTGGAACTTTAAAATATTCATCTAAAATCAGCCGAAATACGAATTCCGATTTACTCACCTGTTATCAGGAGAGACCTCAGTGCTGTATCTTTCAGCCCAGTACTGGTCCTGAAAAGTAATTTTAACCGTACTTACCGGTAACTTGAATTTCCTTCCATAGGCTAACATTGACTGGTTTCACTTGGAAATTCTTCTAAGTGTGGAGTTTTGGAACTTTAAAATATTCATCTAAAATCAGCCGAAATACGAATTCCGATTTACTCATCTGTTATCAGGAGAGACCTCAGTGCTGCATCTTTCAGCCCAGTACTGATCCTCAAAAGTAATTTTAACCGTACTTACCAGTAACTTGAATTTCCTTCCATAGGATATCATTGCCTGCTTTTTGCTGAAAAAGTTTCTAAGTGTTGATTTTTGAAACATACAAATATTCCTCTAAAATCAGCCGAAATACGAATTCCGATTTACTCACCTGTTATAAGGAGAGACCTCAGTGCTGTATCTTTCAGCCCAGTTCTGGTCCTGAAAAGTAATTTTAACCGTACTTACCAGTAACTTATATTTTCTTCCATAGGAATCCATTGTCTGGTTTTCAGCAGAAAAGTTTCAAAGTGTCGATTTTCACAAACTACAAATATTCCTTAAAAATCGCCTGTATGACTTAAACGCATTCTTTCAACTGTTTACAGGAGATGCACCAGTGCTGGATCCAGGATCCAACACTGAGTAAGAAAAAGTAACGATTACAGTTTTTACCTGCTAAGTGAATTTCCTTCCATAGGATAACATTGGTGATTCTATGAGAAAAAGTTTCTAAGTGTCAACTTTTAAAATACAATAATATTCCTTAAAAATCACGACTGTAACCAAAACGCTTTTACTCAACTGTTTACAGGAGATGTACCAGGACTGAATCTAGGATCCAGTCCTGTGGTTAGAAAAGTAATCCATAAAGTAACTAATTGCATTTAACTAGAAATTCACATTGAGCTGAATGTTGCATTGTGTTTGAAAATGTGTTGCCCATTGCAACAACTGTAACTACTGTACTTAAAAGTCTATTGCCTATGTGCAAAGTATTTAAACTAAAGTAATTCATTCTGAGAAAGTATTTTTTGTAATGTAATGTATAATGTAATTACAATGTAATTTAAAAAATAAAATATGTAAAAGAAATTGTTTCTAAAAATGTAGTAAATCAGTATGAAAAAAATTAATATAAAAATTAATACATTTAAAAATTGTCATTTAAAAAACCTTTGACATTCACTGAAAAAACCGTAGGTTTCAGGCACGTTATAGTTACAAATTAGCATTTTAAAAACCTTTGAAATTCACTGAAAAAACCATAGGTTTCAGACACGTTATAGTTAGAAATTAGCATTTAAAAAACCTTTGAAATTCACTGAAAAAACCATAGGTTTTAGGGACAGTTATAGTTAGTTGGACATTGCACTCGTACAAAACCCGTGAAATTCCCCGTTATAGTTAGTTCAGCTAACTATAACTCGCGCCCCGCAATGCACTGCTGATGACGTCACATATTACATCACTCATGACATGGTCAGTGACATCACTGATGACATCACTGATGACATCTCAAATGACATCACTGATGACATCATCCACGTGATAATCTGATGCAGCTCCTCACACCCTAATATAACCTTTGATACACCCAATCTAAATTACAGAGTGCCATTCGCAAAACCATAGACACTCCAACACCAATAACTACATACCCACTCACTGATTCTTAGGTCTACACACACACATCCACTCACTCACCCGTACAGTCACTCATACTTATGGTCACTCAGTACAGGACTATCATATGCACTCTTACTCCTATATAGACACTCAAACACCGCCACTCATCCATAGAGGTACTCACACACCTAGTCAGTCATGCAAATAATTAAACACACTGCCATTTACTCACCTATACAGTTATACACACACCAGCTCACTTAATCATACAAATACTAGCACATTGTTACGCTCTTATACAATCACTGATACAAGCACACACTCATCCATACAGCCACTATCACAATCACTCACTCTCGCTTATAGCTATTTATATACTCCAATACACATATATACTGCCCTTCACATATGTAGTTACTCACACATGTACCACTGGGACATACATTCACTCACTAACACACTCTTACACACACTTACCCACCCATACAGTCTATCACAGATGCACTCTTGAAACCATCCACCCAGTGAATCACCCACTCACACATCTATGCACAGTCGCACACACCCCATCCACACAAACACTCAGGCACCCATACAGATACTCATAGAACCAATCAATAACCCATATAGACGCTCATGTAGCTATTCGCAAATCCATGCATCCACTTACACACCAACAGACGGATACAGACATTCACACAGTTTAGTCACTAACCCATGCATTCAGTAAGATACGTTTAATCACTCACTTGTAGAGTCAGTCACGCACGTACTAAATCATCCATTCAGACACTTATACACCCACTCATTCTTCAATACGCCTTTCCCTATATATATTAAACATATTTAAACTTTACAGAAACACACAGTCACTGGATGATGTCATCAGTGATGTCATTTGAGATGTCATCAGTGATGTCATCAGTGATGTCACTGATCATGTCATGAGTGATGTAATATGTGACGTCATCAGCAGTGCATTGCGGGGCGCGAGTTATAGTTAGCTGAACTAACTATAACGGGGGAATTTCACGGGTTTTGTACGAGTGCAATGTCCAACTAACTATAACTGTCCCTAAAACCTATGGTTTTTTCAGTGAATTTCAAAGGTTTTTTAAATGCTAATTTCTAACTATAACGTGTCTGAAACCTATGGTTTTTTCAGTGAATTTCAAAGGTTTTTAAAATGCTAATTTGTAACTATAACGTGCCTGAAACCTACGGTTTTTTCAGTGAATATATATATATACATACACACACATATATAGAGTTTACAGAGACGTTATAGTTAGGCTCACATTTCACTCGTACAAAACCAGCGAAATTCAGCAGTTATAGTTACCAGAGCTAACTATAACTTACGCCGCCGCAATGCACTTCTTATGACCTCACATATTACATCACTTATGACATGGTCAGTGACATCACTGATGACTACTCAAATGATATCACTGATGACATCATCCAGTGAGTGTAAGTATTTTGTAACAGTTTATGATTGTTCAACATATATACTAAGGTACTTCAAAAGTTAAATTAGTATACTAAATGTAATACTAATGAGGGACACTACTTCTAATATATATTATGTGAATGGCTGTGTGACTGTGTGTATGTGTTGTGAGTGGGTGTGTGAGTGACTGTTTGGGTGCGTGAGTGTAATGCTATTAAGAACAATACATTGACCATTGAATCCATCTTGCATAACTGACTACATTTTCTGTGCTCTCATGCAGTTGCAGGGTGGGGAGGGGATGTTTTCGCTCTTCACTTGTTTTCGCTCCTCACCGTGCAGAGTAAGCTGGAACATGTTGTGTGGGATGCACGCTTGGTACCGTTCAGGGCAGAGATTGTTGTTGCCAGAGAAATGTGCAGAATGTACAGCTCTGTCTCAGAGTCAAAATACAGGGGCCTGGCCATCTTCTGTCTTTTCCTTGACACAGACCAGTACGGTCAGCTCGGTTTTTCATAACAGAAGAAAGGGGGCGAGGTTTCTAGAACCTTCTCCTCAGGTTGAATAAAAGGTATTAAAGGTGGGAAATCTTGGCGGCCAGACAGGAGCTCGCTGTGGAGCAGACGTTTTGCCATAGGGAACTTTTGAGGATCCAGATCAAGGCTTCTGCCTGGCTTTCAAGGGCTCTTCCAGCCGAGTTGGCAAGAATGCAGTGAGAGCAATTGGTGAAGTGCTCTTTTTTCCTACTTTATGTATATAAGTTATACGTTTCTATGCTCTATGTATATATGCCATATATTATTTTGGTTTTGTGACTAAGGGGGTCATTATGATGGCGATCGGCCTGACATCTTTCCCCGCCCGCCCTCCATTTACCCCCCACCATATTACAATGGTGGGGGGACAGCGGCGGACGGAAAGACCGTCCGCCGCATTTCCACCGCCAGGCAATCGTTGCGATTGCCTGCCGTTTGGATCTTTGGCATAATATGGTGGCCGTGCCGAGCACGCACCGCCATCCATATTATGATGTGCCTATTCAAAGGCCTTTCCACGGCGGCGATGCCGCCATGGGAAGGCCGGCGGAGATTGCTTTGGGGGCCCGTTACGGGCCCCCGGGGGGGGTGGGGGGCTGCACTTGACAGGCACCGCGCGGTGCCAGTCACGTTGTGCATGGCAATGCAAAGCATGCACTTTTAACATTGCGGATGGAGCTGCATCCAGCAGCACCGTCCGCAATGTTAAAGTCCAGAATGCGCCCGCCTGTGTGGCGGGCGCATCCTAATTGGCCTCGTGGGACCGCCGCACCTCTGGCGGTCGGTCCCATTTTCCGTTACGGTGGCAGGCGGACAAAGTCCGCCCGCCATCGTAATGGGGCCCTTAGTTACTTGATATTTGGGAATCTGCATTAACCAATATATTTTGCCTTCCTTCTAAAAGTACTGAATTAATAAATGCACGTGTATCATTTAAAATGCACCTGAATCTGCTTTCTTGCCTCGCCTTGAGAGAGTGCTGAATCATGTTTTATTGCCTCGTCTTTAGGGAGTGCTGATTTACGTGTGTTATTTAAAGGTGCAGCAATACATTTCCTTCCTCTCTGGAGTGCTGGGTTTAGTTGTGTCATATTGTTTCAAATCAGAAGCAATACAGTGAGTGGGTTTGTGAGTAGCCGTATGAGTGAATAAGTGGGTGTGTGAGTAGCTGTGTGGGTGAGTGAGTAGCTATGTGAGTGGCTGTATTGGTGATTTAGTGGATGTGTCAGTGGCTTTATGGTGGATGAGTGGATGTGTGAGTGACTGTATGAGTGAGTGCATGGGTGTCTGAATGGCTGTATGTCATGAACAGGATACGAAAAATTAAAAGGGGAAAGAAAAATGTTTTCCAGAAAAACGAAGGCAGATTCCCAGACAGCAAATTAGATACCTGGGTGGAAAGTATCCCCTTATGGTATGCTTGCCCACGAGTGGGCTCATTGCGCTGGGCTCAGTGAAAAGTGGAATGTATGTTTAGCTGACACTGATCCAGCACAAGTGGTTGCGTATTTGCAAAAAGTGCCTATTGAGAAAGGGAAAGAGCTTAACACGTTGGGCTGCTTATCGTAAAATGCATGAGAAATGTGTTCAGCTACAGCAGGAACAAGAGCAAATGGCAAAACCGTTCATTGAAGCCAAGAATACCTCTACGATGTTAACTTGTCAAAATAAGCTATTACAAAATAAGTTGGAAACTTACCAGACTGTAGCAGAAAAGGCTGCAGTACGTATCGCACAATATAAGCATAAGAAAAAGAGGGGAAGGGTTAACAAGAGAAAAGTGCATTTAGCCATTGCAAAGGTTGGAATTGATTGGGACCCAGAAACATGGGATGGAAATATTTGGGATTCTTCAGAATTTTCAGACTCATTGGGAGGGTGTGGCCAAGCTGATAGCCAGGGTGAATTGGAAGAACGAAAGGTGGGTCAGGCAGAGCCCATATATTGACGGAAGATACAGGGTGGTCCAAATTATCCACACGGGGTTGCGATGGATTCTATGGAGGATTTTTCTCAGAAAGAGATTAATGACATTCTAGACTGATTCCGGCAGAGACCCGGAGAAGCTTTGCTTACATGGATGGTGAGGCTGTTTGATATGGGAGCCTCTGGAGTGATGTTGATAATCAAACCAGCCCATTACAGTTAGCAGTGCTTGGATGTAGTCCTAAATACCCAACAGAGTTGGACTGGCTAGTGAATGATAAACCTTGGTATACATTAAGAGATGCTATACAGGGGCTTAAGGAGAAAGTAATAAAAACTGCTATTTTCTTGGATAATGCACATAGGTTGATGGATGGGCTGTTGACTGCGTCAGTGCGAAATTGTAGTAACGTAGTCCACGCTGTTAAGATGTTGATTAAGTAGGTTTATTGAAGTAGATCATAATGTAGAGTAGATCCAATACAGCAGCCCCACCAGGAGCAGCCTGCTAGCTGCTCAGCCCATCCACCAACTGTCACCACTCACACCAGTCACCCAAGCATTCCACTCATGGCCCACGCACCAACATTGCACACTGAACACACACACTGGCTGAGCAGCTAGGAACAAGATAACATAGAACATTATAACACAACATGAAGATACTACATTCTCTCCTTCCTATAAAATAGAAGAATAATGAAACCAAACTATAAAAACTATAGACAACAAAGTATAACAGAAGTCAATGGCCCAAAACCCAGGGATGAACGGTAGAAACCACATCACGAGAGGGAAAAGGACAAAACAAGGAGGAAAGAAAAGTGAAAAGGTACATACGAAACACCCATCCTCCTCCTTTAATAAGGAAAAGAAAATACTAATCCAATGTGTATACTCCCCATGAAAGGAGAGAAGCCATGTAAAAATGTGGAAAAAGGGACTGGGACCCAAATTCCTACCTTTAAATAAGGGACCAAAGGGACCAAAACCCCATAGACAGGTAGTGAAAACACCCACTACAACAAACGTGCAGCACAAGGTGGCTTACGCACACAAGGAACAAGAAAACCTTGCAACAAGTGGAACTAAAATCCATTCTTTGTGTAAAAAAGGGAACAAAACCCTTAAGTGAACCCCATGTAAGGGTACAGTGGGGTAAAGTGTGGACATGGGACTAAAACCCATTCCTAGTGTGAAAGGGAACAAACCCCTTAAGCCAACCCTCATGTAAGGGTACAGTGGCTAATAGTGTGGACATGGGACTAAAACCCATTCCTAGCGTGAAAGGGAACAAACCCCTTAAGCCAACCCTCATGCAAGGGTACAGTGGCTAACAGTGCGGACATGGGACTAAAACCCACTCCTAGCGTGAAAGGGAACAAACCCCTTAAGCCAACCCTCATGTAAGGGCATAATGGCTTACAGTGAGGAAATGGGACTAAAATCCATTTCTGCATGAAAGGGAAACAAAACCCTAAACCCAACCCTCTTGTAAGGGTAAATAAGCTTACATGCAAAAACCAACAATAAAGAAACAGACAACCACCCTCTTGTAAGAGTGCACCCAACAAAACGAAATAGGCTAACCCAAATTTTGCAGTAGAACCCAAAACAGTTAGCAAACAAATAAAACATGTCACTTTTAAAAACGGTGCACAGACAGAATATCCAGTTTTTAATTTCGACCTACCATAATATCAAGTTTTAAATATCGTAGGTCAAGAATATCGACTGCAAGAATATCGTGGTACAGAATATCGACAGTAAGGTAAGAAATATCGTTTTTTTTAATATCGAGGACAGTAATATCGTTTGTAAAAATAACGTTGTTAATAATATCGATGTTTATATTAGTGTTCTGTATTTTAGTATGTGTGTTAAAAGTATGGGATGTCATTTTTTGGTATAAGTGTATTTTTGTTTTTAATGTATGTGTTACATTTTTAGCAGTAAATACTTTTATGTAAATTAATGTTTGCGTATTTTAGTTCTGTAGCAGGTTGTGGGTTTATAGGGGAATAGGGTGGGAAGTAATTTAATTATAAAAAGTAATTATTTATTTTTAGTCATTATTTTTTATAATTAATTTATAATTAATTAATTATTAATTGGTTATTAATTAATATTAATTCATTAATAGATAATTATATAGATTGTGTTATTTTTTTAGGAGCGGGTTGTGGGTTTATAGGGAATAGGGTGGGAAGTAATTTAATTATAAAAAGTCATTATTAATATTATTTATTAGTATTTATAATTAATTTATTATTAATTAATTATTAATTGGTTAATAATTCATATTAATTAATTAATAGATAATTGTATTCATTGTGTTATTTTTTTTAGGAGCGGGTTGTGGGTTTATATTGGAATAGGGTGGGAAGTAATTTAATTATAATAAAGTCCTAATTAATATTTATTTATTAGTATTTATAATTAATTTATTATTAATTAATTATTAATTGGTTATTAATTAATATTAATTAATTAATAGATAATTGTATTAATTGGGTAATTTTTTTAGGATCGGGTTGTGGGTTTATAGGGCAATAGGGTGGGAAGTAATTTAATTATAATAAAGTAATTATTAATATTTATTTATTAGTATTTATAATTGATTTATTATTAATTAATTAATTAAAAAATTGGTTATTCATTTTTATTAATTGATAATTATATTAATTGTGTTTTTTAGGAGCGGGTTGGGTGGTAAGTAATGTAATTATAATAAAGTAATTATTAATATTTATTTATTAGTATTTATAATTAACTTATTATTAATTAATTATTAATTGGTTATTTAATTTTAATAATTATTTAATTGATAAGTATGTTAATTTTAACCCTCTGCTATCCAACACTTTCCCTACTGTTGCACTCTCTGGAGTGGGAATAGTAATTTTTACCCCTAAGCTATCCAACACTTTCCCTACTGTTGCACTCTTTGATGTGGGAATAGTAATTTTTACCCATACGCTATCCAACACTTTCCCTACTGTTGCACTCACTGGAGTGGGAATAGTAATTTTTACCCCTACGCTATCCAACACTTTCCCTACTGTTGCACTCACTGGAGTGGGAATAGTAATTTTTACCCCTCCGCTATCCAACACTTTCCCTACTGTTGCACTGACTGGAGTGGGAATAGTAATTTTTACCCCTACACTATCCAACACTTTCCCTACTGTTGCACTCTGTGGAGTGGGAATAGTAATTTTGACCCCTACGCTATCCAACTCTTTCCCTACTCTTGCACTCTCTGGAGTGGGAATAGTAATTTGTACATCTCCGCTATCCAATACTTTCCCTACTGTTGCACTCACTGGAGTGGGAATAGTAATTTTTACCCCTCCGCTATCCAAAACTTTCCCTACTGTTGCACTCACTGGAGTGGGAATAGACATTTTTACCCCTACGCTATCCAACACTTTCCCTACTGTTGCACTCTCTGGAGTGGGAATAGTAATTTTTACCCCTACGCTATCCAACACTTTCCCTACTGTTGCACTCACTGGAGTGGGAATAGTAATTTTTACCCTTCGCTATCCAACACTTTCCTAACTGTTGCACTCTCTGGAGTGGGAATAGTAATTTTGACCCCTCCGCTATCCAACACTTTCCCTACTGTTGCACTCACTGGAGTGGGAATAGTAATTTTTACCCCTTCGCTATCCAACACTTTCCTAACTGTTGCACTCTCTGGAGTGGGAATAGTAATTTTTACCCCAACGCTATCCAACACTTTCCCTACTGTTGCACTCTGTGGAGTGGGAAAAGTAATTTTATCCCCTTCGCTATCCAATATTTTCTCTACTGTTTTAGTTAATGTAGTGTAAAATGTATTTTAAAAAGATTAAAAATATTGTAATGTTTTAATTTGTTCTATATATTTTTTATTTTTTATTTATATTATTGTTGTATGTGTATATATATGTATTTATAATTTTTAATGTTTTTAACAATTTATAAGTTATTAAAATAATTATTTAAAAATATTAAGTATATATATTATATTTTATACATATATATGTTTAATTGAATTTTACATTATATCTATTACTTATAATTTTAAACATTTTTTAATAATTTTAACTATGTTTTTTTAATTACATGTATTTACTTTATTTTACATTACTTTTTATACATTAAAAAAACAATATTTTTAACAACGATATTTTTTTATCGATATTTTTGTACTTGCCATTATGTAGATAGGACTTCGATATTCTGGCCATCGATATTCTTGCATCGATATTTTTGTAGCTCGATATTCTGACTGTCGATATTCTGTCAGTGATCCTTTAAAAACAACCTACTATGCATATTATTTAAACATGCACGAAAAACATAGGATAATGTTAGCTTTATAAACAATCCAAAATGGAGATAATATCAATGGTGTGTCTGTCACCGCGATCTTGCGACAAAGGCCAATGTTGACAACTTTCACTCTAACCAATGAAAGCAAAAAGTCAACCAAAATAGGCTCCTTTTAATCAGACAGAACTTCGTTGGTAAACGACAGTTCCACAAAAGTAATATGCTGCACAGTAGACGCACACTGAAGATTGAGTGGCACCAGGGCTAGAAAAGAAGTGTATTATGCACGCTATGTGATGTACTTTACACTTATCTAGCACAACTCGTAAAGCAGCTGAAACGCCACTCTCGACTTTGTTAAAGGCCTTAGTTTACTCTTGAAAGCAGCCGACAGTGGAGTATGACTAATGGACTCCAACTCACCAATAGATCGTGTCCTCCATGTATTGTTTGCGGTAGTCCCCACAAAAGATAAAAGAACCAACTTCTGTGCTGGGACAAACAGACGAACACTGCAGACTTTGGCATATCGCCCCCGTGCCACACCAGAATTGTGGTCGACAAAAGGCAATCAGAAGACTTCAAAGCTCCAATGCTTCTGTGGATTGTAGACTGGACAAACACAAGATGGAAGCACGCTGGATGACGCAAGCCGGGTGGCTCACGGCTCGTTCAAGCTGAAAGTCGTCCAACAGCAGCATTCAACACTGCTTAGCAACGAAGACTTCTCGTGAATGTCGATGCGTAACAAACATGAGCAGGTGAGTGTCCACGCGCTGTAAATGACGCGCGCCTCTTTTAAACAGACTAAGAGTGGTTTAACAGGTGATCAGGATGGCTCAACTAACAATAAAAGACGATAAATGTCTCACAACTCATGTCCCAATAAATGCGCCTGCACCAGGGCAAATTTAAAAAAATGATCCATGTAGCAAGACGTGCCAAACCAACGTCGTCAAGGACACTCCCAACTTGACGATAAATGCTTGATATACTCGTGGTGAAAGGCTCTACTGTGACTCTGGCGCTGGGCACTCGCCACCGGTTATACAGGCAATTGCTGTCTCCGATGTGAGACTTAAAGATATTTACATATAATATGCCAAATTGAAGACACGTGACAATATCACAATCCAGTGAACAGCTCAAAATGAAAATAATTGCTGAGCTGTAGAAAAGTTTACTGTGAGTGTATAGCAAATTGGTGCAGCATAACACTCCAATCACATGTCCTTGCGCAGCATTCAAATTAGAGATGACAGAAAGAAAGTCTAAAATGATGTTGCTTACTTTCCTTAAAGGCGCAGTTCTTGTAAATGTGTCCAGATGAAACAGAGTAAAGCACGCTTGGGCTGGGGCTGTCCGATGTAATGGACACTGGTGGGGCTGCAACGCGTGCTGTTCCAGTTTCTTTTGTTTCCTTTGTGGCTCCTTAGATTTCAAAACATCCTCTTGAATGACAACTTGCGCTGTATGTATGGCCTCTTGTGACCCAGTCTTGTTGCATTTTTTGTGTCTCTTGTCTGCGCTTGTAGACTGAGATGCTTCTTCCCAACATGTTGACTATTTGTAAATGTCATCTTCCGATTCGTTCAGATCAACTGTAGAGCGTGAGCAAGTCTCCAACTCGTCGCCAAAAATAATGTAGTAACGTAGTCCACGCTGTTAAGATGTTGATTAAGTAGGTTTATTGAAGTAGATCATAATGTAGAGTAGATCCAATACAGCAGCCCCACCAGGAGCAGCCTGCTAGCTGCTCAGCCCATCCACCAACTGTCACCACTCACACCAGTCACCCAAGCATTCCACTCATGGCCCACGCACCAACATTCCACACAGAACACACACACTGGCTGAGCAGCTAGGAACAAGATAACATAGAACATTATAACACAACATGAAGATACTACAGAAATAAAATAATCTTTTTGGCTCCCCCAGCTTACAAACAGGTGATGATGACTTTGCTAATTAACCAGATTGGTAATAATTTGGCGCAGGTGATTGAGGCAGTCCGTGAGTTGGGAGAGTTGGGGGACTGGATAAAGACTGAAAGAGCCTTCAGGTCTGAGACCCGTACAGACAATAACAGGCTGACTAGGAGAGATATTTTTATGGCTTTGTTGAAGGATGGAGTGAAGAAAGAGCAGATAGATGGAAAGAGACTAAGGGGCCGATTCCGATCTCGGCCGGTAGGGCTCCGAATCGGATTTGGCATAACCGGATCCGATTCGGAGCCCTATTTCCCGACCGATTCGTACGCACGTCCGGACGAGCGAGTACGATGCGAATTCGCCGACCGACTCGTTCGGGCGTCCCAACCGCTCCGGCCGACTCGTTCCCGGGTCTAACCGCACCGACCGACTCACTCGGACACGACTCGCACCGCGCAATGGAGACGTTCCCCGGCCGGGTAAGTACGATGCGCGCCGCGAGCAGTCCGACCGACACGCGCCGTCCGGCTCGAAAGAGCAGTCGGAGCCGTACTTCGGGGGTCCGTGTCGGACCCCCCTATATGCGTAGCCGCGCGAGTCGCACACAGGGGGGACCCATGGGTCCCCCCTACCTGTGCGTGTATGGCGCGAGTCGCTTTGCCACGTACCCGCTGTAGGGGGCGCCCTTGTTCGCCTCGCATCCATTGAGGCAATGGGAGCCCACGTACGCGTTGTACGACCGGCTCCCATTGACTTCAATGGGAGTCCGATAGCATACGGACGCATCGTACTCGTTCGGTCGGGCTGCACGGGTCCGATTCGGTCGGAAATCTCTCCGGGTCCGGCTCGGTTGGAGAGATTTCCGGCCTGAATCGGAATCGGCCCCTAAGAGTCTGTTGGAGATGTATCGGAACAGAGGGTTGGACAAAAAAGAAGGAAGTAGGAAAGTGAATAAACAGAATGAAATGCAAGTGAGTCAAAGAAAGCCAGAGGTGGATGAAGAGGAAAAGGAGGAAGAGAGAACTGCCCATTTGAAGATGAAGGGAGGGAGAGACTCAGAAAGTGAATGGCTCAGTGAGAACAGGAGGGAGGAAGAGTTCCCCCGAAAGTATGACAGGCTGTACCCGGATTTGACCTGGGCAAAGGTTGACAGATTGAAAGCAGATTAGGAAATAGATCAACCTCTGGTTCAGAGATGGGCTCGCAAGGATAATAGGCCTTATGTTGACATAGAAATTTATTGGAAACATCGTAATGTTCAGAAGGCCCGAGCTCTAGTAGACACCGAAGCGGAGGCCACACTTATATATATGGAAATCCAAACAAGTGTAAAGGAAGGAATTTCACATCACAGGTTTAGGCGGAAAAGAGACACCAGCTGTGCAGACAAAGGTCCAAATGAAAATAGGGAGAATACCAAAACGAGAGTACACTGTATTGATCATGCCCCTCTCTGAATATAATATTGGAATTGATATCTTGAAGGGAATTAGTATTTGGAGGACAGGTGCTATCAATTTGGATCAAAAAGGTACATTTCAATTGCCGCCGTAAGGGTGGGTCACTTGAAGATTCCTCCAGTGAAGGTGCCCAAGGCTACTAAGGTGATTCATTGGAAAAAGTACAGAATTCCAGGAAAGCATGAGGAGATCAGTGTGACAATATAAGACTTGATATGGCAGGGGTGGTGATTCCAATCACTTCTGCCTGGAATAACCCCGTGTAGCCTGTGCGCAAAAGTGACAATAGTTTGCGCATGACAGTTGATTATCGCGAATTGAATAAGCACACACATCCTTTGACTGCCGCTGTCCCAGATACCATTACCTTAGTTGAGAAAATACAGAAGTATCCTGAGACTTGGTATGCGACTATTGATATTGCCAATGCTTTCTTCTCTATACCAATAGCCCCCGAGAACCAAGAGCAATTTGCTTTCTCATTGGCTGGTAGACAATTCACGTTCAAAAATTAGCCGCAGGGGTACTTGCATAGTCCTACCATCTGTCACCGGCTGGTGGCGGAGCACTTAGATGAGGTATGAGTTATTGCTGGGGTACAGCTTTGCCATTACATTGATGATGTGATGATACAAGGAAAGACACAAGAGCAAGTGCAGATTCAGCTGGACAGGATTGTGGAACATTTGCAGAGTAAAGGGTGGGAGATAAATCCCGCAAAGGTACAGGGACCCACTAAACTGTGAAGTTTTTAGGTATCCAATCGCATCAGGGACACAGAGAGGTGGTGCCACAAGTGAGACAAAAGATCAACAAATTTGCTGTGCCACAAAATAGGAAAGAAGCTCAGAGGTTCCTCCGATTGTTTGGTTTTTGGAGACAGCATATCCCTCACTTGAGTCAGATTTTGGCCCCGTTGTACAAAGTTACCCGAAAGAAAAATGAGTTTGAATGGGGAGAGCAGCAACAAATTGCATTTGAATCAGAAAAAGAGGCTATACAGCGTGCTTTGGATTTGTGGCCAGTGCGAGAGGGGGATGTTGAGCTGAATGTGACAGTGCAGGGACCGTATGCTAATTGGAGTCTCTGGCAGAAGCAAGAAAGGACGAGGGTGCCTTTAGGATTTTGGACAAAGAAATTACCAGATGCTGGAGAGCGGTACACTCCCTTTGAAAAACAGTTGCTTGCATGTTATTGGGCCCTAGTGGATACTGAGCAGTTGACCCTAGGGCACAACGTGATTTTGAGACCTGAAATTCCTATAATGCATTGGGTGATGAGTTCCCCCAAGACTCACAGAATAGGACATGCGCAAGAAGCCAGTATTATCAAGTGGAAATGGAACATACAGGACAGGGCCAGAGTAGGTACCAAAGGCACTACAGTGTTGCATGAGCAGGTGGTGCAAGCCCCAGTGGGTGATACAGAGGTGTTGCATGATGTGCCTAAGATACAGGAATCTCCTGTGAAGTGGGATGAGCCGTTTGCAGAATTGTCTTCAGAAGAAAGGAAGCATGTGCGGTTTACTGATGTTTCAGCCAGGTATGTGAGGGCTAAAAGGCACTGGAAAGTGGCATCATACAATCCCTGACCAAGAAATTGTTCACTTCTATTGGAGAGGGAAAGAGTAGCCAGTTTGCAGAACTATATGCTGTCTATCAAGCCTTGAAACAAGAATTGCCAGGAAAATGTCATATATACACTGACTCGTGGTCCACTGCCAATGGGTTAGCCTCTTGGCTTAGCACATGGCATGCTGCCCATAACTGGATGATACATTCAAAGAAAGTGTAGGGTAAAGAGTGGTGGCAAGAGATCTGGGAAATGTTACGGCAATCCCACCAACTCTCTCGACCGCTGGTTTAATTCCCTTAAAGATGAAAAAGTTAAAATTTTGGTGGCCGAGGTGGCAACGCAAGATTCTGATCTGGTTGGAATTGCTAAGTGGGCACATCAGAAGTGCGGACATTAGGGAGAAAGAGCCACTAGCAGGTGGGCAGAGAATAGAGAGATACACATTCCCCTAGATTTGATAAAAACCACAATAATGCAATGTCCTATTTGTCAGCATACCCAACACAGACCAGTCCCACAGATAGTGAGAGGTCAGCTAGGCAGAGGAAAATTACTAGCACAGATTTGGGAGATTGATTACATCGGGCTCATGCCAACTAGTTGAGGATCTCAATATGTGTGCATGGCTGGGGACACATACTCTGGATATTTGATAGAAATTCCATGTAAACGTGCTACTCAGTCGAACACATTGAAAACGTTAGACTTGTTGATTTTGTACTATGGGGTTCCATTGCAAATCCAAAATGACAACAGGTCTCATTTTAAAGGCAAATTGGTGCAGGATTATCATGCACAACACAATATTGAGTGGGTCTTTCACATTCCGTATTACCCACAGGCTGCAGGTTTGATAGAATGCATGAACGGACTATTGAAAGATCAATTGAGAAAGTTATCTGACGGGTCATTGAACAATTGGAGAGATCATTTGAATGAAGCGTTGCAAATATTGAACAATAGACCCCTGGCAAATGCAGAGACCCCTCTGATGCGGATGCTAACCTCATCTTTGCAGATTCAGCCTCATGTGGCACCTAATACAATTCTTTACTGAGAGACAGCTCCCAGAGCCTTGGATCTGTTCTGGGCGACACCAGAGGCTGCAGGTCTTGATTTGCATGCTTTGAAACTGTACAGACTCAAACCAAGAGATATAGCACTCATTGAGTCAGGATTAGGAAGTCAGATTCCCCCAGAGCACTTTGGATTGATCGCCCCTCAATCTTGGTTAGCTCTCAAAGGCATTACAGTGCTGGGAGGGGTGATTGATGCAGACTATCATGGGGAAATCAAGGTTATCTTACTGAACAGTGGAGAAGCTGATTTGATAATACAAACTCGAGACAGAATCGCTCAAATAGTGATTATACCAGTATTTGGAGGGATAGTCAGGAAGAGGACTGTCCCAGCCCTTCTCACCATGCTAGGGTAAGGAGGGTTTGTCTCCACTGACAAGAATCCAGGTGCCAAGTTGTGGGTAGAATCTCCAAATAGTTACCCCGAACAGGCAGAAGTTATTGCAACAGGAAGGGACAACGTCCTGTTAATCATGAAACCAGAAGTGGGAACATGTGCCTGCTGATAAATGTTACTTGCGAGAATGAATAATACTTGTTTGTTCTCTGTTCTTTTAGATCACAGCATGGCATGTTTGTGCTCTGCTTGCACCCGCTGGAGTGTGTTTGGTCATGTTCGAGTGGGGCCGGGAGATACCGGGAGCCCCTTACTCCGAAGTGTCCAGCGGACAACACAGATTGACATCGTTGCTGAAGTGACCTGACAACGTGTGGTCCTATCTTGCACAGACAGTCCTCAACAGGTCGTACATTTGCATGACGAACATGAAGAGCACCATGGATTTTATTTCCACATGCCTAGTAGTATACCTACCCCGTCAATGTACTGCTGCAGTCATTCAATGTCACAAATGCAGACGGGGCAGTGGAAGAAAATGATGTGAGAACTCACATGTCACCTTATGAGTTTTACAGGTTTTGTCCAGAAACTACTGATGATACTTGGAATAATCTAACACAAGTAATAACGTACAATGTCACTGAAGGTGACATTTGTTATAATCTAACCTGTGACCCAATTAAAATTGGTAAATGGGCTCAAATGCGACTTGATGGAACTGATTAAAAAATGACGTGGGAACAACAAACCCTATGCAAAAATCTAAATGAGAGTGTATGTAAAAATATGCATAACAACATGTCATGTAAGGATGTAGTATCTGCTGCCAGTCCTATCAAACACGTTAAATTGCCTATAGTGGTAATGTTACATACACATATATTCCAGCAAATATAACAGGTGGACCGTGTGCTTTTACTAGATTAGGCCTTATGATGTTCCCATTAAATCCAACATCGCATATCCGGGATAAGAGGGAAGCTGTTCAGCTCAGTGAACATTGTGAGTCTGAAGTTTATTTATTATCTAAGTCTGAATATATCAGTTTAGCTGGTTGATAGTAGGGATTCCAGGCCTAACCATTTATAATTCTAGGACTGTTAGTGAATTAGCATGTTTGATATAGAAAAATATGAATCATACATCAGTTGCTTTAGCAGAATTATTATTAAATGCGCGGGGGCAAGAAAAGCTATCCTACAGAACAGAGCTGCAATTGATTATTTACTCTTTAAACATGATCATGGAAGTTCAGATTTCGATAGAATGTTTTGCTTCAATTTTTCAGATCATTCTAAATCAATTCAGCCTCACATTGAAGCTTTAAACAAGTTGGCTAAAGATGTCAAGCAAAAAGGATGGTGGGATTGGTTGTTTGGGTGGCTGCTGGATTTTGGTAAACTTCGCTTTGCTTTAGGCAGGATAATATTAGCAATATGTATCTTGATATCATTATGTTGTTGTATCCAGTGTGTGCCTAACCTTTTATCTTTGCTTCAACCTAAAGCAGTTGATTTCAGACCAATATGTTATGAAAGTCAATGGGTGGAATATATTGCTATTACGAACGGTACATTGACCATTGACTCCATCTTGCATAACTGACTCCATTTGTGTAACTGACTCCATTTTCTGTGCTCTCACGCAGTTGCAGAGTGGGGAGGGGATGTTTTCGCTCCTCACCATGCAGAGTAAGCTGGAACATGTTGTGTGGGATGTGCGCTTGGTACCTTTCAGGGCAGAGATTGTTGTTGCCAAAAAAATGTGCGGAATGTAAACCTCTGTCTCAGAGTCAGAATACAGGGGCCTGGCCAGCTTCTGTCTTGCAATACCAAAGGGGATGATGGACGGAGCGTTAGAGCAGATCAAACACTCACCCCCAGTCAACTGATCTGGGTTTAATCCATCATCATTCTTTAGCTCACTCCACCACCACAGTTCAGACATGGCCATATGCAAATCAGTCTGACCCTGTGCCTCATGGGAACAGTCCAGCCCGAACTGCCAAGCCATGTCTTCCCTGGACCGGAAACAAGCATCCTGGGACCGGTTTCGGGTTCAAAACCCTCATCAGCCAGGCTATCTTGAATCCAGTGGCAAAGTGAGCAAGGGACCCAAGTCTGGGCATACCCTGCCAACTTAGGGCGAACAAACCAATATCAAAGGGGATGATGGACGGAGCGTAAGAGCAAATCAAACACTCGCCCCCAGTCAACTGATCTGGGTTTAATCCATCATCATTCTTTAGCTCACTCCACCACCCCAGTTCAGACATGGCCATATGCAAATCAGTCTGACGCTGTGCCTCATGGGAACAGTCCAGCCCGAACTGCCAAGCCATGTCTTCCCTGGACCGGAAACAAGCATCCTGGGACCGGTTTCGGGTTCAAAACCCTCATCAGCAAGGCTATCTTGAATCCAGTGGCAAAGTGAGCAAGGGACCCACGTCTGGGCATACCCTGCCAACTTAGGGCAAACAAAGCAATACCAAAGGGGATGATGGACGGAGCGTTATAGCAAATCAAACACTCACCCCCAGTCAACTGATCTGGGTTTAATCCATCATCATTCTTTAGCTCACTCCACCACCCCAGTTCAGACATGGCCATATGCAAATCAGTCTGACCCTGTGCCTCATGGGAACAGTCCAGCCCGAACTGCCAAGCCATGTCTTCCCTGGACCGAAAACAAGCATCCTGGGACCGGTTTCGGGTTCAAAACCCTCATCAGCCAGGCTATCTTGAATCCAGTGGCAAAGTGAGCAAGGGACCCATGTCTGGGCATACCCTGCCAACTTAGGGCGAACAAAGCAATACCAAAGGGGATGATGGACGGAGCGTTAGAGCAAATCAAACACTCACCCCCAGTCAACTGATCTGGGTTTAATCCATCATCATTCTTTAGCTCACTCCACCACCCCAGTTCAGACATGGCCATATGCAAATCAGTCTGACCCTGTGCCTCATGGGAACAGTCCAGCCCGAACTGCCAAGCCATGTCTTCCCTGGACCGGAAACAAGCATCCTGGGACCGGTTTCGGGTTCAAAACCCTCATCAGCCAGGCTATCTTGAATCCAGTGGCAAAGTGAGCAAGGGACCCACGTCTGGGCATACCCTGCCAACGTAGGGCGAACAAAGCAATACCAAAGGGGATCATGGACGGAGCGTTAGAGCAAATCAAACACTCACCCCCAGTCAACTGATCTGGGTTCAATCCATCATCATTCTTTAGCTCACTCCACCACCCCAGTTCAGACATGGCCATATGCAAATCAGTCTGACCCTGTGCCTCATGGGAACAGTCCAGCCCGAACTGCCAAGCCATGTCTTCCATGGACCGGAAACAAGCATCGTGGGACCGGTTTCGGGTTCAAAACCCTCATCAGCCAGGCTATCTTGAATCCAGTGGCAAAGTGAGCAAGGGACCCACGTCTGGGCATACCCTGCCAACTTAGGGCGAACAAAGCAATACCAAAGGGGATGATGGACGGAGCGTTAGAGCAAATCAAACACTCACCCCCAGTCAACTGATCTGGGTTTAATCCATCATCATTCTTTAGCTCACTCCACCACCCCAGTTCAGACATGGCCATATGCAAATCAGTCTGACCCTGTGCCTCATGGGAACAGTCCAGCCCGAACTGCCAAGCCATGTCTTCCCTGGACCGGAAACAAGCATCCTGGGACCGGTTTCGGGTTCAAAACCCTCATCAGCCAGGCTATCTTGAATCCAGTGGCAAAGTGAGCAAGGGACCCACGTCTGGGCATACCCTGCCAACTTAGGGCGAACAAAGCAATACCAAAGGGGATGATGGACGGAGCGTTAGAGCAAATGAAACACTCACCCCCAGTCAACTGATCTGGGTTTAATCCATCATCATTCTTTAGCTCACTTCACCACCCCAGTTCAGACATGGCCCTATGCAAATCAGTCTGACCCTGTGCCTCATGGGAACAGTCCAGCCCGAACTGCCAAGCCATGTCTTCCCTGGACCGGAAACAAGCATCCTGGGACCGGTTTCGGGTTCAGAACCCTCATCAGCCAGGCTATCTTGAATCCAGTGGCAAAGTGAGCAAGGGACCCACGTCTGGGCATACCCTGCCACCTTAGGGCGAACAAAGCAATACCAAAGGGGATGATGGACGGAGCGTTAGAGCAAATCAAACACTCACCCCCAGTCAACTGATCTGGGTTTAATCCATCATCATATATTAGCTCACTCCACCACCCCAGTTCAGACATGGCCATATGCAAATCAGTCTGACCCTGTGCCTCATGGGAACAGTCCAGCCCGAACTGCCAAGCCATGTCTTCCCTGGACCGGAAACAAGCATCCTGGGACCGGTTTTGTGGTTCAAAACCCTCATCAGCCAGGCTATCTTGAATCCAGTGGCAAAGTGAGCAAGGGACCCACGTCTGGGCATACCCTGCCAACTTAGGGCGAACAAAGCAATACCAAAGGGGATGATGGACGGAGCGTTAGAGCAAATCAAACACTCACCCCCAGTCAACTGATCTGGGTTTAATCCATCATCATTCTTTAGCTCACTCCACCACCCCAGTTCAGACATGGCCATATGCAAATCAGTCTGACCCTGTGCCTCATGGGAACAGTCTAGCTCGAACTGCCAAGCCATGTCTTCCCTGGTCCGGAAACAAGCATCCTGGGACCGGTTTCGGGTTCAAAACCCTCATCAGCCAGGCTATCTTGAATCCAGTGGCAAAGTGAGCAAGGGACCCACGTCTGGGCATACCCTGCCAACTTAGGGCGAACAAAGCAATACCAAAGGGGATGATGGACGGAGCGTTAGAGCAAATCAAACACTCACCCCCAGTCAACTGATCTGGGTTTAAGCCATCATCATTCTCTAGCTCACTTCACCACCCCAGTTCAGCTTCTGTCTTGACCTTGACACAGACCAGTACAGTCAGCTCGGTTTTTGTAACAGAAGAAAGGGGGCGAGGTTTCTAGAATCTTTTCCTCAGGTTGAGTAAAAGGTATTAAAGGCGGGAAATCTTGGCGCCCAGATGGGAGCTCGCTGTGGAGCAGACGTGTTGCCACGGGGAACTTTTGAGGGTCCCGATCGTGGCTGGCAAGGGCTCCTCCAGCCGAGTTGGCAAGAATGCAGAGAGAGCGATCAGTGATGTGTTCTTTTTACTTACTTTATGTATAGAAGTTATAAGTTTATTTGCTCTATGTATATATGCATATATTATTTTGGTTATGTGCCTAAGTTACTTGATATTTGGGAATCTGAATTAACCGATATATTTTGCCTTCCTTCTAAAAGAACTGGATTAATAAATACACATGTTTCATCCTAAATGCACCTGAATCTGTTTTCTCGCGTCGCCTTGAGAGAGTGCTGGATCATGTTTTTTGCCTTGTCTTTAAGGAGTGATGATTTACGTGTGTTATTTAAAGGTGCAGCAGTAGATTTGCCTCCTCTCAGGAGTGCTGGGTTTAGTTGTGTCCTATTGTTTCAAATCAGAAGCAATACAGTGAGTGGGTTTGTGAGTAGCTGTATGAGTCAATAAGTGGGTGTGTGAGTTACTGTTTGGGTGAGTGAGTAGCTATGTGAGTGGTTGTATTGGCGATTGAATGGATGTGTCAGTGGCTGAGTGGATGTGTGAGTGACTGTATGAGTGAGTGAGTGGGTGTCTGAATGGCTGTATGAGTGAGTGACTGGGTGTTTGTATGGGTGAGTGAGTGGCTGTTTGAGTGGGTGCTTGGTTAAGCCAGTTGGTGTGAATGGCGGTATTGGAGAGCGAGTGTGAATGGCTGCATGAGTGAGTGAGTGGATGTGGGGGTGCTTGTATGGATATGTGAATGGGTATGTAAGTGGGCGTGTGAGTGAGTGTGTGAGAGCTTGTATAGGTAAGTGGCTCTGGTGAGAGACTGGGTGTAAGAGTGGCTATATGGGTGAATAAGTGGGTGTATTAGTAGCTGTATGGGTGAGTGTGTAGCTGTGTGAGCGGCTGCATGGGTGAGTGACTGGGTGTATGAGTAGCTGTTTTGGTGAGTGAGTGGTTGTCTGAGTACATGTATGTATGAGTGAGTGGGTCAGTTAGTGGCTGTATCGGTAAGTGTGTGTGTGTGTGTGTATGCGTGTGTGTGTGTGTGTGTGTGTGTGTGTGTGTGTGTGTGACTGCATGTATGGGTGTGTGACTGTATGTGTGAGTGGCTGTATGGGTATATGAGTGGGTGTGTGAGTGACTGTATGGATGAGTGAGTGGGTGTAAGGATGAGTAACTGGTAGCATGAGTAGCTGTATGGGAGAGTGAGTGAGTGAGTTGCCAGGTAGGTCGCTCCCCCACCACACAGCTCCGCCTGTGTTGTCTGCCCGCTGCTCCTGTAGGTAAGATCGCCCTCCGCTTGTGGCCCCGGTGCCCGTTTTTGTCTGCTCTCCCCCTGTTTTTCCTTTCTGTGCCCCTCGCTGCCCCACTGTTGTTGTGCCCGTGATTTTGTCTGCTGTCCCCCTGTTTTTCCTTTCTGTACCCCTCGCTGCCCCACTGTTGTTGTGCCCGTGATTTTGCCTGCTCTCCCCCTGTTTTTCCTTTCTGTGCCCCTCGCTGCCCCACTGTTGTTGTGCCCGTGATTTTGTCTGCTCTCCCCCTGTTTTTCCTTTCTGTGCCCCTCGCTGCCCCACTGTTGTTGTGCCCGTGATTTTGTCTGCTGTCCCCCTGTTTTTCCTTTCTGTACCCCTCGCTGCCCCACTGTTGTTGTGCCCGTGATTTTGCCTGCTCTCCCCCTGTTTTTCCTTTCTGTGCCCCTCGCTGCCCCACTGTTGTTGTGCCCGTGATTTTGTCTGCTCTCCCCCTGTTTTTCCTTTCTGTGCCCCTCGCTGCCCCACTGTTGTTGTGCCCGTGATTTTGTCTGCTGTCCCCCTGTTTTTCCTTTCTGTACCCCTCGCTGCCCCACTGTTGTTGTGCCCGTGATTTTGCCTGCTCTCCCCCTGTTTTTCCTTTCTGTGCCCCTCGCTGCCCCACTGTTGTTGTGCCAGTGATTTTGTCTGCTCTCCCCTGTTTTTCCTTTCTGTGCCCCTCGCTGCCCCACTGTTGTTGTGCCCGTGATTTTGTCTGCTGTCCCCCTGTTTTTCCTTTCTGTACCCCTCGCTGCCCCACTGTTGTTGTGCCCGTGATTTTGCCTGCTCTCCCCTGTTTTTCCTTTCTGTGCCCCTCGCTGCCCCACTGTTGTTGTGCCCGTGATTTTGCCTGCTCTCCCCTGTTTTTCCTTTCTGTGCCCCTCGCTGCCCCACTGTTGTTGTGCCCGTGATTTTGCCTGCTCTCCCCTGTTTTTCCTTTCTGTGCCCCTCGCTGCCCCACTGTTGTTGTGCCCGTGATTTTGCCTGCTGTCCCCCTGTTTTTCCTTTCTGTGCCCCCGCTGCCTCTCGCCACTCCCGCCGCTGCGTTCCCTGCGGCCCCGCCCCCTGACTGCCCATTCGCTGCCCCTGCCTCCCTCCTCCCAGCTGCTCCTCCCTCCCACCTCCCCATAAATGGCGGCCGCTGCACGGTGAGGAGAGCGACCCTCGACCTGCCAGGTAGGTCGCTCCCCCACCACACAGCTCCGCCTGTGTTGTCTGCCCGCTGCTCCTGTAGGTAAGATCGCCCTCCGCTTGTGGCCCCGGTGCCCGTTTTTGTCTGCTCTCCCCCTGTTTTTCCTTTCTGTGCCCCTCGCTGCCCCACTGTTGTTGTGCCCGTGATTTTGTCTGCTGTCCCCCTGTTTTTCCTTTCTGTACCCCTCGCTGCCCCACTGTTGTTGTGCCCGTGATTTTGCCTGCTCTCCCCCTGTTTTTCCTTTCTGTGCCCCTCGCTGCCCCACTGTTGTTGTGCCCGTGATTTTGTCTGCTCTCCCCCTGTTTTTCCTTTCTGTGCCCCTCGCTGCCCCACTGTTGTTGTGCCCGTGATTTTGTCTGCTGTCCCCCTGTTTTTCCTTTCTGTACCCCTCGCTGCCCCACTGTTGTTGTGCCCGTGATTTTGCCTGCTCTCCCCCTGTTTTTCCTTTCTGTGCCCCTCGCTGCCCCACTGTTGTTGTGCCCGTGATTTTGTCTGCTCTCCCCCTGTTTTTCCTTTCTGTGCCCCTCGCTGCCCCACTGTTGTTGTGCCCGTGATTTTGTCTGCTGTCCCCCTGTTTTTCCTTTCTGTACCCCTCGCTGCCCCACTGTTGTTGTGCCCGTGATTTTGCCTGCTCTCCCCCTGTTTTTCCTTTCTGTGCCCCTCGCTGCCCCACTGTTGTTGTGCCCGTGATTTTGCCTGCTCTCCCCTGTTTTTCCTTTCTGTGCCCCTCGCTGCCCCACTGTTGTTGTGCCCGTGATTTTGCCTGCTCTCCCCCTGTTTTTCCTTTCTGTGCCCCTCGCTGCCCCACTGTTGTTGTGCCCGTGATTTTGCCTGCTCTCCCCTGTTTTTCCTTTCTGTGCCCCTCGCTGCCCCACTGTTGTTGTGCCCGTGATTTTGCCTGCTCTCCCCCTGTTTTTCCTTTCTGTGCCCCTCGCTGCCCCACTGTTGTTGTGCCCGTGATTTTGCCTGCTCTCCCCTGTTTTTCCTTTCTGTGCCCCTCGCTGCCCCACTGTTGTTGTGCCCGTGATTTTGCCTGCTGTCCCCCTGTTTTTCCTTTCTGTGCCCCCGCTGCCTCTCGCCACTCCCGCCGCTGCGTTCCCTGCGGCCCCGCCCCCCTGACTGCCCATTCGCTGCCCCTGCCTCCCTCCTCCCAGCTGCTCCTCCCTCCCACCTCCCCATAAATGGCGGCCGCTGCACGGTGAGGAGAGCGACCCTTGACCTGCCAGGTAGGTCGCTCCCCCACCACACAGCTCCGCCTGTGTTGTCTGCCCGCTGCTCCTGTAGGTAAGATCGCCCTCCGCTTGTGGCCCCGGTGCCCGTTTTTGTCTGCTCTCCCCCTGTTTTTCCTTTCTGTGCCCCTCGCTGCCCCACTGTTGTTGTGCCCATGATTTTGTCTGCTGTCCCCCTGTTTTTCCTTTCTGTACCCCTCGCTGCCCCACTGTTGTTGTGCCCGTGATTTTGCCTGCTCTCCCCCTGTTTTTCCTTTCTGTGCCCCTCGCTGCCCCACTGTTGTTGTGCCCGTGATTTTGTCTGCTCTCCCCTGTTTTTCCTTTCTGTGCCCCTCGCTGCCCCACTGTTGTTGTGCCCGTGATTTTGTCTGCTGTCCCCCTGTTTTTCCTTTCTGTACCCCTCGCTGCCCCACTGTTGTTGTGCCCGTGATTTTGCCTGCTCTCCCCTGTTTTTCCTTTCTGTGCCCCTCGCTGCCCCACTGTTGTTGTGCCCGTGATTTTGTCTGCTCTCCCCTGTTTTTCCTTTCTGTGCCCCTCGCTGCCCCACTGTTGTTGTGCCCGTGATTTTGTCTGCTGTCCCCCTGTTTTTCCTTTCTGTACCCTCGCTGCCCCACTGTTGTTGTGCCCGTGATTTTGCCTGCTCTCCCCCTGTTTTTCCTTTCTGTGCCCCTCGCTGCCCCACTGTTGTTGTGCCCGTGATTTTGTCTGCTCTCCCCCTGTTTTTCCTTTCTGTGCCCCTCGCTGCCCCACTGTTGTTGTGCCCGTGATTTTGCCTGCTGTCCCCCTGTTTTTCCTTTCTGTGCCCCTCGCTGCCCCACTGTTGTTGTGCCCGTGATTTTGTCTGCTCTCCCCTGTTTTTCCTTTCTGTGCCCCTCGCTGCCCCACTGTTGTTGTGCCCGTGATTTTGTCTGCTGTCCCCCTGTTTTTCCTTTCTGTACCCCTCGCTGCCCCACTGTTGTTGTGCCCGTGATTTTGCCTGCTGTCCCCCTGTTTTTCCTTTCTGTGCCCCTCGCTGCCCCACTGTTGTTGTGCCCGTGATTTTGTCTGCTCTCCCCCTGTTTTTCCTTTCTGTGCCCCTCGCTGCCCCACTGTTGTTGTGCCCGTGATTTTGTCTGCTGTCCCCCTGTTTTTCCTTTCTGTACCCCTCGCTGCCCCACTGTTGTTGTGCCCGTGATTTTGCCTGCTCTCCCCTGTTTTTCCTTTCTGTGCCCCTCGCTGCCCCACTGTTGTTGTGCCCGTGATTTTGTCTGCTCTCCCCTGTTTTTCCTTTCTGTGCCCCTCGCTGCCCCACTGTTGTTGTGCCCGTGATTTTGTCTGCTGTCCCCCTGTTTTTCCTTTCTGTACCCCTCGCTGCCCCACTGTTGTTGTGCCCGTGATTTTGCCTGCTCTCCCCCTGTTTTTCCTTTCTGTGCCCCTCGCTGCCCCACTGTTGTTGTGCCCGTGATTTTGCCTGCTCTCCCCCTGTTTTTCCTTTCTGTGCCCCTCGCTGCCCCACTGTTGTTGTGCCCGTGATTTTGCCTGCTGTCCCCCTGTTTTTCCTTTCTGTGCCCCCGCTGCCTCTCGCCACTCCCGCCGCTGCGTTCCCTGCGGCCCCGCCCCCCTGACTGCCCATTCGCTGCCCCTGCCTCCCTCCTCCCAGCTGCTCCTCCCTCCCACCTCCCCATAAATGGCGGCCGCTGCACGGCCGCGCAGCGGACGTGCGCAGCGGGCGCGCGCTGGCGCGCCGAAGGCGCGCCTAAGGCAAGCCCGTCTGCGCCCGTCCGCGACTGGACCGCGCCCAGCGCCAGAACCCCTGGATCCCACCAACGCAACACTACTCGACGGACCTACGACGCCGCCACACTCACCGCACTCAATGCCGGCCGGAACCCTGCCTGCTACCGAGCCTCACCGAGACGCACCCACGGACCCTTCACCTGCCAAACCTGCCGATTCACCTGCCCCCGGACGTGCACCACCTCCGCCAAGTCGAGCACCAGCAGCAACCACCTGAAATGCATCCTGCTGAACACCCGCTCCGTCCACAGGCACGCCGTGGAACTCTGGGACCTGCTCGACGCAACAGCACCGGACATCGCCTTCCTCACCGAGACCTGGATGAACGCCTCCTCAGCGCCCGACATCGCCATAGCCATCCCGGATGGATACAAGATCACCCGGAAGGACCGCGTCAACCAGACGGGAGGAGGCATCGCCATCGTACACAAGAACACCATCCGCATCTCGACTAACTCCGACGAGACCTTCACCGCCGCCGAACACCTACACTTCCAGATACACACTGACCCCAAGACCACCCTCCGAGGCACCCTCATCTACAGACCCCCGGGACCACGCACACTATTCAGCGAAGACATCGCAGACTTCATCAGCCCGCACGCCATGCCCTCAGCCGACTACATCCTCCTAGGGGACCTCAACTTCCACCTGGAGAACAACAACGACAGAAACACCACCGCCCTGCTGGACAACCTCGCCAACCTCGGACTCAAGCAACTGGTGAACACGCCCACCCACTACGCCGGCCACACGCTTGACCCCGTCTTCTCGTCCAGCAAGCACATCTCCTTCAGCCACGCCACCGGACTCCACTGGACCGACCACAGCTGCGTCCACTTCAGCTTCAGAAAGACTGCGACCCACCACCACCCGCAACAGGCTCCCCGCCGGAGCTGGAGCAAGATCACCGCCGAGCAGCTCACCGCCTCCCTCAGCCAGAACACACCCACCAACACAACGGACCCAAACGAAGCAGCCAGCAACCTCGCCAAGTGGCTGACCGCCTGCGCCGACGACCTCGCACCACTAAAAACCCTCCCAGCAGACCCGGAAGCAAGAAAACCCCTTGGTTCACCAACGAACTCAAGGAATCCAAGAAGAACTGCCGCACTCTCGAGAAAACCTGGCGACTCGACCAGACCACAGACAACAGGACCGCCCTCAAGCACGCCACCCGCAAACACCACCAGCTGATCCGTGCCACCAAGAAGTCGGCACTCAAAGAACGACTGGACAACAACGCCCATGACAGCAAGGAACTTTTCAGCATCGTCAAAGAGTTCTCCAACCCCAGCGCCGGAAACAACGACATCACCCCCTCGCAAGACCTCTGCAACTCACTCTCCGCGTTCTTCCACCGCAAGATCACCGACATACACAACAGCTTCGACGCACAAACAACGCACCCTACCGCCGAACCAACGCCCGCCACCACCACCCTCTGCAACTGGACCCCGATCAGCACCGAAGACACCACCCGCACGATGAACTCCATCCACTCCGGATCACCAACCGACCCCTGCCCACACCACGTCTTCAACAAAGCCGACGCCACCATCGCACCCCATCTCCGGGACATCATCAACTCCTCCTTCCACACCGCCACCTTCCCGGAGAGCTGGAAGCACGCCGAGCTTACCGCCCTCCTGAAGAAACCAACGGCGGACCCCACCGACCTCAAGAACTACCGTCCCATCTCGCTCCTTCCGTTTCCGGCCAAAGTCATCGAGAAGACCGTCAACAGACAGCTTGCCGCCTTCCTCGAGACGAATGGATCCTCGACCCCTCGCAGTCCGGGTTTCGGGCCAACCACAGCACCGAGACCGCCCTTATCGCAGCCACCGACGACATCAGAACCCTAACCGACAACGGGGAAACAGCTGCCCTCATCCTCCTGGACCTCTCTGCGGCGTTCGACACCGTCTGCCACCGCACCCTAGTGAAGCGCCTCAGCAACATCGGAATCCGAGAGAAAGCACTGGAATGGATCATCTCGTTCCTCGCCGGAAGAACCCAGAGAGTCCGCCTCCCCCGTTCAGATCCGAAGCCACCGAAGTCATCTGCGGCGTTCCACAAGGATCCTCACTCAGCCCAACCCTCTTCAACGTCTACATGAGCCCCCTCGCAGCCATCGCACGCCGACACAACCTCAACATCATCTCCTACGCCGACGACACCCAGCTGATCCTCTCCCTCACCAACGACCCCACCACCGCCAGAGCCAACCTACACGACGGGATGAGAGACGTCGCCGACTGGATGAGGAACAGCCGCCTTAAACTGAACTCAGATAAGACGGAAGTCCTCATCCTGGGCTCATCACCCTCCGCCTGGGACGACTCCTGGTGGCCCCCGGCCCTGGGCACCGCGCCCAAGCCAACGGACCACGCACGCAACCTGGGCTTCATCCTGGACTCCTCCCTGTCGATGACCAGACAAGTCAACGCCGTCTCATCTTCATGCTTCAACACCCTGCGCATGCTCCGCAAGATCTTCAGATGGATCCCCACTGAAACCAGGAAGACCGTCACCCAGGCACTCGTCACCAGCCGACTGGACTATGGGAACACCCTCTACGCCGGAACCACAGCCAAACTTCAAAAGAGACTCCAGCGCATCCAGAACGCCTCCGCACGACTCATCCTGGACATCCCCCGACACAGCCACATCACCGTGCACCTGAAAGACCTGCACTGGCTCCCCGTCAGCAAGAGAATCACGTTCAGACTCCTCACCCACGCACACAAGGCCCTCCACGACCTGGGCCCAAAGTACCTCAACGACCGCATGACCTTCTACACGCCCACACGCCAGCTACGATCAACCAGCCACGCCCTCGCCACCGTACCACGCATCCGCAGAACCACCGCCGGAGGAAGATCCTTCTCCTACCTGGCAGCCAAGACCTGGAACTCCTCCCCACTCACCTTCGGCGAACCCAGGACCATCTCTCCTTCAGGAAGCAGCTCAAGACCTGGCTGTTCGAGCAGTAACTTACCCCCTCCCCCAGCGCCTTGAGACCCTCCCGGGTGAGTAGCGCGCTCTATAAATGCCGTGATTGATTGATTGATTGATTGAGTGAGTTTGTGAGTGGTAGTATGTGTGAGTGGATGTGTGAATGGCTCTATGGATGAGTGATTGGTTGTGTGAGTGCTGGTACGGGTTTGCGAATGGGTATGTGAGGGATTGTGTGAGAGTGGGTGTGTAAGAGGTTTTATGGGGTGTGAGTGGGTATATGAGTGATTCTGTGGATCATGTAATCAGTGATGTCTCTGAGTAGGTCTGTGAGTGGGGTCAATTTATGCAAAATGAACATGACCATTTGATTAAAATTTTCTACAGTTCTTTGAAAATTGTGTACTCATCTACATTACTTTGTATAGGGAAATTATTCTGTCATTGTGGAAAACTGTACTGCATATTATATAAAACACAGGTATAATAGACAACTTATTTTATAATTTCTCAGTGTCACTACTTGTCATTTGTTTAATGTATTATTAACTGTGTTTTTGGGATCATTGCGAATGCGTCATGAAAACCCAAAACAAAAGCAGATATTCAATAGCCACCATCCCATTCAAAATTCATAATTATAAAAAAGGAATTCTGTACATCACACTAGATACATCACTATCTAAATTACTCTATAAAAACATGTATCACTATCTGAAAGTATCTGTGAGTATGTGTCTCAGAGTTTGAATGAGTCTGTCAGTGGCTGCATAACACTCTGAGATGCTCTGAAGGAGAGAGTGTGAGAGTTTGACTGAATATCTGCTCGGGGGTATATGAGTGTATCTATGAGTGAGTACATGAGTGTCTGAGTGGGTGAGTGAGTCTGTGACTTGGTATGTGAGTTTGTGAGTAGGTCTGCGAGTGGCTGCATGAGTGTCTCAGTGAATCTTTGAGTGGGTGCATGATTCTCTGAGTGGCTCTGTGAGTGGGTGCATAAGCCTCTGAGTGGGTGGGTGAGTGAGCGGGTGGGTGCAAGACCATCTCAGTGGGTCTGTGTATGGGTACATCAGAATATAAGTGGGTGTGTGACTGGGTGCATGAGTCTCAGAGTGGGTCCATCAGAGGATGCGTAAGTGTCTCAGTAGGTCTGTGAGTCAGTGTGAGAGTATCTGAGTGGGTCTATCAGTGGATGTGTGAGCGTCTGAGTAGGTCTCTGACTGGGTGCATGAGTCTCTGAGTGGGTCTGTAAGTGGGTGCATGAGTCTGAGTGGTTCTGTGAGTGGGTGCCCAAGTGTTTCAGTGGGTCTGTGAGTGTGTGCATGAGTCTCTGAATGGGTCTGTGACTGGGTGTGTGAGTCTCCAAGTGGGTCTGTGAGTGGGTGCACAAGTATCTGAGTTGGTCTGTGAGTGGGTGCATGAGTCTCAGAGTGAGTCCGTAAGTGGGTGTGTTAGTGTCAAAGTAAGACTGAAGGTGGGTGTATAAACAATTTTAAAAACTTTTTTAATTGATATTTGTGAATTTGTCACGATGTTACACAGGGGTCACACTGACGATCATGACGAATTTGCGAATATCACGAGTGGAAATAAAAGGGCTTTCTTAAGGCATATTCTACTTATAAGGGGTTCCTCAAACACCCCTATATCCATCTCATGGGGTCAGGGCACATGCACCTGACCCCTTATACCACTTTTACCCATTTCGTTTCAGCCCCGGGGAGTGTTGCGATGAGGTAAAATGGCGGCCGCAACTCTCTGCGCAGGTTGCGGTGAGTTAATCACAAGATTCCTGTTGGCACGTGCATTCATGATTAATCATGAAATCGACACGAGTTAGCCACAGCCACAGATATACTTATTTTTTACCCTTAAATTTCTCAACAACTACTGAACGGATTTACACTAGATAACTGAAAGTGTGATCTGCGAACCAAAATGTACCTTCATGCCATATTTTGTGTAATTCTGTCCAGCAGTTAGGGCTGTAATCGTGTTCAAAGCTCCTATGGAAATTAACATGGGAAATGCACTTTTTTTACCCTCCCTTTTTCTCTGACCCTGCTTGATTTCAAGAACATTCGTCAAACAGAGCCAAAGATATAGCCAAGCCAAAAAATGCTTTTCCTATGGAAACATGGTCCTAATTATACCTACCTACTGGTGACCGCCAGTAGGTAATATACATACCTATATACATATTTCTTTTTTTTCACAGTCGCTCACCGTTCTGTGAAGAGCTACAGGGTCCGGCTCCTGGTGGGCTGGGTCTTGACGTATGGGCTCTGCAGCCCTCATTAACACCTCATTAAATCCTGCTGTGCTGCTTGAATGAGGCAAGGCAGCATAGCAGTGAGTCTAAACAAGTGAACTTCTGTCCTGAAAGGGCCGGTTGAAATGTGAGCCTGCACAACACTGTGATTAATGTGCAGTTTCACCCGGCCCTCCCTTAAAAACCGGGACATTTTTGTGTTTTAGAATTAGGTATTGGGACACTGGGACAGTTCTTCAAAAACAGGGACTGTCTGGGCAAATCCTGGATGTCTGGTCACCCTATACCTATGGCCTATCTTAGGGGTGACATAGGTAATAAAAGCGGAGTTTAAGGCTTGGCAAGAGGTTTTAAATGCCAAGTCGACATGGCAGCACCTTCGGCCGTGCACAGTGGGGGATTGGCCCACGTCCATAGGTTCCTTCAGCCAACCGCATGCATGCAGCAAACCCCATGCTTTGTACAGCCTTTAGCCATTCACAGTGGGGTGCTGGTCACAAGATGTGGCCTGCAGCCAGGCCCTGTGGCCAATCCTCATAAAGGCAGCCAACCCCACACTGCACACTGCCTTTGGCCATAGGGCCTGGCCTTGGGGACCCCTTTCCCCAGGGCCTTTATTTTATTAAAGGGGAGAGGTGGCCATCCGGCCCCCCTCCCTGAGCCTTGTTAGGCCCTGGGGACCCCATCCCCCAGGGCCATTTCTAAAAATAAGGGGAGTGGTCTCCCATAACCATTATCAGCCCTCGGGACCCCATCCCCTGGTGCCCTCACACTTAATGGTGGGTGCCCTGGTGTCCACCCAGGGCACCCACCATATACTTGTTGGGGGCCACGGGGGAAGCCCCAAGGTCCCCGTGTCCCCAGACAGCTCCCCACATGCAGAGGAAGCCCACTCCCACCCACAGAGAGCAGCTACTAATGCTGCTCCCTCTGGGCAGGAGCAATATTTTGATTTGTTTCCCTGCCCGTTTCAGTGCAGACAGAGCAACAGATCAAAAGTCCACTCCCAGCAGGTGGGAGCATGTTTAAAGCTCCCGCCCGCTAGGACGGACTTAGGGGCCGATTCCGATTCGGGCCGGAAGCGCACCTAACAGTATTCGTCCGGAAAAACTACCAGCCGAACGCGTGTTTCCCGACCGACTCGAACACTCTACCGAACGAACAAGTACGATGCGCATAACAGCCCAGATTCCGACCCAGCCGTACTTACCCAATCCAGCTCCTTATCTCCGCCCGAGCCGGATCCGTAAATGCCGAATCGAGTCGCACGGAACCAAATACACAGCACCTTCCGGCCGGACTAGTACGATGCGTCTTCCGTACGCGCCGAACCCGTCGCTACGTCCGGCACGTTTCAGCATCCGGGAGAGCCGCACATAAGCTCCGTTTCGCGTCACTAAACGATCAACGGCTACGAGACGAACAAGCCAGCGACGAGTACGAGTCGAAGACACGCGAAACCCGAACGAGACGAACCAACCATGAATCCCATCGTGCAGGTCCTACCAATACTCTACATCTATTACCGGGACCGATTCGGACGCGTACGGCGCAGACGGTAAGTCAAACACCAACAATACAAACTAACTACACGTACCTAAAATATGTCACACACACATAGGGATGCACAAATGATGTACACTAGCAACTGCACAATCATAGGGGTGGGATGGGCATCACCAATGCCATACACACCCATAGGGGCCTGGATTCCTGCCACCACCACCACCCCTACTCAGGGGGGCCTGGATGCCCATCACCACGACCATCCCCACTCATGGGGGCTGGATGCCTATTACTACCACCACCCCTACTCATGGGGGCTGGATGCCTATCACTACCACCACCCCTACTCAGGGGGGCTGGATGTCTATCACTACTACCATCCCCACTCATGGGGGCTGGATGCCTATCACTACTACCACCCCTACTCAGGGGGGCTGGATGCCTATCACTACCACCCCCTACTCATGGGGGCTGGATGCCTATCACTACCACCACCCCTACTCAGGGGTGCTGGATGCCTATCACTACCACCACCCCTACTCATGGGGGGCTGGATGCCTATCACTACCACCACCCCTACTCATGGGGGCTGGATGCCTATCACTACCACCACCCCTACTCAGGGGGCTGGATGCCTATCACCACTACCATCCCCACTCATGGGGGCTGGATGCCTATCACTATTACCACCCCTACTCAGGGGGCTGGATGCCTATCACTACCACCCCCTACTCATGGGGGGCTGGATGCCTATCACTACCACCACCCCTACTCATGGGGGGCTGGATGCCTATCACTACCACCACCCCTACTCAGGGGGGGGGCTGGATGTCTATGACTACTACCATCCCCACTCATGGGGGGCTGGATGCCTATCACTACTACCACCCCTACTCAGGGGGGGCTGGATGCCTATCACTACTACCACCCCCACTCATGGGGGGCTGGATGCCTATCACCACTACCATCCCCACTCATGGGGGGCTGGATGCCTATCACTACAACCCCCCCTACTCATGGGGGCTGGATGCCTATCACTACCACCACCCCTACTCATGGGGGGCTGGATGCCTATCACTACCACCACCCCTACTCAGGGGGGGCTGGATGCCTATCACTACCACCACCCCTACTCATGGGGGGCTGGATGCCTATCACTACCACCACCCCTACTCAGGGGGGGCTGGATGTCTATCACTACTACCATCCCCACTCAGTGGGGGCTGGATGCCTATCACTACCACCACCCCTACTCAGGGGGGGCTGGATGCCTATCACTACCACCACCCCTACTCATGGGGGGCTGGATGCCTATCACTACCACCACCCCTACTCAGGGGGGGCTGGATGTCTATCACTACTACCATCCCCACTCATGGGGGGCTGGATGCCTATCACTACCACCACCCCTACTCATGGGGGGCTGGATGCCTATCACTACCACCACCCCTACTCAGAGGGGGCTGGATGTCTATCACTACTACCATCCCCACTCATGGGGGGCTGGATGCCTACCACTACCACCACCCCTACTCATAGGACGGGTAATGCATGACACAACCAGCATACTCCCACATAAGGAATAACAGAAAATTACATCCACCCAAACAACATGACAAGCGTGTGTAGTCCATGTCAAATGCCTACAACACTAAACATGACAATGAACATACAATGTGACCCACTAACACATGTGTCACACATAAAAGTGTGTGGCCTCCACAATACAAGCCGACCATGGCCACTGTGGCAATGGGGCCTAAAGCCCCATCACCACAGTCACCAAAAGGTAAGTGTGGGGTCCAAGGCTGATGGACCTTTTGGTCAGTGTGGCAATGGGGCCTAAAGCCCCATCACCACAGTCACCAAAAGGTAAGTGTGGGGTCCAAGGCTGATGGACCTTTTGATCAGTGTGGCAATGGTGCCTAAAGCCCCATCACCACAGTCACCAAAAGGTAAGTGTGTGGTCCAAGGCTGATGGACCTTTTGATCAGTGTGGCAATGGTACCTAAAGCCCCATCACCACAGTCACCAAAAGGTAAGTGTGGGGTCCAAGGCTGATGGACCTTTTGATCAGTGTGGCAATGGTGCCTAAAGCCCCATCACCACAGTCACCAAAAGGTAAGTGTGGGGTCCAAGGCGGCTGGACCTTTTGATCAGTGTGGCAATGGTGCCTAAAGCCCCATCACCACAGTCACCAAAAGGTAAGTGTGGGGTCCAAGGCTGCTGGCCCTTTTGATCAGTGTGGCAATGGTGCCTAAAGCCCCATCACCACAGTCACAAAAAGGTAAGTGTGGGGTCCAAGGCTGCTGGACCTTTTGATCAGTGTGGCAATGGTGCCTAAAGCCCCATCACCACGGTGATCATAAGGTAAGTGTAGGCATGGTAAAAGCTGCCAAAGACAAACTGAATGGATGAATCCTGGTCACACAACAACTAAAACATCTGTGGCATAGTACTGCTTGTGTCCCATTGCAACATATATTGAGGGAGGCTAACAGTGCAGTGTCACAGAAACATCGCCTTTGTCCATGTGCATACAAACATCACACATGGGGGACCACATTGCCAACAATCAGCCGATTCCACAATGACAGAAGTGACCATCATGATGCTGACCCACATATCTGCACCTATGGACACACAAATGTATATAATCTGTGTAGACTGTGGATGTCAGGTGAACAAATACCATACTATGGCAGCAATGGGACATACAAACCATGATCATTGTGCTGACTGATGACCCAGGAGTACCAGGGAGAGCAGGGGAAAATCACCAAACCACATACAGCCAATGGCACACTACAGAAATGCCAATGCAGTGATGCAAATGCACTGACACAAACAGGCAGACTCACACTTCCTATCAAAGACAACAGGTTATGGGGGTGTGTGCCAGTGTCCCCAGGCAACCACACAACACACGAGGAGGCCTGAATCCCAATTACACAGATGTGTATACAGTGCCACACACAAGTAACTCATGGATTGGATTCCCCTATGTGGGAAATATGGCATTGTCAGATGAGAGGGAGCCCAAATCACACATGTCACACAAGCTTGTAGGAACAGCAACTAACACAGCAAGAGACACACCCACCACAGCACTACCCCCAGGGACCCCACATTGTGCAGACACTAGCCTGCATGACAATTCCACTGTGATGACAAAGGTAGATGTTGATCACACTGTGAACCACAGCCATGTGTCCTCAGCTACAAACTACCATCACACCTACACAAGCTCCAATCAATCAGCAGGGCCTGCCAGCCAAGGCCAATATGGAGGTGTGGTGCAGCGGCCAGGGCAGCTGACTTCGGAGCACAGGGTTCACGGTTCGATCCCCGGCTCCGGCGGCAGCTCAGCTCAGCACCCTGTGACTCTGGGCAATAGCTCACTTAATTTCCACTACGGCCCCCAGTGCCTTGAGACCCGTAAGGGTGAGTAGCTGCGCTATATAAAAACGGACTTACTTACAGGTAGTGGTCTAGCCGTGCAACAACTCACATTTGCACACTCAACACCACACACCCTCATCTGCAACAATGTGCAGCAGTGAAGCTCACATGGACTGGTGACAGGTGCAGAAACCCATCACACATGCCCACTCAACATGACTCGTCTATGTATGACACACTGCACAGTACGCCGTACATGCGCATGATGTGAAATCCACCACAAACAATGGGATCCTGGCCATAGTCACACACCAACGAAGAAGCCAAGGTGAGACACAAAGAACACACGTACACAACTTCCGACATTGCAGCTCTGACCCTGAGGAGTGGCAGCAGTCACACACACAACGCGTCACAATCACTGAAAGCTAACACAAACTCAAAATCACATTACTTGTGTAAACAACAAGTGCCAAGGGGAATCCTGAATGTGTCCCATCTGCGTTTGCCCACATCCCCAGCCCTGACAACAAAGACAACCTGGGATGACAACCTCATGAACAACAGTATGCCATGCAACCACATCACGGAGAAACCAGATCCAAGATGCTGGATGAACACATACCAACTCTGCAACCATCAGAAACAGGAACATCCCTAGGGACACAGCCTGTGTAGGAAAAGGGAAGGGAACATGCACAGACATGCTCACACAACACACAACACGGGCACACGCAATGTCACCAGATTACACGCAGCCATGAGGGCACTCCACTCCTGTGGAAGCTCCGCTGTGCCAAACCTTGTCTGTGCACGACTCAAACATATCAGCAGGACACTCCGTCAGTGAGTCAACAACTACAACACACAGAAGCCTCTGCTCACATCAGCCTGGGTACCGGAGTGTCACGTCAGTCATCTGCATACACCCAAAACACGTGGCAATCCAGTTGTACTGTATACACAGATGAGTCCTCCAAAATTGATGTGCAAAACTGCATGTCCAGGGGAGACGGGCACACAGTCAGGGTACTAGGAACATTGGACAGTGGTAAGCCCAACAGATGTGCAACAGTGTAGGACAAAGATGGTAATATACAAATGCTAAACGTACATCCCTGTGTCAAATGCTGAACATTACACCCTCAGACTGCAGCAAGGGATGCTATAGATCCAGACTAGATTAGGACACATATCCCATGGGCCACATGGAGCCCATCACAGCAAAACTTAATTTACCTGATCTGAACACAATTACAACAGCAAATGCATGATACTACACATCTACATCATGTACCACCAAAGATTAACCACAAGTAAACAAAAAGAGGCTTTATTCAGCAAGTGTGTAACTCAAATCAAAAGTCCAAAATTAACAACGGCCAATGTCCAGTCCAAATACACAGTCCCAACAGGGTGATGTGTGACTACTTGTCACAACTTGCTTGCCTGCACAGGTACCAACAGGGGACAGCCCCCTTGGAGGGGCATACGAGGGGCAGGCCAGGCACCGCAGGGACAGGATCAGGGGATGGCAGAAGGAGGCAGGGAAGGTGAGGTGGGTGCAGAAGTGTCACCGGCAACTGCAGTGGAGGGGTCTGACTCAGGGGGGGCCGGCACCACCGCAGGGCTCAAGTCCGGTGGTGTTGGTGCTGCAACCACTGCAGTGGCCTGGGCAGATGGAGTGGGCTGGGTCCCCAATGCAGTGCCCGAGTCAGATGGGGTTGTTGTGGACTCCACCGCAGTGCATGACTCCATGGGAGTGGAAGGGGGGCAGAAGAGCTGGGCAGGACAGAGGGGGGACACGGTCTCCACACCAGTGGCACATACAGGCAGAGCGTCTGGTTTGGGGGTGGAAGAGCAAGTGGCAGGGGGAGGGCCTGAGCACTTTGGGGATGCGGTATGGGTGTGTGGGGGAACCTGGGGCAGGGTGTGGCGGTGGAACCTGTGGAGTGGTGGCCTGGGGGATGGAGGTGAGAGACTGGGTGGGTGACTTGCAGGGCGGTGGTGGGGTCTTGCTCTTCCGGGTCCGGGGGACTTGCGGGTGGGGGGCTCACTCTACCTGCGCCTGGGGGAGGGTGTCCAGGGGCGAGGGGCACTCTCCTCTCTGTGTGTGGACTTCCTCTTCCCCCGGTATGCTGGATCAGTGGGATTGGAGGGGAAGAGGCCGAGGTCAGAGAGGAAGAGCTGCTGTGTATGTGGGGTTGCAGGTGAGGCAAGGGAAGGGGTCTTGGAGGGAGAGGATCTTGAGGATTGCGGAGTGACTGTGGTTGCCTGTGTGTGTGTCAGTTCCCCATCCCCTGTGTGTGTGGAATCAGTCCCCTGAGGATGCTTGTGTGCACGTCTTGCCTTGGTTTTGGGTGGGTGTGTGCTGCTCGTGTCTGTGTGTTGGTGTGATTGTGCAGGTGTGCATGTGCTTTGGACAGGTAGGGTGGTAGGAAGTGTGGATGGGGCAGAGGTGGGAGGGGTGAGGGACTGTTGGAGGAGGGACACTGCTGCCATCAGGGAGGAGTCCATGGACCTATTGCTCCTCTGTAGGGCAGACATACCCGTTGAGATGCTCCTCCATGAACGACACCAGCTGTGTCAACAGTGTGGTGTGTGCATGGAGGACAGTCAGCATTGCTGTCTGCCCTACATGGAGCTGCCGAAGGAGGTACACAGACTCCTCACTCAGGGCAGCAGGGGACACAGGGGCAGGGGGTGCGGTGCCTGGCTTGAAGGAGACACGCTCCCGAGCACGGGAGCCTCCACGGACCTCAGGAATGGGAGCAAATGGGAGGGCGGTGGTGGTGGTGGTGGTGGCGGGATCAGACAGAGTAGCTGGGGTGTGGTGGCTGCTGACACCCGCCTCCACAAGGGAGTCATCCTCCGAGCTGCTGTGGTCCTCAGCTGAGGTGGATGGTGCTGAGGACTCCTCGGTGTGGCTCCCCTCGCCCTCCGTGCCACTGGGTCCCTCTGACCACTCGTCGGACGCTGACCCAGTCTGGCTCCGCTGCTCCTCCTGGTCCGTGGAGCTGTCCCCTCCTGTGGCTGTGGATGTATCTGCAAACAATTAGGGAAACAGACAAACATCAGTCACCTGCACTGACCGCACACACCACAGTAAGTACAGCCATCACAGAGCAAGCCCTGGCATCACTAGTAGAACATTGCCAAAAGTCATCACACAGATTAGGAGAAGCCAATTGTCAGTCTGATGGTCAGCCATGGAACAGACACCCCTCATGCCCTTGCACCCATCTGTCTGGTGCCCGTCTGATGGTAAGACCCCAGTGTGGACACATGCACCACCTACACAGTAGTTGGACATTGCTGAGAACACGGTGAAGTATGTGAACATGCCCACCTCACATCACTTGCCACTGAGTCAGTGCAGGTGTCTGGATAAATGGACGGCCTGAGCCTAAAAAGAAATGCATGTGATGCATACCAGCACCAGACCCCATGAAGCACCCATGTCCGGATAGTCAATGCCACAATGGGGTGCCCGTTGCACATGTCACCACCCTGCAGGATCACCCTTAGGAAGTTTAATGCCATGACACAGGCATGCCTGCAAAGTCATACATCACTGTCTCAAGTCACATGGCCATGTTAGCCAGCAAACAACAGTCTGCACTGTGTCACTATCCTAGGACATGGGGAAGGCAAGTAATGTAACTGACAAGTGCACATGTTCATCCCCCACTAACCACATCCTCTGAACCAGTATTTGTACACTGCACACCATTTGGACAAATGGGAGACATGAAACACTACTCCCTGAACCAGAGCACCTCACAGTGTGCTGTGAATGATGAACAGCTGCCTGAAAGTCACAGTCTCATACACCTGTCTGCACAGTCAAGTGATCAAACACCTATGAGTCACAGAAGTCTTGTCTCACATGGTCCAATAGCAGATGGCATGCTGACCCCTAACCGAAGGACATCACAGGAGTCACGACAACGTAGTCACAGCACAACGACACAGAGGCAGACACCTGAGGCAACATTTCACTGAGCACAGCATGTCAGATGATACACGGGAGTGGGAGTACAGAGTGTATTGTATGCCCTGTAGTAGGCATGACTGTCCGGCTCCACCTGCAAGAGGGATGAGCCCTGGTCAGTGGGCAGGTGGCTAAGCATGTGTGACACACTTGACATACATACTCCTGAGGCCCAGACAATTTACCCACCCGCAGAATGGGGGTGTGGCAAATACCCCAGGGACATGTGGTGAATTAGATGTGCAAGTGGATCACATATCAAAGTTACACCCAGACTACATAGCACGACTCAGGCATTGTGTGAGCAACTGACCCACCCATGAAGGCAAACACAATGTCACGGGAACAAAATCTGTCACCACCTTGAGCAAAGCAAAATGCTAGGACCCTGTACCCAAGTGACACAATTATCCTGAGCGTAAGGAGCACACTGGCGCATCAGATGGGTAGTGGCCAGGTTACAATAGAGGGACATGGGTACTGGACAACAAGACTGATGTACTGGGGAAGTTTAACCAGGCCAGAGGAGGGCACATAGCATGTTAGACAGAGTTCACAGTGCAGTCTTAGACTCACCCCCTCCTTGCTGCTGTCTGCCCTTCAGCTGCCCATCCAGCTCCGGGAACACCACCGGCAGGATCTGGAGCATGTGGGGGGTCAGGGTCCGGTGTCCGCCCCTCCTGCGAGGAGGCGACAGCTTCAGCTGGACCCTTGCAATCCTCCGGGTCCAGCCACGAAGGTCCTGCCATCTCTTCTGGCAGTTGGGGATCCGGCGCTTGTAGACCCCCACGGATCGGACTGCCCGGACGATGTCCAGCCAGATGTTCTGCTTCCGAAGGGCATCAACCTGTGAGGATGAGAAAGTGAAAAGGCCATTACTACACATGCAACATATCCGTGCATCACACAGTTGGAAATACATGTCTCAATCACAGGGGCATATGATGTACACAGGCAGTGCAACGAGGGCTATGGACAGTTTGCCAGCAGTTATTACATGGTATCATTGCATGGGTAGTGAACCTTGTTTGAATGCACTGTTACTCCACTGTACCTGTTCAGTGCAAGTGACTACACACTTTGGGGGGTGCGAACTACTCAGTGGGCATGCTAGCCAGTGGTTTGCACACTGTATATCCTGCTAGTCAGGCAACATGCACAATTAGTGAGGCAGTGGACAGCACACTCACCTGCTCCCCTGGTGTCCCATACAGCTTGCTGTACTGTGGAAGGAGGCTGTCCAGCAGGGCCTGGTTCTCCTCATGGGTGAAGGCTGGGGCTCTCTCCACAGTACGTGCCATTGCAGCAGCCAGAGGATGCAGAGACAGCAGCAGTGTAGTGGCAGATGTCGTCCTGGAGCATGTAGTGCAGGCAAGTGAGCTCTCAGGGGAACAGCCAGCATTATATGTGTGCTGCAGATGCAGATACTGTCCCATGTGTCCAAAGTGATAGGTCCAAGTCGGTAGCATCTTCTGAATCTGGCCAATCCATGGAATAGCAGCTCCAATACACGCCCACAGCATCCTTCAAAAACTCAACTTCATGACACCCATGAATTTGCAACATTGTTGTGGCTGGCCAACTGAATTCACTGCATCAGACTCGTTGTAAATTCAAAACCGCATCCGTTGCCATGCCAGGCCCCAGCCAATGCATGCACACCGATCGGACCATTGCTGTACAACGCGTACCACGCGACTACAACGCGTACCCGCTCACATGCAATGCAATGGTCCGAGCGGGCACACCGATTGGACCATTGCTGTACAACGCGTACCCGCGATACAATGCGTACCCGCTCACATGCAATGCAATGGTCCGAGCGGGCACACCGATCGGACCATTGCTGTACAACGCGTACCCGCGATACAACGCGTACCCGCTCACATGCAATGCAATGGTCCGAGCGGGCACACCGATCGGACCATTGCTGTACAACGCGTACCCGCTCACATGCAATGCAATGGTCCGAGCGGGCACACCGATCGGCCCATTGCTGTACAACGCGTACCCGCGATACAACGCGTACCCGCTCACATGCAATGCAATGGTCTGAGCGGGCACACCGATCGGACCATTGCTGTACAACGCGTCCCTGTACAGGTCACACGCATGTGTCACCATGCTGGTCAATGGTGAACCTATGCCAGCCACATATACTTTCCAGGGACTCTGGGGCACACCTACTACACCACACCCAGTCCACACTGTATCTAAGGCATGTGTGGCAGCATGACCTTATCTGTGTATGGGTGTGTACATGTTGTTTTTGGGCTGGCACTTGGGGGCAGACACACCCAGGCTGTGCACATGTTAATGGGGACAGGGTCCTTTGTGTGTCGTGCACATGACCACTGGGATGTGCAACTGTTCATTTTTGGAGCATGTTGCATGGTCACATTTCCAGGTTGTGTATATGTCTGACATGTCACATACCCCAAGGCTCATGTGGGAAAGCATGTACATCACAGGGTGGCCCATTGCCACAATAGTCATGTCCCTCCGCAGTCTGTGTGCATGTTGTGTTTCACATGTCTGACTCCATGTGCACAATGGGAGACAGTCTCCACATCCACGTTGTTTGTGCATGGACTTAGATGTTGTGTGTGTGTCACAGACGTCCATGTCTGTCCTGCAGAGGCTACAGGGGGCACTACCTGTGGGAGTCATGTTTGATTTTTCTGACGTGTACATGATACGCCATGTCATGCCAGTGTCCATGTGGCAAGACAGTATCACTGGGAATCTACCTGTCAATGAGTTGAGATGCCTGTGGCGCATCTGTCCAGACGTCACTGTGGTATGTGTGTGGAATGTGAGAGCAGTAAATGGGTACTGTGACACAGCCAAATGGTTTCACATGGCACACCCTGGGACCTGTTGTCCACACATGTTGAACAGAGATGTTACATGATGTCCATGTGGGTGCCATATGTGTCCAAACAGAATGAGACACACATCAAGTACTAGTGTTTGCTGATGATGTAGCATGTGAACTACAGTATGGTGAATGGCACATATGTGGGGTGACTGACAATCTTTCTTTCTTCACCTCTGCACTGCAGGGCTCCTGCTGTCCATTGACCATTCCCAGACCTGGCAACGATGGTGGAACGTGACAGCATCCGACGGTACCGCTTCACCAGGCAGCTGATTGAGGATTTGGCAGTGCGGTTGGACCCACATTTGCAGCCTGGCCGGCCGTATCCGACAGCGCTGACCCCCAAGGTGAAGGTGATGGCAGCCCTACACTTCTTTGCCACCGGTACCTTTCAACACACTGTGGCATCTACTGGTGGTATGTCACAGATTATGTTCAGCCGTGTGCTACGCGATGTTTTGGTGGCGATGTTGAGATGCCTTAACCAGTACATCTATTTCCCACAACGTCACCGACTCACTGACGTCAAGAGTGACTTCTATGCCCCGGGAGGATGCCACATGTCATTGGCTCCATTGATGGGACACATGTGGCTTTGGTACCACCACAGGCACATGAGCAGGCATACAGGAACAGGAAACATTACCATTCTGTCAATGCTCTGGTGGTATGTCTTGCAAACATGACCATCACACATGTTTGTGCCCGTTTCCCCGGTTCTGCACATGATGCCTACGTGATGAGGAGTAGTCGCATCCTGAGGATGATGTCACAGATGCCGAACCAGCGTGCTTGGCTTGTCGGTGTGTACTGACTTTGTACCATTGTGTGTGTTGTGCTATGTTGCTTTCCGCACACTTTTCAATGTTGGCTAATGTGCAATTGTCTGTCTGTAGGTGACTCTGGATACCCCAACATGCCGTGTTGCTGACACCCCTCAGGAACCCTGTGACACCAGCCCAGATGCGCTACAATGAGGCACATGGTCAGACCAGGAGGGTGATTGAGCGGACCTTTGGTCTCCTGAAGAGCTGCTTCCGCTGCCTGGACAAGACAGGAGGCGCCCTCCCATATGCCCCAGCATAGGTGTGCAAGATTATCATCGTCTGCTGCATGCTCCACAACCTGGCAGTGCGGAAGGAGTTGCCTCTCATCCTGGATGACGATGACCAACATCCGCCACCTGTGGAGGATCCAGGCCTGGGCCACGATGCCAGTGATGATGATGATGATGGTGATGGTGATGTCCGTACACAGCTCATCACCAACTTCTTCAGCTGAATGTGAGTATCCAGAGTGTTGTACTATCAATGAATTTGATTTGCATGATATGTGTGTGTGGTGCTCTGGTGCTGTTTGAGTGTGGCCATGTGCAACTTGACTGGATGCGTGCGGAGATGTGTCCTTGCAGGTGGTCTGTACTTGCCAACAGTGTAGACATGCTAACTTGCTTTTGTGTATTTAACTTGTGACAGGTATTAGACATGAGTATTGCCATTCTGTGCTGTTCTTCTGTGCTTTTGAGTGTGTGTCATGTCTGTCCTTCACAGGGTGCTGCTGGAGTTGTTAGAACAACTTGGATCCCCGAATCGATGATTCAACTTCCAAGGTGGCAGCAGTAGTTCCCCTACAGGTGATGTGCCACACACCCCTGGACTTTCTATCTTCTGCATTGTTTGACTTTGTGGCCACAGCCAGGTGGGATTAGCTTGCATTTGTAGTGGAAACAACATGTAGCAAATGTGTAATAAACCTGTTCTACATTTTGGGGTGTGCGTTGTCCGTAGTCACACATCTGAGTGACATTTGCTTACTGCACCTGTGTTGTAGTTGACACAGACTGTGAATATGTGTGGTGTCTGTGCATTGCACTGTAATTCCAGGCAACATCAGTGTAGGGGATGAGTCATATGGCCCTGGTGTGTATGTGTTGTGTGGCCCTAGTGGTGTGTCTCCCTCATATGTGTCACGTCGCCATGACTGCCATGACGGTGTTGGACTTGCTGTAGCAGTCAGCATGCACAGTGTCATATTTCTGATCACCATCTCCATGACAGAGACCACGTTGGAATCACAACAGAGGCAGATATGGTTTTTTGGTGAGTTTATTTACAAAAGGTGTGGGGATGGTGCACAGGATGGTGGGTGCTGTACATAGAAATTGGAATCCAAAGTTCCCATGTGAATTGGAAGTCCTGGTAGATGAAATGTCCAGGGTATAGTCCACAGTCATCTGATGAATTTGTACAACTAGAGCTCCCCATGTTATGTGGACGAGTTGGGTTGCCATCGACAGGGCGTGCAGTTTGCACACAGAGGAAAAGTTCCAGAACAGGTGTTGGCTTCCTGGGGGATGTAGCTGGCCATCGGCCTCTCAGTTTGGCCTCCTCGGACGGCCCCTCTTCTTGGGGGACCCTCAGGTGCAGGCTGCCGCGGTGCAGGGTACTCTCCGCCAGAGTCCTCCTCCCTCCCTGTGGCTGTTGTGGATGTAGTGGCAACAGATGTTGTGGGCGCACAGGGAGGTGAGGCTATGTTGGTGCTGATCTGGCGGAGGCATGTCAGTATGTCCCTATGCACCGCTGTGAGTTCTTGCAATGTGTCCCACTTGGACTCCATGCGAGACATGTGCGTCTCGACACGGGACATGTGGGAGTCCAAGCGGCATGATGGGCAGCCTGCTGCTGTTGTATGTCCTTGAGGATCCCCACTACCTGGGTGACCTCTCCGGTGCTGGTCTGGTACGCATCTGCAATGCGTGCCAGTTGTGGGTCATCACGCAGTCCTGACCCCTCTGCAAATAGCGACCTGTGTCTACCACCCCTCCCACCACCCCTGGTAACATGTGCAGGGCCTACGGTGCCACACACAGGTGACCGTGTGCCCACTTGGATGTTGTTAGTGGGCTCGATGGCAGCGGCTCCAGTTTGGTCCTGGGTCCCTGCGCTGTTGTCACCTGTGGTCCTTGGTGTGTCCGTGTTGGCAGGGGTGGCCTGTTTGTTGGCAGTTGTTGGAGGGGTGGGTGCAGGGGTGCAGATGTTGGTCCTGCTGGTGCTGCATGATGACTGGCACCGGAGGGTCCAGCTTGTTGTTCGCCATCCGAGGAGTGCAGAGGCTGACCAACACCAGTGAGCTCTGTGTCCCCCGGAGCCTGGGACAGGGACTCCTCCTCATCTGCTGCTGAGTCCCCATCTTCACCTGTTTTGGGGAGAGACACAGATTGTATGGTATGTTTCTACAGGCATCAATTGTTAAAACACCGGACAGTTGTGACTGTACCCTCTGGATGCGGCCCTGGACATTGCATTCTACTCAGTTATGACAGTCAGAGAGTGATATTGGTGTAGCACATTGTCCTGCCAACCTGTGGCATGTCAATGTGAATGTTGAGGTGTGTGCCTGACCAGCATTGGTGGTATTTGGTTGCCATCCGGGCCGACTTCTCCCCCAGCCCAAATATCCCACCATGGAACATGCTTCCATTGCAGGGAGTGCAAGTTGTCTTTCAGGATGTCAGTCAGTGTTGTCCTGCTGTTGGTTGTTGCACAGTTGCCTGCAGGGCCTTGTGCTCCCCCAGCAGTACCCAGTGTCAGCCATCTTGTGAGTCCTTTTCCACTCCCTGTGATGTGAGCATGGTTCAGGGTGGTGTTGATGGGCCAATTGTGAGGCTGAGCAATATCTGTGACTACCACTCCCATCATGCTATTGCCTCCACCCCCTTCTCAGCATGCCCATCCTTCCTTCCTTTTGACTCTGCTTCCCTGTGGGGTGGGGTGCCTGTGCTGACAAGTTGGCTGAGAGTGTTCTCCTTGCGGTTGTTTGGCTACCAGTCCCAAGAGTGTCCCTGTGCTTCACACAGTATGAGCCCGGCTGGTTGGTCTTTGTGGGATCTTGAGTTAGAATGTGAGGCTTTGCATTCTCCCAGGTGGGTTCTGTGGAGTTAGTGTTGGGGTGTGTGTGAGGGGAGGTGCTTGTAACTATGGTCAGTGCTGTGAGTCCTCCTTCCCACCCAGCCAGATATCCCACCATGGAACATGCTTCCATTGCAGGGAGTGCAAGTTGTCTTTCAGGATGTCAGTCAGTGGTGTCCTGCTGTTGGTTGTTGCACAGTTGCCCGCAGGGCCTTGTGCTCCCCCCAGCAGTACCCAGTGTCAGCCATCTTGTGAGTCCTTTTCCACTCCCTGTGATGTGGGCATGGTTCAGGGTGGTGTTGATGGGCCAATTGTGAGGCTGAGCAACATCTGTGACTGTCACTCCCATCATGCTATTGCCTCCACCCCCCTTCCCTGCATGCCCATCCTTCCTTCCTTTTGAGTGGACTTCAGTGTGTGTGAGTGTGAGAGCAATGGCAAGATGGCTGACAATGTGGTCGTGTTGTTTGTTGGTGCACAGTTGCCTGCAGGGCCTTGTGTTCCCCCAGCAGTGCCCTGTGTCAGCCATCTTGTGAGTCCTTTTCCACTCCCTGTGATGTGAGCATGGTTCAGGGTGGTGTTGATGGGCCAATTGTGAGGCTGAGCAATATCTGTGACTACCACTCCCATCATGCTATTGCCTCCACCCCTTCCCAGCATGCCCATCCTTCCTTCCTTTTGACTCTGCTTCCCTGTGGGGTGGGGTGCCTGTGCTGACAGGTTGGCTGTGAGTGTTCTCCTTGCGGTTGTTTGGCTATCAGTCCCAAGAGTGTCCCTGTGCTTCACACAGTATGAGCCCAGCTGGTTGGTCTTTGTGGGATCTTGAGTTAGAATGTTAGGCATTGCATTCTCCCTGGTCGGTTCTGTGGAGTTAGTGTTGGGGTGTGTGTGAGGGGAGGTGCTTGTAACTATGGTCAGTGCTGTGAGTCCTCCTTCCCACCCAGCCAGATATCCCACCATGGAACATGCTTCCATTGCAGGGAGTGCAAGTTGTCTTTCAGGATGTCAGTCAGTGGTGTCCTGCTGTTGGTTGTTGCACAGTTGCCTGCAGGGCCTTGTGCTCCCCCAGCAGTACCCAGTGTCAGCCATCTTGTGAGTCCTTTTCCACTCCCTGTGATGTAAGCATGGTTCAGGGTGGTGTTGATGGGCCAATTGTGAGGCTGAGCAATATCTATGACTCCAACTCCCATGATGCTATTGGCTACACTGACTTTACCAGCATACACAGAATTCCTTCCTTTCAGTGATCTTCCCTGTGAGGTGGTGTTCTAGTGATGTCAATATATCTGGGAGTGTTTGTTGGTTCTATTTGTGCCACTGCCTTGCTGTATTTGTTGTTAGGTTTGTAGATGTCATGACACAGTTAGATGTCACTATGAGATGGCAGGTATTGTGTTTGTCTGACTGGCATTCACATCTTGGGATGAGTATGTTTTGTTTGCTGTGTATTTGGTAAGGGTGCATGGTTTGCCTATCCCTTTGAGGGTGCTGTGTGTGTATTGTCACACCATATTGTGTATATAAGTTGTGTACTCACCAGGCTCTGGGATGTCTGTTAGTCCATATACGCTCACTGGTGGTAGGATGGCCCGCACCTTCTCCTCCCAGGGCCTGAGGTATATTGGTTTTGCAGGAGGGCCACTGCCGGTGCGCTGGCTGATGATGTAGTCCTTTTTAGTAGGTCCCGGACCCTCCTGCGCACATCATACCACCTGTTCTGGATGTCTTCCTTTGTGCGCAAACATGGTGATTGTGCATTCACCCTGTCGACAATCCTCGCCCACATCTTGGTTTTCTGCGACATGGGGGTCTGTTGTACCAATGTACCAAACAACTGTGGTTCTACCCTGAGTATCTCGTCTACCAGGACTTCCAATTCACAATCTAGGAACTTGTGGTTCTTCTTTGGGGGCATGGTGATGGGTGGTGGTGGTGATTGATGTGTGTGTGTGTGTGTGCAAGTGGGGGTGTGTGAGTGTAGGTTTAGCTGGATGTGTGTGAGGGTGCTATTTGTAAGTATGGTAATGGTGTGTGGCTTGTGTGATGTATGAGCTGTGAGTGTGTCTGTGATTGCTGTGTGATGGTGTTGTTTGCTGGCAGGTCTGTGGAATTTGCAAAGGCTCATGGTAGGGATTTGTGGCCTTTATGTAGGTGGGGTTGGGGGTGTGTCCTTGTTCCATTTTTCCCCCACCCCCAGTATTTATTGGCTTTGTGGTAGCTTGTTTGGCCATTTTTTTACTTTTTTCCCTTGGTGCTTTGGGTGCATGTAGGAGTCGTTCTTGTGTCCGAGTCGGATGCTGCTGTTGTCTGGTGCGATGTTTTCCGACTCGTTCCCGCTGTGTTTCAGGTTGGTTTCATGTGCGGCGTACGAGTCGGTCGCGGAGTATTGGGTTGATTCGGCTGGGTTTTGTGTGCGTGTGGTCGTACGGCTTGTGCTCCGTGCGAGTCGGTCGTGTTTCGCATGCATAGCATCGTACTACGCGGGTCGGAGTTCGCGGGTACGTTTCGTTCGGTCGCTATCCGGGTGCGTGTCGGTCGGTTAGTTTCGAGTGTTTTTCCGGCTGGATGGCTTGTTTCCGTCCGGCTCGGTCGTTCGTTTTGTATTCCGTCCGATTCGGTCGGGTTTCACATGCATTTCATCGTACTACCCGGGTCGGACGGCGCCGGTTCGTGTCGGTCGGAATAAATTCCCACACCGAGTCGGTCGGTACGTTTTCCGGCCCGAATCGGAATCGGCCCCTTAGTGTTTACTCCTGCTTGGAGGGACATTCAAAAATACTCCCACCAAGTGAGAGTAAGCATAGGTTTTCCTGCCCGTGCCGGTGCAGGCAGGGAAACCGCAATGTCCTGGGCGTGGACTCCCCAGGACAAGGTTACTGAGCTGGCCCCAGAGGATGGGGTCCCCAGGGCCATTAATACTCAAAGGCCCCCTCCCCACTTTATTAAATTTCAGCCCAGGGAGTGGGCTTCCCGGAGGATCGGGTCTTGTGGCCCTCCTCCCGATATAAACATATGTCAGCCCTCAGGGGTGGGTTCCCTGGAGCCTCTGGAGGCTTGGGAGGGGGGCTATGGAGCCTTCTTCCCCTTTCTGAATACAGCCCCAGGGGTGGGCTCCCCGAGGCATAAACCTAGTGAATGTGGTCCAGCTGGCTTTTTTCCGATCCCTCAGGAGTCGTAAGCCTGGGCGTAGTTCGCAGAGTTTTGCTACGCGGAACTTCGCGAAGTTACAAAAAAGGTCCGCGAAGTTCCGCAAGTGGCGGAGTGTAGTGCGAACTGCTGTTCGCACTGGTCTTTCTGCAGCTTGGGTAGAAATTCTACCCGAGCAGCAGCTCGCGCTCGCAAACTTACCGTTCGCGAGCAGGGAAAAAACTCTGCTGCACTACGCGAAGCGGGGTCTTCTTGCACGCCGCGAGCCCTGCGGAGTGCGGAGTGCAGAAAACTCCACAAACTCCGCGAACGGAGCGGAGTTCAATGTCCACGCCTAGAGTCCAGTGAGATTGCAGCATTTTTTGCCAATTTTCTTTTTGGCCCCGGTGGGGTCCTTTTATGTCTTTCCCATGGGGCCTAGGGGGTCAGGGTATCCCTACCCTGACCCCTTATAAGATATATATTTGTATTTCTTTTTACTTCAGGACAGAGGAGTAAGTCCCCGAGTCCTGTAAAGGCTGCAAGCAACATTTTTCTCATGTTGCTGGCAGCTAATCAGAGTGCTCGCTCCTGCTGGAATCTGACTCCTGAAGGAGCAAGATGGCCCAAGGTAAATAAAGATCCCTCGTCCAATCAGAATGCTCTATTTTTAAATTGCTGCTCCTGTGAGAGTCTCTCGAGACTCTCCTGGACCCAACTATTGAGATATACAATTATTTTCTGTGCCTTATTTTTTCAAAATCTACTGAACAGATTTACATCAAATTACAAAAGCACAATCTCCCGACCTATGGCTCTAGCCTCCTGTTAAATTTGGTGTAATTCCATTCAGCAGTTTTTGCTTTTGACTTGTCTAAAGAAGTCTATGAAAAAAAATACACAAGGATTTTGGGACTCCCTTTTTCTCATGTCCCACTTGATGGATCACCTTGAAACTTTCCATGCTCAAACGAGTCAAAAAGTAGACAAAAACACACAAAGGAGAGTGCCCCAAGAGACCAACAGTTGTATTGTAGCGCTTGTTCTCTTTTTCCCTCCTCCTTTCACAAAGAACATATAATTCTATGGTGTCAATCCCAATGTACTCTTCTCCAAAAACCAAAATAACATGGAAGCCACTATTCTCTTTATTATTCTTCAAAACATCAATGAACCGCCAGGCCAATGAGTTTCATCCTCTGAAAGGACTTCATCAGGGCTGCAAAAAATATACATATGCACATTTACACACATGACTAAGAAAGTGTGATACAAATTGATCCTCATTACATTATATGGACAATGAAACAAAATACAAACACTGGCTCCCACCCAACCCACTGTACATACGAAACATGTTTAAAAACAGTACTGTACATCACTTAATACATGTACATTATTCTTCTGTCACATAGTTACACATAATTCCAATGTTAAAAACCAATGCACCCACCAATCCCATACTTATGAAAAAATTGACTTTCATCATCTTCCTTACTAAATCCTGGTACTGCATGTAATACCTTACTCCTAATTGATCACTAATAAATTAGCCCGTTAACACATCAGATATCTAATCTAATAAACTAACTTTAAGTATTTCTTGGGGGCGCTAGAGGGCGCACAACAGAATGGCTGCACGTTAGTGCCGCTCCGCTGGTCGGGAACAATATCCTTGGATAAATTTGCGGATTGGCCGATCCCTGACGAGCGAGAATTGTGCAATATTGCGGCGGAACATCGGCGCTACACAGCGGCGATCTCACGGAGGCATATACTAGCGAAATCACTGCAGAAAACTGAGAAAGAAGAGGAAAACTGCCGGAGCTCCTGGACGACACAAAATGGCGGCGTGCTGTGTCGCAGATCAGACAGTCCGGAGCGCACTGTGAACGGGAACCTGCGCATGAGTAAACACTCCAGTGCCCCATCGCAACGCTGTGTATTCACACTCCGCTAACTTGCGCACTGTGGGAGCTGCCGCTAGTCATTACCTCCAACCCACCAACACCTCTAAAAAAAAATTTGCATGAGACACAGGAGGGGGTAACAAAAACGGCCCATGTAATGCGGAGAGAACTCCTACTGCACCGATGCGCTGCATTCAGTGGCATACGAACCTGATGCACAACTGTTAACTCAACGTATCAAAGGCGACGTGCAGGCTCCCTATACATGATCATTGTGTGCGTCTCATTGCGGAGTGGATTGCGTCCTGTTGGGAGCGGGATGGTCCGGGCCGACCACGATTGCTGAATCGAGTGTGGCGCGGGACACTGCGTGCGGCGTGGACGGCTACGAGATAAATCCTGTAGCCTTTCCTTCAATGACCTACAGCGCGCCCCTAATTGTGGGATACAAGAGTGGCCAAGAAGACTGTACAGTCTATGGGCGGTATCCAGGCGCTTCACGGATACAGACCTGGCAAAGTTGATCCGTGTAGGTCCTGTAGATCCCAGTAATCTACTGTACTATTGATCTGCAATCTGCCATCTTAACGCTTGCTGTAGGAGATTGATGCACCACTGAGCGACTCAATCCTGCTATATACATGTGGACAGTCACACTCTGGCACTATAAACGGACTGTTATTAGCTAATTGGTGACACACTAAAGGAGTACACCCCTGACGGAACCAGTCAGCTACTATCCAGAAGGTACATAATATAAAATACGCTCCAAAGCGTCCCGCCCTTAGCTGAAACTCTACGTGACACCAGCTGTCAATCATTAACAACTACCTGCGCAATTGTAGATAGAATATTAAACTACAGTACAGATTGCACCAGTGGGGCGCAATAAGATCTATTGTAAACACAACTACAGGCAAGGAAGGGTACATCATCAATAGCATCAACTACCCCAATAGTTGACTAAGTATAAGGCAATAAGGTAACCAAAGGACCATATAAGACGCTGCAGGATAACCAACTGACCAATACCTCCCGCAATAATATTTTCTACTAGCCATGGGCAAACCAGATAACCAACAACCAAAGCTGTCTTTTGACACCCACCGCACGGCTAGAGAGACCTCGACCCACTCTGACACAGAACTTGATGCTGACCGTGCAAAAAAGACAAAAATGGAAGATACTCTACAAGCTATCCAACAAAGCCTGCAGGCTATAGCTAATAAGATTGATACTCTAACGTTAAGAGTGGACAACATGGCAGCTAAAATAGATAAGCAAGGCTAACGCCTGGATGATGCCAAGTTGCGAATCTCAGCAGTAGAGGACGAATCCAACACCACAACTCGTAAATGCTTAGAGATGGACAAACTACTAGAAGTTATTAAGAACAAGAATGAAGATTTGGAAGCAAGATCGCGACGCAATAACGTTCGCATTACGGGAATTCCAGAGAGCACAAACACTGGCCGAATGGAAACCTTTGTGGAAGACATGGTACGAGGCATCTTTGGCGCGGAGGCCTTCTCCCCGGTGCTCATTGTTGAACGTGCACACAGAACAATGGCTTCCAAACCTATTCCAGGAGCCCCACCAAGACCCATTATTGCCAGTATCCTTAATTATAGGGATAGGGATATGATCTTACGTCTGGCAAGGGAAAAACAGCAAATCAACTACAAAGGTAACAACCTGTCGTGCAGGCAGCTCGCAAAGAATTTGCACCCATGAAAAAGAAGCTGCGAGACATGGGTGTGGAGTACCCCATGCTCTATCCAGCGAGACTACGTGTGTCTCATGGAGGGCGCACTAAAATACTGACCACACCCAAGGCCGCACAAGACCTCATCAAAACGATTGCCACTAAATGAAAAACGCAGGACCGCTCCACTGCTGCATCGGACTCGGATTGATGAAGCACGAACTCATGGTAACGTAATTAACATGTGTTGTGTCCTCAAATTTAGGGTTTTTTACAACATAGACTATACCTGGGGGTGTCTTCACTCTTCAATACCCACAGAAAAACTACGACGTAAAACTATACAAATGTGGGACATCCAGCACGCCACTGCTCTAGAGGTATACATAGATGTATACGCTCCTGCTGTCTTCAGTTGGTAACGGACAAAACAAATGTCACCTAGTGTATTACTATATACCAATTGTACTTGTATTGCTTCTTTTATGGACACTTACATGTTGCCTAGAACGATACTTTGGGGAGCAAAAGAGATATGTATTCTATTCCGTAATGTAATGCATTAACAATTGTTCCAGCCAATCTATAAATAAGTCTATATCTGTTCAATTTTCGCGAAAGCTCTCTGGCATTATAGAGGCCTTGTTAAATATATACACCCGACCACATCCGCCTATGTGGATGCAACTGTGAGCACTTGGCGGCCCCCCTAAGGGTGCTCCCCGTAACAGTTGTTATGACGTTAATTGTGTTCTATTGGGCATGTCTTTGGCATGATTGGGATGCTAAAGTGGGTGGGGGGATTTGGGAATGGTTTTCTGTTTATCAGGCAATTGCACAACCAAGTACAATACAGTCAGCTGTGGTGCTAATAGATGTCTGTGAACACATCAGGACATATTATATGATATCACACACACACAATTAGGGGGTATTCAAATAAATTAAATCTACTTTTAATACTTTACAATGAGCAGTAGGGTGAAACCGTCACAACTTAATTTGCTTACCTGGAATGTTCGGGGTCTGAATAATCCGAAAAAAATACGTCAAATATTTGCATATCTTGACAGACACCATATCGATATAGCCCTACTGCAAGAAACCCACCTATCGAAAGCAACTAAACATAGCTTAGGAAACAGATGGGCTGAAGCTACTATCACATCGTCGTACTCATCATATTCCAGGGGAGTTATCCTAGTGAAAAAGGGGGTAAACTTTATTGTAAATCACACACAGACAGATGAATGTGGCCGGTATATTATTGTAACTGGTCAACTTCGGGGTCACAATCTACGATTAGTGAATGTATATGGACCAAACATGGATGACCCTGAATTTTTCAATCATATACGGAAGCAGCTGAGAAATTTGCCCGAGATGGAGACACTGTGGGGGGGGGGGACTTTAATCTGGCACTAAATGATGACATTGACAGATCAGGTGCTACTAAAGAACCTCATACTCGTGCAGTACGAATACTACAGGAGAGTATGACAGAATTCAATTTGATGGATGTGTGGAGACTGCGGAATCCTCTTGCGATGGCAGCTACACATAGCTCCGCCATACATAATAGCTGGTCGCGTATAGATTACTGGCTAACGACTGCAGTGGCAAGTACTTGGACACACGAGATACAGCATTTGCCAAAGACACTATCGGATCATAATCCAATCCTGCTCTCTATTATCCTTCCTAACTATATTCCGCCACCATATATCTGGCGCTTTAATGCCAAAGCTTTACTAGATGAACCATACAAAATTGATATCCAGCAAGCCATAGAGAAATACTTCCAATTTAATCAACACTCTGTAGACGATGCTGGCTTGGTGTGGGAAGCATTCAAGGCCACTATCCGTGGAGTGTGCATTAACACCACGGCGGGCATTCTAAAAGATATCCGTAACCAACTTACAAAATGTGAAGGCAAACTCAAACATTTAGAGAAAGAATATGAACATACCCACAACACTGCTCTACTAGGCACTATACGTGAGACTCTATCTGAATACCAGGACTTTGCAGATAGTGAACTTAAATATGTGTCGAGGAGACCAATAGCAAGAACATACGGGGAGGGCGGTAGATCGGGACGCGTACTAGCACACAAAATCTGTTATGAACGCACACCACAGACAGTACTTAAAGTTAAGGATACACAGGGTATCCTACAATATGACACACAAGGTATATTGAAAGCCTTCATGTCCACATATGGGGAGTTATATGCCACACGTAATACAGCGGACCAGCCTGAAATATTAACATATCTTGAGGATATTGCTATAGCCTGGTTGTCAGATCATCAACGAGAATACTTAGCACAACCAATTACAATTGAAGAAGTCACTGAAGTAATAAAAACCCTGCCCAATGGAAAAGCACCCGGCCCGGACGGATTCACAGGTGAATTTTATAAGGAATATGTCGACCTACTAGCACCTCCCCTTGTGGAAATGTATGGCGACGCTCATAGCAAACAAATCCTCCCACCCACACTTAGGGAAGCCATGATTATAGCCCTCTTAAAACCAGATAAGGACCCTGAAAACTGTGAATCTTACCGCCCACTTTCTTTAATAAATACGGACGCAAAAATACTAGCCAAACTCATTGCCACACGTCTGCAACCGCTTATGTCTAATATTATACTCCCGGATCAATCAGGGTTTATACCTCATCGCTCTACGGCACATAATATACGCCCCCTCTTTGCATTATCCCATCAACTCAATCCAGAACTCAAGGCGGCGGTATTATTGGATGCCGCCAAGGCATTTGATTCGGTAGAAGGGCCCTATCTATTTACGGTACTGCAGAAAATGGGTCTACCCCCAATACTGCTACAATGGATTAACATTTTATATACGAAACCCGTAGCACGTATAAAAATAAATAAGTATGTTTCGGACACGATACAAATTACACGAGGCACTAGACAGGGATGCCCCCTTTCACCCCTGCTATTCGCCATTGCTCTCGAACCGTTGGCATGCAAAATTAGACAGCATCACAAAAATACAGCCCTACAATTTTTACAACGCCCTATAAATATTTCCATGTATGCCAACGACATGGTACTATATGTTCGCGAACCACAGGATAATCTGTCTCCCCTCCTCCGAGAATACATTAAATTTAGTGGACAATCAGGACTCCAAATAAACTGGAGTAAATCAACCATCATCCCGCTGACAGAAATTACAATGCCGCATCCAGCAGACTTCCCACTGGAGTGGCAGTCAGACCCTGTCCGGTATCTCGACATCTGGTATCATAGAGATCCTGTAGTAGTTATACGTGCAAACTATGGCACTGCAATAAGTAAACTGGAAGAAAAGGTAGAAAGATGGATACATCTACCACTATCTCTGGCAGATAGAATGGCTATAGTAAAGATGGTCATACTTCCCCAATTTTTATATCTTTTTAATAACATTCCCATTACTCCGCCAAAATCGGTATTTCAAAAACTGACAACCAGCGTAACCCGACTTATTTGGGCTGGTAAGCAAGCACGTATTGAACTACGCGCGCTGACACTCCCATACTTGAAGGGGGGTTTCAAGGTCCCTGACTTTCTGCTCTACTATCTCTGTGCCCAGGCGCAATATGCGCACTATTGGTATCATCCGATCCGATATCTCCCACATATGGCGGTCAAGGACGGCGACGCCCATCCAATTCCGCTTCAATATATTCTACCGCACACCCGAGCGCATGTCCCGAAACACGAAATAAATACAATTCGCACTACCAATCTAGCATGGAAGAGAATGGGGAAATTGGCACACAGACTTCCACTGTATGCACCAGCACTGCCTTTACCGCACCACCCGGCCATCTCGGTAACTCAGGAAAAAGTGGGCATGACGCTACTGCAGCAGGTTGGAATAGATGAGATGGGTGATCTATATAACGACGGAATATTTCTAGAAACTGATGACCTTCAATATGTTAGCAACCAAACACTCCTTTTCAAATTTACATACCATAGACTAAGAGGTGCAATTAAGGATCACTACCCGGCCTTTCCTGCAGAACCACCAACACTTCAAGCATTACAAATGATCATCACTAATCCGCATAATATTCACCTAGTGACCAAACTATATATCCTGTTACAGAATGACATAGCAGGCACCACACATAAAGCGCACGAAAGGTGGTCGGTTGTTTTAGATACACCCATTCTCGAGGAGGAATGGACCACTTGCTGTGCTCTAACTGACATGCTTACCCCGAATGGAAATCTGCGTCTTATACATTACAAGTACCTACATCAAACATACCATACACCGACTAAATTAAAAAAATGTGGCCTTCGTTCAGATGCGTGTTGTAAACGATGTGGTATTGATGAAGAGATTTTATACATTTAGCATGGCACTGCCCACATGAATAATGGAAAAATGTAACAGAAATATTAAGCGCTGTTTTAGGAACCAAAATTGATTGTACAATCCGTATATGTCTGCTGGGGCTCGTGACAAATCTGAGATCAACCAACCGTAAATTCTGTGCAGTCGCAGTGCTATTGGCTAAAAGAAGGCTGTCTATGTATTGGAATGGCAAGAAATACCCCACGAGTAAACAATGGATGCATGATATGGTGTATTGTAAGGACACACTGAAAACCTATGAAGAAGAGCTTCCATCACGATCCAAACCCAGAGACTATTGGATCCCCTTAACGCTTTACCTACAGTCCCATTCAATTGGTTAACTACCTCCTAGTATATATTGTGATGTATTCTGATTGTAGATGTGTCAGTAATGTATATTGTATTGTACTCAACAAATGCGACATGGATACAACTCGACAGTTGGGGCGAGTGTGCATATTAGCCTGTATTTTCTTTTCTTTTTTTTTTTTTTTGTGTATATTTTTGATTCACCTTGCAATAAAAATTTTAAAAAAATTAAAAACGTTATGTATTTCTTTGCAGCAATATCACATTGAAGGCTAAGTGTGAGGGAATCAGTTCTCCCAGAAATTCCTAAAGTAAAAAGACATATGGAGTGGTACAAGACTCCTATTCACTGCATTGAAGAATATTATTGAGACAATTATACTGCAAATCATTTCTATTAAAATCTATCCATAATGGCTAGAAATCCTATTCTAATTAGCTTCACATGTAATATCTTACTAGTTTTCAAAAGAACAAAATATGTTATATTAATCACTTGGAACACTCGTATTGCTAGCATATATTATCGTAGAACAATAACTGAATATTTATAATGCAGCTTAATATCCACACCCTATTAGGTTCTGAAAAATAAAAATAGAAAAAGATTTTACCCTCAACAAAAATACTTCCTGAGTCTTTAAAAATATAAATCATAGTGTCCCTAAAGCATCAATTAAAACACATCCAAACATAGAGCCAAATCTAATATCTTACAACAATTTTTATTAGAAGTGGTCCTATGTTCATATTTTCATAATGGAAGGTTTTGGATGTTATAGTAAGTTATGATTTTTTCTTCTAAGTGACCTTGTTGGAAGATGTTAGATTTGGCTTTATGTTTGGATGAGTTTTAATCAACTTTTTAGGGACACCAATAATTATATTTTTTGGAGACTCAGACAAAGTATTTTTGTTGAGGGTAAAATCTTTTTCTGTTTTTATTTTTCAGAACCTAATTGGGTGTGGATATTAAGCTGCATTATTAACATATGGCCTTCAGTTATTGTTCTTCGATAATATAGGATCAATACGAGTGTTCCAAGTGGGTAATGTAACATATTCTGTTCTTTTGAAAACTAGAAAGATATTACATGTGAAGCTAATTACAATAGGATTTCTAGCCATTGTGGATCGGTTTTAATAGAACAGATTAGCTGTATAATTTTTTCAATAATATTCTTCAATGCAGTTAATAGGAGTCTTGTACCACTTGATATGTCTTTTTACTTTAGGAATTTCTGGGAGAACTTATTCACTCACACTTAGACTTTGATGTGATATTTCTGCAAAGAAATACATAAAGTAAGTTTATTTGATTAGATATCCGGGGTGATGACGGGGTAATTTATTAGTGATCAATTATGAGTAAGGTATTGCATGCAGTACCAGGATTTGGTAAAGAAGCTGACGAAAGTCCATTTTTTTCAAAAGTTTGGGATTAGTTGGTCAATTGGTTTTTAACATTGGAATTATATGTAACTATGTGACATAAGAATAATGTATGTGTATTAAGTGATGTACAGTACTTTCTTTAAACAGATTTTGTATGTACAGTGGGTTGGGTGGGAGCCAGTGTTTGTATTTTGTATAATTGTCCTTATAATGCGATGTAACAAGGATCAATTTGTATCACATGTGTGTCAATGTGTATATGTATATTTTATACAGCCCTGGTGAAGTCCTTTCAGAGGGCGAAACGCGTTGGCCGGGCTATTTCATTGATGTTTTGAAAACTAATAAAGAGAACTGTCCTGAGACTTCTTACTACGGCTCCCATGTTATTTTGGTTTTGGAGAATTTTGGGATTGACATCATAGAATTCTGTGTTCTTTGTGAAAGGAGGAGGGAAAAAGAATAGAAGCTCTACAATACAACTGTTGGACCCTTAAGGCACTCCCTTTGGGTGTTTTTGTCTGTTTAATTTATTTATGTTGTTGAGTAGTTTGATCATCAGAGGGTGAGTGCCTACAACTATTACCTTAAAAGACTAGCATTTGTGCGGCTGTTCATAGCCATAACTACTCTTGCTTTGGGATTATTAGTCAAAAAGTAGTACTTTTTGATGCAGTGAGTATCTTATCTCACTGCAGTAGATTCATTGTGCTAGACACAAAAAACAAATTTTTCAATTAATCAAATCAATGGTAGAACTACAGGGTGAAATGACCCACCGGGCTTTAAAACTGCCACTTTCACTTCTCAGTCCAGCACTGGTGTTAGATGACGGGTATGACAAAAGAATCAGGAAAGGAAATCATCTGGCTGTAGTGAAAATAAGCTTGAGACAAAACTCTAAGAAAAGAAACTCTAGAGCCAGCCTAATCAGATTATTTTTTGTTTGTAATTTGGCACTCTAACATGGCTCTAAAAAGATATCTGTGTTTCTGCATATTCTTATAACATTGGAGCAGTCCAAGTTGTCAAATTCTTTTCAGATAGCTAGACTTTAAATTTCACAGTCGAGATTTGAGGATGGTCGGACATAAAAACACTACCAGTAAATGCAGCATTTGTGTACAAGTTTCGTAACCAAAAATTCTGGTTTGAAAGATATTTTTCATTGTTAATATTAGCATGGGTCGATATCATTCATCTACTGGTATAGGCAGGGTGTATGTATGTGTCACCGGTAAAGCACTCCGAAGCATTTAGGGCTTCTTGGCACACAAGCTCCAATTCTGTCACAGCTTCAACTTCCTTTTTAGCAAATATTTACCAATTCTAATTGCCCTTATTGCAGATTTCGAGAATCCACCCTACCTCGATGGTGCCAATGAAGGTTTCAGTATTTTGACAGAAATGCGTAATTCTCTTATTTAGTAAATTACATTTTGATTTTTGTATTGTAACGCCTACCATTGTATTCTGTTTGTTAAAGTTCTCCCAACCTCCTCCAGTTTGGATAAAATCCATCTTGAGGTATATGCCAATTCTAGTATCTCATTGTTATTCATATTCTCTCATGTCATAGGCATTGAAAAATTAAGGGCAAAAGAAGACATAACTTTTTGATCCTGCAGAGGTTTTTTGCTTTCCATTAAAGAATGTGCTGGCAATTCCAAGTTTTGATTAAACACTCATTTCAGTAAAGTGCTTAATTTTGCGGGGAACAGCCACTATTTACATACATTTACCTACCTATATGTAATTCATCTGCACTGAGAAATGCTGGAATGACAAATGCTAACCAAAACAGTCCTGAAAGAAAAGCATTTATGCTATACATTGGCAGAGAGAACTATTATTTTGTTTACCTTTTAGTTTGTTACTCTAACCTTCGTGTTTGAAGAAAACCTGTTGGATCAATAACAAAATATTGTAACATCTTGAACATGTTGTATACTAAAATTGTGTTTTGACAAATAAAACAGCACATGTTGTTGTATAGGATTTAAAAAAGGTAACATTACATTAAAAACCTGAAAACCAGACGAGAAAACAATCTAAAAGAACAAACAGCATGCACTGCAGATATGTTTAGATCCATTCAATCACGACCATTATATTTTAACAAAAGTCATTATTAATTACTATTCTCTCTTACTTCTCTCGTCCATGGTCTCTTCTTCTGCAAACTACTTGAAGTTTGGTAAAAAAAAAAACTGCGAAAATAAAATACATATCTGCAATTTGATCCTCAAGTGAATAGAAAGCAAATTAAGCTCCCATAAAGCTTCCTGAACACACGCATTGAGCCTATAATTTCAAGAGGCTACAATATGCATAATCTTCAAAGTATATGTACACATGTACATAACGCAAACCTAGCTGGGAAGCAGCAGAGACCTGAGAAATCGAGAAAGGAGATAGTTGGAGAGCCATTAAGATGATGTCGTATCTGCCTAATCACAGACATGACTGCAGAAACTACAAGATCGGGCTGGGTACAGTAGAGTATTCCCACAGAACTTTAGTTAGAAAAAGCATGGAGACTGCTGCCACTTTAGGTGTAAAAGTAAGCTTCGAAAGCAGCGTAAAGCCGACATTTTTAACTGAGGCTCCTAATCTAGGGGCAGGTACCCATATCATGAGGACAAAAGGCAGGGCATGTAGGTCCTTGTTGCCACCAATCTCTTTTTTCTCACTCTCATGTGAGGGGCGGGAGCTTAAATCGTAATTACAGAGCAAAGGAGAGAAAACATAATGGCTGCTTAGCATTTCTGCTTTTATCTTTTTGTTTTTCCATCACTAAATGTGGGATTAAATCATTTATTTTGATAGTTTATTAGATTTTGGTTAATTAATTTGGGATGAGGGTTCCCACCATATTTAATGGTACGATATCTTGCTAGTAGAAAACACAATTCCCTGAGAAAATCTGGCCTTAACCTCTGGCAGCTATAAAACAAGCAGAGTTTGATTTCAGAGAAATTATATTTAAGCAGCACCAACACAGCATTAAAGTCAAGAAACAAAAAAATAGAAGTCTCAAGACACTTCAATAAAAAGCAATGACAACCCCAATTGGTCTCGCTTTGCCAATGCTTTGTGTTCACCACAATTGGCTTTGCCAATGCCGGATGCTTTTAAAATACGCCGGCACTGACTAAGCTAATAGTGGCTGCTGGCCATCTTGAATGTCCATTTCAGATAGTTTTGAGATGGCTGCCATGTTGTGTAATGCACTATGAGATTGTTCATGCTGCACTGCATCACGCAACATTGCATCGCGCCACATTGCATCACACAAAATGGTGACCATCTTGAAAAAATAGGAAATAGAGTTCCAAGATGGTGGATTGCTGGTATTGGCCTGCCATCCAACACCTGGCACACGTCGGAGGTGTCAAGCACATCTCTGGTCTCATCAGGGCCGGACTGGCCGTAGCAGGCATCGGGCATTTGCCCGGTAGGCTTGAAGGGTGGGGGTCGGTTTTGGAGTGGTGGGGGTCACTTTTATTACTGGTGGCCGGTTTTGCAGCGATGCTGCAATATCAGCCCCCAGTAACAAAAGCAGCAGTGCTGGGGGCTGGTTTTTTTAAGCAGCAGTGCTTCACTCTTGCTCCCCCCCCCCACCTGGTGTGTGGGCCGGACCGACAAAATTGCCAGGGCTGCTTTTGATTCCCAGTCCAGCCCTGGGTCTCATCCATAGGAAGACCCCTGGATGGTCAAGGTCTCCTTTAAGCCAGAAGGCAAGGGGAGGGAGATAGAGGTGGAGGAGGGACGAGAGGGACAGGGAAGGGCAGTAGGAGAGCACACAGTGAGCACTGTACTTGTAGGGAGGGGAGAAGGACAGGGATAGAAAGATGGGTGGGAGAAGTTGGTGAGCAAGAGAAAGAGTGCAATCATGCTCTATGTGAAAAGAGCTAGCTGAAGGGGCAGGACAAGCACACCTTTGAAGTGCTAGATTAGAAATGAAACCATTAAAAGTACCATGAAGTCAGCAGTGGACGGCTACATCCCAGCTAATCAAAAGTGAGGGTACAGGGGAAATGATCCAGTGACATGACAAATGCAAGAATAGGGAGGCAAACCATGCAATAAAAACCAGGGAACAGAGAGAGACAAATAAAAAGCCATCCAATTGAGACCAAGAGGCTGACCCAAAGCCCAGTCTTTATTTAGAACTGCATGCAATGCTGTCAGTGACAGCCAGCTGAAGCTGTCCGTAGGTTGACAACAAAAAGACAGAAATAGGTAAGAAAAGGAATACCAAAATAGTAAACATCTGATTAAGGGAACAGGAGAAATTAATGTTTAAAGTTTTAAGTCAAAAAGCGCCAAGAAAACACAAATGCACCAACATATGTAATGGCTGCAGTGACCTCAGTAATTTATGGGTGCTATGCCTAACAAGCTTTCGGAGGTAAACCCTGTTACTCGGACTTAGAAGTGTGCAAGAAACACCTGGGTACACATTAAATAAACAGGTGGTGTGTACCAATCGGTTGTAGGTGTGATTACTGCCGGACAGAACACACTGCCCACTACACACGCCCTGCAGAGCTGAGCAATACAACACTCACAGAGGAGATTCTCAGTGCTGCCGAGTGGGTTTGAAAGCATTACCACGAAGGCATGGGCAGTTTTCCATGCCTCTAACCACTGTGTGCTCCAATACCAGTTCCTTGTTAGGAGGCCAGCAGAGGAAGGGTACTGTCTACCTGAAGCCGGGGAGCCAATACTCCAGTATACTTGCAGTGGTGCATCAGGGGGTATCCCTAAGATGTACCAGAATGTGAGATGGTAGCAATAGATTTCTTCCACCTCTGTGTCACCCTCCCCAGGCAGGAGAGGGGACAACATACTGCCTCGCTCCAAGGCACAGTTATTTCTGCCTGTTTTTCTACACGTCCAGATGGAGATGATTTACTTTTTGTAATGCCTCTTTGATTGATCTTTTTCACCTTTGGTACATTGGCCTGTATGTCACAATATTATGCCTTTTATATTAATCTGCACAAATGTCCACTCCACAATACCGACTACCACTACATTGTCAAGGTAAGTATAGATAGGGAGGAAATGATTTACCATTTTAAGCTCCAAATCTACTCACTTTGACAATTCAATGGTAGTCATATTGTGGAGTTGATATGTTTGCAGGTCGATATACATGGCACGATATTGTAATTTAACACCAAAACACTGAGTATCCGGGCCTTAAATAATGTTTCTGAGACTTAAAGATCTATACTAAGCTACTGCATAACTTAAATTACTATTCTTTCTGTACTACTAATGAGTGATACTATTTCTTACATATGTCATCTGAGTGGCATCATAACTATCTGTATCAGTGTCTGAGGGGGTGTCTGAGTGGCTGTATTGGTGTGTCAGTTGGTATGTGAGTGGCTGTATGGGTCAGTGAATGGGTGGGTTTGTGAGTGGTTTATGGGTGTGTGAGTGGCTGTGTGAGAGGCTGTATGGCTAAGTGAGTGGCTGTGTGAGTGGCTGTATGGGTGACTGAGTGGCTGTGTGAGTGGCGCTATGGGTGAGTGACTGGGTGTGTAAGTGGGTGTATGGGTCAGTGAGTGGCTGTTTGAGTAGGTGTTTGGGTAAGTGAGTGGGTGTGTGGGTGTGTGAGAGGCTTATTGCACAGTCAGTGTTTGTGTGAGTGGCTGTATGGGTGAGTTAGTGGGCATGCTAGTGGTTGCATGAATATGTAAATGCATGTGTAAGTGGTTGTGTGGGTGAATGAATGGGTGTGTGAGTGGTTGTATGGGTGAATAAGTGGGTGTTTGAGTAGCTGTATGGGTGAGTGAGTGGAGATGTGAGTGGCTATATGGGTGAGTGAATGGCTGTGTGAGTAGGTGTTTGGATAAGTGAGTGGGTGTGTGAGTGGCTCTATGGATGAGTGAGTAGCTGTGTGAATAGTTATATGAGAGTGCGAGTGGGTGTATGATAGATTGTATGGGGTGTGAGTGGGTGTGTGAATGGTTTTGTGGATGATGTCATCAGTGATGTCATTTGAGATGTTATCAGTGATGGCATCAGTGATGTCACTGACCATGTCATGAGTGATGTAATATGTGTGGTCCTTCACGGATTCACCAACATCTTTAAAGATTATTTCACATATGTACCTCCCTCTATTTTCTTTAATGACATCAGTGTGGACATATTTACAAATATATATATGGCCTCGTATATCTGGTTTTCAAGAAAGTTACTCATTTTATGAGTTTCACAAATCTGTTAATCTACAAACCGGATTCGCCTGATGACGCACCCAAACCTTGCTTTTTGATTTGGTACATTAGGATCCCACTCATGTACATGTAAAGCCACACCCAAAAACAGTTATTTCTCCAGTGAACTCTGTAGAAAGTGGATTAAGAATAAGCCTGGGCGGTGAACTACGCTACGCTCGCGAAGCTTGCGAAGTTGCGGTAACTTCGCGATTCACGTAGAACGCGAAGTTACAGTGCACTACGCAATTTGCGGCGTAGCGTAGCTGTTTTTCTTCATCGCGCGCTCAATATACGTTCTCGCGGGCGCGGTAACGACCTACCGTGATTCTGCGTTCGCCGACGCGACTTCCTATCCGTTCGCGGGCGCCACAAGATTTGGAATCCGGCCGCACGATCCCGCGAGAGTGTGCGACCGCGAACACGTCATTCGGACGCGCGATCTGACTTCCGGCGGCAGTGTTGGTAAGATCGCGATCCCGAACACGAAGAAACTACAATCTGGCGAAGAATATATCTCGAGCATCATAAAACCTTCTCGAAAATGATGAATTAGTTCATTTTGCACAAAAACTCCTCAGGTTGTCATTTAGAGATGTAGTTTGGTGAGCAAGGAGTCCTTTTTCTTTTTTCCAAGAGGAAGGAAGTGCCCCTGATTCTCAAACTTCCTGTTCCTGTCCAGCAGGCTCCTCCCAGTGTTTTGTCCATGTGCTGTTCACTTTCATTTGGATTTGGAGCTGGAAGGATCACTTTTGTGTCTGTCTGCTGCATCATATCATTGGATTGGATTTGAGGACTCTTGGATTTGAGATTTTACAAGTAAGTTGGAGAATTGGTGTACTTGTTTGTTTGATTGGGGCTTGTTTGTACCTACATTTTTTGGGGGATTTCCATATTTTTTAAAATGTATTGTTGTGGCCTGTAGTTTCGGCAGGGGCCTAGTTGTTTTTCTTTGATTGGAATTTCAGCCAGTAGGCCCAGACTAGAGCCAGAGGTACCCATGGGTGCATGTTTCTGTGGTGTCTGTTGAATTTAAAGTTTAAACATCATGTAGGCCGGGCATCGATGGATGGCATTGTTTTGAATTGGTAAAAGTGGTTTTTGGGGCCTATTTTATTTTTTTGGGTGTTTGTTAAATAAATAGGCCTTTTCAGCCAGTAGGTAACCCTGGGCGTTCAGCTCGCGGACTTTGGGCAAGTCCGCACTGCGCGACACACGCGGACTTACACTTTTATCTTCTTCGCGCGCTCAATGTACGTTTTCACGCGCGCGATAACGACAATTTGTGACGATCGCGATGCCGAACACGCAGAATTTACAATCTGGCGAACAATATCTCTCGAGCATCATTAAACCTTCTCAAAAATGTTGATTTTGTTCATTTTGCACAAAAACTCCTCAGGTTGTCATTTAGATGTAGTTTGGTGAGCAAGGAGTCATTTTTTTTGTTTTACAATTTTTTCCAAGAGGTAGCAAGTTGCCCAGAGTCTCCAACTGCCTGGTCCTGTCCTTTGTCTTCACTTTTTGTTATTTTGGGTGGCCTGGCCATGTGGGTGGCGCCCATTTTGTAAAGCCAGGCATTGTGCTTTTGCCATAGGCCTGCATTGTCTGTCTTGTGTTCCTTTTCTTGTTGTTCTGGGTGGCCTGTCCATGTGTTGGCGGCCATTTTGTGTGAACAGCCACTGTGCTTTTGCCATAGGCCTCAAAGCTTGCGGCCTAGTGTGCCAGTATGCCCGGCGGTAGTCATCCTCATGGGTGCATAAAAACTGTTTGTGTTGTCTGTTGAATTGTAACATAATTGAGGCCATGGATGGCATTTGATTGATTTGCAAAATGTGGCTTTTGGGGCGTATTTTATTTTTTGGGGTGTTTGTTAAATAAATAGGCCTTTTCAGCCAGTAGGTAACCCTGGGCGTTCAGCTCGCGGACTTTGGGCAAGTCCGCACTGCGCGACAACGCGGACTTACACTTTTATCTTCTTGCGCGCTCAATGTACGTTTTGCGCGCGCGATAACGACAATTTGTGACGATCGCGATGCCGATCACGCAGAATTTACAATCTGGCGAACAATATCTCTCGAGCATCATTAAACCTTCTCGAAAATGTTGATTTAGTTCATTTTGCACAAAAAACTCCTCAGGTTGTCATTTAGATGTAGTTTGGTGAGCAAGGAGTCATTTTTTTTTGTTTTACAATTTTTTTCCAAGAGGTAGCAAGTTGCCCAGAGTCTCCAACTGCCTGGTCCTGTCCTTTGTCTTCACTTTTTGTTATTTTGGGTGGCCTGGCCATGTGGGTGGCGGCCATTTTGTAAAGCCAGGCATTGTGCTTTTGCCATAGGCCTGCATTGTCTGTCTTGTGTTCCTTTTCTTGTTGTTCTGGGTGGCCTGTCCATGTGTTGGCGGCCATTTTGTGTGAACAGCCACTGTGCTTTTGCCATAGGCCTCCAAGCTTGCGGCCTAGTGTGCCAGTAGGCCCGGAGGTAGTCATCCTCATGGGTGCATAAAAACTGTTTCTGTGTTGTCTGTTGAATTGTAACATAATTTAGGCCATGGATGGCATTGGATTGATTTTCAAAATGTGGCTTTTGGGGCGTATTTTTTTTTTTTGGGTGTTTGTTAAATAAATAGGCCTTTTCAGCCAGTAAGTAACCCTGGGCGTTCAGCTCGCGGACTTTGGGCAAGTCCGCACTGCGCGACTAACGCGGACTTACACTTTTTATCTTCTTCGCGCGCTCAATGTACGTTTTCGCGCACGCGATAACGACATTTTGTGACGATCGCGATGCCGAACACGCAGAATTTACAATCTGGCGAACAATATCTCTCGAGCATCATTAAACCTTCTCGAAAATGTTGATTTAGTTCATTTTGCACAAAAACTCCTCAGGTTGTCATTTAGATGTAGTTTGGTGAGCAAAGAGTCATTTTTTTGTTTTACAATTTTTTCCAAGAGGTAGCAAGTTGCCCAGAGTCTCCAACTGCCTGGTCCTGTCCTTTGTCTTCACTTTTTTGTTATTTTTGGTGGCCTGGCCATGTGGGCGGCGGCCATTTTGTTAAACCAGCCACTGTGCTTTTGCCATAGGCCTCCAAGCTTGCGGCCCAGTATGCCAGTAGGCCCAGAGGTAGTCACCATGGGTGCATAAAACTGTTTCTGTGTAGTCTGTGGAATTTTGGCATCATTTAGGCCATGGATGGCATTGAATAGATTCAATTGAATTGCGAAATGTGGGTTTTTTGGCGGGTCTGACTATTTCACTTATTGGGTGTGGTAAATAAATGCCTTTTTTGCGTGTGTACTGTGTCATTATAATTGTGTTGTTGTAGTGGTTGTCTAACTTTCCAAAGTGTTTTTAGCCATGTGGATTTTAGTTTTTGCATTAAAGCTGTGTGTGTTTTATAAGGCATCCTTTGTCTGCCCATATATAGGCCTGCTTGAGTTCATTGTTTGCCGTGCCTTGTGCCTGTGAGTCACCATGTTTCTGGGGGCCATTTTGTTGTGGTAGTTATTAGTGTGCTGTTTTTGCCACATAGGCCTGCGTGTCTTTCCATTTTCCTCTTGTTTTACTGCTTCCAAATCAATCCCCATTGCCAGCTGCAGCTCCCTGATGCTGCTATATAATACATCCCTCGTGATGCACAAATTTAGGCCAAACATGCTCCAGTACATTTTAGTTTTTGTTCTTTAATATTCTTATTCTTCCAGAGTGTACAGTAGCCAGGAAAGCCCTGGCCTTGTTGTCAACGTCTCATAAATGGCTACACTGTGTGTTGTTGTTGGCAGAGTTTCTGAAATTTAATAATTGAGGCCACCACACACTAAGTTCTATATTCTATTTGTTTGATTTGTGCTATGTTTGACTGATGTTCTGGCTTTTTTGCTTTTAGGTGCACAAAGACTGAGGAGGAGGTGTGTCTCTCATCATTGCCTGTTGCACTTCCAGACAGACATCCTGCTGCTGGACACACAACGTGACGTGTGACCTGACCAGACATCTCTGCAACTGAGTGCTGCTGACATCTGAAGAAGATGGGCCCAAAGAAAGCAGGTACCAGGTCCTCCAGTACCAAGAAAGTTGCTATTGAGAAGAAGAAGGAACAGAAGAAGCAAGTGACACTGAAGTCTGGTGTGCCGGCCAGTACCTTTTTGGGAAAAGAAATTGCGCCTGCAGCAGCGGTGTCCGGGGGCAAGCTGGGGGCAGCACATCCGCATCAGTGGACCCAACCCACCAACCCAGGGCCAAGCACATGAGTGGGGAAGAGGTAGCCAGCCTAATGGTGGAAAGCAGTGATGCTGAGCCGGAGATAAACTTATCGCTATCTCAAAGTAGTACCCAATCAACGCAGGAGGAAACACAGCAGATAAGTGGTCAACAACAACAGCCGCAACCACCGCCCGCAATAGTAGTTGTTGTTCCTCCTGAAGTAGGGGCAGTTCAGGAAATTGAGCCTCATGCAGATGTAGAAGAAGAAGCCACTCATTCAGAAGATCCATTGTCTTCCAAATCCCCAGCAAGGAAAAGGAGGGGTAGTCCATCGAGTTCTTCGCCAAGCCCCCTTCTGATGATCTAGATGCCACTTGGAAGCCACAAACTGAGTCTGAGAGGGAGCCACGTTCCAAGACCAAGCTAGGGAAAAGGAAGATTCCAGAAAGCCTTACACTTATGGAGGTCGATGTAGAACAGCAAGATGATGATGATGATGACGACGAGCCAGTCATCACGAACATCACTCCCGGCCCCGAGGAGATGGAGACCAACATTCTTACTCTATCCAAAATCGCTGCGAGGGATGTAGCACGCATACCTCCACAGGTAACACCAACACGACCTACAGCTTCCATATTTGCATAAGCAAAGGCCCGGCAGCGACCTACATCCAGCACAACCACCACCTCTGTAGGAGTAGGTAGTGGTACAGCAGCACAGAGTCAAATTCAACACACACCCTACAGATCATCCGGCATTGGAAGTGGCACCTCCAGCAGGAGGCCAAAGTTAAGCTCCCCAGTTTGGGACTTCTTTACGGTTAGCGAAAAGGAGGAGAACATTGCTATATGCTCCATTTGTAATACCTCTGTTAGTCGTGGTAAGCTTGGTACAAACTATGGTACCGGAGGCCAAATGACCCATCTGAAAAAACACCACTTGATCAGCTGGGAGGACCACCTTCGCGACAGAAAAAAACTGCAACCATTGGTGTTGGTGGGGATAAAGGAGTAGAAGAAGATCCGATCACGGTGGAAGAGGAAGGACAGGGAGACATTCTCTCTGGTAGTGGTACACAAGGTGTCCCTGACCCCAGCAGTGCAGTCTTAACGTTGCACACATCTTCAGCAACATCTCAGTGGCACAAGAGTAAGAGTCAGCCGGAGACACCAAGAAGTACCAGGTCGGCACTACCAAAAAGTGCGTTGAGCCTAAGAGAAAGGAAAACCATGCAGCCTACCATTATCAGCATGTTTGGGGGTGAGGGGCAGTACGAACGCAACCACCCAATAGCACGTTTGTACAATGCGAAGCTGGCTAAAATGTTAGCACTGGACCTTCTCCCTTTTTCTTTTGTTGAAGGGTTGGGTTTTGTGGAATTTGTGTCAACCATCTGCCCAAAATGGCATGTTTCCAGCCGCTACTATTTTGCCAGAGTTGCAGTTCCAGCACTACATCACGACGTGCTGGAATTGCTAGGAAAGGCCTTGAAGCAGAGTGCTGTTCACAGTATCCACCTGACTACAGACATGTGGACCAGTTGCCAAGCCACAGATTACATGTGCATCACTGCACACTGGATCAGTTTTGTGGGTGTTAGAGAACAGCTATCTGCTGGTGTTGATACTGCAGAGATTTTTCATGCCACTCGCAAACATGCAACTGTAGCCATGTTTGCCATGGAGAAATCTCATACTGCTGCAAACATTTTGGAAGAGTTTAACACCAAGGTCTTTGAGTGGCTGCGCCCAAGAGGGCTTACGATTGGTTTTGTTGCCACGGACAACGGCAGTAATGTAGTTTTGGCCATGCGCAATGGTAGCTATTTCAGGGTCCCGTGTTTGGCACACTGCATTAACATTGTTGTTCAAGACTTTTTGAAAAATGAATCAAAAGTCAGCAACTTACTGGTCACCTGCAGAAGAATATGCACACATTTCAGCCATTCTTTTAAAGCCCGGAAGCAGCTGAGGGTCATTCAACGTGAGCATAAACTGCCAGTCAAAGCGCTCATCCAGGAGGTGCCAACACGTTGGAACTCAACTTATTACATGCTTGATCGTCTGTTTGAACTGTACATACCACTCAATGCTTATGTCATGCAAAGAATAGGGGAACCTACTGTGAGAGGCATGACCGTTGAGATGGCTCAATGGGACCTCATTAAATGCCTGACTGAGATGCTACTTCCTTTTGAGATCTTCACACGTGAAGTCAGCAGGGAGGACTGTACTATGGGCCAAGCTATCCCATTGTTGCACATGCTAGAGCAACAGCTGAAGGATGTGTCTGAAACGTACGCAGGTGTGGATGACAAACAAGACGCATATCATTTGGCGGAGACCTTAGCCGCTCGCTTATCGGAAAATACAAGGATTAAAAATAAAATTTTGTCACAACCACATTACATTAGTGCCACAATTTTGGATCCACGGTACAAAGTATTTCTGAACAGCAAGGCAGTAATTCCTTTTTCGGAAGTGGATGTTGCCAACTACAAAACTTTGATAGCTAAGGAAGCAACTATTTTCGAAAGCGAACGGCTGTTAATTACAGGCCCCCCACCCCAGGCCATAACCAGTACTACAGGGCATCCAGAGTCAAGTTATACTTCGGAGCCTGAGGGCAGTGCATTTGCCTCCCAGCAGTCACCTACACCAACAATAACATCAAGAACAGGATCATCCACAGCACAATGTGCAACTGATTGGTTTCTACAGCAGGGGTATGGTAAGTCCAGAGCTGATGCAAAGGCAAAACCGGCCGAGCACATCCGAGCACCCCTTAACATTGAGCGGATGGTCCAGGCCTATCTGGATGACCCAACAGAGGTCTTCATGGATGGAAACCCATTGGTGTATTGGTATGGGAAAAGAAGCCAATGGACAGTGCTCAGCAGGCTGGCAAAAAGTATCTCGCTTCCCCTGTCGCAAGTGTCTCTTCTGAGCGTGTTTTCAGTGCTGCTGGTGCCATTGTAACTTCGAAAAGGACCAGTCTCTCGGCCCAAAGCGTGGAGAGGTTAACCATGATCAAAATGAATCAGCACTTTATACCACCGGATTACAAAATACGTGAATCACAGCAGGAAGAGCAGAGCGACTTGGATGACGTAAATAGTGCGTTACAGGACCTACTTCTGTCCGAACCACCAGAGTTTGAGGACGAGCTCCTCTTCCCTGACAACTAGGCTTTCAAATTGTTGCTTTCTTCCTTCCTTTATGTGTCTGTGTATCTGTCTTTCTGGTTCAAATCAAATCACAACAAAACCATCACCACCGTCTTCTTTTTATTTCCCTATTGGAGTTGCACGTCTGTGCATTTAACTGTCCACTCTTCAGAGTCCTGCTTCATCTTCCTGTCTCGCACAAGTAAATTTCCATCAAGCCAGACATTAGTACAAGAAATGTTGCCTTTACCAGTCCCGCCTCCATTAGAAGTGAAACGTGACTACTATAGCTATCCTCCGTTTTGTTTTCGAGCCGAAACTCATCAGTGTCCGAAGGCTACAGCCTCAGCAGGCATCCAAAGGTCCTCACTGTCAGGACAGAAGGTACTTGGCAGAGAAAGACAAGAGACTCTTCGAAGAAACTTGCTGACATTTGTGCAAACTCAAATGACCAGCAATGAGCACTACACAGGCCGCGGCCCATCATCACAGTGCTGACCATGGGAAGCAACTTAAACTGTGACAAAGAAGTGCCACAGATGAATAAGACGAAAACCGAAACAGCGCCTAACACTCAAAATGAATGTGGACTGGAGTAATGATGAGGCCACTGCCCCGCAAAAAAAAAAAAAAAAATGTCAGAACTAGGCATCTGATGATCTGACAGCCAAAGAGAAGAGCAAGACAGGTAATGATGGAATGCATTGGATGTTTGCAGACTCTGAGCGATTGCTGTTGTTTGTTGTTGATGTTGTGCATGAAGTCGAACTCTACTCTACTAGTTAATCTACAAAGTGACTCAAGTAAGTCAGTGACAGTCAATGTTTCCCTTCTTGTTGTTTAATAACCAAATTGTACTCCTACTACTGCAGGTGCAGGCCAATATCTGTTGCAATTTTTTAATATGGACTTAATCGGAGTCAATACAGACTGAGTTGTAGTTGGACAACACGTACCACACCATGATGATGACCATACTATCTTTTCGCGCGCAGTCATTCAGTTGGATCGGAGATGATTCAAGGACTAACTGCATTTCATGTAGTGGCATAAGGTAAACATAAACACAACAATTCAACAAGAAAGTAGTAAACACAGCAGACCTACATGTCCATGTAGTGGTCTAGTCGAGTGTAGTGATGACTGACAGCGGCGCATTGATTTTGTCACTTAATTAGGAAAATGCTAAGTTGCTGTGTATGCCTTTTGTCTGGCTATGTCAAAAATTAAGGTAAATGGAGGTTGGGTCACGGGCTGGTGCTGTGGTGGGCCTGTTCTGTCCTGTTGTTGTTGTAGCTTAATGCTGTAAACAGAATCTACACGATATATCCAAGCCGCCTCATCCGAAAGTGTTCTCTCTTCTCTTCTTGGACTCCACCGTAAATGATGTTTTTTTTATTCATTGATTTCTCAATACCCCTTTTGTTTTTCCATCTAGACGTTACAGGCCGGCCTTTACCCTGTGCTTGCTATACTGGGAGACACACACAACTCACATTTACCTTACCAATCGGCATCAGGAAGGCCACCAAGATTGATGTGCGGAGCGTCCATGGAAGATAGGACCAAGAGGAAGGACGAGATTCAACTCCACAATTTTAGCATGATAATACAGTAACTTTAGTATCATTCATCATTCAACTTTTAATTAATTTGAATCCTTTTTTCTCTGCAATCATTAGGACTGTGTGTTGTGTGTTTGTTTGCTAATTGATCCCTACAAATGTTTTTTAATTGCCTTTGCTATCTTTACAAGTAAGCCCAGTACAACATGGAATTTGGGTCTCTGAGGGCATATTACAGGCAAGGCAAATTGCATAGAATATACTGGTGCCCTGTACTGTCTAATTGTCTAGTAGGAGTTATTAAGTACTACTCATTAACCATCAAGTTATCTAATCTTCATCATCATTAACGCATGCATTTCCCTTTTCTCGCTTTATTGATTTTTGGATAAGATCATGGTCGTCTGCCAAGACTGCGCTTTGCTTTTGTTGTCCATGCGTACTGTTTTTCATTTTCAAACCTTTCCCCAAACCCCCTTCCCATCCATTCATCAAACCCTAACCCTCTTCCCCCGGGCTGTGATTTATATTGAGGTGTGATGTGACTACATAAAATGTACACCAATTGATCACACGCTTGCTGGGGCAGATGTGGTGAAAGCAACACTAATTCAATTGCAAGGCAGGGCGAGGAGCTTCTTCTGCTTGGCCACCCATGCTCAGTCTATGTGCATTGTGCAAGCCGTCACCGGCTAATAGTAGTACATCATAATTAATTGCCGTCATTGATTGGATTAATCATCAAACTCCTACCACACAGCAGTAAAGGTTACGAATTACGATTGTGTTAAGTTAAGTGACTCACTCGACAGCACAACTGCAGTTTATAACTTCTTGTACTAGGCTGTCCCGCCACCATTATGTTTAATTTGACTTTAGCAGTTGCAACTGCAATATTGTTTGTTTGGCAGTCGTCTTCTGTACTGTATTTTACTTCGTTCGACTACTCCTCCCACAGTTTTTCTCAGGCAAGTGACTGTCTCTTTTTTATTTTTTAGCAAATGCTACTGCCAGTGACTACTCTACTACTACCACCACAACCATGGCATCTTCTATATTCTCTATGGAAACCATGCAGCCATCGCTGTGCCGAACGTAGTCATCATCAATCACAGGTAAGATAAGTTTGGTGGGAGGTAGAATACTAGTAGGACAAATAACTCAGTGAGGGGTACCGCATCTATCTGTTTGTTATACATCATCGGCAGATTATTTAAATCAAACACTGGCTGCGGCCCTGCAGCAGCAAGGAAACCAATGTGACGTTAATTCGTAAAACAGTAACCCCCACAAAACATTAACATTGTATGTTTAAGTATAAATATAATTTATTACCCTAACAAAAATAAACTATCCCACACCTGACCCACCCCTCTCCCTAACCCCAACCAATGTCCAAAACGAAAAAAGTCCAAAGAATGTCCCGAAACCCCAACGCCCAATTCCCACTCACCAAAACAAGGAATAAAAAGGGGCAAAGCAACAGGGTCCTCGATGTTATAATCGGCGGGCTTTGAGGTGTTTGTCCACCAGGATTTTCACCCGCTCCTCCATTTGCTCCTCTTGCCGTGCCATCCGGAGGAAGAATCTTCCTGCGGAATGCCCTGCAGTGGCATCCACAATGAGGGACAGCAGTGCTGGCTGCTAATGAATTGCGGCGGGTGGCTATCAGACCGCGGTGCCGTACCGCTGGAGTTGGGGCCTGGCTGGGGCCTGGGGCATCGGACGAGGCTGCAGCTGCTGCCGCCTCCTCCTCCTCCTCCGCCAGAGCCACCAGCCGCCGGTACTCCCAGCATATGGCCTCCAGTTTCCGGCGCCGGGCCCTGACTGCCAACTCCTTCCGCGATGGTTTGTCTTGGGAAAAGAAAGAAAAAAAATATTGTTGTAACCAGTACTCTTACCTAAACAGTAACACAAAATTAATTCAACACATAATGGCACAGTAGCACTAGCAAGAAGCACAGTACATAACATTTGTGGTAATAATCTATCTATCCTCCCACTTCCTCGGCCTCTAACATTTGTGGGAGTTTCAGGCATTATACTAGCACTATGGACTCCAACCAGTACACAGTACACCAGTGTTCTTCTTATCTCTAGTTTAGGGAAATGACATAACCTGGTTGTAGCCGGCATTGCCAGCTCGGTCATCTATTCTTGAACCCAAGACAAACATACGAGTCATGACGCAGAGTCACATTAGTTTGATTTACTACTGTTTGCAGGTGGGGAAGCTCGTATTTTTCTATTACGGGTGGCACTGGCCATACTCTCTCTGTTACATGGAGGGCAGTTGCTCAATTTCACAGTGCCTTGGCTACTACAAAAAGGCAGATTATATATCTGATCCAATGATCGTTGCTTTTATATGGGACAACGACATAAGGTCAGTAGCGGTCGTTGGTGGGACTCGGGGAGTTTGGCCGGGCGGTGACGTGGGTAGGGGCAGGATGGGGGTAGTAAACTATGGATTACGGCCAATTACAGGTAAGTAAACATATAAATAAATGAAACTAATTTTGTTGCGCACACTGCATCGCATTTGGCGGTGCAGTGCGCACAATGAAATTCACTTTATTTATTTGTATGTTACAGTAAAGTTACCTGTATTTGCCCGCGTAATACATTGTTTACTACTACCCCCACCCTGCCCCTCCCCACATCGGCTTTGGTACGCTGGCGCGGTTTCTTTAACATTCCCTAAAACTGTGCATCCCGTGACAGTCTCCACCTATGCTGTCTATGATGAATACATACAGGCATCCATCCATTCTAAGTAAATGTCAATCATTCTTAATCTCTCCACAAACGTTACTTTGTTTCACCAACAACAACGCATGCGTCCACTCACTCCGTTGCTTGCCTTGGCTTTGAGTTTCACCCAAACACCGCTGATGATTCTTGCTATCCACAGTATCCACCCATACTGTGTCTTCCACCCAGGCAGGCATCCATTCTTCTTTCACCTCCCACCCATCCTTCAACAACACATGCATCTGATTCCTATCAGCCACCTATCCATGCTTCCAACGTATCCTTCTCTGCCAGTCGTCATATTAAATCTCGCCCGCCCTGCCTCCTTCCACCCTTCTTTCCCTTTTGTTCAACACATCCATCAAGGTCATCTGATCTGACTTTTAGTCTCCTCCATAAAACTTTCACAGCTGAGTTGGAGTCAGATATAAGAGGCCATTGGTTAATGAAGTCACGCTGGTAATGCTATTGCTACTGCATTGCTCATGCTAAGTAAAGGGTGTCTTCTTTATTAACCGTTGTATAATGTTCACTACAACTTCATACCTAATAAGTCTCAACAACAGTACAGTGAGTGAAGTCCACTCCACACACCCTTCCAGCTAGTGCAATGTCAATAAGTCATGAATATAACTTACCACCGCCCGCCACTGCTGCTGGCTCACCCCCTGTTTCTCCTGCAGGTGCTGCATCTCCTGCCCCCTCCGGAATGGCCGAACGCCATCGCCGCTGGCCCCACCGGCACTGGTGGTCGGTAGTACGCCTAGAAAAAACATGACACATTTTTAGATGCCTGTACACCTCCCCTATTTATTCTTTTTCACTAGCAAGATTGAAAAAAAGTTAATACATATTATTATTATAAATCACATTCAATAGTCCAAATCGGGTACTAGAGTACAGTCAGTAGACAGACACTAGTAGTGTTATTATGGTCCCTAGGGTCATTATTATACTATACTCTACTCTTTGCAAAGTTAGCCTGAGCCATGCAACCATTTTTCGCTTCATGTCTTTTGCGCATGTTACCTCGCAGCTTGTTGTGCAGTAACAGTAAGACGCCTTTTTGAGCCCACATGAGCACATACAGCTACTGTCTGAGCGTTGCGTACAAGAGGTCGGGAAAACAAGCCACTTTGTTATGGAGTTCCGTTAGTCCGTATTACTTAGCCATAGGTAACATGTTACAGTTTTTTGGCAGGACTGACAAATGCTTGCATTAACACGCACCATTTTTCTCAGGCAGAGGATTCCTTCTACGAACCAGAGATTTGCAGAGCTTATGAATGATGCATGTAACCAGTAATTCTACGTTCTACGGTGAGGAGTCGCCCAGAATTCACACAGATCTTTTGTCTTATATCATCATGCACTTGTTGCAACAATTTTTATTGTTTTAATCTTATGCATTTTGCTGTTGGAGCTGGCTGGAGTACACTGAATTTTATAGAACAACAACATACAGAGGTTGTCATTTGAAAATAAACCTTTTGAACTTACACATAGACTCTGTGGTATTTGGTGTGGTGGTGGTGGTGGACTTACACGAGTGAGTGAGCGAAAGTGTGTTATGTTCTGGGTTGTGGAATCATAATCATTGGGTATCTTCGGGTGGGGGTTCGGGGACCTAATGAGACACTAGCTAGTCGTTCAGGGGATTGTGGGTTCACTTCTGACTGAGGTGTGAGGAACGTCCAAGTTCCAAACTCTCATCACCAACATCCTATTTCATTGTGCATAGTTCTGCATGGGGCTGTGCAGAATCCAAGTAGTATGTACTATATCCTATCAAAAATAGTCAAATATCTGGTTGTGCATTTTGTTTGTGGTAATTGTCAAAGCCTCAAGATTAAGAAGCCTAGAAGAGGACAACCGAAAGGACTGGACTCAGTGGCTAGAGCTATTAGTATTGGTCAATCTGAGTTTTATTCAAAACTGTACAATAAAGAGTGGCAATGCAAACTGGGCAAGCTTAGCGACAGACTAATAGTAGTAGTACAGAGTACAGACATTCATAGCAGAGGCAGTTACAACTTAGAGGCAGGGATAACCAGAATTTAGAAACAGATAGTCAAGTCAAGATCAAAGAATCTTTTGTAAAAAATATAATTAGGGAGTGGAGCCAGAATTAATAGTTCTGAAAAAATAAGGTCCAGTAAAAGTTAGGGCAATATAATTGTTAATATAACCACTGGAGGACTTACTGGGACCAGCAGCAGGGCCCTCGGTAGAGGAGCGGTCCTCTGGTGGTTGTCCCGCCGACTCGGACCCCGTCTTCTTGCCCCTGGGTGCTGCAGATCAGTGATCATGTAAGATATAATAAAGAAAAAGAAAGACACAAACATTAATGATTGCTGTGAAACAAATAAATTATATTAAAAAAAACGCTCAAAAAACGTTTTAGGAAACAAAAATTGCAATAAAATTGACCTATCTAATCCGATCGCCTACTGGCTTGCGGGATTCACGGACAGTCTACTTATTTGGGAACACTAATTCAGTGTTCCATTCTGATTGATTCAAATAAAATCCAGAACACTAACTAAGCCTAAGTACCACCTGACCTAGCCCACCTATTCCAGGCGGGCCAATTGTTCATTAAGCCTGCATTTCCATTTTTTTTTCCATCAAAAATGCATAGATGAGAAGGAGGACACATGCATAAAGTCAGTGCATAATGCATACACCAAATTGTTGGTTGGTTGCGTCTGATGTTCTGCAGCTGACTGACACTGCTAAGCTAAGCTTACCAGTACCACTCACTAAACAAACTACAAAAGGTTCTACTAAGGACTGGGGTAAGCAGCACTCAGTGACAGAGGATGCGTCACGCACACCGCTCAAAATTATCAACTAATAGTAACTAAACCTAGTATCAAATCCATCCACCACTATTTGACAGGAGGACAAAGGAAGGACTACAGTCTCTCTAGCAATAGTATTACCTAACTGAAGTTCTCTAAAGTAAACTCTTACATAATAATGACAAGCGAGCGCAAAGTTGCAAAAAAGTAAGAGTACCGCCCAGCACCTGTGTCCTACAATCACAGAAGATTTTGAAACGTAATTTACCTGCAATGTAAGCAGCATTATTCTTGTTATTTGTAAAAAATGTATACACAAATCACAATACTTATACTACTATATATATTGGCTACTCACCAAGCCCCACGACCTCGACACCTAGCAGGTCCAACAGGTCCTGCTCCCGGTCAAGAATGTCTGACCACCGGTGGGCCAGCTGGTTATGGGTGCGCCGGACCGCGGAGCAGCGAAACACTGCCCGACGCACCTTCGCCCACCGGCGGTGACGCTCCTGGGTCGGGTAACCGGAGCCTGGCCTGCCGCCTGCTGCCAAGGTCAAGGGGAGGTGGCGCTGAATAAAAAAAACAAGGGCGGCCACCTCCTCCTCCGTAAACAGCTGGCGGGCTTGCACCCCTGCGGGGCGATTGGGCGCACGCGCCTTGCCCTTTGACCCGCTGCTGCTACCCTTCGCCATGGTTCTGGGGTGGGAGGAGGTGAAAAAGAAAAGTTAGAAGGGAAAAATAAAGTTAGGGGAAGAAGTAGGAGCTTAAAGAAGAAAGTTATATAAAACAGTTGAAAAGTTAAAAAAACACGGTAAAAAGTAGAAAAAAATGCAAAATATAGACTTAGGCAGAGAGAGAGATAGGTAAGAAATAAAGAAAAATTGAAAAACAGTGTAAAAAACTAAGGATTGCAAAGATTGAGGGAGGATAGAAAAGCAGGCCCAGAACCATAGCATAGACCGCATGGGTAAGTTCGCGCGATATTTCTCCCCGAGCACGCAAAAACGTCGCGAACACGTACAACGCGTTCCCGAACATGGAATGCGCATCGCGAGCACGCTATACGCGACCCGGAACAGGAAATAAGGGATCGCGAACGGGCGGGACAAGTGAAAACCAAAATGGCCGCGCCCATAGGCGACCGCATGGGTAAGTTCGCGCCCGAGCACGCAAACAGCGTCCCGAACACGAACAACGCCGTTCCCGAGCAAGAAAAATGCATCGCGAATGGGCGCGCCAAGCAGCTACGCACGCTCGCGGGCTACGCGAGCTCGCGTAGCGCTTCGGCGTCTTCGCGTAGCTTCGCGTAGCGCGACTACGCGAACTACGCCCAGGGTTAATTAAGAACCAGTGGAGTTCTGCTCTCATAGAATGGCTGAAGCACTTGCTTTTTTCCAGGATGAACATCCAGAACTTGTTGAGGATGAGTAGAAAGATACCCCACCTCCAAGAAAACAAAGCGATGTCTGGAAGTATTTTAAAATACCTTCAGAGGAATAGAAGGTTACAGCTAAACATGTGCAGTGCATTATTTGCGGGAAGCAGTTATCCAGGGACACTGCCAAGAAGTATTCACATAGGACAAGTTCCATGTGGAAGCGCTTAAAAACAATTAATTAAAAAGAATGTACAACTGGATGATGTGAGAGGAAGCAGGTGCACCAGGACAGTCCACCTCTACAGCACCCTTGGGAGAACCTTCAACAGCTGCAGTCATTACAACACCAGCTGCCAGTTAAGCCTGAAAAGGATTGAGTGAGATGATTATTCACTGTGCCAAATGAGACATGCTTGTCACTGTAAAAATTTCTTCTGTTGGTGCATTCTTGGACAGAGTGAAGAAGCATCACTTAGTTTTTTTTTGTTTTTGTTTACCGTTATCACAAAATGTTTTTGAAGACTGAAGCGAGTTGCTTCTTTGTATTTCCCTATCTTTACTCTTTTACTACCTTGTTTACTTTTTGTTAAAAAAAGAAAGGAAAAAACTTTTAAAAACTCTTCTATAAAAAAAAGGTTCTTTTCAGAACACCCATCTAGTCAAGAAAAGAGCTAACTCTGTGGGGCTGATTCACAGAACTAATCTGAGATAAAATCCTAAACCTACTACTTTTGGTATTCACAGAAGGCATTTAGTAGTAGTAAAGTTAGGACTCCTAACTTTACTACTACTAAACTGAGATAAAATCCTAAACTTACTACTTTTGGTATTCACAGAAGGCATTTAGTAGTAGTAAAGTTAGGACTCCTAACTTTACTACTACTGAATGCCTTTTGTGAATACCGAAAGTCGTAAAGTTAGGATTTTGTCTCAGTTTAGTAGTAGTAAAGTTAGGAGTCCCAACTTTACTACTACTAAATGCCTTCTGTGAATACCAAAAGTAGTAACATTGGGATTTTATCTCAGATTCGTTCTGTGAATCGGCCCCAGTGTTTTTAATGTGTCAGAGGCTGTATCGGTGTGTCCCTTAGTGTGTCAGTGGTTGTATCAGTGTGAGCCTGATTCTGTCAGTGACTGTATTGGTGAGTGTCTGTGTGTGTCAGTAACTGTATTGGTCTGTGCACGGATGTGTGAGTCTCTGTGTGGCTTTAACAGTGCATGGGTGGGTGTGTGAGTATCTGTATTGGTGTGTGAGTGAGAGTATTAGTGTATAGCTGGGTGTATGAGTGGCTGTATTGGTGTGTGGCTTAGTGTGTGAGTGGCTGTATGAGTGGGTATGTGAATGACTGTATGGGTGTATGAGTCTATGTAAGTAGGTGTTTGCTTGTGTAAATGGGTATGTGACTGTATGGGATTTTGAGTGGGTGTGTCAGTACCTGTGTGAATGACTGTATAGGTGTGTGAGTTCATGTATGAGTACCTGTATGGGTGTGTTTGGGACCCATAAGTTAACTTAGTAATGTACATTTTAATAACGTTACAAATACATTTTATTAACACATTACAATACAATTTAAACCAAACAATAAACGAATAAACGTAACATAACTTGTTTAACTATTTACAAATACACTTTTGTGCACAAGTACTCCAGATCGATGCAGGTACATGTTTAGACCAGCAAGGACAAAAGAGTGATGTCTGGAAGCATTTTACAAAACCTTCAGGAGAAAAGAAGGTTACAGCTAAATATGTGCAGTGTAATATTTGTGGCAAGCAGTTATCCAGGGGCACTGAGAAGAAGTGTTTACATGGGACAAGTTCCATGTGGAAACACTTAGAAACAAGTCATTAAAGGGTCTATAACCGGATGTTGTAGGAGAAAGCAGGTGCAGCAGGACAGTCCACCTCTATAGCACCCTTGGGAGAACCATCATCAGCTGCAGTCATTCCAATACCAGCTGCCTGCGAAAGTTTGAGTGAGATGGTTACTCACTGTGTGAAATGCCACATGCTTGTCGTTGTAAAAATATCTTCTACGGGTGCATTTTCCCTTTTTCACTGTTCTCAGGCTCTATAGTCATACACCATAAATGACGCACTGTTAAAAGAATCATTAAATAGTAGGGAAAAAACAATCACAAAGATTGTAGGGAAAAAACTGCACACTACACTATGTGTATGTAAGTAGGTGTTTTCATGTGTCAATGGGTGTATGTGTGGGTGTGTCAGTACCTATGTGAATGACTCTATAGGTGTGTGAGTTCATGTATGAGTACCTGTACAGGTGTGTTTTGACCCATAAGTTAAATTAGTGATATACATTTTTGTAACTTTAAAAATACATTTTATTAGCACATTACAATACAATTTAAACTAAATAACTAACAAATAAACATATCATAACTTATTTAACTATTTGCATATATAGGAACACACCCAAACCTTAACTTATGATTAGTTACACTAGGACCCCACCCATGTACTTGCAGTGCTGCTGTCTATTTACTTTACATCTCCAAATTTGATCAATTTAAAGTTATGTCAACATGGGACCAATAAGTACTGGTATCGTCGTCATGGTGAGCTCAAGTGTATGTTGCAAAATCCAGGAACACCAGCTTGGTTTCTAACCCTCAGTTGTGCAGAATATCCATGGGATGACTTACATGACTTTTTGAGAAGCAAACTATAACATTAAAGGCATCAAATTCAAGACACCAGGAGAACTTAAAGCCAGAGTTGTATATTTGCCAAGTTTGTGCAATGTAATATCTGCTGCAAGCAATTATCAAGAGACTGGTAAAAATGATTCTTATGGGACAAGTTCCATGCGAAAGCAACTTAAAACCATTCACGAAAGAACATACAATCACTTGATGTGGGAGAAAGGATGTGGAGGAGAACCACACTCATCATCTGTAGTAGTCTTGGGGGAACCTTCACATGTTCAACAAATAACACTACAAGACTACTGCAACAAGTTATCAGAGATGGTAACAATATTATACAATTTAAAGAAAACAATTAAAAAATAAACTTAATATAACTTATTAAACTATTTACAAATACACTTTTGTGCACACGTACCTCAGATAGATGCAGGTATGTCTTTAGACCAGCAAGGACAACCTGACCCTGTACTGCATGAGCAGGAAGAGTTGCCACCTCCAAAAAAGAAGAGTAATGTTTGGAAACATTTCAATATTCCTTTGGGAGAGAAAAAGGTTAGTGCCAAGTTTGTCCAATGCAATGTTTGCAGTGAGCAATTGTCACTGGTTGTCATAACTGTCCAGCTGTCTCCGATAAGTTACTGAGATAGTAACTCTGTATAGCAAATGTCAGATGCCCATGGCTCTAATGATGTCATCCATGGCTGCATACCTGGATACAATGAAGAATCACGGTTGTTAATAATTTTTTTGCTCTCTGTTGAACTTTCATGTTTTTCACAGACTGAAGCCAGTTGCTACTTCCAAGTTGCCTTCCATTACTCCTTTTAATACCTTGTTTATTTACTTCCTAAAAAAAGTCGAAAAAAATCTAAATTTGTTAGTGCTTCAGGACTACTACTAGCATTTAATTTCCAGGCCCTTGGCACACGTAGTGCACTCTACTAGAGACTCACAGATAAATTAAATATCCTCACATTCCTGAGGCGTACTGGGTGTCTCAGTATGTGACTGGGTGTCTTAGTGGCTATATGGGTGTTCAAATGGGTATGTAGGTGACTGTATGGATTGGTAACTGACTGTGTTAATGGGTGTTTGGGTGTGTAACTGTGTGTGCAAGTGGCTCTATTAGTAGTAGATACATAAGTACTGTGTGTGTGTGAGTGGATGTGTAAGTGATTCTGTCACTGAGTGAATGTAACAGTTGCTCTATGGTTTTCTAAATATGTATATTTGTTACTGTATTGGTGGGTGACTGGCCTTATAATGGGTATATTGGTCTGTAAGTGCGGGTGTAAGTGACTGAAACTTAAAAGTAAATGTCTTACCTTTTAACTACAGAGCACTCTGCGCATTGGGCTACCTAGAGCCACTGGCGGCTCTTCTGCTATGGCGGAGGAGTGCCGCTCCCTCCCCTGCCACCAGCTGAAAAACTTGAAAAATAAACCATGTTTATTATTGTTTTATTTTTCTCCATAGCATCGAGTCTAGGGGCCGGGCCATGGGGATGACAGGCACGAGGGGAGTGGTAGGTGCACTGTTGTCAGTGCACATGTGGTTTTGGCCAGCCGTCTCAGTACGGCAAACTGGCATGCCCACTGAAGCAGTCTCCAACCCGAGCTGTGTTGCTGGGTTGGAGACCGCAGGCACAAGCTCCCCGTCTCTCTGTGAGCGCATATCCAGGCTGTTCTGACCAATCCTCATGCTGCTCTCATGCTGCCAGCAGCTTGAGAGCAACATTAGAATTGGCCGCAGGCAGTCTGGGAGCCTGTGCCTGCAGTGGAGCCAGGGTACGTTTTTTGTTGTTGTTGTTTTTTTGTTTTGTACCTCCCTCCCCCGCCCCGCCACTTTGCCCCAACACCAGGCCCTAGGCCGTACCTTAGGGGTGACATGTGTAGAAAAAGGAAAGTTTAAACATTGGCAAGGGGCATTAAATGCCAAGTTGAAGTTGCACCAAAGTGCACACACAGACTCAGCAGTGGCAGGCCTCAGTCAGGTTTAAAAGGCTACTTGTATAGATGACTCAATTAGTGCTGCAGGTCCACTACTAACATTTAATTTACAAACCTGCATGGTTTTGTAAAGAGGTATGTGAGTAGCTGTAAGGGTGGGTGATTGGATGTATAACTGTGTGTATTGTTATGTAAGTGCATGTGCAACTGACTGAGTGCTGGGTACGTGAATGGTTGTACAGGTGTGTGAGTGGGTGTGCCTTTGCCTGCATGAGTGTGTAAATAATTAGGTAAGTGTATGTATAGGTGAGTAAATGGGTGTGTGAATGGTTTTATTAGTGTGCAACTGAGTGTGGCAGTCACTGTCTGGCTATATAAGTGGTGGGTACATAAGTACTTTTATGGGAGTGCAACTGGGTGTGTAAGTGTCTGCCTGACTGTGTGAGTGGGTGAAAATGACATATTATTAAATTACATTCTATAAGGAAACACTCACATCTAATTTCAAACACATTCATTCATTCTGGCTTAATAAAATTACTATATTTTCAATGTACCAATTCCTCTTTCTCCTTTCCTGCTCACTCTAATTTTAGTTAATGTTCTCATCTAAGCTGCCTTCCATTTTGCCTTCCAGAATAGTGTCTAGACGCTATATATTTTCTTTAATCTTATATACTCTCACATTTCCTTTATCTAAATTTACATGTTTATACTATAAACTAATTAACATACTTGTAAAAGCTCTTTGCTGTTCTCCAACTTTAATTTTTATTTCTGTTAACATCTGTTATCATTAGAAATCTCAAGTCAGAACTATGGCAATCCTTTTCCACTCTCAATACAAAAGCAGCTAAAAGGGATATCCTTCACCATGTGCTCTTTACTTATATTCCTGTAGTTAGCAAATCAAAGACTTCCTTTCATCTTTTATTTTTGTTATACCACTTCTAAATGGTCGGTACTTTTTTTTAACCTTTTCCATGTTTTCTAGAAAGAAGTCTAATTTGGTTGGTTTTTCCCACGAATCCGCTGACCGACCAAGATGTTCAGCACGGCCCCTGTGAAATTTTGCAATGGACCCGCGGATCCACATGAAAGCATTTAGCAATCTACTATTAATAGTTTGCATTTATATTTTACTTTGTAAAAACTACTCAATTAAAAGCCAAACACTCCCTAAATACCAATGTTTCCACACTACTCTTTTTGAGTTTCACAGTGCAGTAATTTTTGTTCCCTTCCCCATATTCTTTTAGCTCCATGTCCATGGTGACCATGTTAGCAGCAATCTCTACCTACAGCTAGGTCAAAATTACACATTACTTTCCGTAAGCAGCATACTAGCTTCAAATTAAACTGTAGCTGGTATGGCTGATAGTTGCAATTTCAAGCATATCCCTAACAACTTTTTTATTTTTTTCAAAACCAATCAGAGATGTAGTTACTTTTGTCTCCAAATCACTACCTAATTCTAGTTCCATGCACATGGCCACCATCCAATCAAATATGTTCTTTTATATTCTACTTGCTGTCCTCCACTCCAGCTCCATTTCATCTTCAAAACTGCCTCATTCGACTGTAGCCTTCTCCTCTTTGCTAGTCCTCCTTCCTTCCAAAATGGTCATAGTGCGGATTGTTGATCAGAGTTGAGTGTTTTGAGCATAGCGGATCCCAAAACAAAAACATACATTCAACACATAATATCAATGGGTGTACCTCAACCAAAACCATTTATGTAAAACAACACATTTAATACAGTAGGCATGTAACTGCCTACAGTGGTTCTGTGAGTACCTGACTGGCATAGGTCTGCGAGTGGGTGTTTGAGTGCCTGCATGGGTCTGTGAGTAGGTGTGTGAGTGCATGTGTGGGTTTGTGAGTGGGTGTGCAAGTGGAAGCGTGCATCTCTGTGGTTCTGTGAGGGACTGTGTGGGTCTGTGAGTGGGAATGTGAGTACCTGCATGGGTCTGTGAGTGGGTGTGTGAGTGTCTGCATGGGTATATCAGTGGGTATGTCAGTGGATGTGTCAGTGGCTGTATGGGTCTGTGAGTGAGTCTGAGAGTGCCTACATGGCTCAGTGGGTGGGTGTGTGAATGCCTGTGCAGGTCTGTGAGTAGGTGTGTGACTGCCTGTGTGGGTCTCTAAATGGGTGTGAGAGTACCTGTGTGGGTGTCTGAATGAGTCTGAAAGTGTTTTTTTTTTTCAAACTGTACCAAGATTTGCGAATCTGACATGGATTCACATGGGAGGGCCGTGCTGAGACTTGCAGGGGATCCGCAGATTCCCAAAGTGGAAAAGAAATGACAGAACTCAAGTTTGTATCCAACTTAGGTCCCTCTGACACTCCTCTTACACACTTGTGGGGTCAGGGTACCTCTAACCGCTACCCTGACCCCTTTAATCATTTTGCAGATAAGTGTTAGGGCCCAGGGACCGTTCCCCAATACTTGAAATGGCGGCTGCAACGTCCCAGTCAGATTGTGGTCAGCCAGTCACGGCGTTGCAGGTGGTGCATCTCTAGATATACGATTTTGTTTTTCCTTTAAATAACTCCACAACTATTGATTTACACCAAATCACAAAAAGGGCTCTTTCTGAACAAAGGGCTACCTCTCTATCAAATTTGGTGTAATTTCTTCCAGCAGTTTGGGCTGTAGTCGTGTTCAAAATCCCAATGGGTAACACACATTTTATTACCCTACCCTTTTTTCTCAGACCCCACTTGGCAGATCACTACGAAACTTTTCATGCTGAACTACACAAACCGTGTCACAATTTTTGGAAAATTTTGGTAAGATTGGTCAAACAGTGCCAAGCTTAAAAGCAAGTCAATAAACACTTTTCCTATTAAAATAGGTCCTAACTATAACTACCGGGGGCGTTGTCAAGCCGGCGACGAAAATGGCCGCCTGGCTTTGAAGCTCCGTAGGGCTCGCCAGCTTCTTTACATATTCCACCGATACTAGCCTTCCTGATGCCACGAGACATGTCGCACCGCTGAGCGGAACATCATCGGACCCTTCCGGTCGAAGAACGGAGTCCCGAGCTGCCCCCTGATCGGAGATAAGGGGACGTGGGGATCGCGCTGGGGCGACCTGCTGCGGGCTGAGCTGCGCCGTTGTGCCGCTGGTGGACCTGCGTGGCGGAGATTCGGCCGTCAGGGTGAGCGGGCCTCGGCCCAGGGTGGCTGCGTGACTGGCTCCTGTCTCCCCCCCACTCTAGACGATCCCTGTCCTGCTGCATCAGCCCCTCGGCAGCCTCACTCCCTCTCTTGATGCTGGTTGGAGGCGGGGATAGGGCCCGTCTCCCGACCATCAGATCGGGACGAGCTGGGACCCCTGGTGGGGGGAGACTGCGTGTGTCGTGCCGTGCCTGCCGCCCGCTTTATCTGGTGCATTGGCGTGGGGCGGCGATGCTTGCTGAGACTTTCCCGCCGCTCCTCTGCAAGAAAGCGGCCCTCTCCTTCACCCGGCAGCCCTGTTTGAGATCGGTGACTGTTGTGCGGACATACAATTTGAGAGACTCCCGGCCTGTGACCTGCTAAACCCCTAAGGTGTGCTTCTGTCCTGCTGCATTTCCACTTCTCCCGGTAGCAGGAGCTTTTCATGTGGCCAAAGTGGGCACAACAATTGCATTGAGCTCCTGCAGCGTGGTGCTGGGGCCCGGGTTGCGGGGGTGGTGCGACCCCACACGCTAGGGCTGCGGTTGCGCCTGGCCACTGCGGTACGCTTACCTTTATTGTCTGAAGCTGGCTTGGCTGGTTCTTCTCGCCTAGGCCCTGGGCTCCCACTCTTTTCCCTCGAATAAACAGCTGCTACACCTTCACCAAGCTCCTTGGGGCACCTCCTCTCTCTATCTGGTCCCACCATCTGGCTCAGCTCCCTGCGCCGCGGAGCGCCATAGCGTTGGATCGCATAAGTGGATCAAGGGGCACTCTCTGTGGGAACACTTCTCCTGTACCACCCTGCTGTCAGCCCTGCCCCCTCGCGGCATGGGACGTAAAGACCCCAAACAAAGAACGCTCCCATTTGAAAAACTTGTTGAAGACGCACCGCCTCACGGCTCAAGTAGGGCGGACAACGCACAAAACGTAGAGCATGCCGATGGACCCCCCGAGGAGGCCACCTCCCTTCTTCAGGAAATGAGGGCCGGCTTCAAAGCTCTGGATAGCCGGTTTGATTTACTCGACCAAAACATCGCAAGCCTTGGGTCCAAGATACAAGTTCATGACAAGAGGCTAGATGTAGCTGAGGCCCGCGTCTCGGACATTGAGGACGGAGGAGCCCAATCTGTTAAGAGACTGGAATGTGTGGAGCGCATCCTCAAAGAAGTGGCGCTCAAAAATGAAGACCTCGAAGCGCGCAGTCGGCGCAATAACATACGCATCCTTGGTGTTCCAGAGACGGCCTCTCCTGGACGTATGGACGTGTTTGTCGAGACCTTGTTGACAGATTTGTTTGGCAAAGAACCGTTCACTCCTGGCTTTGTGATAGAAAGAGCGCACAGATCACTCGGACCCAGGCCTAATCCTGGCCTCCCTCCCCGGCCCATCATCGCACGCCTCATGAACTTTCGTGACCGAGATTCCGCTTTGAGGCTTGCTAGGGAACGTGGGGTCATTGACTGGCAAGGCTCCAAACTATCATTCTACCCAGACTTTACAGCCATGGTGCAGGATGCCCGCCGCAAATTCAATGGTGTCAAGGCTACTCTTAGGAACTTGGGTTTGAGATATGGCATGTTGTACCCGGCCAGATTGAAGGTTGATGTGGGTGGGAGGTCTCGCATCTTCGATACTCCTACCGAAGCGCAGGAATTTTGTCAGGCTTATAAGCAAAACGGCAGCCACTCCTCAAAGCAGGGTGGGAATTCCTCTCCCCCCCTTAGTGGTTCAGACGCTAGTGTAGACCTGTTCTCTGGCTCTGGTATGGGTTAATTCCGTCATACAGTTTATGTCTCGCTGCACATTTCAATATTAGGAATATGTTCTCCATCCTTCTATATTACAGTTTAGATAGCTGGTTTAGTGCCTTAGCGTTGCCATCCCCCATGGTGTATCCTCCAGATTGGTTTCTTCTTCCTTTGGGTACCTTTTTCGGGGATTTTTTTTTTTTATGCATTCACAAATTTGAGTGGTACTCTATGCGCAGTTTTCTTTTTGGGTTTGGCCTCACTCCTTCTGGGGTCTGGCTGGGTGGGGGGTGGTGGGGGGGTGTCCAGGATTGCACAAAATGTTTATTGGTAATGCTATTCCGTTCACTGTTGCACATGTTATTCTATTGTCGATTATTGAATATAACAATGTTGTTGTTCCACCAAGATGTCCAGGTTGGGTAATTTAGCTGGCCCCACAGACCTCTCCCTGATGTCCTGGAATGTGCGGGGCCTCAATGACACACGCAAAAGGAGACAGATTATCCATTATCTTTTAAGACATAAGGTGGATGTCGCCTTCCTACAGGAGACGCACCTCCCTAAATCAGACGCGGCACGCTTTGGTGCCAGCTGGGGGGCACACAGATATTTTGCCAACTTCAGTAACTATGCGAGAGGGACGGCCATTTTGATTCATAGGAGGGTCCCATTCAGCTTCGGTTCAGTCATCCGGGATGAGGAGGGCAGATACCTTATCGTTACAGGGTCACTCTTTGGTTTTCAAATAGCTCTTGTGTGTGTGTACGCGCCCAACACCTATTCTCCAGACTTCTTTCATGATCTTCATACCCAATTAGCTAGATTGGCACCACAGACTTTACTAGTAGGCGGGGACTTCAACTTGCTATTAAGTCCTGACCTGGATAGTACTTCCACTGCTCCAGACACTAAACCTCGCGCACGCCGCGCCCTTTTGGAGCTTTGTGAGCAGTTTGCGCTTTTGGACATTTGGCGAACACGCAACCAAGCCTCCACCGAGTACACGCATTATTCAGGCCCCCACAACACCTGGACTCGGATAGATTTTTGGTTGCTCACCCCTGACGTCTCCGGCTGGTGCACCTCACACAAGACACTTCCTCGGACATATTCCGACCATTCCCCGGTTTTGCTACACCTGCAGGTCCCCCGTCCTGAGGGTTTTGAACGTCAATGGCGCTTCCCCGGCCGCGCGTTACAAGATGAACTGTTTAAGGTAGAAATTCGTGAGGCCATAGAAGAATATTTCTCCATTAACACTGGTTCAGTAGACTCCTGGGCAGTCCTTTGGGAGGGATTCAAGGCTGTCATCAGGGGCACTTGTATCGCCAAACACGCCGGAGTCCTTAGGGATCTCCGAAACACTTTATTACACATAGAACACGAACTAGCGATATTAGACCGTGCCTCGGCTCAGTCGTTCAGCCCTGCGGAGGAGGGGCAGCGCTTGACTCTGCTGGCTTATTACAGAGAAACAGCTGAGCGGGAAATTTTGTACCTGGGCAAATATCAGACTGCTAGACAATACGGGGAAAGCGAGAGACCCGGCAGGGTTCTAGCTCAGATGCTACGTCCGCCTTATAATAAAGCATACATCACTGAGATTAGGACTGCTGACGGCCACCCCCTCACTGCCACACTTGACATTCATAACGAATTCAAGGCTTATTTTTCAAACCTGTATGCTTCCAAGCTATGGAGCTCCCACGAAGCACAAGAACAATATTTGGATGAAATCGCTCTGGTTTATCTTGAAAAGCATATGCAAGATTTTTTGGCTGATCCCATTTCGGTTGCAGACGTACTGGGAGCTATCGATGCCCTTCGGGGCTCCTCAGCCCCTGGTTTGGATGGCTTCACTGGGGACTTCTACAAGGAGTATAAAGATTTACTCGCACCACAACTCATAGAAGTGTACGCGGAGGCTTTAGAAAAGCAATTACTTCCCCCTACACTCCGTGAAGCAGTCATAATCCTCCTCCCTAAACCTGGCAAAGATCCCTCCCAGTGTGGATCGTATAGGCCTTTATCCCTGCTAAATTTGGACTACAAAATATTAGCTAAAGTTTTGGCAAATCGCTTGTCCCAATTAATGGAATTTATCATATCCCCGGCCCAATCTGGCTTCGTCCCGCACCGCTCCACCTCGCTTAATCTTAGAACACTCTTTGCCGTCCTTCACAGGATCAGCCCTGGCGTCCCTGCAGCGGCGATCCTATTAGACACGGAGAAGGCTTTTGACTCCCTGGAGTGGCCCTTTTTTGTCTCCATAATGCGCCGCATGGGCATGCCTCTTAGCTTCATTTCCACCATCACTCTGCTATACAGTAAACCCATGGCGAGACTTCGCTTAAATGGCACACTTTCTCAGCCTTTTGGGCTCTCCCGCGGGACTCGTCAGGGCTGTCCTCTTTCCCCTCTTTTATTTATCCTGGCAATGGATCCGTTAATACGCCACTTCCAGGAACGTCACCTTAATCGAGGTCTGCAATTCAACACTGGTCCTCTCCTGGTCTCACTTTACGCAGACGACACCATATTATATGTCAGAGAGCCCCAAGAAAATTTGGACCCATTAATAAGAGAGATTCTTAGATTTGGCTGCTTCTCTGGCCTTGGTATTAATTGGCATAAGTCTGTTATCTTTCCTTTAACTACAAGCATGACACAGTGGGAGTGTGAATTCCCGCTTGAATGGTGTACAGACTCGGTCAAATATTTGGGAATACACATCCATCTAGACCCCGCCCAGATCATCAGTTTGAATTATGGCCGGGCCATTGACGCTTTGGGCATGCAAGTGGACAAATGGTCGCGATTACCCTTGTCACTGGCTGGCCGAGTGGCGATCATAAAGATGGTGGTGCTTCCCAAGTTTTTATATTATTTTAATAATATACCTATTCCCCTCACAGTTAGCTTTTTTCGAACACTCCGCACACTCCTTACACGTCTGGTTTGGGGTGGTAAACAGGCTCGGGTCCGCTGGTCTGTGCTTACACTGCCGTATGACAGAGGTGGCTACAATGTCCCAGATTTACAATTGTATTATTTAGTGGCCCAATGCAGCTATGCACACTCATGGTTCCATCCTGATGCCCGGATACCATATCTCCGTCCGGAGGCAGACTTCGTCCTCCCAGAGCAGCTTTCCACGGTCCTACCCAAGGGCATCCCCAGGGACCCCTGCGACATCCAAACGGTTTCCACTACAAATTGGGCTTGGGAGAGGCCGAGACGACTGGCTGGCGCCACCGCTTTGTACTCCTCGGCATTGCCCGTGCCCAACGCCCGGTGGATCCCGATCCTGGGCGAACGTTTAGTTCAGCGCACCTTGACCAAATTCGACATTTCCACAGTGGGCGATCTGTATCCCGGTGGCCATTGCTTCTCCCTGACGGAGGACGCCCGCTTCCGAGACAGTAGTGTAATGGATAGATTTGTCCTGAGCCGCATTAGATCTGCGCTGCGCTCCGCCCTACCAGACTTCCCGGTTGAACCTGAATCCTTCCCCCCCTCACACTGATAATCGAAAGCACAAATAGCACGCATTTAATCTCCAAACTATATAAGGCATGTGCTAACATCAGGCCCGTAAATGACGATAAGATTCGCAGCGACTGGGAGTCCGATTTGGGGCGTCCGATAACAGATGAGCAATGGGTTAAATGCTGCGCTGCTACGCAAGAAGTTTCACTTAACAGCAAGCACAAACTCCTTCACTTTAAGTTTTTGCGTCGTATTTATTTCACCCCCGCCAAAGCGCATAAAATCGACCCTTCCAAACCGCACAACTGTCGCAAATGCGCGGCACCACACGCTGACTTTGCTCACCTCACTTGGACATGCCCTACAATACTGGCATACTGGGAACGAGTCCACGACATTCTTGGGAAAATGATGAACCTACCCCTGATCCCTACACCAGAAGTAGCTTTACTGGGATATACAGTCAATTTCCCTAGAAAGGTGAGGCGGTTCGCATCACTGGGGCTTCTACTGGCAAAACGGGAGATAGCAATACATTGGGGCCGTAGATCACCACCCACTGCCCAGAATTGGCTCTGCAGCTTAGCACACTGTAATGTTCACAGCGAAAACTATGCTAGCATGATGCCCAGCGCAGCCCGTCCCAAGGATATATGGGGTCCATATCGTTTATATGTAGAGAGTATGTCTCATGCAACCAACTCTCCCCTAGAGCAAGGCATTGTTCCGACAGGAGTGGGGTAATGTCTGCACGACTGACTAACTACACTGTGATTGAGAAGTTATGTCTGGGGCGGCCGCTTACACTCGTTATAAATGACAAATGTTCATTGATGTATAACTGCTTTTATTACAGCCTGGACGGGCATTTCATTGACATCAATCTTTTGCCTTCTGTAATGTTGGACAGCGACAGTATATGGCAATTAATGAGTGAACGGATTTGCACATGTATATCCTTTATATGTAAGTAAAATGGAAAATAAAGTTTAAAAAAAAACTATGACTACCTACTGGCAGCTGCCAGTAGGTAATATATATATATATATATTCACCTTAGGGAACAAGTTAAAGTTTTTTCAGTGAATTTCTAGGGTTTTATGTTGATGTAAAGTAATATTTTATTACCATACGTAAAGCCAACCCCCAACCCCCACAGCACATTGCCTTTGGCCATGTGTGGCATGGGATTTGGGCAGCCAACCCTCTGCTGTGCACAGCCTTGCACAGAGTTGGTTGGTTGGAGGACCTGGTCTGTGAGCAGCCAACACTAAATCACGCCTTCTGGCATGCGAAGCGTGCGATTAGTCCTGCAGGTCCTAGCCACACTCAGGCAGACTTACTGACTTTGTCATAGAGCCACAACACCAAAATAGAAACAGTGAGCCCATTGGCTTAATCAAGGGGTGAGCATATCAATTTATATAAAGCAGATCTATTATCTTTCTCCAAAAATCACCATTATTTTTTAATCTAATGTATATTTCAGTAATTCACACAATGCAATGTTTATTAATATTGATTATTATAATAATATTTATTAACGTTTTAAATTTAAAAAAGATGCCTGTGACTTTTTCTTTTTACATAGTTTTAATACATTTTTGTAGGTGAAAAATGTTAAAATAAATAGCCAGAGACATGTTTTTTGAAAAAAATAAAAATAAAACCAACATGTCTCTGAGATTTTCTTTTAACATTTTTTTACCCAGAAAATGCAATCATAAAAACAAACATACTAGGGACTTGCACTCCAGCTGAAGAGCCTATTGATCCTGCTAGGAGTGCTTTAAAAAAGTATGATAAGCTATCCTGTGGTCATGGATTTAATGACCCAGGAGATTACTGTGTTTTTTAATGTTACTGGGGTGCTGCTGGACTCCCTGCAGCCCCCTACAACATTTAAAAAAAGGCTTTGTGGTGCCCCTCCCTATTCTAGGTGCACCACCAAGCTCAAAAATATATAACAAAAAAGCCCTTGCAGGACATTACGGGACTCTCCTACGAAGCGAAGGAGCAGTGCATAAAAAATGAGTGGCTCCTGCTGCTTATTTATTTTTGGGTGTCTCAGTGCCCACCTGGCACACCCTTTTTTTATATTTATTGGGAGGGGGGCCTGTTCTCCCCCAAACCTTTACAGCCCTGAGGACCCCATCCCCCAGGCCTTTCTTTTTTATTAAGAAGAGGAGGGTGCGCAGCCCCCCTCCATAAGTGTTATGGCCTCTTTCTAATGTATGGTCACCCTCTGCTGCCATTTCATTTTTTTTTAACCATGATCCAACAGGAGTCCTGAAGAGACCTGCGGGTTGGCAGCATTATTTTTTTTTTTGGGGCCCGGGGTTGGTCCCTCTGAGACCCCCTTACAAAGGCTAGGGGGTAGGGCATCCCTACCCTGCCCCCTTATATCTTTTTTATTTAATATTCCCAGGACAAGGGACTAAGTCCCTCGAGTCCTGTAATGTCTATCTGCAACTTTTTTTCTCATGTCGCAAGCAGCCAATCAAAGCGCTCACTCCAGTGGGAGCCTGAATCCTATGGGAGTAAGTTGGCACAAGGGAAAAAAAAAAACCCTAGGCCAATCAGAAAACTCTTTTGAAGTTGGGTTCGAGGGACTCTTGCGAGAGTCACTTGCACCTAACTGTCCAGATATACCAAAAATTGTTATCCTTAATTTCACAAAAACTACTGAACGGATGTACACCAAATCATGAAAAGCACACTTTCCGGACTAAGATCTAGCTTCCTGTCAAATTTGGTGTAGTTTTGTTCAGCAGTTTTTTGAGGTAGCACTCTTTAAAAAAGTCTACGCAAAATGCATGGGGATTTTGCGTTTTGGGACCACCTTTTTCTTGGCCCCCACTTGACAGATCACTGAGAAACTTTACATGCACAAAGTAGGCAAAAAAATAGCACCTTTTTGGAAATCAGCGCCAAAGTTATTAGCAAAATAAAAAAGGTATTTCCAATGGAAAGAAAGACATATATATAACATATAATTTGGCAGGGAGGTAGATGTTGGTTCAAGGAAGTGCTTTTTGCCTGTTTGGTGTAAATCTGTTCAGTAGTTTTTGAGAAATTTAAGTTTAAAATTATAGTGATATCTCTGGCCGCTGAGTCTTCACGAACAAAGAAAGCTCGTGCAGGGAAATGCACTGCTCTGATTGGCTGCCAACACTTCAACCAGGAAGTGTTGGCAGCCATCTTGGGACTCGGCTTCAAGCGAAGACCCCAAAAAAGTGAAAATAAAGAAAAGGGGGCAGGATAGGTATACCCTGACCCCTAAGCCATGGTCTTGGGGTCGTCCTGGGAACCCACCATGGCATAAAACCATTTTTTTAAAAAAAAGAATTGCCTCAAATTCACGATAATTGCGAATTCGCTGCAAAACTTTTTTTTTTAAATCAAGCGCGTGCTCCTGCGCTTGCTTTAAAATAACCCCTGGGTGGGCCAGGTCCCGGGGCCATATACTAATTATAGGAGGGGGGCACACGGGGCCCTGCTCCTAGGGCTTATGAAAGCCCCGGGGACTGCCAGCTCCCGGGGGCACTTTTGATGATGAATGCGGGCCAGTCTACTGGACCTGCACGCAGCCCCGGGGACCGCCACCTCCCCGGGGCTATTTCTAATTATGGGGGGGCCCTCGCGGACCCCCTGCCCCGGAGACCACCACCTCCCCGGGGCTAATTAAAATTATGTGGGGTTGCCTTGGGGACCATCACCTCCCCGGGGCTAATTAAATATTATATGGGGGCTCTTATGAACCCCCCTGGCCCCAGGTACCACCACCTCCCCGGGGCAAATATTATCAAATGAGGGGGGCCGTGCACCCCCCCCTCCAGGAGCCCTAGAAGGCCCTGGGGACCGCCACCCCCCAGAGCCGGCTCCTGCAATGTCCCGTGGTGCCCACCCCGGGACATTGCTGTTTGCTGCCACCAAACCATAGCAAACTGTGCTCGCTTTCAACAAGCGAGAGCATACAAAATGGTCTTGCTTGTTGAAAGCGAGCACAAGTGCTTAGCAGTTCCCTCTGTATCAAAGCAATGCCGGCTCCAGCAGGAGGCAGGGAGCCGGCAGGGACTGCATGGGCCTCAGGCTTCACCCGCGGCCCCTAGTACAGAAAGTGGGAGGCGTGTTTGCAGAGTGGTGTAAAAAGGGGGCGTGGCCTCGGACCACTCTCAGCAATCCAGTTGTGTGGGGCTTACTAGAGATAACAGGAGGGCTAGTTGGCCCCCATGGACCCTCAGGAGGCAAGGGGACTTCATCCCCTAACCAAGTGCGCGCCAGGAGGCGAGTTTGCAGAGTGGTGGAGAAAGGGGGCGTGGCTTGTGTCCACCTCTCAGCAATCCCACTATCTGGGGCTTACTGGAGGTATCAGGTAGGCTAGTTGGCCCCTAAGGACCCTCAGCAGCAAAGGAGAATTTAATCCCCATCGAAGAGCGTGCCAGGGAGCGCGTTTGCAGACTGGTGGTCAAAGGGGGCGTGGCCTGCTATGAGTACTTACCAGTGCTGCTGTGTGGAACTTACTGGATGTAATAGGAGGGGTAGTTGGCCCCCAAGGTTGTCCTTGGGGGCCAACTACCCCTCCTGTTACCTCCAGTAAGTCCCACACAGTGGGATTGCTAAGAGGTCTTCGGAGGCCACGCCCCCCCTTTCTCCACCACTCTGCAAACGCGCCTTCTGGCACACTACAGGTTGGGGGATGAAGTCCACTTTACTCCTGAGGGACTTTGGGGGCCAAGAAGCGCTCCTGGTACCTCCTGTAAGTCCTACGAAGCGGAATTCCTGAGCGCTGGTTGGAGGCCCAGCCCCCTTTCTCCACCGCTCTCCAAACGCGACTACCAGTTAAAGAAGCATTTGTAATGTAATAGGTCTCGCATTTGCAAGAGTGAGGGCTATTGGCGTTGTAAATGTAAAAGTATTTTACTAATGTTTTTTGGAGTGAAGTGGATGTACGTTGTGTGTAGTGTAATTATGTGGTATGTTGTGCAATGAAATTATGTGGATAGAAAGTATGTGATATTTAGTGTTTAGGAATTATGTAGAGTGGGATTATGTGTTATGGAGAGTAATTATGTGGTATGGTAGTCTGTGTTGTGGAGTGGTAACCTCAGGTTTAGTCTTCCTCGTTTCCATAGAAGCTAAACTATGAACTGAATGAGAAAAAAAAAAAGGAATCACTTAGGAGCACTTCTGGACCTAGTCAAAGGTATGAGCAGGGCCACTGGAATTATGTGACTGTTTGGCTGCACCGACTTTTGCACAATTATACATTTTCCCCATTAGCCATATATTCCATCATCTGCTGCCTAATCTACAGATTTGTACAAAAAAGTCTTGTTTCTAGCTCAAATGGCTCAAACGTTACCAAAACTGCAACAACAAGTGTTGCAGAGTGGTGGAAGGTCCTTTGCAAACCTAGACTGGTCACCTGTTACTTATTGCTAAATGTAGGTGTTAAATTGGTACTAATGGTGTGCAAGCCACTCTTACTTCTTTCTGCACCTCTCTTGCCTCTTTCTGCATTTCTATTGTTTCATTATGTACCTTTCTTTCTTTTTCTGTACTTCTCTAGCCTCTTTCTGCAAATCTCTTCTACTTTCTACACCTCTTTTGCCTCTTTCTGCACCACTGTTGCCTCTTTCTGCACCTCACTTGCTTCTTTGTGCACCCCTCTTGCCTCTTTCTGCACCTCTCTTGCCTCTTTCTGCACCCCTCTTTCCTCTTTCTGCACCCCTCCTGCCTCTTTCTGCACCTCTGTTCCTTCTTTCTGCTATTCTTTTGTTTCTTTCTTCACCCCTCTTAATTCTTTCTGCACCCCTCTTGCCTTTTCTCCACCCCTCTTCCTCCTTTCTGCATCTCTGTTGCTTCTTTCTGTACTTCTCTTGTCTCTTTCTCCACCCCTCTTCCCTCTTTCTGCACCTCTGTTGCTTCTTTCTGCACCTCTCGTGCCTCTTTCACACCCCTCTTCCCGCACCCCTCTTGCCTCTTTCTGCACCTCTGTTCCTGCTTTCTGCACTTCTTTTGTTTCTTTCTCCACCTCTCGCTTCTTTCTGCACCCCTTGTGCCTCTTTCTGCACCCCTCTTGCCTCTTTCTGAACCTTTGTTCCTTCTTTAAGCGCTTCTTTTGTTTCTTTCTGTAGCTCTCTTGCTTCTTTCTGCACCCCCTTGCCTCTTTCTCCACCCCTCTTCCCTCTTTCTTCACCCCTGTTGCCTCTTTCTGCACCTCTGTTCCTTCTTTCTGCACTTCTTTTGTTTCTTTCTGCACATCTCTTGCTTTTTTCTGTACCCCTTGTGCCTTTCTGCACCCCTCTTCCCTCTTTTTGCACCCCTCTTGCCTCTTTCTTCACCTCTGTTGCTTCTTTCTGCACTACTCTTGCTTCTTTCTGCACCTCTTTGCTTCTTTCTGCACCACTCATGCTTCTTTCTGCACCTCTCTTCCCTCTTTCTGCTCTTCTTTTGCTTCTTTCTGCACCCCTCTTGTCTCTTTCTGCACCCCTCTTGCCACTTTCTCCACCCCTGTTCCCCATTTTTGCATCTCTGTAGCTTCTTTTCTGCACTTCTCTTGCCTCTTTCTCCACCCCTCGTCCCTCTTTCTGCACCTCTGTTGCTTCTTTCTGCACTTCTCTTGCTTTCTTCTGCAGCTCTGTCCCTTCTTTCTGCAATCCTTGTGCCTCTTTCTGCACCCCTCTTCCCTCTTTCTGCACCCCTCTTGCCTCTTTCTACACCTCTGTTCCTTCTTTCTGCACTTCTGTTGTTTCTTTCTGCAACTCTCTTGCTTCTTTCTGCACCCCTCTTGCTTCTTTCTGCACCCTCGTGCCTCCTTCACCCCCCTCTTCCCTCTTTCTGCACCCTCTTGCCTCTTTCTGCACTTCTCTTGCTTCTTTCTGCACCCCTCATGCCTCTTTCACACCCCTCTTCCCGCACCCCTCTTGCCTCTTTTTGCACCTCTGTTCCTTATTTCTGCACTTCTTTTATTTCTTTCTGCAACTCTTACTTCTTTCTGCACCCCTCTTGCTTCTTTCTGTACCCCTCGTGCCTCTTTCACACCCCTCTTCCCTCTTTCTGCACCCCTCTTGCCTCTTTCTGCACCTCTGTTGCTTCTTTCTGCACTTCTTTTGTTTATTTCTGCACCCCTTTTGCCTCTTTCTGCACCTCTGTTCCTTCTTTCTGCACTTCTTTTGTTTCTTTCTGTACATCTCGCTTCTTTCTGCACCCCTTATGCCTCTTTCTGCACCCCTCTTCCCTCTTTCTGCACCCCTCTTGCCTCTTTCTGCACCTCTGTTCCTTATTTATGCACTCCTTTTGTTTCTTTCTGCACCTCTCTTGTTTCTTTCTGTATCCCTCTTGCCTCTTTCTCCACCCCACTTCTCCCTTTCTGCATCTCTGTTGCTTCTTTCTGCACCTCTTTGCTTCTTTCTTCATCACTTGTGCTTCTTTCTGCACCCCTCTTCCCTCTTTCTACACCCCTCTTGCCTCTTTCTGCACCTTCGTTCCTTCTTTCTGCTCTTCTTTTGTTTCTTTCTGCACCTCTCTTGCTTCTTTCTGCACCCCTCTTGCCACTTTCTCCACCCCTGGTACCCCTTTTTGCATTTCTGTTGCTTCTTTCTGTACTTATCTTGCCTCTTTCTCCACCCCTATTCCCTCTTTCTGCACCTCTGTTGCTTCTTTCTGTACTTCTCTTGCTTCTTTCTGCACCTCTGTCCCTTCTTTCTGCAATTCTTGTGCCTCTTTCTGCACCCCTCTTCCTTCTTTCTGCACCCATCTTGCCTCTTTCTGCACCTCTGTTCCTTCTTTCTATACTTCTTTTGTTTCTTTCTGCACCTCTCTTGCTTCTTTCTGCACCCCTCTTGCCTCTTTCTCCACCTCTCTTCCCCCTTTCTGCATCTCTGGTGTTTCTTTCTGCACTTCTCTTGTCTCTTTCTCCACCCCTCTTCCCTCTTTCTGCACCTCTGTTGCTTCTTTCTGCACCTCTCTTGCTTCTTTCTGCACCCCTCATGCCTCTTTGACACCCCTCTTCCCGCACCCCTCTTGCCTCTTTCTGCACCTCTGTTCTTTCTTTCTGCACTTCTTTAGTTTCTTTCTGCACATCTCTTGCTTCTTTCTGCACCCCACGTGCCTCTTTCTGCACCCCTCTTCCCTCTTTGTGCACCCCCTTGCCTCTTTTTGCACCTCAGTTCCTTCTTTCTGTACTTCTTTTGTTTCTTTCTGCACCTCTCTTCCTTCTTTCTGCATCTCTCTTGCCATTTTCTCCACCCCTGTTCCCCCTTTTTGCATCTCTGTTGCTTCTTTCTGCACTGCTCTTGCCTCTTTCTCCACCCCATCCCTCTTTCTGCACCTCTGTTGCTTCTTTCTGCAATTCTTTTGTTTCTTCCTGCACCTCTCACTTCTTTCTGCACCCCTTTTGCCTCTTTCTGTGCCCCTCTTTCTGCATCCCTCTTCCCTCTTTCTGCACCTCTGTTCCTTCTTTCTGCATTTCTACTGTTTCTTTCTGCAGCTCTCTTGCTTTTTTCTGCACCCCCTTGCGTCTTTCTCCACCCATTTACCCTCTTTCTGCACCCCTGTTGCCTCTTTCTGCACCTCTGTTCTTTCTTTCTTTCTGCACTTCTTTTGTTTCTTTCTGCACATCTCTTGCATCTTTCTGTACCCCACGTGCCTCTTTCTGCACCCCTCTTCCCTCTTTTTGCACCCCTCTTGCCTCTTTCTGCACCTCTATTGCTTCTTTCTGCACTCCTCTTGCTTCTTTCTGCACTCCTCGTGCCTCTTTCACACCCCTCTTCCCACTTTGTGCACGCCTCTTGCCTCTTTCTGCACCTCTGTTCCTTCTTTCTGCACTTCTTTTGTTTCTTTCCGCACATCTCTTACTTCTTTCTGCACCCCTCGTGCCTCTTTCTGCACCCCTCTTCCCTCTTTTTGCACCCATCTTGCCTCTTTCTGCACCTCTGTTGCTTCTTTCTGCACTACTCTTGCTTATTTCTGCACCTCTTTGCTTCTTTCTGCATTTGAGATGTCATCAGTGATGTCATCAGTGATGTCACTGACCATGTCATGGGTGATGTAATATGTGACGTCATCGGCAGTGCATTGCGGGGGCGCGAGTTATAGTTAGCTCAGCTAACTATAACGGCCGAATTTCTCTGTTTTTGTACGAGTGAAATGTCCAACTAACTATAACGTCCATGAAACCTGTCGTTTTTTCAGTGAAGATATATATATACATATATATATATATTTACACCACCTTTTCCTCCACAATCCCTTGCCCCTGGAACCAGAAAGGGAACGGACACCTCTTATTTCGTGCAGGTAATTTTCTTTATTTTCAATCGTGCTCTGCCGCCATGACGTGTTTCAGCCCTTAAAGGCCTTGATCACATGACATGCTACCATTTCCCATGAGATTTAAAGTGCCCAGTGCTAACAGAAACGAAAAACAGACTGCCTGTCTGTTTTCTTTACCGCAGTCACAGTAACTTACAACATAATGTGCAAATTGCTAGTTGCATGTGCAAATACCTCATGATGTGCAAAATTGAACATTACATGTGCAAAATTCGCAAATAATAACTGTATAAATACAGTACGGTAATATATTTAGTAAAAACATTATTAAAAAGTCAAATATCGACGATTCAATATTGTTATTCACATCCGGCATTTGGCCACCATCTGTCTCTGTATAAATACATTTGCCACTTCATAATGTGAACATAAACTGATGCCTGGTTTCCAGCCCAATATGCGGCAACCAGCTGGTTTTTAAGTATTGCTTGTAAAACCATGTGCAAAATACGCAAAAATACATGTATAAATACACCTCAGTAAACTTACACATAGTTAAAAAACCAGTCTATGTACATTCAAGATGGAAAAAGATTCCAAGCCTAAAGCCGTTTGATACCCAACACATGTAAATTGACAAATTGCTGCTATAAAAGTGTAACCTGCTGTTTGTGTCCTGTTACGTAATTGTGCAAAGAGTGCGAAGTAATGTAAACATGTTTACAATTATGCAGTATCTGTTTTCGGACCTCACAGATACCACATATAAAGTGCAGGTGTGCAATTTGTAATTACTTGGCATACCCAGGACGGCCTAATCGGAACGACCTTAGTAGCCAAAATAAATCAAGGAAACAGGGTAAAAAAAGAGAGAAGAAGAGAAAGCAGAAGAGATAAAAAGATAAAAAATGAGGTAGTATTTCTATGAGGATAGCAAAGTGTGCTCTGCTGCTGTCCTTGTCCTATAGGTTCTGGAATTCAATAAAGATGAGAACAGTTTATATAAACGACATATGAATAAGGATTTGTTTACATCCATGTGTGCAAATCCTCTGTCATGTTGAGGCCATTAGGACTTTTGCAATCTAATTCAAGAATATACCTGGTCTCTAAACGTCTAAGAATGGCCTCCCTGTTTCCACCCCGTCTAAGTGGCAGCACAGCATCCACCACATAGTATCTTAATTTGTCCAAGTCATTGTCATGGAACTCTTTAAAGTGGCGTGCCACGGGGTAGGTCGCATCGGAGTTAGTAATAGCCCTCAGGTGCTGGAGCACTCTCTTGTGGACTTGCAACTTCGTACTACCAACGTACTGCAGTCCACAAGAGCACTCCAGCACATAGACAGCAAATTCTGATTTGCAGGTCAACAGTTTGTCGATTTTGAAGGGCTTGTTGTTGAATGGAGAACAGAAAGTAGTTCTGTTGATCCCATACTTACATGCCCTGCAAGAAGAGCACCTGACAAAACCTTTGCGATCTTTTAACCAACTTGTACCTGTCTTAACCTCAGGACTGCTGCTGACAACTAGGTCGCTGGTGCTCGGGGCCCTTCTGTATGTTATCGTGGGTGTGCGTGGTAACTTCTCCCCCAAAATTGGGTCACTCAGCACCAAGTGCCAGTTTTTCTTAAAGATTTTATACAGACTATCCTTTTTTTGTTATAAGTAAGAATGAGTCTTGGGTTGTTGTTGTTGGGGCCTATATTGCTGGATAATTTGTTTTTGCCTCATGATGGTTTTAAGAACAATTCCTTACGAGACAATGCTTTGGTCCGTTTAATAGCATCATCAATTATATGTTTGGAATATCCCCTTTCTAAGAATCTACGTTTGCATTCCTCCTGTGCCACCACCAAATCTTCTTCCCTGCTGCAAATTCTGCGGATTCTCAACATTTCCCCATAGGGAATGCTACAGATAGTATGTTTGGGGTGGAAGCTGGTAGAGTGAAGTATCGTGTTGCCTGCTGTGGGTTTGCGATGTAATTTAGTTTCTAACTTCCCATTGGCCACATATACTTCAATATCTAAGAAAGTGATGGAACTGTTGCTTATGCTGTGAGTGAAGTGCAGATTGATATCATTATTATTGAGCTTAGTTATAAACTCCTCTGCACTCCCTCTATCCCCACACCATACCACAAAAAGGTCCTCTATGTATCGGACCCATTTAACTACATTTTGTGTCATAATGTCCGCGTACACAGTTGTTAAGACCATTCTCTCCCACCATCCCATATGCAAGCAGGCGTAGCTAGGGGAAAAACTCGCCCCCATAGCTACGCCCCTTACTTGATGGTACACCTGTTGATTAAACAAGAAATAGTTGTTTTCCAAACAGAATCTAGTGAGACTAATGAGCATTTTGTTATGTGCATAGTTTTCAATCGGTCTAGTCCCCAAATAAAATTCCAACGCCCTTATGCCATCATCATGTTGAATGGACGTATACAGATTGGAAACATCCAATGCTATTAACAAATAGTTATTGTGCCATTCGAAATCCTGAATTTGTTTCAAAAAATCCGTGGGGTCTTGGATGAATGACGGAAGGGTCCTTACATGTTCCTGAAGGACTGAATCAATATACACTAAAACATTTTCCAAAAGGCTCTGTTTGGCAGAAATTATTGGTCTTCCTGGTGGACGAGAAGTGTCCTTGTGCACTTTTGGTATTAGATACATGATGGGCATAGTGGGATCATCATTTTTTAAGAATTTGAATTCATCCTGATTGATGAGCCCCGCACTCTTCCAGGCTAGGAGTTTTGAGTGTAATTCATTTTGTACGGTCCTAGTCACTTGTCTGTTACTTAATTGATAGCAGTTGTGATCTGACAGTTGTCGAGTTGCTTCCTCCAAATATTGTTTTAGTGGCCAGATGACCACATTGCCACCCTTATCAGAATTACGCACCACTACCGAATCATTCTCCCGCAGTTTTTGGATTAGTTGTTGATATTTATGTTGTTGTCCTGTACGATTTCTAGCCTCCCCTTGAATTTTGAAATATAACTTTTTAACTTCTGCTGTAATGATTTCATGGAAGGTATCAACTGAATCCCTCGGCATTACGGGCACGAACGTGGATCTCGGTTTAAATCCTGTTTGGGGGGTGGCGCTGATGTTTATGGATTGTTGTGCCAAAGCTCTTTGGGTGGATTCCTCCTCATTTCGATCAGAGTCATGATTTTGTAAGGCATATAGATCACAGAGTATGCTGACATCCGATGCTACTAATGAACTGGCAGCACTGGTGGAAGTTATTGATGGCGTCTGCACTGATGTTTTGTTCAATCTTTGGTGGTGAAATTTTTGTAATTTGAGCTTCCTAATGTATTTATATATGTCAACTCTGTTCTGGGGGTAATCAAAGTTATTCTCGGGGCAGTACGTGAGTCCCAATGCGAGCAATTGTTGTTCCGCTCGATCAAGAACAATGTCCGATAGATTAATGATTGTATTGGCGCTTTGGGATTCTTGGATTACTTGCGCCGCCACCCCTTGTTGGTCGGTTTCTTGTTGTTTCCTTTTGTTTTGGTGCCTTCTTCGCCTCTTTTCACGTCGCTTGACATTTCTCCTCTGTTGGTTCTGGGATTTGGATTCCTCGGGCGCAATGTTTGGCGCCTTTCCTCCCTTAAAAAACCAAGCTCCTCTGCTAATGTATGTTTGCGTGCCTGGGATTGATTTCCTCCTGTTGCTCTCAGATTGCCCTCTGATTCTGACTCTGTTTTGACCGATGAGCTCAAGTCAGACATTGACGAAGCAGTTTGCACTTCCCTGCTGGGGCCTGCCACAGCCCCCCCCCCTCTGTTCTGATAGTATTTCCTTTGTGTACTGCTTTGGCTGCATCATACTTGCGGGCAAAAGTAAAAATCTGACCCTGGTCATAATCATTTTTGTCCCGTTGAAATTTGAAGGTTTTTCGGTTTTTTATTATATCCTCCTCTTTTTTGAGGCGTATGGTTATTTCCTCCCTAAGTTTGGTATTCACATCACTTCCTTCAGTGGTCTCAATTAAAAGGTTGAGTTGGTCAATTTGTTTCTGCAAATCTGTTCTGTCTATTTCGGCATATTTGATTAATATTTCCATTAGTTTCCTTGAAGATTCAAGATTGCATTCACCACAAAACCTTAGCATGTTGGGATTGGGGTTATAACTCGGAGCGAGCATGATCCGAAGCCCGCGGGGAACCCGGCCCACCTCCAAATACTTCGAGAGGGACCGGTGCTCCCACCATTTGGCCTGCTTCGATCTCATCAGTTTTTCCAGTTTCTTATATAAATCCCTGATATTTGAACTGCTTCTGCCATCGCTATTACTTTGCGTTTGAATTTGGGCGCTGGCAACCTCAACAAAAATCTCTTCCTCCGCTTCTTCTCTACCACGTAGCACGTCGGCGGCCATGCTTTAGCACTTAGAGTCTTGGTAGCGAGAGAAACAGCCGCAACTCGCAACTTTGCTGGCCCTCGCCGTGCACACCTCTCACCAGACACTGATGGACCTCCTACCTTTTGCGTACCCGCCTTGGTTCACTGCGTCCTCCGACCCAGGTCCCACTGCTTCGCCACAGTCCGTAGGTGTTTTCTGCCATCTGGGGGCTGCGCAGCTCTCTCCTCCAGGAGAACTTTCCAGTTCCGGGTCAACACCGGATTCGGCTTCCTGCTGCTTAGCCCTGATCGAGAGGGGGTCCGTTTTCGTCCAAGGAAGCTGCCTCGGACCAATATTTACACCACCTTTTCCTCCACGATCCCTTGCCCCTGGAATCAGAAAGGGAACGGACACCTCTTATTTCGTGCAGGTAATTTTCTTTATTTTCAATCGGACTCTGCCGCCATGACGCGTTTCAGCCCCTAGAGGCCTTGATCACATGACATGCTACCATTTCCCATGAGATTCAAAGTGCCCAGTGCTAACAGAAACAGAAAACAGACTGCCCGTCTGTTTTCTTTACCGCAGTCACAGTAACTTACAACATAATGTGTAAATTGCTAGTTGCATGTGCAAATACCGCATGATGTGCAAAATTGAACATTACATGTGCAAAATTCGCAAATAATAACTGTATAAATACAGTACATATTTAGTAAAAACATTATTAAAAAGTCAAATATCGACGATTCAATATTGTTATTCACATCCGGCATTTGGCCACCATCTGTCTCTGTATAAATACATTTGCCACTTCATAATGTGAACATAAACTGATGCCTGGTTTCCAGCCCAATATGCGGCAACCAGCTGGTTTTTAAGTATTGCTTGTAAAACCATGTGTAAAATACGCATATATATATATATATCACACAAAGGTTGCCCCAATGAAGACGCCGCACGCAAAGAGTTGATCACACATTTATTGCCGGCAGCAGCAGTGCCAGCATTCCACCTCGATTCAAATTAAAAAGGCCAGACGCGTTTCGGACATTATATGTCCTTGTTCACAGGCTTTTAACAACGGGGGCAGCAGGCTTTGTGGACCTTTTGATATATACTGTCCAAGTCCCGCCCCAGTGGGCATTAGCCAAATTGCTTCCTGGTACTCGTAGTTCCACATAATTAAAATCCAAGTGGGTGACGCTATGCCTCCATAATAATAGTCTCTACCCCAGTGGGTTATAATAACAGTCTTACCCCAATGGGTTGAATCGGCGCATGGAACAACTGAGCCGGCTGCCCATATATACCGGCAACACTGGTCTCCTCGTTCCTTCAATGCCCGTGACTTCGAGCGCTGCAGAGCCGCTATCCACAGCAGTGGGGCGTCTTCGCGGCTGGACTGGCCGCTCAATTACATCACAAAAAGGTTGCCCCAATGAAGACGCCGCACGCAAAGAGTTGATCACACATTTATTGCCGGCAGCAGCAGTACCAGCATTCCACCTCGATTCAAATTAAAAAGGCCAGACGCGTTTCGGACATTATTATGTCCTTGTTCACAGGCTTATAACAACCGGTTATAATATATATTCACCAAAACACAAAGGTTAAAGTAACGTTATAGTTAGGTGAATTTTTCAGTGTGAACATTAATGTTTTGAACTAAAGAAAAACAGACATTTACCAGTTACTGTTAGAGGTACTATAACTTGTGCCTCCTACATGCACTGCTTATGACCTCACATATGACATCACACATGACATGTTCTATGACATCATTTATGACAGCACTGATGACTTCTCAAATGACATCATCGAAGGAGTGTGCTCATTGTTTTATAGTTTCAATTGTGGTGGATAACTACCATATTATCTTTCCACTTAATTTGGTACCGTTTGGCTCCAGCTTATGGGTGCAAGTACTTAGAAAATGCATGTCCTCCTAATGCACCATAGCTGTGTAGCGGTATTGAACATGTTATAATCTTTGTATTTAAGAGTAACTCTGTAGACAAGTGACAATCAACTTCTGTTCATTATGTTCCACATAACTATTTTGGTACTGCAGAAAAAGTTTCCAGCAGAGCACAGATTCTACATACTACATATTGTAAGCAGCCTTGAGAATCGTCTCAGCATGACAATTTCTACTTAACATAGAAGACTGTGTGCACCAGATACTAACCTATGCATGTCTGCTTCTTTTGCTTCAGAAGATGGGCTATCTGTAAAGTTTTCACCAAAGTATGAATTGTGCAGGTAGTAGAATGTTTAGTACCTTCAGATCTTGGTTATTTTTAGTGAATAGTGTCTTTTTGACACCTGTTGCATAGAGTGTGCCCTTTTCTTAGTAGATTTTTTTATTAGCCTGTGGTGTATTTCTTACGAACATTTCAGTGTTTGCAAACAGTCTGGTATAAAGTAAACTCTCTCAATAGAGCAAGCACTGTGTACAATGTTAGAATAAAAATGTCTCAGTCATATTGTTTCTATAATGCTTTGCATAAGTTAGCATTCGCTGCACCATTTTAGCTTGTCCGCCATTTTGAGCTATGATCGAAACTGATTTCTCTCTGTCTCTGCTGAAAGCAGCTGTGGTAGTTTTCGTTTCTCCAAAGTTGGGCCTTGCTGTACTAATGAATACACTGTTCTTATTAGCGCATACCTTTCCCACTAGATAGAGGCCTGCTCCCACTAGTCCAGCGACGGGCACAGGCAGAATGACCTTGGTTTAGAGATAGTGTGTGCCCGGTCTCAGGATCAAAACTTATCCTTCTGTACTTCCTCTGTGTAGCTGCCTCCATCTGGAAATTTCCAGTCTGGGTGTGCCTTCTTTGGTTCTGAATCGTACATAATGTATCTCCATGTTTGCTCATGTCAGTCCTCTGTGCAGCACCCCTAAGCGACTGGGCAGATGGGGCTCCACTCGAGTGTACCTGAATAAACATATATTTGGTTTGTATTCTCTACTGTCTGACCGACTCTTCATTTGTTTGGAAGGCTGAGAGGTGGTCGCGAGTGACCCGGGTTGCCCTAATCGGGTCACTTCCTTCAGTTGGCACCCGAACAGGGACCCGATCGGGTGACCCATCCCTGCCCGCGGACGGGTGGGGAGGTCGGGGCCATTGTCGGGTCGGACGGGCGACCAGGGATCCCTGCACGAGAGAGTTCCTGAACCCGCAGCTGCCCAGTTTGTCTGACCGGTCGGTGCTTCGTCCAGCGGTCACCCCGACTGGGGTCCTGAACGGCAAAATCCTTGGATCTGACTGTTTGGTCCGAAGAGTCGGCAGTGGAGAATAAATTTGTTTGACCTGTGTGCACCAGGTGAGTCTGCTTTGGTTCTTTGTGGATATGGTACCAAACAGGAGATAGGAATAGAACGTGAATATAGGAGGTTTCGATTGAATATTGATAAATCTTATGTGGCCCAAGAAGAAAATGATACATTTGTGGAACAATTGTTAGATACTCGACCCCCACCTCCATATGCCCCACAGAGGATATATACTGCTCTTCCCTCACAGGCTCAGCTACCCGGTTCTTCTGTCTCTGCTGTCTCTGCTTTTGTTACTGTTGATTGGACTGCCTTGGCCACAGCAACTCCTGTCCTTTCTTTGCCCTCGCCATCTGTGGCAAAAATGACTGTCAGTACTCCTGCAACACCTATTGCTTCGGCATCTCTTTCACCAGCTCTTACACCTACGACACAGCCGGCAGCGACGTTATTGCCTGCTACTTCTGTTACTACCCCCACTGTGTTTTTCCATCCCTCAACATTACTGAATAGTGGGACACCAGTACGTGGATTTGAGGATAGAGACTGGATGAAATGTAAGGAACGCATGGGGAGGATGTTAGTCCGATCTGATATGGGAGATGAGGTGAAAAAGGTGGTGGCTAATCAGGCGGCGCAGTGGACCCGTAACCCCATTTACAGTGTGGAGGACGTGTGGAGTGTGATGAAAGATTATGAGCTTTTTGTACAACAGCATGACCTTAAGCACTTGTCAGCTACTTTGATCGGTCTTTGGGGGCAGTGTTTCAATGATACAGCGCCGCAGATTATATATGATATTAGGAACCATGTGTATGTTACTGATATGGCACCTGCTCACGTCTTCGGTAATGTTGCGATGTTGGTTGCTTATCGGGGTAGACTGCTTGAGAAGAATCCCACTCCGGTATCCCAATTTCCGATGCGGGAGGTTCATCCTGTTTATCATCCCGAAATACCAGAGCTAGGAGATCAGCATGATAACGTTACTAGACCTAGGGTAGCGGCCCGTTTCCAAGAACAGTGGGTTTATACTCCATGGAAAAAGGAGTGAGGTTTTGTCTCTTAAGACTCAGTTACCTGACCCTAGGAAAAATCCTACTGCATATTAAAAAGAATTGACTGAGGCAGCCTCTTCCACAGTGATGACACTTGCTGATATTGAAATGTTCTTTGGTTTGCTAGTCCCGGTGGATATTTGGAGACAAGTGCACACACAGGATCATGTTGCGAAATGGGGTGGTACATGGGACCAAATTAAGGTATGGGATCAGGAACGGAAGCCAGGTGATAAGCCTAGAGCGGAAATACTTGCTTTGCCTGGCCGTATCATTACGTACATGCATTCTCTTATCCCTCCGAGAAAAGTTCATTGGGACAAGTTATCGGCTTGTCACCAGAAGAAAGATGAGAGTGTGTCTGACTTTTTCACTCGGTTTGAGAGTGTGTTTCTAGATTATAGTGGACAGGACTTGTCGATCGAAGGTGGTGTTCGATTGTTTGTTAATAGATTTGTTTAAAATTTGCTTCCTGAGATTGTGAACCGATTGCGGGCTTCTGAGAGCACCTCGTCCACCTCTTCCCCTTCTGTTATTTTGAATATGGCGCAGTATTATGAGCACAGGGAAAATGAGGATAAGGAGAGGACGGAGAAGAAGCACTAGGATTTGAAGACGAAGGTGTTGTTGCAGCAGGCTTCTAGAGCGAATGGTAGAGGACGTGGTAGTTCGGCCCGACAGCTTCCACACACTAGCAGACCCACGAGCTCCACGCCTTTAGGGCCGAATCAGTGTGCGTATTGTAAAGAGGAGGGACACTGGCGTAGAGAGTGTACGTGCTTTTGCAGAAGGTGGCGGTCCCGAGAGGACGAGGTTCTCGTGGACGAGGTCGTGGAGCTGGTGGCCGGAACAGGGCTCAGAATGCTGTGGCCCCGCAGGGTTGTTCTGACAAGAATTATTTCGATGACCCCCGGGGAGGACAGTATTATCATGTTGATTATGACACTGATGAGGTGACAGGGATGTCTTACAGCTAGGACAGCCAGGGACAGAGTGAGGGACCAGTTCCGATACCTGTAGATCAACGTGGTCTGTACGTTAGTGCGGATGTGCATGGTTCGGCTAAGGAGTTTTTGGTGGATACAGGTGCAACGAACAGTTCTATTTCTCATTCCTTGGTCCTTGGGGCGGCTCTGTCTGGCCATAATAATGTTTTGGTAGGTTTTTCTGGTGTACCGGTTGTGAGCCCCATTTCAAAACCCCTTGCATTGACTATTGGTCCTTTCACTGTGGATTCACCGTTCTTGTTGATGTCTAATTGTGGAGAAAATTTGATGGGTCTAGACTTGTCCGAGTTAAAGACAATGCTATTTTACCTTGCATCCCTCAGTATAAAATACCACAGGCAGGTGAGCGAGCCTTATTGCAAATTGTGCAGGACTTGATTGAGAAAGGAGTGGTTGAGGAGATGACTGCTAATGTTTGTAATAGCCCCATTCTTCCCATCCTCAAAAGGACACCTTCGGATTCCTCTGATGATCATGCAGCTGTTTATCGCTTTGTGATTGACTTGCGGGAAGTTAATAAAATAGTGATTCCCCAGTTTCCGGTGGCCCCTGACATTACGTCTCTTTTGACAATGATTCCTTCTTCTGCTACATACTTTTCTGTCATTGACTTGAAAAACGCATTCTTCAGTATTCCCATTTATCCTGACAGTAGGTATCTGCTTGGGTTCACCCTAGCTGGTAGAAGCTTTAGATTCTGTTGCGCTCCTCAAGGCTATACAGAGAGTCTGAGTATCTATAGTCAGGCATTGAAAGGCCAGCTGGATTCTTTTTCGCTCCCCACAGGTAATGTATTGCTTCAGTATGTTGATGACTTGCTCATCGCCTCGGATACGGAACAAGGTTGCAGAGACAGTATGGTTAAATTGTTGTTACATTTAGCTCAACATGGCCATAAAGTATCCCTTTCTAAATTTCAGTATTGTCGACAGGAGGTCACCTACTTAGGTCACCTACTGTCGAAGGAGGGTAGGAGATTGACCCCTGAGCGCATCAGTACCATTGTTAAAATGCCCATTCCTCAAACTCAAAAAGAAGTGTGCGCTTTTATTGGCATTACTTCCTACTGTCGCCAATGGATTCCAAATTATTCCCTACTAACCAAACCCCTGCTCGCTTTGACTACTAAAGATGTGCATGAACCCTTGTCTTGGACGCCTGAATGTCAGCAGTCTTTTGAGTAATTGAAAACTGCGCTTTGTTCGTCTCCAGTGCTTGGTTCGCCTAACTATAGCAAGCCATTTGTATTATATGTCCATGAGACGGCTGGTTGTGCGCTTTTTGTTTTAACACAAAAATTCAGAGATAAGCAACGGCCGTGTGCTTATTTCTCTGCAGTGCTTGATCCAGTCGCACGAGCCCTCCCGAGCTGTCTAAGAGCGGTCGCGGCTGTGGCTGTCTCGATAAGGCAATCAGCTAGACTCGTATTTGATACTGACCTCACAGTCATGGTACCCCATGCTGTAGATACACTTTTGAATAAGACAAAGACGCAGCACCTCACCAGTGCACGTCTACCGGGTTATGAATTGACACTCTTTGCTGGGCATATTATGATCAAACGATGTGCCACTCTGAACCCAGCCACATTACTACTCCTTGCTTCTGAGAGTGAAGAGATTGACATACATGATTGTATCTTCCGGACGGAAGAAGAGACGAAAGTACAGGTAGACCTGACTGATGTTCCCTTATCTGACCCTCAAGGGGAACTATATGTCGATGGCTCTTGTTTTAAATTATCAGATGGCACCACAACTGTGGCGTACGCTATTACTACGCTGCGTACGGTAGTTGAGGCGTCACAAGTTCCCAATCAGTCAGCCCAAGCTGCAGAGCTCGTTGCCCTTATTCGAGCCTGCAAGTTGAGTGAGGGACTCGTTGTTAATATTTATACTGGCAGCCAGTACGCCTTTGGAGTCGTACATAACTTTGGGCGACTCTGGGCAGAGAGAGGGTTCCTTACTTCCTATTGGACCAAGATTCAGGATGGTCATCTTATATATAGGCTTCTGTCCGCTTTGACACTCCCTAAGAAATTGGCAATAGTAAAGTGCAGCGCCCATAGGAAAGTTACTGACGATGTGGGTCAAGGGAACGCTTTTGCAGATCAGACAGCTAAGGAAAAAGCCTGAACTAGGATGAAAAGAATGTTCGTAGCAGGTCCCGCTAGGTGGGTGCCCGAGGTCACCATGTTTGAGGATACACTTGAGAATGTGAAGGAGATTCAGAGTAAGGCCACAGTGGAGGAATTAGCAGTGTGGCAAGAAAGTACAGCACAATTGAATGACGAGGGATGTTGGATTGACAAGTCAGGGAAGCAAAGATGGATGTTGCCAGATGCATATGTTCTTCCTGTAGTCACAATGGCTCATGGCCCAGCCCATATCAGTGCTAAGGGTATTTGCAAGTTGTTAGACCCCGTATGGCAAAATGATAACATATTGAAGACAGCTGTACATTTAGTGAAGTACTGTATGGTGTGCATGATGCACAATCCTGGGAAGGGTACCCCCACGCCACCCGGTAATTTTGCACCACCCACTTTCCCTTTTGAGCTCCTTCAGTTAGACTATATTGAGCTGGACAGGGTCAATAATTTGAAGTACGTATTGTTGGATGTGCTTTCAGTAAATGGGTTGAAGCCTACCCCACCAAAGACAATACAGCCATGACGACTGCAAAGGTACTCCTGAAGGAGTTCTTTCCTCGTTTCGGCTTGCCCCGTTTGATCTGGAGTGATAACGGAAGTCATTTCAACACCAAGGTTATCCAGTTAATTTGCGACGGTTTGCACATAAAGCAGAAGTTTCATGCTGCAAATCATCCCCAGTCAGCAGGTTTGGTTGAGAAGTACAATGGTACTCTCAAACTGAAATTGGCAAAGTTTCAGGAGACAACAGGGTTACAGTGGCCAGATGCTTTACCATTAGCTCTTTTGCCGGCAAGAACAACAGCACATTCTAGAACAGGATTGTCACCTTACGAGGTCATGTTTGGACGCCCGGCAAATGTCTGGGGTGTCCCGCGCCCTCGTAAGTTCTCTGATATTGAATACCCATTATTGACAGATTATCTGTGCCAGTTAACTGAAAATTTGCGTTCTATTCGCTAACAGATCCGGGACACTCACCCAGATATACCCTAGGGGCCCGGACACAACATCTAGCCTGGTGATTGGATTTTGGTACGCAATTTTCAGCGAAAGAAGAGCTTGGAGCCCCACTGGAATAGACCTGAACAGGTCCTTCTAGCCACCAGGACAGCCGTGAAGGTCGCCGGCTGAAAGAACTGGATCCATGGCACTCACTGCAAATGAGTGCCTCTACATTTACCCTACGACAAATGGGTCGCTGATGGAGCACTGAGTGCGAGACGGTGCCTCAGTTTGTCCCATTCAGCGATGCAGAATTAACGTGGACCCAAACGGATGCAGAGAATGATGGCGTGCTAAATGCAGCAGTCCCTCTGGAAATCCGAGCCATTAAAGAGCCATTGTTTGCTGACCCCTCTGTGCCTGGAGTCATCAGGTACAATTTGCACCCTCGGCTGAGGAATAGTGCACTAAAGGAGAAGTCAGATTAGTTAGGGATGGACTGTGCATGTTAGGGTGCACTTTGCTGTGGTACCAACGGTGTTAGTTCAGGGTGTTCTGAGATTGGTGCACTGTTCTGACATTGGACAGGATAAATCGAATGTGCTCCCTAGGAGGGGGGTACACTATTCTGTGTGACGTGGGGTTCATCGCAAGCTTAAGACAGAGCAAGCTCCACCGCCGGTGCTCAAGAGCGCCAACGTTGATGAACAATAGGAGCCTGTACCAGTGAGGCTCAGATGGACACTGGGAAAAATTGCCCTTGCTATCAGTCTCATTCCATTCCTTTTCTTGCTTCATTATGTATCCGTTTCGTCGACCTATAGAGGGGGAGGAACAGCCGTTTGTATCACCGCGTTTAGCGCGGGGTTGGTCAACAAAGAGTAAACTAGCTTTCGTATCAATTATTGTGATTGTGCTAATAATAATAATAATTCGAATAGCCTGGTTTCTAGAGGAGACGTATCCTGTACACTCTTTGGTTGGCACGACGCCCACTCCCCCTGAGCATGTTTTTGTCACTCTGGCTCCACACAAAGCAGCGCATAGTTCGTCTTACACAGACAATGTATTTATACAAATGTTGCATCAAGTTCATAATGTGTCCAATATAACTAATTGTTGGGTTTGTGGATTGCTCCCCCAGTTACTCATAAGAGCGACAATTTGTTGTCCCTGCCATTTTCATATATTGGTAGCTGTGAAGGTTGGTTTGAATTGTTCGTAATGGTGCACTATCATTTCCAACTCTCTACTCTGGTTATGACACCTGCTGATTCTCGCACTGTGGTAAAACATATACGTTTTCATCACGGGTTTATTCCCGTAGGGCTGGCAGGACAAGAGACCTTCGGTACATTGTCCCCAAATTCCTGTATGAGCACATATGAATAAGTGAAGAACGAAACATGGCTTCAAATGGAAATGGCTGATTTCCAAAGGTTCAACACCTCTGAGTATTTCCAATCTTTCCAAGCTCGCAATATTACTAAGGACAAACCGATGCCGGTGTCCGTGGTCAACACAACAGTTAGTTTCTGTGTCCGGGAGACTGGGGAGGTAAAGGTGGGGGAGAGTAAATACAATTTCACCTACAGACTGAGTACAATTAATAGTCCACCTTTGATCCCAGTCCCTAATGTCTATTTTGTCTGTGGATCCCAAGCTCATGTCTGGCTTCCGAGGGGATGGTCAGGCAGATGTTACCTCTCTTTCCTCCTTCCCCCGTGTATGTTGCCCCGCCTAAATATCATAGGGATCACCGGCTGCAGCGTAGGAGAACACATTTGTCCCAAGTCAGAAGGGTTGTTGACACAAAGGATATAGCTCAGACAGATACCACCGCACAACAGTTTGAAGATGCCATAAAGGGTCTCCTACCCTTTTGGGGCCCCATGGATAATAGTTTTCAACTTCGTCGGCTAGCAAGAGTAGTGGAGGGGGTTATCAATGCAACTGCTGGGATAATGACAAATGTCACTGCTGAGCTCCAGGCTACGAGATTAGTCACTTTACAGAACAGGATGGTGTTAGACGTCATCCTTGCAGATTGGGGAGGGGCTTGTCGCATCACTGGCAGCAGCTGTTGCGTTTACATACCTGACCACGCCCCCAATGTGTACGCAGCTATACAGAAATTGCATAGGCTTTCGTCTGACATACACCAAGCGACAGGTACTTGGACCCTATCAGGGTGGTTCTGGAATATGCTAACAACCTGGGGTTGGAAGATCCTCATCTTTTTGATTGTGGTTGCTGGTATTATTTTTACATGCTGTTTCTGTATACACTGTCTCCCGACTTGTTGCACCTATTGCGTAAATGTTCTCACCCCTAAACAGAAAACATCAGTTCATGATACTAATGCTAGGATCATGTTGCAGAAGAGCATTGAGGACATGATGCAGATTGACGAGGGCATCTTTGCTTCTACATCGTCCCTTGCAGCTTCTAATCCTGATAATGAGTATATGGATTGTTTCGAGTATTGATGTCCTTTTGCTTATGTGAATGTTATGTCTTTTCCGCACACCATATAAAATTGTTAGCAAATGCTAAAAGGAGGGTCTGTTAGAATAAAAATGTCTCAGTCGTATTGTTTATATAATTGTTTTGCATAAGTTAGCATTCGGGGTACCATTTTATGCTTGCCCGCCATTTTGAGCTATGATTAAAACTGATTTCTCTCTGTCTCTGCTGAAAGCAGCTGTGGTAGATTTTGTTTCTCCAAGGTTGAGCTTTGCTGTACTAATGAATACACTGTTCTTATTAGCGCATACCTTTCCCACTAGATAGAGGCCTGCTCCCACTAGTCCAGCGACGGGCACAGGCAGAACGACCTTGGTTTAAAGATAGTGTGTGCCCGGTCTCAGGATCGAAACTTATCCTTCTGTACCTCCTTTGTGTAGCTGCCTCCATCTGTAAATATCCAGTCTGGGCGTGCCTTCTTTGGTTCTGAATCGTAGATAATGTATCTCCATGTTTGCTGATGTCAGTCCTCTCTGCAGCACCCCTAAGCAACTGGGCAGATGGGGCTCCACTCGAGTGTACGTGAATAAACATATATTTGGTTTGTATTCTCTATTGTCTGACCGACTCTTCATTTGCATGGAAGGCTGAGAGGTGGTCGCGAGTGACCCGCGTGACCCTAATTGGGTCACTTCCTTCAACAGTACTCAGTTCTCTACTGATATCAACTTTATTTCTTAATCTATGTGTGTGTATGTTATGGGTTTGATACAGATAAAAGCTGTCCATAGGGGACTCACCTCCGGTTCCCACCAAGGCTGAGATTGCAACGTCAGTGACATGACCTCCCTGTGTGGAGCAGACAGGAGGAGACCAGCTCCGAGGGGGGAGTAGGCGGTGTATGGCTGTGGACGCTCCCCGGGGGAAAATGTGCCCCCTGCAGTGCTGTTAGATGTAACTGATTTGAAGGCTAATAACATAATGTAAGGAGACCCCCGGAAGGGGTAAGGAGCCAAGGCCGAGATAAGCAGGTGACGTCTGCCGACACCACATGGAACACGACCAGGTAGGCTCCCGCACAAGGCTCAGAAGGTCCAGAGGCACGGGCGAAGTCGTGACCCCATATCTGATGTCTCTATGCCACCAAACAAAGCCCAACAGAACAGTTTCCAGCTACTTTGCCCCAGCAGAAGCATGTAGTGCCCCCCTGGACTCCTGCGCAAAGGGCACAATGGCCCTAACTAAGGAGAATCTTCTAATATCCCTACAAGACTTTACGCGGGAACTCCGTGAAGAACTGAAAGCAGACCTGACTGTCTCCCTTGAGTCCCTTAAGAGATCTGGAATCCAAGGTGCAGGAGATGGAACACCGAACAAATCAAATGAAGGACACAGCAAACCTCCTTGAGGCGCAACTCCAAGCCACCGTCCTGAAGTGCGAAGACCTAGAAAATAGGTCCCGTAGGGACAATATTCAAATTTGCAATCTGGCGGAGGGAGTGGAACGCCCAGACCTGGAGGCGTTCGTAGAGGGCCTATTATCTGAGCTGCTAAGCAAAGCGATTCATAAGGTGAAAATTGAAAGAGTACATAGAGTGGGCCCGCTGCAGGAGGTAACACAGTTACACCCCAGAGATGTGCTGACCAAGCTTCATTCTTTTAAGTTGAAAGATGCTATTCTTCAAGCTGCACAGAAGGTAGAGGAGGTCTCCTTTCAGGGGGAGTCCTGCATGCTCTTCCAGGACATTGCTCCGGATACACTGACCCACCACCTACAATTTAGGCCTTTCACAGATAAGTTGCAACAAGACCGTGCTAAATACCGCTGGAACTACTCATTTGGCCTGGCATCCAAGCTCCATAATAGGCCACATCACCTCACAGACGTCCAGGAGGACGCAAAGTTTATTGGGATATCTCCCAGCCCAGAGCGAGAGGTTGGGGGTGGAACTAGGGAGTCCTCAAGCTCCTCAAAGCCGACAAAGGACAAACGTCAATGGCAAACTCAGCTGCGCACAAAACCACAGAAGAAACGCTGAGTGTTATAGAGGAACAGACCTTTTAGGTTTGTTGGGATGGTCGAAGGCACCCCCGGACGAACGAGTACTCCGGTACGCCTTCCCTGCAACGCAATGAGATGGCTGTGATACAGCGGACTTGAACTCAGCGACTAGGGAAAATGCACTGGGATACAAACCCAGGGCCTAGATATTACCTCCGACATACCTCTGAAACAGCTATCTTTCCCGATGTTCATAAGCTACTATTGATTTGCCTTAGCGGGTTCTGACCACAGCACCAGAGTAGATAAATACTACCATGTTAAGTTTGTATGCAAATTTCATTCTACTTTTTACTGTTTGGGGTTTTGATTTGTTTTAGCACTGGTACATGGGATTTTACTACCTCAATTCGTAGTGGGGGGGAGATATTTTTCTATTCTAAGTTGGAGGCCAGGGAGGGATTGGGGAGAATGGGAGGTCTACGGCCCATTATTCACTTTTACTGTATGGTGATTTCCACACTAACATGGAACGTGAAGGGCCTGTATTCCCCGCTAAACACCATAGAATATGGAAATATAAATCAGACTGATGAAAAGATGTGGTGGCCCTTCAGGAAACTCACTTAAAACGATCGGAGGAACATAGACTGCGGCACAGAGAGTATCCACTGATGTATAAATCGTCTGCAACCGCCAAACACAATGGGGTGGCACTTTTCTTTGCAAAAACACCAGTTGATGGACAGAATGCAGAACAATGTCATACATTCACCCCAGTACAGAGATCTGGGCCTAAATCCATCATTTTTTGCTCACCATGCCATTCCAGTTTGAACCCAGCCATATGCAAATCAGTCTTGACCCTGTGCCTCATGGGAACAGTCCAGCCCGAACTGCCAAGCCAGGTCCTCCCTGGACTGGAAACAAGCATCCTAGGACCGGTTTCGGGGTTTCACCCCTCTTCAGCCAGGATAGCTTGATTCCAGTGGCATGGAGAGCACGGGACCCACGTCTGGGCATACCCGTCCCACTCGGGGTGACAAATGCAAAAACACCAGTTGATGGACAGAATGCAGAACAATGTCATACATTCACCCCTGTACAGAGATCTGGGCCTAAATCCATCGCTTTTTTGCTCACCATGCCATTCCAGTTTGAACCCAGCCATATGCAAATCAGTCTTGACCCTGTGCCTCATGGGAACAGTCCAGCCCGAACTGCCAAGCCAGGTCCTCCCTGGACTGGAAACAAGCATCCTAGGACCGGTTTCGGGGTTTCACCCCTCTTCAGCCAGGATAGCTTGATTCCAGTGGCATGGAGAGCACGGGGCCCACGTCTGGGCATACCCGTCCCACTCGGGGTGACAAATGCAAAAACACCAGTTGATGGACAGAATGCAGAACAATGTCATACATTCGCCCCAGTACAGAGATCTGAGCCTAAATCCATCGTTTTTTGCTCACCATGCCATTCCAGTTTGAACCCAGCCATATGCAAATCAGTCTTGACCCTGTGCCTCATGGGAACAGTCCAGCCCGAACTGCCAAGCCAGGTCCTCCCTGGACTGGAAACAAGCATCCTAGGACCGGTTTCGGGGTTTCACCCTCTTCAGCCAGGATAGCTTGATTCCAGTGGCATGGAGAGCACGGGACCCATGTCTGGGCATACCCGTCCCACTCGGGGTGACAAATGCAAAAACACCAGTTGATGGACAGAATGCAGAACAATGTCATACATTCACCCCAGTACAGAGATCTGGGCCTAAATCCATCGTTTTTTTGCTCACCATGCCATTCCAGTTTGAACCCAGCCATATGCAAATCAGTCTTGACCCTGTGCCTCATGGGAACAGTCCAGCCCGAACTGCCAAGCCAGGTCCTCCCTGGACTGGAAACAAGCATCCTAGGACCGGTGGGAAGGGTAAAACACTACGCCACTGGAGTCAAGCTATCCTGGCTGATGAAGGCTGATAGCCTGAAACCGGTCCTAGGATGCTTGATTCCGGTCCAGGGAAGACATGGCTTGGCAGTTCGGTCTGGACTGTTCCCATGAGGCACAGGGTCAAGACTGATTTGCATATGGCTATGTCTGAACTGGGGTGGCGTGGTGAAGCAAAATAACGATGGATTAAACCCAGATCTGTGACTGGGGGTGAATGTTTGAAAAAATGTGCAGCATTCCGTCCATCATCTTGTGTGTTTTGCATTTCGCCCTAAGTGGGAAGGGTATGCCCAGACGTGGGTCCCGTGCTCACTACGCCACTGGAGTCAAGCTATCCTGGCTGATGAAGGCTGATAGCCTGAAACCGATCCTAGGATGCTTGATTCCGGTCCAGGGAAGACATGGCTTGGCAGTTCTGTCTGGACTGTTCCCATGAGGCACAGGGTCAAGACTGATTTGCATATGGCTATGTCTGAACTGGGGTGGCGTGGTGAAGCAAAATAACGATGGATTAAACCCAGATCTGTGACTGGGGGTGAATGTTTGCCAATGTGCAGCATTCCGTCCATCATCTTGTGTGTTTTGCATTTCGCCCTAAGTGGGAAGGGTTTGCCCAGACGTGGGTCCCGTGCTCACTACGCCACTGGAGTCAAGCTATCCTGGCTGATGAAGGCTGATAGCCTGAAACCGGTCCTAGGATGCTTGATTCCGGTCCAGGGAAGACATGGCTTGGCAGTTCGGTCTGGACTGTTCCCATGAGGCACAGGGTCAAGACTGATTTGCATATGGCTATGTCTGAACTGGGGTGGCGTGGTGAAGCAAAATAACGATGGATTAAACCCAGATCTGTGACTGGGGGTGAATGTTTGCCAATGTGCAGCATTCCGTCCATCATCTTGTGTGTGTGGCACTTTTCTTTCACACATCACTGTAGTTTGATCCAATGAGTTGTAAAACCGATAAAGAGGGAAGGATAGTTATGGTGAAGGGCAACCTCCGTGGACGTTTATGTACTTTTGCCACACTCTACGCCCCCAACATTAATCATACCCCTTTTTTGCAGACATTTTTGGACATGCTGGGTGCGAAGCAGAGGGCGACATTGTGGTTTTGGGTGACTTTACCCTTTCTTGGGACACCAGCGTAGATAGCACGCACCCTTACAGACATAACACTATCAGTTTTCCTAGAGCCTTGAAAAAGAGATTTGGAGAATTTGGTCTGGTGGACACCTGGGGTACACTCCACCCAAACGACTGGGACTACACTTTTTCTTCACACTCACACCGCAGCTATTCACGTATAGACTATGTCTTTGTGAGCAACACCTTAGTTCAGGCCTTGCGCTCCGCAACCCTCCTTCCCACCAGATTGTCAGACCATGCTCCAATGGAAGCGACCGTAGACTGGGAGGCCCCTCCAACCAAATAGAGCCAATGGTTTTTATCTGGATCTCTAGTTCGGAATCGACTTCTATGAGATGATCTGCGAAAGCTGATCAGGGAGGTCAAGGTCAAAGATAGCTTTATTCGATAACAAGTATCTTAAAAGCAATAACATTCATACAATCATCAATAAAAAATACGAGTTATCAGATAAGCAACAGTTAAAAAAAAATATGCAAATCCATGAACACAATAATTTCCAGAAGATAGCAAGGACAGACTATTACAGATAAAAACTTGATACAACAATAAACTTAGGGGCATATTAGCAACAACAGGCGAAAATTATCGCAAACCGCGCTTAGCGCGTTTTTTTTTAACGGCGCCTATCGCGGAGATAACATGCTATTAGCAACGTTTATCTCCAATGCGATAAAATATCCAGCGATAGCGGCGAAATGCGTGAATATCGCTAGAAATCCAGCGATATTCACGCATTAACGCCATGGTGGACTTAGCCTGACAATCCACCTCCCATTCAACAAACAGGTAAGTCATGTTTTTAGCAGGTGTTAATCGCGCTTAGCGTGAAATTTTTTATCGCTTCGCCTGCGTTGCTAATAGGGGGAAGTTGTGTTAGAGACTGTTTTCAGTCGCTTTTAGTTGGGAACGCCTACCTTGCATGTCATTAGCGATAATTATCGCTGGCATGCAAGGTGATGGGAAAACCGGCCGCTATCGCCAGAAAGCTGTCGCTAACGCCTGTTAGCGACAGCTTGCTGATAGGGCGATAAAAAAATCGCTGCTTTAGCGGCAAAAAGTGCCGCTAAAGCGGCGATAAAGCCCTTGCTAATATGCCCCCTGATTCGATTCCAACATACATGCATAATATTATATAAAGTGACAATACAATAAAAATAAACAGACCAGTTGACCTCAAGATAAAAATAATATAAAAACATGTTAATTCATTAAAGTGTCTCACATAAGAATTTAAACCTTACTATCCAAACACGGCCAAGATACTTGGCCACGCCACAGGCAAAGAGGGTCCTTGCATCCGACTTCAGAATACGCAAAGCAGCACTATGTTCATAGGTGCCCAATTGGCTGCAGATGGGTTTAAGCCATCTTGTTCTAGCCCTCTTATAGGAGGGGCAAACAAACATAAGGTGGGCCACACTCTCAGTTGGCGCCTTGCAGCAGGGACAATCCACTGCTGTCTAATGTAGGGCGCTCCACTTTACAGTTAACTCTCGTACCGGGAGTGAACCCACCCTAAACTGTATGTAAAGTGCCCTATCCTGTGGCGTCTGGATAAAGTCTAAATATGGTTCTAAAAGTATACGCTGCTTGTGAAGATAAAATTCTTCTGTAAGCCTTCTTAATCTCAAGTTGCTAAGCTCTTGGGCATCAACCCATGCCCAATATCGCTTTTTGGGCTCAGTCTTACTAGGTGGGGTTTGGGTATCCCACGACTCCTTGAGGCCAAGCGCAAAAAGTGTTTTTTTGAGATTAAGCAACCAACTAATTCTTTGGTTGCCATCTAAGGCCATCAATTCTGTGAGCGCAGAGGCGCAGCTGGCACGCTCAGGAGTCCGTCGCAGGTGGGCCCAGAATAACAAGGGCCGCAGCCTGGCTATGTCTCTAAAAGAACGCCTGCCCATGTCGCTCATCAGGGGTTTTAGTGGTACATTACAGGGGAGCATCACTAGATCTCTTAAAAATTTATGTTCAGATCTACTAATTCCATCTACATTGTCGGAACCCCATAATTCGGCACCATAAAGGGCTGAACTAACTACTTTAGCTGCATAGATCGTAAGAGCAGGAGCCACAGGTCTGCTCTGCGAGGAGCTATGTTCTCTAGCTAATGCTCCTGCCGCACGTTTGTGGCTCAAAAGCATTTTGTCGATGTGGTGCCTCCAATGCATTTTCTCAGCGAGCCGAATGCCTAGATAATCAAACGTTGTGACTCGCTCTAAGCGGGTTCCATCTAAAGTAAAATTACCTCTATATGGCCTATAGGGGTTAAACGCCATAAGCTTTGTTTTGGAGGTGTTAACAATCAGCCCCCTAGACTCACAAAAAAGATGGAATCTATCTAGGAGCTTTTGTAGCCCAGCCGGAGTCTTAGGCATAAGGAGTGTGTCGTCTGCGAAGAGCAGAGTAGGGACCCTATCTCCTGCCAGGGCAGGGGCATCAGATGGAAATTCTTTGAGAAAGCTAACCACCCCGTTCATATATAAGGAGAACAGGGTGGGCGCCATGACACAACCCTGGCGTACTCCTCTATTTACAGGGATCCTATCTGTCTTCTGGTCTTGGGACCCCCACCTCACTTGGGCAGAATTGCCCTCGTGGAGATGAGTCAACAGATTCAGAACCATCAGTGGGATCCCCATATCATCTAGTAGATGCCACAACTGCTCACGGGGGACCAGGTCAAAGGCAGTCTTTAGGTCAATAAAGGCCAAATAAAGACTGCCCTTGCCAATTACAACAACCTTCCAATAAATTAAAAGCAATCTAAATGCTTGATCCACCGTCCCTGTACAGGCCCTGAATCCCGCTTGATACTGGGAAAGGATATTCTCATCATCTACCCAGTGATGAATTCTCTGCAACAACACCCTGCCAACTACTTTCTGCATAGCATCAATCAAACTGATTGGGCGGTAGTTGGCAGGGTCATCCCTTGCACCTTTTTTAAAAATGGGTACCACCTCAGCACCTTTCCATGAGTCAGGCACTGCACTACCCTTCGCAATAGAATTCATTAAAAGCGTAATATAGTTTGCCCATTTAGGGGGATCTGCAAGAAAAAGATCTCCCGGGAGGCCATCTGGTCCCGAGGCTTTTGTTGGAACTATTTTCCTTATGGCCGCCTCTACTTCTTCTGGGGTAAAAAGGTCAGTAGCACTCAAAATGGGACAGGCACTTAAGTGGTCAACTAAACCATCTTGGCAAGTTGGATTCGAGTTGGATAAAGTTTCCCAAAATGCTTTATCAGTCCTGATTTGTAATATGATTAGGAATTAAGTCAGGGTCTTTATTACCTGACCGCCTAACCATGTTCCAAAAGAGATTGGGATCCCTGGCTACACTTGCATCCTTTAGGTTCTGCCAGTGAGTCTCATCCCACTCAAGCTTTGCATGAATAACAGCAGTTTTGTAGTCCTTCTGGTTTCTCTTACTAACGAACAATTTCTGCTTTTTATTGCTAAAATTAAGGCCTTTTTCTTCTGTCTACAATCCCCATTGAACTAAGTCTGGCGATTTTTACGGCATACACCTGATTTACCAACATGGTTCACTATAATAAAAAAAGACCCCATCTGAGCTATCATTCTTTCATATAATTCTGGGATCTTTGACAATCCATCCGTTTCGCTAAGGACCTCCCGCAGTTTGAGAGTATTTTCACTGAGAGTATGCCTAATCTCAACCATTTGGGATTCTTGTGCAGCAACTCTAGGCCATTTAAGGTGCCTTCTACAATTTTAAGGGACCAGTTCTTTTGTCATCATAAGGGAGCCTACACCCTGGTCTGGGGGGAAAGGAGGAGCCCAGGGGGTTTCCATAATCAGACTTAATATGTTATGATCACTATCAGTAGAAGGAACCACTTCCATATCTAATATGGTTCTCCAAAGTCTAATGTCAACTAGTATATAATCAATTCGAGAGGGACAAGACACTCTGTTGTATGTATTAGCCCCTACAGCGTCAGAGGGAGTTCTACCGTTTACAGCCCTTAATCCAATTTCTAAAGTGAGTGCACTGATCTGAATTGCTACCTGGGACCATTTCTTGATAGGAGGTATATTTAGCAATGGGAAACACCACTTGGTATCATCTTCCTCAACCCCCAACAAATCTTCAGAGCTTAAAGGCTCGAAGGTACAATTAAAATCCCCAGCGATCATAACATATGAATCTGACGGGCAGTTGGATAACTCCTGTTCCAGTGGCAAGACAATACTTGATACTTTACCCCCTTGTGTCCCCCTTATATAAACATTAAACAACTCAAGGGTTTCCCCTCCTCTACTTCCCTTGATCGAGAGCCACATAATATCTGGGCTCGCACATAGATGTTCAGTGATTTTACAAGCCATATCGATCTTGGCCCAAACAATAAGACCTCCAGAGGGCCGCCCCCTCCCCATGGGAACGGCAGAAGTAAAAAAACAAGTATAACCAGACTTATATAGTGGAACTAGGCTCCATGTTTCTTGGAATATACAGATGTGATGTTCCTCAATCAAATCATTCCAATCTGGTAACAGCAATTTACTTTGGAGACCTGCCACATTCCAGGAAAGAATTTTAAGCTGGGAAGTTGGGATTCCATTACACGAAGGGATTTGTTGGGCCAAGGGGAGTGGAACAGAAGATGGGACAGGGATATTGGTAAATGCTGCAGCCCCCTGATCCCTCGAGCTGCAGCCAGGGTGGCCACTATGACTATTAGATATTACCCAGGTTGGAAATTGTTCAGGAACGGAACATGATTGGATAATGCTAGGGGCGCTTTGGATGTCAGTAGTTAGGGTGGATTCTATTTCCTGCCGGGGCTGGGAATCATGACATAGTCAATCAACCGCCTTGAATAAGGACCCTCTTAATGTGGGCAATGGTATCACGTTATCATAAGCCCTAGCTGCAGCAATTGTCGAAAAGCGCCTAATCTGGATGGATGAAGAATCCGGGGGACAGGTCCTATACTCTAATGCCAGAAGATTTTCCGCCAGGTCAGGGCTGGTCAGGGTAAGTTCGATGCAGTCCATAGGTTTATTATTGGACATGCATCTCCGTACCCTGATTATATCTTCCCTAATCAGCGAGCGGCAACCCCTAACATGACGTAACCAATGTATGGATTTATTTTTCAAGGAATCATCATTCTCATATCTTCCGCTAGAAACAATTTTAGGGACATTAACCAAAAATACTGTCTGTGCCTGTAAAGGAGAGCAGATAGATTGCTTATTCTGTTGGGCTTGAGCTTTAGTGCCCAAAGATGGATCTGTTAAAACATTAATAGGCCTTTTATGATTTGCAGTAACTTGAGAATAGAGTTGCTTTTGCTGAGTACTACAGGGATGAGCTTCGAGAGGGCCTATCTGCTTAATAGGCGGAACCATAGTGGCTCGTCGAGATGGAACTACAGGAGCGTGCGACTGAGCACTACTTATAGAATCTCCTACTTTTGATACCTGTTGTAAATTAGGTAATGGGGAGACAGCTGGTATACGCAATGTGCTGTTAAGAACTAACATTTTGACAGTGCCTACAAGCTCCTCAATCATCACCTTCAATGACCCAACCCCCTCCTTAAGTGAGATAACAGTCTGGAGAAGAGTCTGAGGTGGAACAAAACAAGTGGGAGCTATCTCAGTTGAGCTCTTCTCAAAGGTTGGAATAGGCTGTAGGGGTTGCACTTCCTCGCAGGAGTCAGGCTCCCCAGCCAATACTGCAAATCGGTTTGTACAAGTAATTAGAGGCTCCAGGTGGCCTATGGCTTCATGAGCGGGAAGAATGGGCAATTGGGGGGGAGTGTTGGTCAACGAGTGTGGCTCGAGGCCCGATTGGGTGGTCTCATAACCGCTCACTGCACCCTTGCGTAAAGATTTTTGAAACATTGGGGGGACAGTAACTGAGCGCGAGGGGATAGGATCCTTGTCAAGTAAAGAGTTAACATAGTCAGAGGGGGCTGGTAGTTCAACTCCTAAAAGCCCTTCACATTCCGTAATAAGATTGTCAATTCTATTCATAACGCAATTGTTAGTAATAGTTGCAGTCTTTACTATTTTCCTTGCCTTTTTCCCCTTGACTGCCCCTCTAGCAGGGCCAATTGCCCCCCCTGTGCTCTCCATAGTTTTCCTTTTGCCCATTCCTACGCCGATAATAAAAACTTTAGGTCAACAACAAATTCACAAAAGGAATATTTATACCAACAAGGAGGAAAACGAAGGATATAGAACATCAATCCCCCTGTTCTATATATAGTCGACTTTAGAACACCCAAAAGAAAATAGATGACGAGCAATAAACAAAAGATTGCACAGCCTTGACTCAACACAATACCTTAAAAAAGTTTTCAAAGGGTCTTTGTAGAAAGTGTGTCCCTGAAATGAAATGAAAGGGGACTGGCCCTGCCCTGTCTCTTCCTGGTGATGACGGGCTAGGACGGGCCCGCGGGGGGAGAGGCAGCGCTTTAAGCGCGATGGCAACGCCTCCACCTCACTAGCGGCAGCTGTGGGCGTCGCACTGGTCTCTGGAACTTGCAGTCCCCTTTACTGCTGGTGCTGCGAGGTGGAACACCTGCATCGTGCCCTGGGACTCCAGTCCCACCAGGGCTAAGAGGCAGATGTAAAAGACCCCCTTGGTCTATGGAGCGCTGAAACGGAGAGTGCAAAGCAGAGTGAAGAGCAGAGTGATCAGGGAGCATTTCCAGCTTAACAACCCGGGGGACACCTCCCCCTCAAACACTTGGGACGCCTTTAAGGCAGTGCTAAGGCGACAATGTATAGCTTTGAACTACTCTCTGAATAAGCAAAGAGCTGCGGAGCGGCAAACATTACAGGCGGAACTTATAGTGGCAGAAAAGTCTCACAAAGAGAACCTGACTTTAGCCCAACAACGAAAGGTAACTGCCCTCAGGGGGAAGCTAAACGCAATATATTTCAATCGGGCTGAAATCACCCTTCTGCGTCTTCAACGGACGGGGTGTGACCAGGGTATCAAGGTGGGCTCCCATTTGGCACAGCAATTGAGGGTTAAGAGAGAGAAGGAATATATTGGTGAACTTAGTGATGATACGGGAGATGTTACGGTGACGAATTCCGAAAAGGCGCTCATATGTGGTTGCTTTTACGAGACCTTATACACGGCGGAGGAGACAATGGAGCAGGGCCAGCTTTACTACTTGGATGGGGTTACTCTCCCCTAAGTGACAGAAGCACAGAATGAATGGGTGGGGAGCCCGATTACAGAGGAAGAGCTCCGAGCAGCAATAGTGACTTTTAAACTTCATAAAGCCTCTGGACCAGATGGGCTGACTGCCCAGTTTTATAAAACGTTTAGCTCTGAACTCACTCCACATTTAGTGTCTCTTTTTAACCATATGGCTGTCGCTGGGGGGTTACCGCATCCATGAGTGAAGCACTTATATTGGTGATACCAAAAGAGGGAAAAGACCCCAGAGCCTGTGGCTCATATGAACTAATAGCCCTTTTAAATCTTGACATAAAACTACACTCGAAAATCTTAGCCACTAGGCTAGAAGATCTGCTTCCGGAATTGATCCACCCGGACCAATCGGGCTTTATTAAAGCCCGCCAAACACATGATAATATTCAGAGAGTCATACACCTGGTAGAGAAAACAACCAAGAAATCTGTACCGGCGGTCTTGGTAGCCCTCAACGCTGAGAAAGCTTTTGACCAGGTGGACTGGGCATTTCTGTTTAACACTCTGCGGAATTTAGTTTTTTGTGACCTATTTATTACCATGGTTAAGGCTAACTATGAAGCACCCAGAGCCAGAGTATTAGTTAATGCTGTGAGCATGAATGTCTTTCAACTGGTCCGTGGGACTAGACAGGGGTGTCCATTGTCACCTCTTCTATTCACACTGAGCATTGAACCGACGGCAGCCAAACTATGCTCCACAACGCAGATACAGGGTGCCCATTTTGGCTCCACAGACCCTAAGATTTCTCTATTTGCGGACAACATCCTGCTATCATTGACCTCCCCTCGGACATCGTTGATAACCATCATGGGAGAATTAAGTCGATTTCAGCGGGTACCGGGGTTTCAAATCAACTTGACAAAGTCCTTCTTGCTCCATTTGACTCTACCAACAGCCGAGAGGGACTCCTTGGAGAAGACTATCCCCTTCCAATGGGCTAAGAAAGACATTACATACTTGGCCTTGGCGGGTTATACAAGGCCAACTATCCCCTGCTACTACAGCAATTGAGATCGGACTTTAAATGGTGGGCCCCACAGTACTTGTCTTGGGTTGGACGCATTCAGGCCATCAAGATGACTGTATTACCTAAGCTCCTATATCTATTTCGAGGCCTTCCAATCGAGCTGAAAGGGGGTTCTTTTCTGCTTTGCACTCTTTGGTGATCCACTTTATATGGCAAAGACATGGAGCCCGCCTATTGTTTGAAGTGTTATGCCTGCCTAAATAAGCTGGCGGTCTAGCGCTGCCGGACTTTAACTTATACTATAAGGAAGCTCCACTACGGGTGATCCCTGAATGGTCTGCAAGGGAATCAGACAAACATTGGCTGCATATGGATTGAGAGGTGGTGGGGAAATATATCTGGGATCTGATTTGGAAGCCAAAGAGTGACTTCCCGGTGAACGTTTATTTGAGCACCCCCACACAGACCACACTGAGGGTATGGGATGACGTAAGTAGGCAGATGGGGTGGACTACTTTTCCCTACCCTTTCACTCCCATACACTTTAATCCTGCATTCCCCCCGGTGCTCCGACTGGGACCCTTGGAGGCGTGATGAATAGGGGACTGTTTGACGGTATCTGATCTCTTTCACAATTGTGACATTATAATTTTTGAACAGTGTAAATAAGACTTCAACCTAACTGACATAGAGCTCTTCAGCTCTAGTCAACTTAAACACTGGGCCCTCCAGTCGAGCATGAGGGAGACAGCCACTAGAGACCTATCCCCAATAGAACAATTTGCGAAGAGAGACTGTGGGACGAAGGGCTGTATCTCCTTTTTGTACCCACTCTTATTAGAGTCGCTAATTACACCTAGGCCACAGCACATGACGCTATGGGAACAACTCCTGGGTAAATCTCTCTCGGAGTCCACCTGGTCTAGACTGTGGCGAGATATCCCACGGTTCAACCACTCAATGAGTCTGAGAGAAGCGCACTATAAACTCTTGTACAATTGGTACCTATACCCCACCAAATTAAAGAGAATCTTATCCCAGATGACAGAGTTATGCTGGAGGGGCTGCGGAATGTTGGGCAACTTTAAGCACATCTGGCGAGATTGCCCGACCATCCGCCCCTTATGGGCTGAAATCCTCGCCCAAATCAAAGTCATATTGGGATACCCGAGACCTGATGACCCAGGGTCTGTGCTGTTGGGGTTGCGAAAAGAAACTTTTGGGTATCAGACGAGTGGGGACGGATCAGTGATGTGGTTGTGCCTGGGGGCCGTTTAAATGGCAGTGGCGGCAGCATGGAAATGTAAAGCAGCACACTCTTTGATGCAGTGGCATGCTAGATTGTGGCGTGCAGTCACGGTGGAACGAATGGCTGACAACGGCGCAAACTCCTACAATAATTTTGAATACATCTGGTGCCTGTCTCTGTGTGCATGCCCCACCCGTACGAGGGCACTACACCTCTTCCAATTTTGAAGTGAGCTTATTCTTTGGAAGGAGACTGAGGTGAGAGCCCTGACCCTCTCTAATTTTCTGCCCCTCCTTGGCCTCCTGAAGGGAACTGCACAGCTGATCATCCAATACCCAGACTTCGAAGCACCCATGTACCAAAGGTTACGTTTTGGGGATTTTAAGGGGGAGGGTACAGGGATATTTTGAGTTGTTTGTTTATACAGTGGGCCTTAAAAGTGACGATGTAATGTGACAGCTCTCATGATATACAAACTGCACTTCCAACTAGCTATGTACTTTTATGGGAGACTGTTCCATTGATATAACTGTATTGAATGTCTATCTGGAAACTAATAAAAACAGTTTTGACAACAACAAAAAAAAAGCTGCCCGTAGCAGGGAATTTGTTTTGAAATTGGCATTCACTATTTTGCCTTTCTTTGAACGCTTGTATACAGATTTAACACCATATTCTATGAGGGTTTCCCATATATCTGTGGTTGATTGTTAATGTGAACTATGCTATGTGTAAAGCCATTGCAATGTATACAGCAATATGTGGGAAAACGAAGATTGGATGATGTCATCAATGACGTCATTAATGATATAATTTGAGATGTCAACAGTGATTTCATAAATGATGTCATAGAACATGTCATGAGTGATGTCATATGTAACGTCATAAGCAGTGCATTGCGGGGCACAAGTTATAGTTAGCGCTGCTAACTATAACTAGTGAATTTTATTGTTTTATTTAGTTCAAACCGTTAATGTTTACACTGACAAATTCACCTAACTATAATGTTACTTTAACCTTTGTTTTTTTCAGTAAACAGGCGCGCAGAGCAGAGTGTGTTCAAACATCACATAATCTCACATACTCCTTCCTACTTTTTATGATTACGAGAGTCTTGCGAGATTGGAACTTTTTTTTAACGTTTTAACCATCTAGTCATCACAGTAATTACCTCTTACAAACTTCCTCTCAAAACAAGGACCACAATATGCATTCCTATTAATAGAGTGTATTGAGAATTCATCTCCTCCTTTTTACTATTCACGATCCTGCAAGAGTCCTGCGAGATCGAAAAAATGTGTTTAAAACAATAGACATTTATTATCTTCACAGTAGTTATCCCTTAGACACCTCCTCTCTAAATCTAGGGGGACAGCATGCCTTTCTGATACCCCCTTATATAGATTTTTGACTTCATTTCCACTACACCTCCAATTTTTTACAGTAAACAGTAATGGCGGCCATTTCATTTCCAACATTCCAACAGCCAGCCAATCAGAGCAATCACTCTTGCGAGACTCGCGGGAACCTCTTGCATATTACATGAGTGATGCAATATGTGAGGTCATAAGCAGTGCATTGCAGGGGCGCGAGTTATAGTTAGCTCAGCTAACCATAACTGCTGAATTTGTCTGGTTTTGTACGAGTGAAATGTCAGCCTAACTAGAACATCCCTGTAACCTTTGGTTTTTTCACTGATTTATTTAAGGTTTTTTTTTATTCTATTTCCTAACTATAACATCTCTGTAACCTTTGGATTTTTAGTGAATTTCTAAGGTTTTTTAAATGCTAAATCCTCACTATAATGTCCCTGAAACCTTTGTTTTTTTCAGGGAATTTTTAAGGTTTTTCAAATTCTATTTCCCATCTATAACCTCCATGAAACCTATTATTTTTTATTGAATTTTTAAGGTTTTTAAATTGTATTTTCTATCTAAAATGGTTCTATAAGAGGTAGTTTTATAAGCTTGTATTTTCTCAGTGGATTAATAAGCGTTGTTTTTACATTTTTTATATTCACAACGACGTCGCGATCCCCGCGGACACGTCGTGAAATTGGAGATCAAAAGCAGACATTCAATGACCACCAACACATTAAAAAATAATATATATAAATATCCATTCTGAACATTACCCTACACATATTACTATATACATACCTCTTTAAAAACATGTTTAAACTCATGTTTTTGTACTAAGTTTCTTTAAGATCCATCTTTCAGACCTATTTTCCATTTTTATGGTTATTCGGGACATCGGGATGGCGTCGTTAACTGTGACGATTGCGTCTTTTTCATGAAGTGTAAAACACATATATCCACACATACTACAGTATTTTACACACTAGGGGTTTCTTACAGTATTCTCTAAAGTCATGTTTTAGTAGAGAGTTTCTATAAAAACCATCCCTAAAACCTATTTTATCTTTCGCTGTGACTCCGGAGACAGTGATGACGTCGGTAATCGCAATCCCCACGAACACGTCATGAAAACAGAGAACAAAAGCAGACATTCAATGACCACCAACACTTCCAAAAATAATATGCAAAAAAATCCATTCTGAACATTTCCCTACACATATTACTATATACATACTTCTTTGAAAACATGTTTAAACTCATATTTTTGTACTAAGTTTCTTTAAAATCCATCTTTCAGACCCATTTTCCATGTTCGCAGTTATTCGGGACATCGCAACGTCGCCGCTAACCGCGTCATTCGCGCCTTTTCCATAAAGTGAAAACACATATATGCACACATATTACAGTATTTTACACACTAGCGCTTTATTACTGTACACTTCAAAATCATGTTTTCCTAGTGTATTTCTAAAACAACCATCTCTAAAACTTATTTTCGATTTTCGCGGTGAAACCGGAAATTGCGATGACGTTGGTCGCTACGAACCCCGCGGTTACACCGCGAAAGAGGAAAGCAAACGCAGGAATTCAATAGCCACCACCACATTCAAAAATTATAACTATATAATTAATTCTAAGCATCACAGTAGATAACTCACTATATAAATCTCTATGAAAACATTTATCAAAATCTCAATATCTCTATAACAATGCGTATTAATGATTCACTGATTTATTTTTTTATATTCTCACCAATATTCGGGTTGACGTTGATAGTCGTGATCCCCCACGATGGTAAACGGGGGCCACACTGGCGGTCGGGGTGTCGCCGCAAATATCGAGCGTGATTAAAAAAATCAATTTTGGACACACATCTTGTGTCACTAACACCCCCATTTCTCAAACATGGGGTCAGAGTACCTCTAGTCTTACCCCTTATGTTAGTTTTTTCAGAAATTTTCAGCCCGAAAACTGTTCCCGATAGATAAAATGGCAGTTGCAACTTTCTATTCAGGTTGCATCCAGCCAATCAGAGCATTCCCGTTGGCGCGTGCATTCGCTATTCATCACGAAACCACCACGAAATATCCGCGGCCAGAGATATCACTATAAATTTAAACTTACATTTCTCAACAACTACTGAACAGATTCACACCAAATAAGCAAAAGGTACTTCCTTGAACCGACATCTACCTCCGTGCCAAATTTGGTGTAAGTCTGTTTAGCGGTTCGGGCTGTAGGTATGGCTACATGTTTCTATGGGAATTAACATTACAAACACAACCTTATTTCGCGCCCTAAATGCTCGGTCCCCACTGCACGGATCACCCCCAAACTTTCCATAACAATAGAACCCTCCTTGATACTTGGGGAACATTTTATGAAGATATATACACACACACACACACACACACACATACATGTACTTATCTTCTGTAAATGAGAAGACAGCTGCAAACAGACCTCTATGAGGGATGGAGTGAAGGGTGAACAGTGAGAGTCCTGAATCTGGACAACACCAAGAGGGGGAGGGGGTGCAGTGCATGTGAAATGGGGGCTAATTGGGAACTTCAGTAGGGGGACACTGACGAATTAGATATTGTAGGAGGATTCTTTATTAAACAGAAAGAGGAAAGAAAATTGGGCTCATTTCCCCACCGTAGGGAAAGGGCTTACGACAAGCAGGAAGTATTAATTATACTGAATCCCAAACAGATGTAGGAGCAAAAATGCAATTTAAGGAAATTGTGTACCTCGGGAGATCCTGTGACTTTTAAAACATACCTCTGAAAGGAAAGTAAGAGCAAAAGAAGACGAGAAATGTGAGGAAATCGGACGAACTGGCAACTGAAAGAAGAAAAATGTGAGAAAAGATTGAAAGTGAAGCGAAAGAAGGAAGGAAAGGGAGATATGACTGAAGGAGTAGCTAAGGAAAGATGAAAGAAAGTGGGAGAAAGGACAGAATGAGAAAGAAATGCAGAAAGAGGGAGAAATTAACGAGAGAAGAAGGAAAAGAATAAGAACAGAGTGCGTGAAGGGTGAGAAGGTGGAGGGAGAAAAGAAAACAGTGGAAGGAAAGAAAGAAAGCCTTTAAGATTGATCAGCGAGGAGGAAAGTCTGGGCCCTGGTGCAGACGAGGGTTCCTCTCTAGGTCAGTTTGGCGGCTGCAGAGTAAATATTTCCTTCTGCCTAGGAGGGGGCAGGGTGGGGGCAGGGGGCACCTTCTGGTTTCATGAAATGGAAGAAGTCGTTGTAGGGCAGGCAAGATTCGAAAAGCACTGACAGGCTGCACTCAGGCGAGTGAGGCGACAGGACATGAGGCTTCCCCAACAGCCATGCAGAAGTGAATGTAGCACTGAGATAGAAATGCAGGGATGGATGAGTGTGCAGGCATTAATGAGTGCAGCATGGAATGCATGAGTTCACAGGGTGAATGATTATGGCATGGAATTAATGCGAATGTGTGAGTGAAGGGGTGAATGAGTACATCAGTGAAAGACTACCAGAATAAATGAGCGCACGTGGGGAATGATGGCAGCAGTGAATGACTGAATGAACAAGGTGGCCGATTACAGCAGTTAAAGTGTGAGTACAGAAGCGAACCAGTGAGGCAGTGAACGTTAAAGTGTGTATGGTGTGAGGGTAGAGAACGCGTACATCAATTAATAGGTGTGGTGGACTGAATGTGTGAGCATGCAGGAGTGATTGAAAGCAGCAAATACAACAATGAATAGGTGGGCGTATGGGAGTGAATGGGTGCAGCATAAAGTGAGAGGCTCAGTCAGCTAGTGCAACAGTGAGAGAATGTGCAAGTGTATGCAGCAGTGAATGAGTACATGAATGAATTAGTGAACAGGAGCAAGTGAGTGCAGCAGTGAACAGGTGCTAGAATGAATGGATAAGTGACTTACATGAGTGAACGCGCATAGCAGAGAGATAGTTTCACAGTAAGCGAGTGGATGATGGAAGCACTGAATGACTGCAGCAGCCACGAAAAGTGTACGTCAATGAGGGAAACTGCGAAGGATTGAATACACGGTAGATGAATAAGTATTTTTATGTAGCGCTGTTGTCACTTCCTTGGGAGTGCACGTGTGTGATAAGCACTGGCACGGTTTGTGTAAATGCGAGCTCAGCGCACAAGGTTATCTATATTATGATAAATCGAAGTGAACGGTTTCGAAGGCACTGTCCCTCTGGAATGGTAGGGGTGAATGGGTCTGCTGGGGGAGCATCATGAAGGCAGGGGGTCGGCGGGCAGTACCACAGCTCCGTAGGGGACGGTAGGCATGAAACTCCACGCAGCACCTGTTCTGAGAGCTGGGTGGGCGCAGAGCCATGCCGGACATCTGACCTTTCTTTTTATAAGAGAACACATAAATACCCAATCCCAGCCAGGGCTATTAATATTCCTTGGACATTTACAAGATGCCGGTGTGTTTCCTACTGGCAGCGCCCAGCGGAAGGACAGTGGCAGGCAGGCTGCGAGAGGCGGCTCTTCGGATACCCAGGGAGGGAGAAGGGGCGCGTGGGCGCGTGAGAGGCTGGCAGCGGCTATCCGAGGGAGGGACGGAGTGAGGGAAGAGAACAGTGACCGAAGACAGGAGATAGTAAAACTGGCTGACTCGGGCTGTCAGGAAGAAATGTGGAGGAAGACAGACAGACGGAAAGAAGAAATAGAGGTGTTGCTTGCAGCTATGAAAGGGTGAGAAGGAAGAAGGCTGCAAGCAACTGTTTGAGAACAACTTGCATTGGAATGAGTGAGAGAAATATGCATAAAGCGTGAAAGATGGGAAAGAGGCATACGAATTATAAAAGAAATGAGACGGGGGTAGAGACTCAGTGAACAGAGGGAAAGAAGTGTGGGGAACGAGGGACGGGTTGAGGGAAGAGAGGAAAGGAGGCTGCATGGAACTGTATGAGGGAGGATTATCCGGGGAAAGGGATAATATACTCAGGGAAGAGGACACAGGCTGCATGGAGCCGAGTGACAGAATGTGGGGAAAAGGATAAACTGGGGGAAAGAGTTTGACAGGCTCCATGGCACTGCATGTGAAGGAAATGTGGGGAAAGGGAGGCAGATCTGGAGACGAGAGGGTGTCGGCAGAATGCAACTGCGAGAGAGAAATGGGAACGAGTGTACAGAGGAAGGAGTGAGAGACTGTGTGGGGGACATCAGATAGGAAAAGAAGACAGGGGTGGGAGCAAAAGAAGGAGGAGAAACTATGGAGGAGTGGGAGACAGGCCTCGCGTAGATATGACACAAAATGTGTAGAAAGAGGGACAGAATGAATGAAGAAAGGGAAGAAAATACGGAATTGGGAGAGACATTTGGAAAAAGGGCGTTTTGAGGGAAGGGGTGAAGGCGGGTGGAATGGAACCATGTATGGAGGAAATGTGTCGAGGGGGGGACAGATTGAAGGAAGAGATGAATGGGGGCTATGTGACATGGACAATTGTGGGTATAGAGACAGACTGAGGTGAGTGATGCAGACTGGATGCTTGGAAGTCTCACTGAGGGAGGGGTCGTGAGACAGACGGAGAGAACAGAAACACTCAGGCAGAGACTAACTAAGTGCGGCAGGCTGGAGACGAGCGACAGACTGGTGGTGAAAGAGAGGAGATAGTTCAAAGACGAGCAGAGACAGTGAATATGACACGCCACATCTGCCTGTGTAAGAAATGAAGGGGCCGGACAGGGAGAACAGGAGAGGGGGAAACACAGCAGCGTCCAAGCCAGAGCAAGGCCACAGACAAAGTGACGACAGGGGGACCCCATTGAGCCCAAGACCTATAAATATGTGTGATCTGGGAATGGGCCCCTATTCACATTTTGCAGGGGGGCATGATTTTTTGTTATCCACTGCAGAGGGGTAGAGAAAGGAGGACACAGAGACTGACTAATGGAGAGAGGGAGCAAAAGAGGAGGGTCAGAAAGTCAGGGTCAGACCAACTGGATTTTATGAAGGAGACTGAACTGGCTGCGTGAGGGACAGAAACTGTGAAAAACAAGCATTGGCATAGCCAATAGGTCTCGCTTTTGGGACCTTATAAGTATTTAGTTATGCAGCACAATATCCTTGGTGCAACAACATCAACTGTTGCATGGCTAAACACTTATAAGGTCCCAAAGGCGAGACCTATTGGCTATGCCAATGCTTGTTATTTCAGGGATGTTGTTTAGCACTCTAGATGCTTTTACCTCAACTGCAGTAGGTCTGCTTACACAACATACATTCGTGTTGCATATTAGCACTGCCACAAACCTGTTTGGTAATAAAGTGGTAAAAAGGTGTTTTCACAAGCTCTTCACTATTTACCACCTACCTAGCGCATCTCTGCATGTGCCTTAAATGACGTGAACTCCCCCTACACACCAAACGAGAGAACAGGGGGGGGAGGGGGGATAGCAGTCCAATACCTACCTGAGGTGTGCACAATTCCATCTAATGAGCACCATGGCCACTTAGTAGACTTCTAATTTTAACAAGGAAGTGTTAGAAACCTTCAAGGTGAATAAACGACACTGCTCTGAGTTTAGTTTAAGCCTTTACTGGAACTATTTCGTGGGTTTCTACGCCACGCGGCCTCTCCGTCGAAGCCTGCAGTCCTATCCCATCCCGCGCTGCCCCGCATCGGCCCCTGAATGCAATCTTGTGATCTCTGCCTTGGTGGTGGGCTTTAATCCTGTCCCTAATCCTGTTCGAGTAATTGCTTTAAGATTGATCTTTCTGCATTTACCTCCAAGATAAATCGGAAGCCTGTAGTCCGGGCCGTTCACTGCAGACAGCATGTGTGATTAGCGCACTGTATTTGCCTCCACAGTGCCTCGCAGCTTCTACGGTGCGCCTTCATAGCGCTGCCTGAGCGCAGGCTCGCGCTGCTTCTGTCAGCGCTGATAAGGACGCAATCAGTGTGTGTGTTTATTACCGCACAGCTTCTGCCCATGGGTAAAACAAGCCCGGGAGTGGTGGGCGCGCGCGCGCCAAAGCAAGACATGTGGTTTTAATTATCGCGCCCGCGTCTGGGCACGATAATTGGAAACAGATGTCTGCCCTGCGCGTAACCGCAGGGAAAAGGCCATGACGCACGAGCGTCTGGTCAGCTTTTCAAACCCCTAACATAAAGTCTTGCCAGAGCAGCGCTTGCGCGCTACTCGAGGCTCGACCTAAAAAGGGACAGTGCTGAGTCAATAGCAGAGCCAGGGGACAGAGAAGAGACAGTGAAGGTGAGAGAGAGGCACTGACGCACTTACAAACAGATGAGATAGGGTGGAGCAAGACAGTGATGCAGTACTTTATGTGAGAGGAAAAAAGTGGGGGTGTCTAAAAGGGTTGTGCCCTATGTAATTAAGGGCGTGGCTTAAACATGTAAAATACATTTCTATGATTCCCATAGTATGCCACCCGACCGGTATATTAGTTCCTTTCTGAGCTTTCTGCTATTGTATCCAGGTATATAACACCACAACTGGCATACACCTAAAACTAGCCAGGACTATTGGCTTTGTGAATGGTTATTAGGTGTTTAAGATTAATGAGTAACAAAAATTATTTATTTGCAAATAATATTGAAAACGCTTACATTCGGAAATAGTGAGACTGTGCATTAAACATTACAGAGGTCTGTGGAGGGATAGATAACCATTTTCAGAATATCTCAACAGCCTTTATGTTCACTGTATGTTAGACACATATGCCATTTTCTCTCCATATCTCATCCTTCTGTGTATCTTAAACCGCATCTCTTTCCTCTCCAGAACCTTCTTTTCAGCCTATCCTGAATGCACTTTCTTGAATCTGTTTCATTTCCCCACCCCCAAACACACAACACTCCCACTCACCTGTGACCTCATTTTGTTTTACTTTCACCATGTCAAGATTTTTACAACTGTATACCTCCTTCACACACATTTACACAGAATCGCATATGCAACTGGAGTACATGACCATTGCCCTGTGCTCTCTGCAAAGAGGCCAATGATTGGATGACCATGTATTCTGGACAGAATTTCTGTCAGGAAAAGCTAGAAACTCACACTGCCTTCAGCCCCAACTCCCGAATTCTGGATCCATTACAAACAACTAGCGGCTCAATTCAAAATATGCACCATACAAGAGTAATGCGCAAGAGGGAAAAAGGACAGAAACACAATATCCTGGAAATAGCTAACATTCTTAGGTCATGATAGATTAAATAAAACACGTGTAATATAAACAGAAACTAAATCGATTACATGGATTACCTTAACACTTTTTACATTCGTTGTTCAAACATCGATCAGTGTTTTTCCCGCTATAGTTAAGAACATGAATTAGGGCCCAGTAGAGACCAATTTCAATGTCAGTTTTTAATTGTTAGCAGCTCTGAGACCCAGGGGGACTCGGTCCTGCACCCCAATTAGAGGTGGGTGGGCCAGCAAATGAACAAGGAGAGGTGAGTCAGAGCCAAGGGTCTGGCTCGGCTATAAGAGCTCATGCAGGAGCCGAGCCCTGGTAAAACATGCAATAAACGCATGCAAAACTATGATAAAGTTGCTTCAATTTTTTTTTTTTTAAAGCGTCTTTGTGTACCATATGGTAGCATTTCACCTTAGTTCATCAGCTTACATCACTCTGCATTGAGGGGTATTTATTAAAAGCAATTGTTTTTAAATATGAACTTAGAAACGTTTTCGTAATTTAAATCACTGTTTAATGCTTTGTCTTTCATTCTTGGTCCAGGGCGTTAAACAGTAGGTGGCAAGCAGAAGCCACATGAAGGCTCCGCTCGTTTTGGGCTCCACAGTCTCACAGGGCCTCGAGCCGACCACAGCCAAGCATCTGGCTCGAGCCTGGCTCGAGCGTTCAGTGGCTCGCCCATCTCTAACTGCAATGAAGTGGAGAGAGGTTGTGAGGGATAACGATGACAAGCTGGTGAAAGAGGAGAAAGTGACGGGGAACAGAGGGAAAGCGTACAGGGTTTTAGAGAGGGAAAATGACGAGAAAAGTGAATTGAGTGAAAAGGGCTTAAGGAAATGAGAGGGTCAAAAAAGGAAGGGGTGATGGGGAAGAATATGGGATGGTGGGTGGAGAGTTAATGGGGAAAGATAGGTGTGAGTTGTAAGAGGACGATGTGGAGCGTTGGAAGAGAGAAGTAAAAGTGATGGAATACAGAGACGGTTGAAGAGAGTGAGAGGGGTGGAGGTGAGGGGGAGATGGAGAGGAGAACCTATTATACATGAGGTGGGAGGAGTGTGTGAAGGCAGTGGGGGCGAGTGAATGATAGTCTCAGATGGGTGGAGAGTTAGAGGGGAGTGAGGACATGTACAGGGGAGCCCGAGGGAGGGGGCAAAGAGGAGGAGACTATCCTGCTTCTAGTTGCAGTGCAGAGAGGCGCACGGGCACTTTGTGAAGACTTTCTCCTCCCTGGAAACACCATGCGCTTCACTGGCAGCCCGGCTACCCCGTGGCCATCTGCCGACCCCCTGCTCACCCGCTGGAACTCCAGCCTGACGGGGGCCCCGAGCTCCCCCGGCCTGGCCAGCTCAAGCCTGCCCCCCACCTCGCCCAGCACTAACTCATCGGACCTGCTGGACCGCGACGAGGCGCTGGCGCGTGTGGAGGTGGCCGTGCTGGCGCTCATCTTCGTGGCTGCCGTGGTGGGCAACGGCTGCGTGCTCCTGGCACTGCAGCGCAGCCGGCGCAAGTCCTCGCGGATGCACCTCTTCATCCGCCACCTCAGCCTCGCCGACCTGGTGGTGGCGCTCTTCCAGGTGCTGCCCCAGCTCTGCTGGGAGGTGACCTACCGCTTCCGCGGCACGGACGCCCTCTGCCGGGTGGTGAAGCATCTGCAGGTCTTCGGCATGTTCGCTTCAGCCTACATGCTGGTGGCTATGACTGCCGACCGGTACATAGCCGTGTGCCACCCGCTGAAGACGCTGCAGCAGCCTGGCAGGCGCTCGCACGCCATGATCGGCAGCGCCTGGGCGCTCAGCCTGCTGCTCAGCACGCCCCAGTATGCCATCTTCTCCATGCGCGAGGTGCGCAGCGGCTCGCAGGTCTACGACTGCTGGGCCGACTTCATCGAGCCCTGGGGGGCCAGGGCTTACGTGACGTGGATCGCGGTCAGCATCTTCGTGGTGCCAGTCCTCATCCTGGCTGCCTGCTATGGCTTCATCTGCTACATCATCTGGACCAACATACGTGGCAAGACGCGGCCGTCCAACGGCGGGACCCAGCTCCTCTCCACCTCGGCCGTCAGCAGCGTGAAGACCATCTCCAGGGCCAAGATCCGCACCGTCAAGATGACCTTCGTCATTGTGTCCGCCTACGTCCTCTGCTGGGCGCCCTTCTTCACCGTGCAGACCTGGTCCGTCTGGGATAAGAACTTCATGTGGATCGGTAGGTGCCACAGGCCGCCAGGGAGCGTCCGCGGGAGAGTACCTACTTGGCAAAGTATATATTGGGGTTACTTCTCCCAGGGTCCTGTCAGGGCGAGGGGACATTCTTGCAAACTAGCGCAGTGTCAGACATGTTACACTCTTAGAAATGGGCGCTATCTGGGAAAACTAGCAATTTCACATTGGTAATTCGTGAAAGGGGGAGTTCTCTACAAAGTATCAGTTTCACATTTGTATCCCACGTGAGAGTTGGACCTCGGGCAAAATGGGGCAGCATCAGGCACGCATTTACCACGACCTTCGGGGCAGTGATAGGAGCATTATATGTAAACTAGCGCTGTTTCATACTTGTATCCCTGGTGCGCAGGGAAGGGATTTTCCGCACCAGCACAGTGTCCCGCCTGTAACCCACGTGAAAGGAGGCATTTTACGCAAACTAGTAGTTGCACTCCTGTTACTCTGGCGAGAGGGCCAGGCCAGACTTTGAAACTAGCTTGGTTTACACCGGTAACCCGTGAGAAAGGAGACTCTCTCCGCAAACTAGCCATTTCACATCAGGCAGTTCGGTGGGAAGGGGCATTCTCTCCAACTCGCAGCTTCACACCTGCGTGAGAGGGACATTATCTGCAAGGAAGATGTTCCACACTTGTAACCCATGTTGGGGAGGCGTTCTCGGAACACTAGCAGCTTCCACCTGTAACCCATATGAGCAGGAAGGGGCTTCTCTACAAGCTAGCAGAGTTTCCCACCTGCAGCTTTTCTGGGAGTTTACGTGTTGTGCAGATTAGTGCAGTTTCACCCCTGTACTCCATGTGATAGAGGGCTTCGCTGCAGAAGGGCACTGCTTCTTGGGAAACAGCCTTTACAACGCGGGCAGAGCCGCGCGTGCCATTTTCCCGCAAGCTCAACCATGCATGCCTTAACCACGCATATGTGTGGTTAAGCCAGTGTGCGGTTAGATGGTGGCATGGGCGGGCCCAGGAACAGGAAGGATCAGGAGAGGATGCAGTGAGCTAAGTGGGGCTCGAGCTGGGTTTTGGGTGGGAGTCGGGGGCAGTTTTTAAGTGTTGGAGTAGTTTTTAGGGCTCGGGGGTCGCAGTCGTTTTTAGGGCTCAGGGTGGGTCATGTAGTGTTAAGGCCTGGGGGGGGGTCAGGGTAGTGTTTAGGTCTCAGGGGGGTAGTGTTTAGAGTCGGGGTAGTTTTTAGGGCTCGGGGGGTCAGATAGTGTTTAGGGGTCGGGGTAGTGTTTAGGGCTCAGGGAGGTCAGGTAGTGTTTAGGGCTTGGGGGTCAGGGTAGTGTTTAGGGCTCTGGGGTTGGGGTAGTGTTTAGGGCTCAGGGAGGGTTTGGGTAGTTTTTAGAGCTCAGGGCAGGGGGCTCGAGGTATGATCATTATCACACATTCCTTTACCAGTCATGCCTTTACCACAAAATTACGTGGTAAAGGCATGCATGGTAAAGGAATGCATTGTTTAGACGCATTTGTTGTTGGGGACGCGTAGTAAAGGCACGCGTGGTTTAGCCATGCGTGCCTCAGTCATACAACCCTCCTTCTCACCTGTGTCCTATCACTTAGAGCCTTTAAGATCGGGCATTCTCTTCAGTTAGTTTAACACCCACGTCCCATCAATGAGGGCAGCCTGCACACGAGTAACACAACATGTGGTTGAGGATATTTTTTGCAACCTATCGAAGTTTGAGACTTGTATCCCTTTTGAGAGAGGACATTCTCTTCAAACGAAAACTGTTTCATGCCTGTGTCCAATCAAGGAGGGACTGACAGGCGGTTACATTCTTGGCAAACTAGAACAGTTCATGCCTGTGTCAAGATACGGACAAAGTGGGCAGTTGCCCAGTGCCACCACCTTCTGTGGGGCACCCTGGTAAAGTGAATGGGACCGTCAAAATTCCTGCCATTATAACACTGCGCTTGACAACCAGCTTCTTTTAATATTTTAACTGCTGACCCCAATTCACAAAAACCTACCATATATTTACTAAGATTACTAAGGGCAAAGTCATGCGAAGTGACGCAAAGCAGTGCAAACTCTTGCAAGGGTATTTACTCTCCAGCACAACAAGTATTTTGCAATGCAAAGGCACCATTTTCTCATCACAAATAGTGCTTTGCACATCTTTGAATCACTTGGCACCGAGGGGGCATTACATGGATGTAACTTGTACAGATTAGCACAAGCACGCACATTTTTGAATGCTAAACCCCATCTACTAAGATAGCCAGACTGGGCTTTACGTTAGAAGAATAAGACCTCCTTGAAGCAGAACCCAACACGGAGAAATGTTATAATTTCTCCAAACATTCCACACATTGAAGTGTGCTGCACTATACAACACATGTACAATGTGTGGAATGATTAAGAATTGTCTAGACATAGGATGTTGTACTGAAAAGGTATGCTTCCTGTACAAATCCTATGCTAGACAGCACATGCACACCTCTGCACCATGGTGTAAAGTTTTCGCCTCGCAGTAGGAAGACTATTTGTACACCAGTGCAGAGATAGTGAGCAGCAACAGTCCGTTTTGATTAAATATGGCTCTACATTGCGCTAAAAAAGAATAAATCTGCCCCTTGGTGTGCATGCCTGGCCTACCCAGCCTTAACTGTTACACTCTTAGGCAGCGGGTTGGGAATTAATTAGAAAAACAATCTTTCTGCATCATTTTCTCTCCCTACTTCACCCCACCCCTTCTATCTCCCTCCTCCCTCTCTCTCCTTCTCTATGTACCTTAATGCACTACCTCAGCTCTCTCTACCTCACCTTTGTCTATCTCACTCATATACCCAAAACACCTCACTCATCTTCATCTCTCTCTACCTCTCTCATGACCGTGCCCCCCTCTCTTTCACTCTCTGTGCCTACATCTATATTTATCACTCTTGGTCGCTTTTCACTACCTCAGCTCTCTATACCTCATCCAGTGCTTAATTTGAGCCGGTGGTTGCTGGTGCTCGGCACTGGCACTTAACTGTCAACACCAGTGCTTGTGGCAGTCTGCCACATGGCGGCGCTGTCTGGATAATTTAGAGATGACAACAACAGTTAATTATTAATTCAATATACATTAAAAATTACTATTACCTTCCGCTCAAGCCATTCTTATAGCTTTGGGGGCCTGAAATAGTCTGAATTGTCACGCATGTAGGAGTGTAATGGTTAGTAGTGGTGTTGGTTCTATAATTGGCTTTGTTGGCAGGGGCAATGGGTGGTGCAAGATGCAGTGGCCTCCTGACACTTTCTTTTTACAAATTAAGCACTGACCTCATCCCTCTCTCAGTACTTCCGTGCTCTTTATCCACCTGAGCTCTTTGCATCTCTCGTCCATCTAGTTCACTTTTCACACAACCTCATCTTCATCTTTACCTCGTGTCTCTACTACCTACCCTCCCTCTACTGCTCTCCCAGCCCTTTCTCTACCTCACCACTCCCCTTCACATTTCTGTCTCATTCCCCTCTCTATCTCCCATCTCCCTCACTACCTCACATCTTTCGTTCCCACTGCTATCTCTCTCACTACCTTAGCTCTCAATTTACCTCACCATCAGTTCGCTGTCTTACAATTCCACCTCCCCTTTCTCTCATTCTCCCTCTGTTACATTTTCTCCACCTCTGTAGATACCCCACTCCTTTCTGGCTACCTCTATTTCTCTACTTGTACCTCTTTAACTCTATCATCACTTCCTCTCTCTCTGAAACACATATCTCTTTCTGGACCTCCTTCTCCATTTTTAACTCACTCCTTTCACCTCAACTATTTCTCTCAATCTCTTTATTTATAGATCTGCCTACCTCACCATTTCTTTAACTCACAACTCTCTCTCTATATACACGTCACCTCTTTTTTTCTGTTTGCCTATGTATCTCAACTTCCTCTTTTCACTCTAAACCTCATTTCTTTTTCCTTCCTCCACCCCTCTCTCTGCCTTTCTCTCATCCACTGACCTGTTCTTCTATTCCTCTTTTCGTTTTGCTTCCTCCCCACCTTGCCTCTTTTTGATTTTCCGGAAGTCTCTCTATCTCTACCTCTCGCTACCTTTAACTCTCTCCGATTCACCTCTTTATCTTTATTATCTTTCTCTTCCTCATCCCTTGGAGTTCTGTACGCCTCTATCTTTCTCTGCATTTTTTTCTCCCTATCGCTCTCTTTCTCTACCTCCCTACTACACTCACACACCTCACATATTTCTGTCTTTCTCTGCCTACATTTTCCTTGTTATACTTCTCTTTCTCTTTTTCTTTTCGCTACCTCACCTTTCTCTATTTATTTTTTTCTCCCCCACCCCCCATATCTTTCCACGTCATCTCTGGCACTATCCCCTTCCCCCTATATTTCACAACTCTTGAATAATGTTCTCTTTATGTCTTTGGCCATCTCCTGTAACCAGTCCCATCCAATGTCTCGTACTCAGCATAGTCGCAGGTAACGGTATAGCCAGAGAAGTATACACACATAAAGAGGAAAGGAGGGACAAGGCAGGGGAAGAGAAATTATGAGAAACTTATTAGATTTTAACCAATGGAATTGGAAACCCATCAGAGCAGCTCTTTGATTTTCACTGTAGCAGCAAGAACACCAGTGAAGGGAGCTACATTTATGATTACAAATATTCAGCATGTAAAGGTCCAATTTTACGTTTTATGTGATTACATCGTACTTTAATATTATGTACTAGTCCACTAAACATTTAAAAAGTCACCCTTAGCATGTTTTCCTTCAATGAGAGTAGCAAACTGATTGGAAAATTAATTTCACATTAAATGTTGATGTAGCAAGTAAAAAAAACTAGATGCAGACTAAAAAACAAATGGGTTTATCAATGTTTGTTCAACGTTCTCTAGGGGTCTTTGACTGGCGGTCACTAGGAGGCTTGAGCTTTCGCTTTGTTTGTGTGCCCCTCGTTTCTGAAGGTTTAACATCTATTGCAACATTATTTGGCAATGAGAGAGCTTGAAAAAAAGGTCTAATACCTTTAAAGTTGTGGCAAGCAGGGGCCCCCAAAATATATATTGACAAATGCCCCATAAACCCTTAAGATGTCATTGTCTCTGAGGACCCCCACGAATGTACATTATCTGAAAAATAAATTCGGTGTAAAATACCTATGCTAGAGGGCACATTCTCTGCAAACTATGCCTATTAGCATCACTAATAAACCTTGTATACTACCCATCCGGGACAATCCAGGAACCCTGTCATGGATGGGGAGTTCCCTATTTGCTCGATCCTTTTCTCTTGACCAATTTTGGGCCTGTGAGAGGGCATATTCTGTGACAGATGTGGTCAATATTATTATGTACCCTGGAGTGCTATCGGTTAGTGCCTGTGGAGGACCATTTGTAATCTGCTCCATGTGTTATCATTTCAAAGCTGACCTATCAGTGAGAGTCTGCTGTAGGGCACCTCTCACGAAAACTGTCTGTTTGCAATAGCGACGCATACAATATTTATGCAATTTATAGATTATGTAAATAACAGATGTTACTATCACACATTTTAATGGTTGTCCTCAAATCTTATCTTTTTTATTACTACACCAGAGTGTGCATAGAAACATTCCCTGGAAACGAATTACCTATTATTATGCTAAGGTGTCTCATTAATGATCCTATAGAAAGACTATTTTCCTTGTGCATACCCATGGGCCAACTACAAATGGATTCTACTAGGTCCAGTGACAGACACTTGGATTTTTAGGCATTCATTTAAGTGCTGCCAAGAGCATTCCAGTTGATTCCGGCTGGAAATGTGTTCCCGATTTTTAATGTTGGCTATTCCTTCACGTGATGCGTTTGTTTACTGAGTAGAGTTTCCCTTGTCTTCTTCCCTTGGGCCACTGCCCAAAAACTCAACAACTTCAGACGGATCCAACAGAAAACATTTGGAACTGACCACGTGGAATTTCCCACAGGGCCTCCTGTAAGCAGCATAATTACTATTATTATACTAATTTTAGTAGTAGTTGTAGTGTTATTATTTATTAGCCCTTATCCCACTGTGGATTTCATATAATGGAACCGACATTTCCCCTTCAATCTATCCCCTCCTTATGTTTTTTTAACCTGGTTCCGACGAGTGAGTCCCCAAAACCATTTTTGCTTTTTTTCCCTGGTACTATGAAAATACAAATTTGTTCACCCTATGGCCCAGCAGTCCTTTCCTTTCAAAGGCATTGGTGCTCTCTTCCCCACCTTCTCTTTCTCTCTCTCCGTTGCTTTTTCCATCTCCTCTAGGCTCTTTGGTTTGTCAGTCCTTGCTTCTCTCCCCTTACTTTTTGTCTCTCATCTCTATCTCTCTTCTGCCTCCTAGAGTCACCTGCTTTCTATGTCTTCTAGCCCTCTCATCTCTATATAGACTCGGTCTCTTTTGCTTTCACCCCTCTCACCTTCTCCTCTTCCTTTTCCTATCTTCTCTCTTTCTACTCTACCCCTCTTTCCTATCTGCCTCCCCTTTCTCTGATCTTTTTCTCTCTTTGTCTTTCTGCCTGCCTCTCTCTCCCTCGCCTCTCTCTCCTATTTCCTTCTCAGTCCCCTCTCGCCTCACCTCTTTCTCCTCACTCTATCACACCTTCTCCTTCCTTCTCTCTCCTCTCACCACCATGAGAGAGAGCTCATCTTCGGATGAACTATTGTTGTTTTATTGAACGTGTCTCGACAAAGTTGCTTATTTATCAGTCTTGTTTTTATGCCACAACGCCAGAGAGTCCCTTCTGAGCGCTGTTTGTGTCATAGCTGAGTGTTATAAACCATGGCTTAGGAATATCTTGCCTACATTAACCTAACCTGAAGATGTAACATCCAATTACAATTTAACCCGCTTGGCTGACAATCTGTGATCTTTGGCAAATTAATATATAATCTTCCTATACAATCTACCTCTACCACCATCCTCTTATCTGTCAAGATGGGGAGTGACTCAAAACCAGTTTAGCTCAAAGTTAGCTCCCTGTGTTCATCAGATCAACGACTAGAGAAATAGGTTGTTCAAACTCATAAACAGTTTATTAATGAGTGATTGTGTAAGTTAACAAGTGCTACAGGAATGACTATCTAATTTAGTGAAAGTGCAGTCAAAAGTGGTACAGTGAATGAGTGAGCGAATGAGTAGGAACGCCTGTCAGGGCCGTCTTAACGGCATTATAGGCCCCCGGGCAAAGCAGTGCACTGGGCCCTGCCTACACAACCACTCACAGGAATAAAATAAAAAAAAGAACAGAAAAATAGTGTTAAATTCTGGTCTGCTTGGGGGCCCTATGAGGGTGGGGCCCTCGGGTAGCTGCCCAGCGTGCCCATGCGTTAAGGCAGCACTGACGCCTGTTATTGAAAGCATGAAGAAGTAGGTTGATTCATTAATATGTTAGTGAATTTATGAGTTACTGCATGAGTAAAGTATTTAAAGATTAAACCCAAAGAATGAATGTATGAATGAACAGGTGGTGAGTAAATGCGCATTGATGAACGAGTAATCGAACGAAGTACATTGATGATTGAGTGAATATGAGTACACTAGTTATTAAGTGAAGTGGTGAGTGTCAGTGGATAAGCAAGTGCATGAATGAGTGAGTGGATGAGTAGGTTAGAGATGTACACAGCATAAGATGCCCAAGAAGAAATGTTGTGGGAATGAATTTTTCAGGGGGCTATAATTCTGCTGAGTAATTAGGGAAATATGACTAGGGACGGCCCAGCAATCACATTTCAGTGATAAAGGTCAGGAGCTGGAGATTTTTGTGCGTGAACATGCCACTAATAACTGATGACAGTTCGCAATATGAGCAGATTGTTTGCAAGCTCGTAAGTGAAATGCAAGGAAAGGGAAATTGGTGTCAATAGAAGAGTGGGCAAAACAAGCGATGTGACCATATAGCATCGTCACTTTGTGGGTATGCCCAAATTCTTACATTGCTTTTCGCATAGGAAAGGGTTTGGAACACCCCCATATATGGGGGTGGTAAATGTTCACAAGGAAAATACAAATAGTTTTCCATGTAAAGGGCAAAAAATGTCACATTTTACGCTTGCACTTACAACAAGCCTACAGAATTTCTGTATTGTGGATGACACACAGGCCTAGGACCGACAGACAGACTTACAAAAAAAAGTATAAAATTTAAATTTCTATGAAATACACCACAGGTTTTTCTGAGTCAGGTAAAAGTCATAAATCTCAAGGACTTGCCGAATTCTGAATTCTTTCCTACAGAGAATACCTTTTTCCACAAACATTTCTAAGCATGTTTGCAGATTTTCATATAATTTGTCAGACAATTCGCCATTTCCTATCAATACGATCATTTAAGGCAAATTCTATAGTATTTCATCACTTATTTATTTTTGTAGTTTTCTAAAGTGTGGCCAGACCCTGAATGCACCAGAACTCCATAGAGAGGGAAAATACTGCCAAGGGCTATTGTCGCAGGTTACGAGAAGGAGGCCATGTAAGCCAGAAGACCTTGTCATGGATTACTTTGAAAACAGAAGGATCTGTGGGATAATGTTCTGAGTGACAGATTGTCATTATTATTATATCAGTGTGTTCCCATCACACTTATGTCATGTGTCGCCATAGACATAGATTCACCAAAATCTCTGTGGTAGTGGAAGTGATGTCAGAAACCCATTAATCCCTTATCGTGTGAGTACTGTCCGCTTCCCTCCCCTCACCACCCTCCCCCCACCACCAGACTCCTATTTGTGCTGGGAGGCTCAGGTAAGGGCAAAAGGTGGAAACTAGAGAATTAAAACTTGGCTCTAAGGGACCTCTTTATACATTCACTTCCTTGCTGCTGCCTTTTTTACCCTTGAGACCAGAGGCAGAAACTGCAGCACCACAAGTATCAAAGGGCCTTCCAAAGGGGACACCGGCAGTGCTTTATTTGAGCCGGTGGTTTCCGGTGCTCGGCACCGGCACTTGATTGTCAACACCAGGGCTTGTGAAAGTCTGCCACAAGGTGGCGCTGTCTGGCTAATTTAGAGATGACCACAACAACAGTTAATTATTAATTCAATATACATTAAAAAAGACTATTACCTGCCGCTCAAGCCATTCCTATAGCCTTGGGGGCCTGAAATAGACTGAATTGTCACACTTGTTGGAGTGTGATAGTTAGTAGACATGTTGTTACTGTCATTGGCAGCATAGCAGGGGAAATGTGTGGTGCAAGCGGTAGTGGCCTCCTGACGAGAGCCCTGGCACAAATTTATTTTACAAATTAAGCACTGGCACACCAGCACCCATAGTTGACACCCAGTGATGTTAGAATTTCTTGGATGGCTTGGATCAGTTAAACCATCAAAGTTACCAGCACCTACTGGAAACTGGGAGAAGGAGGTGAGATGATTAAGGAGTGAGCACAACCAGCCCTGATATACATGTTCTCCAATGACCTTAATATTCAGCCCTTTTCTTGCTTCTTTGTGAAACATGTGTCGGAGGCCTACCCTACAGCATAGGAGCAGGCAGTTACTCCCTCAGACCAACATGGCCCTGATAAGATCAACTGTCAAATTTGCACACTAAACGGCATTTTGTTAATACCTAATATGCAAACCAGAACACAATGATGACTCGTATATATAGGCATCGAAATGCGCACCAAGTCTAGCAGTTTGTTTGTCTTTGACTTTGCTATGACTCTTATCTTTTCTTGTATTTTTAGCAGGAATACTTAAAGCTTTCTTCAAAAAATACTTGCAACGTTTGTCATTATGAAAACAGGCGACATCCAAGAATTTAGAGAACGAGGGTATTACCTCACACCGCATGATCCTCCCTTATTGGGTGGGGGTGGGGGGCTGGAGTTAATGATGTCCCCAGACATCCTGAAGCTAAATATTCACCAATTAGCTCAAGTTAATGTCTGATTGTATAACTTGATATAGAGACCGCATGCCGGTACTGTGAGGAGACGATCTCGCAGATCTCGGACATATATGGGTACCTATGTAAGTGCTGAGATTCTCAGCACTTACATAGGTAGCCCATACATTTGTGTTTTTGTGGACTATGGTTTTCTGAAGAACTATGAGTTTCTCCTGAAGCTGATTCCAGGCTTGCTTGCACTGGCGCATCCTGTTTGCGCAGCTCATCCTACTAGGCTTTCTACGCACTCATCTGCAAGGCTGTTGTGTGTCCGAGTGCAGTTTATGGCCTCCATTTTGTAATGAAATCCTCAGAGGCCAGTGCGAAGTTTTGCTCAAATTTACATTTGGTCACGGCAATGCGAGGAATGGCCAAAGAGCTGTAAAATAACAGGCGAGGGCTGTCATATCAGCTCTCGCTGTAACCCTTCCAAAATGTTCCCAAGCAACGGCAGTATATCATGCAGGGACCGAGTCCAACTCCATGTCAAGTGGCTTGTTGTTGTTGCTGTTATAAATAATCCTATTCGGTGAGGGTTCAGATTCACTTCGTTGGTCAACTTTACGCTAAGCATGAAATAAAAAAATATCACACACATTCCTATGCATGCTCCTTTTATTCTTTTAATATTTTCTGTTTTTTAAGATACTATGAGGCTCCAAGCCATACCGGAGCACTGCATTTAATATACAGACTCTAAAATTGGAAATAGAAACAACCTGTCAAATTCAGACCAACAAACAGCAAGGATGACACACTTAGTACAATCTCTTGCACGCGCACACACACACACATAGAGGTATCATTGTATAAATATATGTCCACACAGTAAGTTCACTCACGCATTCATCTTAAACGTGACAATGAATTCAAGTATATATGTACTCTCAAAGGTACTTACATACTGAAAGTATACATCTATGCACATGGATCAATGAATATTTACACATATAGTAAATGTATACATCTACACACACATAAATTGATACATGGTTGCATAAGCAAATACATACATACATATATATATATAGTCACTATATATATATATGTTCACTATAAATATTCAATATATATATTCACTATATATATTCAATATATATATTCACTGAAAAAAACAAAAGTGAAGGTTAAGGTATAGTTAGGGCAAAATGTTAGTAAAAACATAACATTTTAGACTTTAAAAAAGACTTGAAATTTACCAGTTATAGTTAACTGAAGTAACTATCACTCGCACCATAGTCATGAACAGTGTTGTCGTCAATTATGTCGTTTCAGATGTCATCTGTGATGTTATCGATGATGTAATAGAATATGTCATGTGTAATGTAAAATGTGAAGTCATAAGCAGTGCATGATGAGGGTGTGAGTTATAGGTGCTTCAGTTAGCTATAACTGGTGAATTTCTATGTTTTTTGGAGTTTATATATATAATATATATAATAATATAATATAACATATAATAGATGCATGCGTAAGTACATACATATACATTAAAAAAAAGAATATACACATTCTTAAATGTGTCTATATACATTTACATAGTTCACAAGTACATACATACATAGGACATTTTTGAAGCACACATTTAAAACATCTGTGAATTCATTCTGCACACTACTAGAGAGAGATCAGGGATAATTTGAACAGAGAACACCCTCAACATAGTACATCGTGTCATACTTAACAGAGTTCTGGTTTGGCATATTATCATGACATCCATTTAACATTACTAAATCATTAAAAGGGATTTTAAATTACAATTCTTTTGAGACCAAACATGACATTTCTACCTGTTCCCAATCAAAAGTAAGGACTTATGAAATGTGATAATGTAACCAAGTGTTATCCTATGGGAGATGTAGGCCTCACAGTAGTGAAAAACGAATTCGGATGTTTACACTGCACCTTGCCATATGAGCTGTTTAGTACCTACCATAGGGGTGACATATGTATTAAAAAGGGAGGTTTAGGCATGGCAAAAGGTTTATTTCGTCAGGTCGCATTAGCATTTTAAAACTGCACACAGGCTGCAATGGCAGGCCCGAGACATGTTTTCAAGGGTTACTTAAGCAGATGGTACAATAAGTGCTGCAGCACCACTAGTAGCATTTAATTTACAGGCCTTGAGTACATGTTGTACCACTGTAATAGGGACTTATAAGTAAATTAAATGTGCCAATTAGCTGTAGGCCAATTTTACCATGCTTAAAGAGAGAGCGCAAGCACTTTAGCACTGGCTAGTCCTAATGCGAACAAAAAGAAATCCAGAAAACTTGAGAGGCGAAGGCAAAAAGTTTGGAAGTGACCCTGCAGAGAGGGCCATGTCCAATAAATACACATGCAGATTGTCAAATGCACAAATTGTACTAGCTTTATCTTGCAACTGTTAGAATTGAAAAATGATGCTGTGTCATGTTCACATATATTCTATACATGCTCATTATTTCAATAAAGGCTGTGTTTCCTGAGCACTCATTTTGTCTAGCAGCCTTTTGAATTCTGCAGTGAGAAGTGGTAGAGACAGTGTCATTCTACTCTTTTGTCTCCTTTTAGACTCTGAGAACACCGCAGTCACCGTCACGTCCTTGCTGGCCAGTCTAAACAGCTGCTGCAACCCCTGGATATACATGTTCTTCAGTGGGCACCTTTTTCAAGACTTCATCCAAAGTTTCATTTGTTGGCGGAAGATGCAACATAACACCCAGAAGGAGGACTCGGACAGCAGCTGCCGGCGGCAGACTTCTTTTACCAGGATTAATAACCGTAGTCCAACCAACAGCATGGAAGCATGGAAGGAGTCCCCCAAGTCCATCCGCTCCACCAGGTTCCTTCCCATTCAGACTTGATGCCACGACCCCACATGGGCCAGCACCGAAGGGCAAGTGGACTGGACTACAAGACCTGGATGCAGCCAGGCGTGCAGAAGACCACACTCAAATGTACTGTGAAGGGAAAATGGCAGGACCATTTTTCGAAGGAATGATGCTAAGAAACTATGGCCTCTGTAATAAGCAACTCAGTTTGAGAATTTGTGTCCATGCTACCAGCTGAACACGCTTCAGAGTGATAGGGAGCTGCTGCTGCATCAATGGGAAATGTGCACACTAAAATGTGAGTTTCTCTTATAAGATGCCCACTGTTGGTTCTAGTCTGGTATTTGTGTCTCAGAAGACTGGGAACTCTTCTGGGCACAGTGTTTGGGTCACATTAGTGCTATTTCACAATATCTTAAGCGGTCAAAGTATGGGAGCAAGAGACGGGGAACATCTGTTCAAGAGGCTGCTTGAAAAGGACCAAAGACCCCATCAACCCTCAATGTGAAGAAGCGCAGGCCGCAGCAGGGCAGAATTAAGAATATCCTGCAATCTTTTTTCTGTTTTAGAAGGCAGCTGTACAGCACGACGTTTTTTGTAAACTCTTACCCATTAATTGGGAAGGAAAACATGGAATGTAGGGAACTTCTCCAAAGAATAATCATCAGCCTGTTATTTGTAAACCAATGTCAGTGTTATTTATGGTTCTTTGAATATTAATATATGTATCGCTCACAACTGTCCTCATCCTCTGCACACAAAGCATTTATACAGACATCACAATGTGTCTTGATAGCTAAGTAGATGATAAATGTGTCAAAATCTGTACCGTCGATCTTCCTCGAAGCACCGAACAAAAGCTCTTTCTCTGATTTTTCATGTATTTAACACATTTATTAAAAATACTGCCTATGAAGCATATACAAAGATGGGTAATTATCTAATTGTCTTCTTTTTGACAGTTTCTATCTAGCTGAATGAGACTGTTCTCCGTCCCGGATTGATACAATGAGCACTAGTTGGAGAAAAGCGCTGGAAATGGTTCGTTTGTGGCGTGAACTGTATAAATGAACAGTGGGTTACAGCAACTTTAAATCACACTGAGTCAAACCATCCCACCTCCATGACCCTCACAGATGCACTTAGCGACAAAAGATCCCAGCACTTTTATACACACTCTCATTGTGAACTTCCAAATGTTGCGATACACACTCTTGATAAAACATCCCCACTCCACGGCCGGGACCCTTAGTCCTAGTGCCCCTACACTGTGATGCAGTCTTCGTCAAAATAGTGCAATGTTGTGGTACCCGCAATGGCAAAGCATCCCGGCTCTCAGTCCAGACAGTGCAGCTCTATAATAAACGCTCAGTCAAACCATCTGTCAGGTCACTTCTCTGGGCTTGCACAATGCAAAGGGAGACAGGCAAACTTTGTAACAGGTATTGACGCAGTCCCTGGAAATGAAGAAACCAGATACTACTGCAAACTCACTGACATGCCAAGGGCCACATTTTTAGGCTTTGACTTCCTGGAGATAGTGGGGGTCAACCGTCAAGGCCTACTGTTGCAGGTTGGCGCGTGCGTTCAAAATCTAGTTAGCGCAAGTATGATCCACAATAATTTGTCCAAGCAATGTTATACTGTTTATTAAAAGGAATATGACTTTTGTTGCTTATAGTAAGCATATATAATCAGTAACTTTAAGAGGGTCTATAGCATAAAGCTCACTAGGGGGTTCTACGAGTCAGTATATTCAACTGTCTATGCTGAAAGCTGGGATGAAGGAAATCAGGATTAGAATTCTATATGAATTTAACCTAAGATTTATTGAACTGGTGCAATTGTTTCTTACTGTTCGTAGTTTGTTACGAGAGTTCAGAGTCAAGGTGCAGAGGCGAGGATAGAGCAAGCAGCGACACAGTTCCTCAAGGATGGGAGCAGGCCAGGTTGTGGTGGTCAGTCGTTGACGCTGTGAGCATTCGTGCTGTGTGGGTAAGTTTCAGGTAAAACGGACCTGCATCCCACTACCTGACTCACATTCCACCAGATATTAGTAGTGACACAGCCTGGGCGTGGTGACAGTAGTCACCCACAGCAGTAAGAGCTCCTTTTGACTGTACCCCTAAACCCTAACAGAGCTCATCACTTTGATAGAGAGCAATGTCATAATCACGTAAAGCACTGTCAAGAAAATCATGACATGAATCTCATTTTTTAAAAACTCTTTTTATTTGTGTTTAAGTTAAGGTCAATTAGTCCACATTGCCTGCAACAAAGCAAAGTGGGATCGCAGTCCCAAGGATAGTCAGAGAGAATTAAGCAAGGGTTGGTGCAGAGTTGCCGAAATCAGATTGCCACAAATGTGGGGGGTGCAGTCAGTCAAGTAATTCCGGGAACTACAAGTAATTTTTGCATATCAACCGTTAACTGTATAAATAGCCATGCAATGCATCAAAGAGGTCAGACAAGCACCACAAGAGTTGACCATACATATCTTTGGAGTAAATTAGAAGAAATTCTAATATATAAGAACAAAAACAACAAAAACAGCTGGAGCCCGTATTTTCAAATCACAACAATCTCCCCCATTGCACACTATGCAGCAGAATACAACATCGCGACAATAGTATACCAGGGCTAAGCAAGATCTAAACTAATTCTTAGGAGAGAAGTCATACCCAAGTGACTGTCACCGGCCATGGTACAAGTCTGTCATCCCCTATGGCGTCACCAGGAGCCTCACGAATCAGGGGCATCCCCACCCTCCCTATGCAGAAACCTTCTAAGATCAGACAACATCGTATCCCAGCTGGTAGCTAAGACATTTTTGCACAGTCCCATAGTATCCTCTCTCCGCAGTGCCACCCCTTCTGCCTGCACCCACACCAGGCAAGACTGTGTCCTCCCTCTAGAGATGGGGTTTCTGGGGATTTTCACCGCCTGGTGATAAGACGTTTAGCCGTCAAGAAGCCCAGGTTGAGGAACCTGGAGGTTGCTCTATATTCCATAGTCCTAGGGAACAAGCCCAATATACAGGGCTCCCAAGTCTGCAATTTGGGGCGTGCCGTGTATGCCGTCAGCGGCCAAACCGCCTATCTTGACATGGATCTCATGCACCAGAAAACCTACTACACTGGTGAAAAGGGCGAGCAGCCTGTCACGTGGACACTGCTCCCATGACTTTTGATCCTACAAGATCCCTATGCTGTGATAAACGCTTACCCAAAACATCCCAACTTCGTGACACGCCCAACACATGAACCGTCCCTGCAATGTGTTAACCCTCTCCCAGTGGCTCGTGTAGACTCACAGTGCAGCGACACATGCACACTCAGTAATCATTGTCCCAGTCACTGATTTAAGTTCTCAGCATAAGATGCACAGTTGCACACTGACAGTAGTCGGTTTGTCGTCTCTGAACCTCCAGAGTGTGGTCTCCCCCCTCTATGATCTTTACACAAACATGCCTTGGTTCCTATGGAGCAAAACATTAATTTGGCCTCTTTCACGCTCCAAGAGTTGGGCTCACACAGTTCCATGATGTGCAATAGTCCTGTGCACGTTTCTCGTCCAAACCAGATGTCATTGATCAAAACCTACGGGTGTTGCCAACTTTCATTAATACTCTGCACACTGCCGGCATTGCAGTCAAGCCCTTCGGTATTTGCACCCAATACCCCCTGGCTCCAGAGTATTAAAAGCAGATGTCCCTAAATGGTTAATAACCAAAAACAAACGCGTGCATCGCTATTGAGTAGCATTGTCTGAATAATTATATAGTTCTTTCTGACTTAAAACTCACATTTGCGCTTTTTATTGGCAGATATGCGCAGATGTGAAACGCCACTGACAGAAATATTGAAATAGACCAACAATGCTGGCTTCAATTTCCCCAATTATATACAATGAACTGAGGCACAGGAAGCGTTTATTTATACAATCACTATAGGAAACATAAAACCCACAAAAATGTTAAATTATGAATGTATGTGGTAAACACAACAAAATGTCCTAGAATTGGTTGTAAATCAGCCTGATCACAAAGATGAGCATTCACCTTATTATCGTCTAATTTTCAGTGAACCACTAGGCACTGCAGAAATATTTGGTTATTAGAATTAATTTTGGGCCGTGAAAAAATACTAGTTTTAAAATCAAATTTAGTGGAACATGAAATAAAAATATGAGATAATGCCATGTTATTACTAATATGGGCGACGTGAATAGCAGGGACGAGATTTATCAAAATTTGATGCAGCGGAACACAGCAAAATAACTTGTTGCGCTGTGCTGCGTTAAATGGAGAGGGCAGGAACGCACCATATCTATGAAGATATGACGCCTTCCTGCTCTCTCCTGGAGCTGGCGTACTTGTGGCTGCCTAGCACCAACGCGGGCACCCTTGTGCCATGGTGCAAGGAGGCCTGAGGTGTAGGAAGGATTGTTTTTGTGCAGGAAGGGGCACCTTACTGCACAAAAACTATCTTTAAAGGTGCATTCCACTTTCTATGTGTGCTGCAGAATACAGCACACTTAGAAAGAGGAAAGAACAAGGAGAAATAAAGATATTTCTCCTTGTTGTGCCTCTATCAGGAAGGAGCGCAATTTTGACGCATTCCCAGGTTTTCCAGGCTTGGTAAATCTGGGAATGCACCAAAATGCATGCGTGGATACATGGGAACACCCACGTTCCACCCACGCTCCACCTGTGTAACACCTTCTCTGCGCAGAGTAACAGAAAGCAGCGACTTGCACTGCCTTGCTTTACTCCAGGTTTACTAAGCCACAGAGCCACGCAAGGTGGCATTGCGTGGCTTGGTAAATCTGATTTAAGGATTGCGTTGATACAAAGGCAGCACAGTCCTATGATACATCTGGCCCCAGATTCTCATATGCCTCAGGTAAGGCCCCAAAAGGCCTTCAATATGACAGTCAACCTATTTTATTAGGATCTCGGCGTGTGCACAGCTTGGTGATGTGTGTGTACTTTACATATCTCCCTACTTATAGAGGACTGCTGGTAACCCAAGAGTGGGTTTATTATTCATGATTCCGCCTCTGGTGGTGGGGTTGTGCCTATGGCAAGAGGTCCCCTGCATTGTGCCCTACTCTGCAGTGCAGATCACCACGATATGTGCTTGCAAAAGACGTTGAATATGTTGGGATGCCCTTAGCCTATACTTTGAGAGAGTGCAACTAGTTTGAAGAAACTAGTAGAAGCCAGGAGGGCTCCTGGAGCACGTTTAATTTGTTAGATGATATAGGGTCGGTATTCCATCCACAGCGTTCACAGCATCATATGGTTGGGAGATGCTAGGGAGGCCTTCTCCTATACATGTATTTCTGGGCTACCCCACTCTGATAGTTGCTGTTGTGTTTGTGAGGTTGATTGGAGGCCTGTGCTTTCTGCAATAAGCTGCCAGGATTGTGGGGTTTGATGTTGAACAAGAACTAGGGGATTAGAACTGGAATGGAATAACTCACGAGTAGGTATGGGTTCAGTAGAAGATATGTTTTCATTGAAAGACTATAGACAAGCTGGAAGGGGTGGTACAATAGGGCCGAATCTCAAAGGTTAATATGCATGTGCATATTTATCCATGTGTAGATTTACTCCTACACCTAGGTGTAACAACCCATTTATTTGCTATTCACCATTTACGAGTGGAGGTTTAAAACCAGGTGCAGAGCTATATGTCTCTGCCCCCTCCATGAGGGTCTGGATCCTCCTACAACAGAATTTATGAGTGTGAAGTTACTACTAGTAACTTTTTAACCGATGGTGGAGAGCTCCCTTTGGGAAAGTACAAGGGAATTTAATACAGTTTATTATATTTTTTTTGCAAGAAAAATATTTTAATGCATAATGTAAAATTAAAATGATATAAAAAATAATATTAAACTGGAGCTAACAAAACAAAATGTGATAGCCTCTTAACTCCTGACATTAAATGTGTATTAAATAGTAAAAGAATGTAACTATATTCATTTAATTTATAACTAATTTTAAACCAATAATTTAAAAGAATCATCTACCCTCACTAATATTTGTATTTTTTCAATTTGTAGTATAATTGGTTGAAAGCTGTCTTTAACTAATTTAAATACTTTGTATATTCTTTAAAAAGGTTAAAAAAGTCATTAAAGAATACGTGGTTTATTAATTTTGAAAAGCAAATACAATTAATTAATTATTATACTTTATTTTTTATCACAAAATAAATTTTGAACTAATGTATATTTGATACAACGGCTGATAGATGAAATTGTGCACAAAGGACAGGCTGGGATAGTGTAGTCTATATTCTGTTAATCTGTTCTTGTGTAGTGTTGCAACATGTGTTGCCCTGGCTTTGGATAATTTGGCAGTTCTCTGAAGTGTGGGGGTGGGGCAAAGTGGCAAAATAAGGGTACATAATTAACTCTCTGCAGTTCCTGCGCATATTGTCTTGGGTAACGAAGAGAGCACTGTGAAGAAATGTAATAACACAAGTTCTCTCTGTACAGAGCCTGCCCATAACCTGACCAGGGCAAATGTTTGAAAAATAAAGGCTCTCCTTCGAGGGCTTAATGAAACTGTGACCAGACTCTAATATTTTCAAGCTCTCTGGGATTTCCTACTAGCAACCATGACCGTGGCTTCTGGTTTCACTTTACTTTCTTTATATTGATAACGCTCGCTTCAGTGCACCCCAGCTTCTCTGGGGAAACCAAAAGGTGTGCACTGGAGGTTGAAGCTCAAAAACTATTTTCCAGGTGCGTTATAGTGAGTGAGACTCCATTCGGAAGCTTGACAACACAACAGAGATGGCAAAACAGAGGTACAAAAGAGAAAAAAGCTGGAACTTCCACAGATAAAACGCATCTCCTACAGGTTTACATCAACCAAGCACAAAAAGGGGAACAATGGTTTCTGTGAACTCATCAATACATAGTTCCTTAGATTGATATCAGCAGTTATATAAAACGCATACTTCAAATAACATATAAAAAGTATATAATGAGATAAAATAACTCTTAGCTAACTAGGGTAATAAACCAAAAAATGTGAGCAAACACCAATAGAATAATACAACAGGAATGAAGAAGACAAAAGTCAAGACAAATTACGAGGTAAAATGTTGAGTAGGACAAAAACCCTTCTTGTGAGCCCAGTTCAAATAGTGTCTGTTGCACCTGGGCCTCTCTGCAGCGTCACCCCTAAACATTTTGCCTCCTGTTTTGCTGAATTCATTTTTGGTGGCTTTAGGACTCTGTGCACATTACCACTGCTAACCAGTGTTAAAGTGCTTGTGCTCTGGCTCTAAAACATGGTACAATTGGCTTACATACAATTGGCACATTTAGTTTACTAAAAAGTAAAGTGGTACTATTTGTACTCAAGGCTAGAAAATTGAATGCTACTAACAGGCCTACAGCACTTATTGTGCCTCCCACTTAAGTAGACTTTTTACATGCCTCAGGCATGCCATTACAGCCCGTGTGCAGTTTTAAACTGCCATTTTGACCTGGAAAAAAAACCTTTTGCCAGGTCTCAACCTTCCTTTTTAATATATATATAAGTCTCCACTACGGTTAGTCCTAAACAGCCCATAGGATAGTGCGCATTGTATTTAAAAAGCTGGGGATATACTTTTAAGGTTTATGGATCTTCGTAGAAAAAATTCTTACATTCGTTTTTATTTCTGCAAGGCCTACCCCTGTCATAGGATAACATTGGGTTACCTTATCACATTTAATAAGTGATACAGTTTGATTGGGAGCAGGTAGGAATGTAAAGTTTGGTCTAAAATTATTCGTAATTTAAAACCCTCTTTAATGGTAAAGTCGGATTTTAAGTCATAATTCTGAAAATTACACTTTTAGAAAATTGACATTTTCTTGTCCTAACCATTTGGTGCTTGTAGCCTGTTTTCTGGGTCACACGACTGTGGGGCCGATTCCGATCTCGGTCGGAGGCGCACCCAATACCATTCGGTCGAGAAAAAAGCCATGCGAAAGCCTGTTTCCCGACCGATCCGTACAGCACACCGAACGAGTAAGTACGATGCGCACAACAGCACAGAATCCGGCCGAGCCGTACTCACCCAAACCAGGTCCTGTTCCCCGACCGAGGCGAATCCGGAAACGCCGAATCGAGTCGCACGGAAGGAAAAATGCAGCTCCGTCCGGCCGAACGAGTACGATGCGCTTTCCGTACGCGCCGAACCCGTCGCTACGCACGCACGTCAAAGCATCCGGGAGAGGCGCACATAAGCTCCGATTCGCGCCACAACACAATCCACGGCTACGAGACGAACACGCCAGCGACGAGGACGAGGCGAAGCGACGAGGACGACGCGAAGCGACGAGGACGACGCGAAGCAACGAGAAGGACGAACGACACGAACCAACCATGAATCCCTTCGTCCCGATCATACCAATATTCTACATTTACTACCGGAACAGGCACGGACGCGTACGGCGCAGAAGGTAAGCCAGACACCAACCACAAAACACATACAACACGTACACGACACATCACACACACACAGAGGGATGCAGAATATACTTACACCAGCAACAGCAGCACCATAGGGGCGGGATGCCCATCACCAATGCCACATATGCACACAGGGGCCTGAATGCGCATCACCACCCCTACCCAGGGGGGGCAGGATGCCTACCACTACTACCACCCTCACCCAGGGGGGGCTGGATGCCTACCACCACTACCACCCTCACCCAGGGGGGGCTGGATGCCTACCACTACTACCACCCTTAGCCAGGGGGCTGGATGCCTACCACTACTACCACCCTCACCCAGGGGGGCTGGATGCCTACCACCACCCTTAGCCAGGGGGCTGGATGCCTACCACTACTACCACCCTCACCCAGGGGGGCTGGATGCCTACCACTACTACCACCCTCACCCAGGGGGGCTGGATGCCTACCACCACTACCACCCTCACCCAGGGGGCTGGATGCCTACCACCACTACCACCCTCACCCAGGGGGCTGGATGCCAACCACCACCCTTAGCCAGGGGGGCTGGATGCCTACCACTACTACCACCCTCAGCCAGGGGGCTGGATGCCTACCACCACCCTTAGCCAGGGGGCTGGATGCCTACCACTACTACCACCCTCAGCCAGGGGGGCTGGATGCCTACCACCACCCTTAGCCAGGGGGGCTGGATGCCTACCACCACTACCACCCTCACCCAGGGGGGCTGGATGCCTACCACTACTACCACCCTTAGCCAGGGGGGCTGGATGCCTACCACTACTACCACCCTCACCCAGGGGGGCTAGATGCCTACCGCCACCCTTAGCCAGGGGGGCTGGATGCCTACCACTACTACCACCCTTAGCCAGGGGGCTGGATGCCTACCACTACTACCACCCTTAGCCAGGGGGCTGGATGCCTACCACTACTACCACCCTCACCCAGGGGGGCTGGATGCCTACCACTACTACCACCCTCACCCAGGGGGCTGGATGCCTACCACCACCCTTAGCCAGGGGGGCTGGATGCCTACCACTACTACCACCCTCACCCAGGGGGCTGGATGCCTACCACCACTACCACCCTCACCCAGGGGGGCTGGATGCCTACCACTACTACCACCCTTAGCCAGGGGGCTGGATGCCTACCACTACTACCACCCTCACCCAGGGGGGCTGGATGCCTACCACCACCCTTAGCCAGGGGGGCTGGATGCCTACCACCACTACCACCCTCACCCAGGGGGGCTGGATGCCTACCACTACTACCACCCTCAGCCAGGGGGGCTGGATGCTTACCACTACTACCACCCTTAGCCAGGGGGGCTGGATGCCTACCACTACTACCACCCTCACCCAGGGGGCTGGATGCCTACCACCACCCTTAGCCAGGGGGGCTGGATGCCTACCACCACTACCACCCTCACCCAGGGGGCTGGATGCCTACCACTACTACCACCCTCAGCCAGGGGGCTGGATGCCTACCACCACCCTTAGCCAGGGGGCTGGATGCCTACCACCACTACCACCCTCACCCAGGGGGCTGGATGCCTACCACTACTACCACCCTTAGCCAGGGGGGCTGGATGCCTACCACTACTACCACCCTCACCCAGGGGGGGCTGGATGCCTACCACCACCCTTAGCCAGTGGGGGCTGGATGCCTACCACCACTACCACCCTCACCCAGGGGGGGCTGGATGCCTACCACTACTACCACCCTCACCCAGGGGGGGCTGGATGCCTACCACTACTACCACCCTTAGCCAGGGGGGCTGGATGCCTACCACTACTACCACCCTCACCCAGGGGGGCTGGATGCCTACCACCACCCTTAGCCAGGGGGGCTGGATGCCTACCACTACTACCACCCTCACCCAGGGGGGCTGGATGCCTACCACCACCCTTAGCCAGGGGGGCTGGATGCCTACCACTACTACCACCCTCACCCAGGGGGGCTGGATGCCTACCACTACTACCACCCTCACCCAGGGGGGCTGGATGCCTACCACCACCCTTAGCCAGGGGGGCTGGATGCCTACCACTACTACCACCCTCACCCGGGGGGCTTGATGCCTACCACTACTACCACCCTCAGCCAGGGAGGGCTGGATGCCTACCACCACCCTTAGCCAGGGGGGGCTGGATGCCTACCACCACTACCACCCTCACCCAGGGGGGCTGGATGCCTACCACTACTACCACCCTCAGCCAGGGGGCTGGATGCCTACCACCACCCTTAGCCAGGGGGGCTGGATGCCTACCACCACTACCACCCTCACCCAGGGGGCTGGATGCCTACCACCACCCTTAGCCAGGGGGGCTGGATGCCTACCACTACTACCACCCTTAGCCAGGGGGGCTGGATGCCTACCACTACTACCACCCTTAGCCAGGGGGCTGGATGCCTACCACTACTACCACCCTCACCCAGGGGGGCTGGATGCCTACCACTACTACCACCCTCACCCAGGGGGGCTGGATGCCTACCACCACCCTTAGCCAGGGGGGCTGGATGCCTACCACTACTACCACCCTCACCCAGGGGGGCTGGATGCCTACCACCACTACCACCCTCACCCAGGGGGGCTGGATGCCTACCACTACTACCACCCTTAGCCAGGGGGGCTGGATGCCTACCACTACTATCGCCCTCACCCAGGGGGGCTGGATGCCTACCACCACTACCACCCTCACCCAGGGGGGCTGGATGCCTACCACTACTACCACCCTCACCCAGGGGGCTGGATGCCTACCACTACTACCACCCTTAGCCAGGGGGGCTGGATTCCTACCACTACTACCACCCTCACCCAGGGGGGGCTGGATGCCTACCACCACCCTTAGCCAGGGGGGGCTGGATGCCTACCACCTCTACCACCCTCACCCAGGGGGCGCTGGATGCCTACCACTACTACCACCCTCAGCCAGGGGGGGCTGGATGCCTACCACCACCCTTAGCCAGGGGGGCTGGATGCCTACCACCACTACCACCCTCACCCAGGGGGCTGGATGCCTACCACTACTACCACCCTTAGCCGGGGGGCTGGATGCCTACCACTACTACCACCCTCACCCAGGGGGGCTGGATGCCTACCACCACCCTTAGCCAGGGGGGCTGGATGCCTACCACTACTACCACCCTCAGCCAGGGGGGGCTGGATGCCTACCACTATTACCACCCCCACTCATAGGATGGACAATGCATGACACAACCAGCACACCACAACCTAGGGAATGCAAGAAGAAGACATCCCCCAACACCATGACAAGCGTGTGTAGACTGTGTCAAATGCCCACAACACCGAACATGACTTTGAACATACAATGTGACCCCCTAGCACATGTGCCACACATATATGTGTGTGGCACCCACAATGCAAGCAGGCCATGACCATTGTGGCAATGGGGTCCAAACCCCCATCATCACAGTGACCAAAATGTAAGTGTGGGGTCCATAGCTGAAGCACATTTTGAACATTGTGGCAATGGGGTCTAAACCCCCATCACCACAGTGACCAAAAGGTAAGTGTGGGGTCCATAGCTGAAGCACATTTTGAACATTGTGGCAATGGGGTCCAAACCCCCATCATCACAGTGACCAAAATGTAAGTGTGGGGTCCATAGCTGAAGCACATTTTGAACATTGTGGCAATGGGGTCCAAACCCCCATCATCACAGTGACCAAAATGTAAGTGTGGGGTCCATAGCTGAAGCACATTTTGAACATTGTGGCAATGGGGTCCAAACCCCCATCATCACAGTGACCAAAATGTAAGTGTGGGGTCCATAGCTGAAGCACATTTTGAACATTGTGGCAATAGGGTCTAAACCCCCATCACCACAGTGACCAAAAGGTAAGTGTGGGGTCCATAGCTGAAGCACATTTTGAACATTGTGGCAATGGGGTCCAAACCCCCATCATCACAGTGACCAAAAGGTAAGTGTGGGGTCCATAGCTGAAGCACATTTTGAACATTGTGGCAATGGGGTCCAACCCCCCATCATCACAGTGACCAAAATGTAAGTGTGGGGTCCATAGCTGAAGCACATTTTGAACATTGTGGCAATGGGGTCTAAACCCCAATCACCACAGTGACCAAAAGGTAAGTGTGGGGTCCATAGCTGAAGCACATTTCGAACATTGTGGCAATGGGGTCCAAACCCACATCATCACAGTGACCAAAATGTAAGTGTGGGGTCCATAGCTGAAGCACATTTTGAACATTGTGGCAATGGGGTCCAAACCCCCATCATCACAGTGACCAAAAGGTAAGTGTTGACAAAGAAAGAGGTGCAACTGCCAAACTGCATGGATGATTCCTGGTCACAGAACAACAAACACATCAGTGGCAAAGTAGTGTATGTGTCCCATTGCAACATAAATTGGGGGAGCCAAATACTGCAGTGCAAATAAGACATACCTTTGGCCATGTGCAGACAAACAACACCCATGGGGGCTGACACCGTCAACAATCATCAATGACACAATGACAGAAGTGACCATCAGAATGCAGACCCACATATTTGCACTAATGGGCACACAAATGCAGATACCCTGTGGAGACTGCAGATGTGAGGTGAACAGATACCATACCATGGCAGCAATGGGACACACAAACCATGATCATTGTGCTGACCAATGACCTAGGAGTCCCAGGGACAGCAGGGGAAACCCACCAAACTACATACAGCCAATGGCACACCCAAGATATGCCAATGCAGTGGTGCAGATGCACAAACACAAACAGGCAGACCCACACTGCACATCATACACAACAGGTGAGGGGGGTGCCAGTGTCCCCAGGCAACCACACAACACATGAGGAGACCTGAATACCAATCATACAGATGTGCATACAGTGCCACACAAAGGTAACTCATGGATCCAAATCCCCTATGTGGGCAAGCAGGCATTGTCAGATGAGAGGGAGCACAAATCACACATGTCACACAGGCACGTAGGGACAGCAACTGACACAGCAAGACACAGACACACCACAGCACCACCACCAGGGCCCCCACAATGTGGTGACCCTGGGCTGCATTACAATCCCACTGTGATGACAAAGCTAAATGTGGTTCACACTGTGAACCACAGTCATGTGTCCTGAGCAACTAACTACCATCACACCTACACAAGCACAAATCAAACAGCATGGCCAGTAAGCCAAGGCCAACATGGAGGCAGGGGCCTAGCCGGGCAACAACTCTCATCTGCACACACTCAACACCACACCCCTCGACCTCCAACAATGTGCAGCAGTGAAGCACACATGCACTGGTGACATTGCACATGCACCCATGACTATTCCAGGGTGGTGGGTGGGAACCAAGGTGCAGAAACACATCACACATGGCCACTCAACAAGACTCCTGAATGTCTGACACACTGCACACTACGCTGTACATGGACATGACGGCAATACCACACCAACCAATGGGATCCCATCCACAGTCACACACCAATGAAGAAGCCAAGGTCACCCACAAAGAACACACATAGACAACAACCAACATTGCAGCCCGGACCCTGAGGAGTGCCAGCAGTCACACACACAACGTGTCACAATCACTGAAAGATAACACAAACTGGAAATCACATGACAGGGGCAAACAACAAGTGCCAAGGGGAAACCTGACTGTGACCCATCTGCATCTGCACACAAACTCAGCCCTGACAGCAAACACACCTATGGGTGACACCCTGATGACCAGTAATGTGCCATGCACCCACCTCACAGAGAACCCAGGGCGAAGACTTTGGGGGAACATAGGTCAACTCAGCTAGCATCACAAACAGGTACAACACTAGGGATCATAGCATGCACAGCTAAACGGAAGTGAACACACAGACATGCACATACAACACACACCTTGGGCGCAGGCAATGTCACAGGAGTACACACTGCCATGAGGGGACTCCACTCCTGTGTGAGGAAAGCTGTGCCATATGTTGCCTCAGTAGGGCCCCATCATGTCAGCTGAGCACTTGGTCACAGAATCAACAATTAGCACCAAATGAGGGCTCCCGTAACATCAGCCTGGTCATGGAAGTGCCAACGGAATCATCAGCACAGATCCAACACACTTGTATAGCAATGTTGCACTGACAACACAGATGAGTCCCTCCCCATTGATGCCCAAACCTGCATGTCCACTGGAGATGGCCACACGGTCAGGGAAGTAGACGAATTGAACAATGGCAGGCACAACAGATGTGCAGGGGTGGAAGCCACAGATGTGAAATAGGCAATCTAAGTAGGAAATCCCATTGCCAAATACTGAACACATGACACCCTCAGATGCTGCTATGGATGACATGGATACACCACAGGATAGGACACATTCCCCCTGGACCACATGGGTTCCTGCACAGTAACACTTCATTATCATGAGACCAAATATCACCATCACTGCAGCAAGGGCATGGTTAGCATCATCAACATCATGTACATCAGAAGCAAAAGCACTAGAGAACAGAAAGTTGCTTTATTCAGCATATGTGGCATTAAAAGTAGAAGTCCGGTAGAAAATAAACAAAGGCCAATGGCCAGTCCATCAACAAAGTCACAAGTGGGTGACAGTGGCAGATGCCACCCTACACATGCCTGCACAAAACCAGGGACAATCCACTAGGAGGGGCAACCGGGGGGTAGGCCAGGCACCGCAGGGACAGGATCAGGGCTCACCAGGAGGAAGCAGGGAAGGGGTGGTGGGTGCTGGAGAGCCACTGACAACTGCAGTGGAGGTGTCTGACATGGTGTGTGCCGGCACAACTGGGGGGCATGGCTCAGATGTTGTGGGTGCCGGCACGACTGCAGTGGACCCTGCAGATGGAGTGGACAGGTCCGCTACTGCAGTGCCCAAGTCAGACAGGGTGGTAGTGGACTCCACTGCAGTGCCTACCACCAGGGGAGGAGAATGGGGAACAGGCAAGGTGGGCTGGACAGAGGGGAGGACACCCTCACCACATCAGTGGCACAGACAAGCGCAGCGGGGGGTGTGGTGCCGGGAGAGCAAGTGGCAGGGGGAGAAGGCCGGATCCTCTTGGGGATGGTATATCTGTGGGTGGGGGAACCTGGGGCAGGGTGTGGTGGGGCACCTGTGGAGTGGGGGCCTGAGGGATGGAGGAAGGAGACCTGGTGCTTGAGCTGCAGGGCGGTGGAGGGGTCTTGCTCTTACCACTCCGGGGGGACTTGCGGGTGGGGGCCTCAGTCTGTCTGCGCCTGGGGGAGGGTGTCCGGGGGCGAGGGGCACTCTGCTCCGTGTGGGGGGGCTTCCTCTTCCCCCTGGATGCTGGAGCAGCTGGATCGGAGGGGAAGAGGCCGAGGTCACTGAGGAAGAGGCGCTGGGTCTTTGGGGTTGCAGGTGAGGCAAGGGAGGGTGTTTTGGAGGGAGAGGCAACTGAGGACTGCGCAGTGCCCGTGGATGCGTGTGTGTGTACCAGGGCCCCATCCCCTGTGAGTATGGTTTCAGTCCCCTGACTGTGCGTGCGTGTGCGTTTTGTTTGTGGCGTGTGTGTCTGTGTGCTGGACGTGTGTGTGCTGGTGTGTGCCTGTGCCGGTGTGTGTGTGCTTGGGACGGGTAAGGTGCTGGGGAGTGTGGATGGAGCAGAGGCAGGAGGGGTGAGGGACTGTCTGAGGAGGGACACTGCTGCCGTCAGGGAGGAGTCCATGGACCTATTGCCCCTCTGTAGGTCAGACATGCCCGATGAGATGCCCTCCATGAACGACACCAGCTGAGTCAACAGAGCGGTGTGCGCATGGAGGACACTCAGCATGGCTGTCTGCCCTACATGGAGCTGGCGAAGGAGGTACACAGACTCCTCACTCAGGGCAGCAGGGGACGCAGGGGGTGCGGTGCCTGGCCCAAAGGAGACACGCTCCCGAACATGGGAGCCTCCACAGACCTGGGGAATGGGAGCCGATGGGAGGGCGGTGGTGGTGCTGGTGGTGGCGGGGACAGCAACACTAGCTGGGGTGTGGTGGCTGCTGACACCCGCCTCCATAAGGGAGTCATCCTCTGAGTTGCTCTGGTCCTCAGCTGAGGTGGATGGTGCTGAGGACTCCTCGGTGTGGCTCCCTCGCCCTCCGTGCCACTGGGTCCCTCCGACCACTCCTCGGCTGCTGACCCAGTCTGGCTCTCTGGCTCCTCCTGGTCCATGGAGCTGTCCCCTTCCGTGGCCGTGGATGTATCTGCAAACAATGGTGAAACAGACAGACATCAGTCACCTGCACCAAACGCACACACCACTGTGAGCACAGCACATTACAGAGCAAGCCCTGGCATCATTAGTTGTACATTGCTAAAAGTGCCCTAACTGAACAGGAGAAGCCAATTGTCAGTCTGATGCCAAGCATGGCACTAACATCCCACATGGCCTTGCACCCATCTGTCTGGTGTCTGTTGGATTGCAACACCCCAGTGTGGACACATGCACCAAGTACACAGTAGTTGGACAGTGCAGAGGACACGGTGTGGCATGTGGACATGCACACATCACAGCTCTTGCCACTGAGTCAGTACAGGTTTCCGGATGAAAGGGATGCCCAGAGTCAAATAGGAAATGCATGTGATGCATACCAGCGACAGACACCATGATGCACCCATGTCCTGATAGCCATCGCCACAATGGTGTGCATGTAGCACATGTCACTCCCCTGCAGGACCACCAATAAGTTGACACATGCCATGGCAGAGGCATGACTGCTAAGTCATACATCACTGTCTCAGTGATGTATGACTTGGCAGCCAGACAACAACACTATGCACTGTGTCACAATAGTAGGTCATGGGGAATGCAAGTCCTGGAGCTGCACAAGTGCACATGTGCATCCCCCACACAACACATCATCTTAACCCTCATCTGTCCAGGTCATACCTATTGGACATATGGGAGACCTGTGACACTACCCTCTGAACCTGAGCCCCTCACAATCTGCTGTGAATGGGGAACAGCTGCCTGAACTTCACATTCGCATACCCCAGTCTGCACGGGCAGCTGATCAAACACCTATGTGACACACAAGTATCGTCTCCTATGGTCACATCTCCAGGGGCATGCTGAGCCCCTACCAAGAAACACCCCAGCAGTCCTGGCAAGTAATCCACAGCACACTGACACAGAGGCAGACACCTGAGGGGTCAAATCACTGCGCACAATGTGTCAGCTGATACACGGGAGTGGGAGTACAGAGTGCATTGCATGGCCTGGAGTAGGCATGACTGTCCTGCTCCACATGAATGAGGGATGAGCCCTGGACAGTGGATAGCTGGCTATGTATGTGTGACACACGTAATCTGCACACTCCTGGGGCCCAAACATTGTTCCCACCCGCTGCATGGGCGTGTGCCACATACCCCAGGCACATGTGGTGGCTCAGCTCAGCAAGTGGACCGCATATCAAAGCAACACGCAGATTACATGTCCGAACACAGGCGTTGTGTGAACAATGGACCCACCCATGATGCCCACAACAGAGTTAGGGAAACAGATGCTGTCCCCCACCTTTAGTGAAGCAAACTGCAAGGACACAGTCCCAAGTGACACAATTCCCTGAATGTAAGGGCCACACCTGGGTATCAGATGAGCAGTGGGCAGTGCACAATAGAGGGACATGGCTCCTGGACAACATGACTGCTGCACTGTGGCAGTTGAACCAGGCCAGAGGAGGGCACAAAGCATGTAATACAGAGTTCACAGTGCAGTCTTTGACTCACCCCCTCCTTGCTGCTGTCTGGCCTTCAGCTGCCCATCCAGGTCTGGAAACACCACCGCCAGGATCTGGAGCATGTGGGGGGTCAGGGTCCGTGTTCCACCCCTCCTGCGAGGAGGCGACAGCTTCAGCTGGACCCGTGCAATCCTCCGGGTCCAGCCCCGAAGGTCCTGCCACCTCTTCTGGCAGTTGCGGATCCGGCGCTTGTAGACCCCCACGGACCGGACAGCCCGGACGATGTCCTTCCAGATCTCCTGCTTCCGATGGGCATTAACCTGTCAGGATGACAAAGTGAAAAGGCCATTACTACACATGCAACATATCCGTGCATGACACAGTTGTATATACATGTCTCAATCACAGGGGCACATGATGTACACAGGCAGTGCAAAGCTGCCCATGGACAGTTTGCCAGACGTCACTACATGGTATCATTGCATGGGAAGTAAAACCTTGTTCAAATGCACTGTCACTGCACCATACCTGTCCAGTGCATGTCACTACACACTATGGGGGGTGACAACTACTCAGTGAGCCTGCTAGCCAGTGGCGTGCAGACTTTCAGCCTTGCTAGTCAGACAATATGCACATTCAGAAAGGCAGTGCACAGAACACTCACCTGCTCCCCTGGTGTCCCATACAGCTTGCTGTACTGTGGAAGTAGGCTGTCCAGCAGGGCCTGGTTCTCCTCAAGGCTGAAGGCTGGGGCTCTCTCCACAGTACGTGCCATTGCAGGGTCCAGAGGGGCAGAGACAGCAGCAGTGCAGTGGCAGATGTCGTCCTGGAGCATGTAGTGCAGGCAAGTGAGCTCTCAGGGGAACAGCCAGCAATATATATGTGGTGGAGAGGCAGATACTGTCCCTTGTGTCCAAAGTGATAGGTCCAAGTCGTTTGCATCTTCTGAATCTGGCCAATCCATGGAATAGCAGCACCAAAACACGCCCACAGCATCCTTCAAATCTTCAACTTCATGACATACATGATTTTGCAACATTGTTGTGGGTGACCAACTGATTTTCCAGCAACCGACTCGTTCGAAATTCGAAAACGCGTCCGTTGCCAGGCAAGCCCATTGTCAATGGGTGCGCACCGATCGGTCCATTGCGGTACAACGCGTACAGGGGTACAACGCGTACCCGCACACATTGAATGCAATGGGCCGGCCGGGGGCACCGATCGGTCCATTGCGGTACAACGCGTACAGGGGTACAACGCGTACCCGCACACATTGAATGCAATGGGCCGGCCGGGGGCACCGATCGGTCCATTGCAGTACAACGCGTACAGGGGTACAACGCGTACAGGGGTACAACGCGTACCCGCACACATTGAATGCAATGGGCCGGCCGGGGGCACCGATCGGTCCATTGCAGTTCAACGCGTACAGGGGTACAATGCGTACCCGCACACATTGAATGCAATGGGCCGGCCGGGGCACCGATCGGTCCATTGCGGTACAACGCGCACAGGGGTACAACGCGTACCCGCACACATTGAATGCAATGGGCCGGCCGGGGGCACCGATCGGTCCATTGCAGTACAACGCGTACAGGGGTACAACGCATACAGGGGTACAACGCGTACCCGCACACATTGAATGCAATGGGCCGGCCGGGGGCACCGATCGGTCCATTGCAGTTCAACGCGTACAGGGGTACAACGCGTACCCGCACACATTGAATGCAATGGGCCGGCCGGGGGCACCGATCGGTCCATTGCGGTACAACGCGTACAGGGGTACAACGCGTACCCGCACACATTGAATGCAATGGGCCGGCCGGAGGCACCGATCGGTCCATTGCAGTTCAACGCGTACAGGGGTACAACGCGTACCCGCACACATTGAATGCAATGGGCCGGCCGGGGGCACCGATCGGTCCATTGCAGTACAACGCGTACAGGGGTACAACGCGTACAGGGGTACAACGCGTACCCGCACACATTGAATGCAATGGTCCGGCCGGGGGCACCGATCGGTCCATTGCGGTACAACGCGTATAGGGGTACAACGCGTACCCGCACACATTGAATGCAATGGGCCTGCCGGGGGCACCGATCGGTCCATTGCAGTTCAACGCGTACAGGGGTACAACGCGTACAGGGGTACAGCGCGTACCCGCACACATTGAATGCAATGGGCCGGCCGGGGGCACCGATCGGTCCATTGCTGTTCAACGCATCACTGTACATGTGACTGGCATATGTCAGCATGCCTGTCTCAGATGGACATATGCCAGCCACAGATAGCTCCCAGGGAGTGAGGGGCACACCTACATCACGACAGCCTGTCCAAACTTTATCATAAGGCATGTAAGGCTGCATTTCCTATTGTGTGTATGTTGGTGTACATGTTGTCCTGTGGGTGTCACCTGTGGGCAGCCACCCCCAGGCTGTGCACGTGTTAATGGGGACAGGATCCTGGGTGTTACGTGTACATGACCACTGTGATGTGCAACTGTTCATATCTGTGCATGTGCCATGGTCACATTTCACGGTGGTGTATGTGTATGTCATGTCACATACCCCGTGAGTCCCATGTGGGACGGTATGTTTGAGCCAGGGTGTCCCAGTGGCACAATAGTGATGGTCCTCCACAGTCTTTGTGCATGTAGTGTTTACAATGTCTCTGATTTCATGTGCACAATGGGAGACAGTCTCCACATCCACGTTGTGTGTGCATGGACTTTGATGTTGTGCGTCTGTGTGTCACAGACGTCCATGTCTGTCCTGCCGTGGCAAGTGGGACCACTACCTGTGGGGGTCATGGTTGTTTTGCTGTGGTATATACATGATACTCCATGTAATGCCAGTGTCCATGTGGCAATACAGGGTCCCTGGGAATGTACCTGTCGTTGAGCTGTGGTGCCTGGGGCACATCTGTCCTCACATGTCACTGTGGGGGTGATTGTGACACGGCAGCAGGAGATGGGAACTGTGACACGGCCTCATGATATCCAATGGGCCAACCTGGGACTAATTGATGCCACCTGTTGGACCGTGTTGACAGATGTTGGCCATGTATGTACCATACATGTCCTTACGGAACTGCACACTTCATGTAGTTGTGCCTCATAATAATGTATGTTGGGATATTGAGTGTGTTCAATGCCGCATATGTGGGGTGACTGACAATCTTGCTTACTTCTCCTCTGCACTGCAGGGCTCCTGCTGTCCATCGACCATTCCCAGACCTGGCAACGATGGTGGAACGGGACAGCATCCGACGGTACCGCTTCACCAGGCAGCTGATTGAGGATTTGGCAGTGCAGTTGTCCCCACATTTGCAGCCTGGCCGGCCGTATCCTACAGCGCTGACCCCCAAGGTGAAGGTGATGGCAGCCCTACACTTCTTTGCCACCGGTACCTTCCAACATACTGTGGCGACTGCTGGTGGGATGTCACAGACCATGTTGAGCCGTGTGCTCCGCGATGTTTTGGCGGCAATGTTGCTATTCCTGAACCGGTACATCTATTTCCCTAGACTGCGACGACTCACTGACGTGAAGAGTGACTTTTATGCCCTGGGGAGGATGCCGCATGTCATTGGCTCCATTGATGGGACACATGTGGCTTTGGTACCACCACAGGCCCAGGAGCAGGCCTACAGGAACCGCAAGCACTACCACTCGGTCAATGCACTGGTGGTGTGTCTTGCAGACATGACCATCACACACGTGTGTGCCCGTTTCCCTGGTTCAGCACACGATGCCTTTGTGATGAGGAGTAGTCGCATCCCCAGGATGATGGCACAGATGCAGAACCAGCGTGCCTGGCTTGTCGGTGTGTACTGACTTTGTGCCATTGTGTGTGATCTGATCTGTAGTATTCCGCCCACTTTTCCAAGTCAGCTAATGTGCACTTGTCTGTCCGTAGGTGACTCGGGATACCCCAACATGCCGTGGTTGCTGACACCCCTCAGGAACCCTGTGACACCAGCCCAGATGCGCTACAATGAGGCACATGGTCGGACCAGGAGAGTGATTGAGCGGACATTTGGTCTCCTGAAGAGCCGCTTCCGCTGGCTGGACAAGACCGGCGGGTCCCTCCCATATGCCCCTGCGAAAGTGTGCAAGATTATCATCGTCTGCTGCATGCTCCACAACCTGGCAGTGCGGAAGGAGTTGCCTCTCATCCAGGATGACAATGACCAACATCTGCCACCTGTGGAGGATCCTGGCCTGGACCACGATGCCAGTGACGATGATGGTGATGTCCGCACACAGCTCATCATCAACTTCTTTAGCTGAATGTGAGTATCCTGAGGTGTCATGTCAATGATGTGAGTTGGCATGATGTGTAGGTGGTGCTCTGGTGCTGTTGGAGTGTGTCCATGGGCTACTTGACTGGATGTGTGTTGCGATGTGTGGTGACAGGTGGGCTGTACTCCCCAACAGTGTTGACATGCTAACTTGGTTCTGGGTGGGTATCTTGTAACATGTATTGTGCATGAGTTTTGCTGTTCTGTCCTGTACTCCATTGCTTTTGACTGTGTGTCATTTCTGTCCTTCACAGGGTACTTTCAGATTCGTTTGGTCAACTGTGTCCACCGATGACGTGATTGCACTTCCAGGCTGGTAGCTGTTGTGTCCCTACAGGTGATGTGCGCCACACCCATGGACTTCCTTCCGTCTACAGTTGTTGACTGTGTGCCCGCTGCCAGGTGGGATTACCTTGCATCTGTAGTGGTTACGACATGTTGCAACTGTGTAATAAACCTGTGCTTCACTTTGTGATGTGCGTTGTCTGTGGTCACACATTTGACTGCCATTTGCTTACTGCACCTGTGGGCTACTTGACTACAACTGGGAATGGGTGTGGTGTCTGTGCATTGCACCGTCTTCCCTGGCAACATCAGTGTAGGCAATGAGTCAGATGGCCTAGGTGTGTATGTGTTGTGTAGCCCTGGTGGTGTGTCTCCCTCATATGTGTGACGTTGCCTTTACTCACATGCCTGTGTTGTCCTTGCTGTTGCAGTTCGCATACACAGTGTAATTTTGCAGTTCATCATCCCCATAACAGCACCCACGTTGGAATCACAACAGAGGCAAGTATGGTGTATTAGTGTGTTTATTGTGATACATTTGTGTGAATAGTGCATAGGATGGGTAGTGCTGTACATAAATCTTGCAATCCGAAGTTCCTAGGTGAATTGAAAGTCCTGGTAGACAGAATCCCCAGTATCGGGGCCACAGTTGTCTGACACATTGGTCCAACTTGTACTCCCCATGCAATGTGTGGGAGTAGTGTTGCCGTCAACAGGGTGAACAGTCTGTGCACAAAGGAGAACATCCAGAACAGGTTCAGGCTTCCTGGGAGTTGCGCTTGGCCATCGACCTCTCACTTGCCCCTCCTCGGACGACCCCTCTTCTTGGGGGGGGGGGCCCTCAAGTACAGGCTGCTGCGGTGCAGGGGACTCTCCGCCGGAATCATCCTCCATCCCTGTGGCAGTTGCAGTTTGTTCAGCACCAGATGTTGTTGGAACACAGGGAGGTGTGGACTGGTTGCTGTTCATCTGGCGGAGGCATTGTAAAATGTCCCTGTGCACCGCCGTCATCTCATGCAGTGCATCCCACTTGGACTCCACGCGGGACATGTGTGAGTCCACGCGGGACATGTGTGACTCCACGTGGGACATGTGGGAGTCCAAGCGGGCATGATGGGCAGCCTGCTGCTGTTTCATGTCTCTGAGGAGCCCCACTACCTGGCTGAGGTCTCCGGTGCTGGACTGGTACGCATCAGCTATGCGTACCAGTTGTGGGTCATCATGCACACCAGCAACCTCTGCAAGCAGCGACCTCTGTCTCCCACCCCTCCCACCACCCCTGCTGACATGTGCAGTGCGTGCAGTGGCACGCACAGATGACCCTGGTCCACCTTGGGGGTTGGTGGTGGTGGTGGTGTCCATGGCCCCAGGTTGGTCCAGGGTCCCTGTGCTGGTGTTGCTCCTTGTTCTGTCCATGTCGGCAGGGATGGTATTTGTGGTGACAGTCGTTGGAGGGGTGGGTGCAGGGGTGCAGCTGGTGGTCCTGCTGGTGCTGCAGCTGGTGGTCCTGCTGGTGCTGCATGTAGACTTGCACCGGATGTGCCAGGTTGGTCTTCTTCGTCCGAGGAGGACAGAGGCTGTACGACGCCAGTGAGCTCCGCATCCTCTTGAGCCTGGGACTGGGACTCCTCAGCGTCTGCTGCTGTGTCCCCATCATCACCTGTTTTTGGGAGACACACACAATGTATGTTATGTTTCTGCAGGCATCAATGGTTGACACACATGACAGTTGTGACTGTGCCTCTGGGTGCGGGCCTGTACATTGCATTGTCCTAAGTCGTCACAGTCAGGGGTTGATATTGGTGTGGCACATTGTCCTGCATTATTTGGGCATTTCTATGTATTTTTTGGGGTGTGAACATGGTCTGCATTGGTTGTGTTTGGTTGACAGCCGGCCCTCCTTCCCACCCACCCAGCCAGTCAGTTATCCCACCATGGACTGTGCTTGCATTGCAGGGAGTGGAAGTTGTCTCCCAGGAAGTCAGTCAGTGGTGTCCTGCTGTTTGTTGGTGCACAGTTGCCAGCAGGGCCTTGTGCTCCCCACAGCAGTAGCCAGTGTCAGCCATCTTGTGAGTCCTTCTCCACTCCCTGTGATGTGAGCATGGTTCAGGGTGGTGTTGATGGGACAGTTGTGGGGGTGAGCTATGTCTGTGACTACGACTCCCATCATGCTATTGCCTCCACCCCACTTGCCAGCATTCCCATACTTACTTGCTTTTGTGGGGAGTTCAGTGGGTGTGAGAGCAATGGCAAGATGGCTGACAGTGGTGTCCTGCTGTTGGTTGGTGTGCAGTTCCCAGCATGCCCTTATGCTCCCCACGACACAGCAACAGTGTCAGACATCTTTGATGGGCCTTTCCACTCTCTGTGGGATGTGCATGCATGAGTGTGAGCTTGCTGGGCCATGTGATGGGGGATGTAGAGCTGTGACTACGACTCCCATCATGCTATTGCCTCCACCCCCCTTCCCAGCATGCCCATGCTTCCTTCCTTTTGATTCTGCTTCCCTGTGGGGTGGGCTGGCTGTGCTGACAGGATGGCTGGGAGTGTTGTCCTGGCAGTTGTTTGGCTAAGAGTCCCAAGAGTGTCCCTGTGCTTCACACAACATAACCCAGGGTGGTGGTTCTTTGTGGGATCTTGTGTTAGGATGGGGGGCATTGCATTCTACCAGGTGGGTTCTGTGGAGTTTGTGTTGGGGTGTGTGTGAGGGGAGGTGCTTGTGACTATGGTCAGTGCTGCAAGTCCTCCTTCCCACCCACCCAGCCAGCCAGTTATCCCACCATGGAACGTGCTTGCATTGCAGGGAGTGGAAGTTGTCTCTCAGGATGTCAGTCAGTGGTGTCCTGCTGTTTGTTGGTGCACAGTTGCCAGCAGGGCCTTGTGCTCCCCACAGCAGTAGCCAGTGTCAGCCATCTTGTGAGTCCTTCTCCACTCCCTGTGATGTGAGCATGGTTCAGGGTGGTGTTGATGGGACAGTTGTGGGGGTGACCAATATCAGTGACTACGACTCCCATCATGCTATTGCCTCCACCCCCTTCCCAGCATGCCCATGCTTCATTCCTTTTGACTCTGCTTCCCTGTGGGGTGGGCTGGCTGTGCTGACAGGATGGCTGGGAGTGTTGTCCTGGCAGTTGTTTGGCTAAAAGTCCCAAGAGTGGCCCTGTGCTTCACACAACATAACCCAGGGTGGTGGTTCTTTGTGGGATCTTGTGTTAGGATGGGGGCATTGCATTCTACCAGGTGGGTTCTGTGGAGTTTGTGTTGGGGGGTGTGTGAGGGGAGGTGCTTGTGACTATGGTCAGTGCTGCAAGTCCTCCTTCCCACCCACCCAGCCAGCCAGTTATCCCACCATGGAACGTGCTTGCATTGCAGGGAGTGGAAGTTGTCTCTCAGGATGTCAGTCAGTGGTGTCCTGCTGTTTGTTGGTGCACAGTTGCCAGCAGGGCCTTGTGCTCCCCACAGCAGTAGCCAGTGTCAGCCATCTTGTGAGTCCTTCTCCACTCCCTGTGATGTGAGCATGGTTCAGGGTGGTGTTGATGGGACAGTTGTGGGGGTGACCAATATCAGTGACTACGACTCCCATCATGCTATTGCCTCCACCCCTCTTCCCAGCATGCCCATGCTTCCTTCCTTTGACTCTGCTTCCCTGTGGGGTGGGCTGGCTGTGCTGACAGGATGGCTGGGAGTGTTGTCCTGGCAGTTGTTTGGCTAAAAGTCCCAAGAGTGGCCCTGTGCTTCACACAACATAACCCAGGGTGGTGGTTCTTTGTGGGATCTTGTGTTAGGATGGGGGCATTGCATTCTACCAGGTGGGTTCTGTGGAGTTTGTGTTGGGGGGGGTGTGAGGGGAGGTGCTTGTGACTATGGTCAGTGCTGCAAGTCCTCCTTCCCACCCACCCAGCCAGCCAGTTATCCCACCATGGAACGTGCTTGCATTGCAGGGAGTGGAAGTTGTCTCTCAGGATGTCAGTCAGTGGTGTCCTGCTGTTTGTTGGTGCACAGTTGCCAGCAGGGCCTTGTGCTCCCTACAGCAGTAGCCAGTGTCAGCCATCTTGTGAGTCCTTCTCCACTCCCTGTGATGTGAGCATGGTTCAGGGTGGTGTTGATGGGACAGTTGTGGGGGTGACCAATATCAGTGACTACGACTCCCATCATGCTATTGCCTCCACCCCTCTTCCCAGCATGCCCATGCTTCCTTCCTTTTGACTCTGCTTCCCTGTGGGGTGGGCTGGCTGTGCTGACAGGATGGCTGGGAGTGTTGTCCTGGCAGTTGTTTGGCTAAAGGTCCCAAGAGTGGCCCTGTGCTTCACACAACATAACCCAGGGTGGTGGTTCTTTGTGGGATCTTGTGTTAGGATGGGGGCATTGCATTCTACCAGGTGGGTTCTGTGGAGTTTGTGTTGGGGGTGTGTGAGGGGAGGTGCTTGTGACTATGGTCAGTGCTGCAAGTCCTCCTTCCCACCCACCCACCCAGCCAGCCAGTTATCCCACCATGGAACGTGCTTGCATTGCAGGGAGTGGAAGTTGTCTCTCAGGATGTCAGTCAGTGGTGTCCTGCTGTTTGTTGGTGCACAGTTGCCAGCAGGGCCTTGTGCTCCCCACAGCAGTAGCCAGTGTCAGCCATCTTGTGAGTCCTTCTCCACTCCCTGTGATGTGAGCATGGTTCAGGGTGGTGTTGATGGGACAGTTGTGGGGGTGACCAATATCAGTGACTACGACTCCCATCATGCTATTGCCTCCACCCCCTTCCCAGCATGCCCATGCTTCCTTCCTTTTGACTCTGCTTCCCTGTGGGGTGGGCTGGCTGTGCTGACAGGATGGCTGTGAGTGTTGTCCTGGCAGTTGTTTGGCTAAAAGTCCCAAGAGTGGCCCTGTGCTTCACACAACATAACCCAGGGTGGTGGTTCTTTGTGGGATCTTGTGTTAGGATGGGGGGCATTGCATTCTACCAGGTGGGTTCTGTGGAGTTTGTGTTGGGGGGTGTGTGAGGGGAGGTGCTTGTGACTATGGTCAGTGCTGCAAGTCCTCCTTCCCACCCACCCAGCCAGCCAGTTATCCCACCATGGAACGTGCTTGCATTGCAGGGAGTGGAAGTTGTCTCTCAGGATGTCAGTCAGTGGTGTCCTGCTGTTTGTTGGTGCACAGTTGCCAGCAGGGCCTTGTGCTCCCCACAGCAGTAGCCAGTGTCAGCCATCTTGTGAGTCCTTCTCCACTCCCTGTGATGTGAGCATGGTTCAGGGTGGTGTTGATGGGACAGTTGTGGGGGTGACCAATATCAGTGACTACAACTCCCATCATGCTATTGCCTCCACCCCCCTTCCCAGCATGCCCATGCTTCCTTCCTTTTGATTCTGCTTCCCTGTGGGGTGGGCTGGCTGTGCTGACAGGATGGCTGGGAGTGTTGTCCTGGCAGTTGTTTGGCTAAGAGTCCCAAGAGTGTCCCTGTGCTTCACACAACATATCCCAGGGTGGTGGTTCTTTGTGGGATCTTGTGTTAGGATGGGGGGCATTGCATTCTACCAGGTGGGTTCTGTGGAGTTTGTGTTGGGGGGTGTGTGAGGGGAGGTGCTTGTGACTATGGTCAGTGCTGCAAGTCCTCCTTCCCACCCAGCCAGCCAGATATCCCACCATGGTACGTGCTTGCATTGCAGGGAGTGGAAGTTGTCTCTCAGGATGTCAGTCAGTGGTGTCCTGCTGTTTGTTGGTGCACAGTTGCCAGCAGGGCCATGTGCTCCCCACAGCAGTTGCCAGTGTCAGCCATCTTGTGAGTCCTTCTCCACTCCCTGTGATGTGCGCATGGTTCATGGTGGTGTTGATGGGACAGTTGTGGGGGGGGCAATATGTGTGACTGCGACTCCCATGATGCTATTGGCTACACTGACTTGGCCAGCATACACAGAATTCCTTCCTTTGAGTGGTCTTCACTGTGTGTTGGTGTTGTTGTGGTGGCTACATGTCTGGATGTGTTTGTTAGTTCTATTTGTGCCACTGCCTAGCTGTAGTTGTAGTTGTGTTTGTACATGTGATGGCACAGTTGGATGTGACTTTTTTGATGGCATGTGTTGTGTTTATCTGACTGACATACACATTTTGGGATGATTCTGTTCTGGTTGCTGTGTAATTGCTATGAGTGCATGGTTTGACTCTCCCCTTGACAGTGATGTGTGTGTGTTTTGTGGCAGTATATTGTGTACATTTGTTGTGTACTCACCAGGCTCTGGGATGTCCTCTAGTCCATATACGCTCACTGGCGGAAGGATGGCCCGCACCTTCTCCTCCCAGGGCCTGAGGTATATTGGCTTGGCAGGAGGGCCACTGCCGGTGTATTGGCTGTTGATGTAGTCTTTCTTGAGCAGGTCCCGTACCCTCCTGCGCACGTCATACCACCTGTTCTGGATGTCGCTCTTTGTGCGCCGACATGGTGATTGTGCGTTCACCCTGTTGATAATCCTCTCCCACATCTTGGTTTTCTGGGAGATGGGGTCTGTTGGACCAGTGTGCCAAATAGCTGTGGCTCTACGCTGAGGATCTCGTCTACCATGACTTCCAATTCACAATCTAGGAACTTGGGATTCTTCTTGAGGGGCATGGTGATGGGTGGTGATGGTGAGTGATGTGTGTGTTGGTGTGCAGGTGAGGGTGTGTGAGTGTGTGTTTTGCTGGGTGTATGTGAGGTAGGTATTTGTTGGTGTGCTGATGGTGTGTGGCTTGTGTGAGGGATGAGCTGGGGTGTGTGGTTGTTTTCTCTTGGGTGCTGGCAGTGGAATGGCATTTGCAAAGGCTCATGGTTGTGATTTGTGTCCTTTATATGGGTGGAGTTGTAGGTGTGTCTTCGTTCTCTGTCCCCACCCCCCAGTATTTATTGGCTTAGTAATTGCTTGTTTGGCCTTTTTTTGTGTGATTTTTCCTTTGTACTGTCTGTGTATGTTGGAAACGTTCTTGTGACCGAGTCGGACCCTGCATTTGTCTCGTACGGTCTTCTCCGTTTCGCTCACGCTGTGTATGTGCAGTTTTCTATGCTGCGTACGCGTCGGTCGCGGTGTTTTGTGTTGCTTCGGCTCGGTTTTGTATGCGTGTCGGTCGTACGGCTTGGCCTCCGTCCGACTCGCTCGTGGTTTTCGCGCCTTGCATCGTACTTTGCGGTTTGGAGTTCGCATGTACGTTTCGGTCGGATTTGTTCCGGGTGCGTGTCGGTCGGTTGGATTCGCGTGTTTTTCCGACCGGATTGCTGTTTTCCGTGCGGCTCGGTCGGTCGACTTGGGTTCGGTACGTGTCGGTCGGATTTTGCACGCCTTGCATCGTACTTGGCGTGTCGGGCGCCACAGGTACGTGTCGGTCGGTATAATTTCCGGATCCGAGTCGGTCGGTGCTTTTTCCGGCCCGAATCGGAATCGACCCCTAGGTGTAGTTGGCAGTTGGCTTTTGTGCATTCGTCCCAGGAAACCCTACAATAGAGGGACTTGTTGTTGGCAGGATGTGCCATCCAACGAAGGATGGGGGGCGGAGCTGTGCACGCCCTACTTGCACTTCAAAGACCCTGCCCCAGCTTACACACCAAATACTTCACACTAGCCTATTGTGCCCCCAGACAGACTGGGAACAGGGCAGGGAGGCAGGAAATTCCAGACAATTCTGAGGGGGGTGGAACTCTAGATGTTATGTCCACTTTAAAGCTGGCATCAGGCAAGAAAATAGGACCCCCAGACCCAATCTTCAGTACACTCATGGACCTGTGGATACTACAGAAGAAGGAAGGCCTTACTGCAAGAGAACTGCCCTGCTGCCCGAGGCCTGCCCTGCTGTCTGAAAAGGAAGACGGGACTTGCTCCCTTCATCCCAGGCTACCTGAATGACTCCACGGGTCAGTTGACTGGCCTCCTGTTCTGAGCTACAGGAATGCATCAAGTTCCAGAGGCCTTCCAGCAACAGCCCAGCTGATCTGCTGCACTGGACCTGCCTGGACTTGCAACTGGACCTGCCTAACCTTGCTGGCCTCTGCTAGAGTGAGTTTCTGATACCCAAGTGGGGCCTCACCAAATCTTGGGCCCTTGGCTGGCATCAGAGAGAGTTCCTACTGGCCTAACTGAAGGTTCCACCAAATCCAGCGTGAAGCGACGCGAAACCCTGCAATGCCGCACTGCACAGCTGCAAGCTTCATCAGACTTGATGCTGAGCTATGTGAAGCCCCGCAAAGCCTCACCGTATATCTGCCAACCTCACTGGAATCGACCCCGAACGACGCAGAGCCCCTTAAATCTTTGTTGCACAGCTGCCAGCTTCATCAGAACCGTCAGCAAGTGATGCAAAGTCCCACAAAACTCAGCAAAGCCTCGCCACACAGCTCACTAGAACTGACGCAGAGCGATGTAAAGCCCCGCAAAGCCTCGCCGCATAGCTTCATTCGAACCGACGCTGGACAATGCGAAGCCTAGTAAAGCAACGCCGCGCAGACTGCTCACCAAGGACATAAGGTAAAATCCTCAGTGGGCCGAGCTTGGTGCTTTGCGCTCCATCGCTGTTGGACGTAACTTGCGACTTTGTCCCAGTCCAGATGCCCTCAGTTGGCGCTTCGCGCCTTTTGGCGCTACTTTTATCTATACCTTTATAATTCAAAATCTCCAGTTCTACTCTTTGGATGTTTCTCGTTTTGGTCTCAAATTTTTTCTTGTGTTGGGTTTTCACTTTATTACTGTTTGTGTGTTGCATAAATACTTTACACATTGCCTCTAAGTTAAGCCTGACTGCATTGTGCCAAGCTACTATAGGGTTCAGCACAGGTTAATTTGCTTACTTTTCGTGGTTCATTCTGACAAGGACTGTGATTGTTGCTTGAGTATGGTTTCACCCCCCTCAACCAACAACCAAATGTTTCACACGGGTGCTCAGTGGTGGGATGCAGTACTTGTGTTTGTGCAGTAGCATGCAGAGATTAGTACAACACTAAAATCCCATTTAAATAATTTGATACCAGATTTCACCTGTTTTTTTAGTTCTCCTTTTTGAGTCATTTTTCGCTTTTTCCAAATTCCCTCCCATTGTACATGATTGTCTGTGCCTGTGACTCTGCCTCCAAGCATGTAGTTTGAGCTCAGCAACCTGGAGAGCTACACTCAGCTGAGCTCAGCGGAATCTGCAAGGAGTGGGGGGCTTCCAGCAAAAAGGAGGAGCTCCAGAAGGCCCTTAGGACCTATGAGGAGGCCCACCAGTTGCAAGACACGGCAGAAGAGGAGGAGGCTATGAATGAGCAGGAAGAGGACCTGGGCACAGGTCATGAGCTGCAGCACTCAGAGGAGGAGGACAACTCATCCCCAGGAGTGGAGCCCCTTGCCAGGGCAGAAAGCAGTGTGTCTTCCTGTGGTTTGTGTCAAGAGGAGCTGGAGGACAGAAAACCTGAAAGGGAGCTCAAACTGCAGCTGGCCAAATTAAAATTGGAGGAAGCCAAGGAGAAGACTGCTGCTAAGAGGGCCCTTGAAGAAAGATATTGGCCCTGGAAGACAAGCAGGCCAATGAGGAGGCTGCTGCCAAGAAGACAGCAGAGGAGGCCACCCAGGTCCTTGAGGAAAAAAATTTGGCCATGGACCAAAGGAGAATGGCCAATGAGCTAAGTCTCAGAGAGCTGGACATCATAGCCAAGCATAAATAAATAAATAAAACGAATTTCGTTTCGCGCGCTGCATCGCCAAATGCGATGCAGCGCGCGCAACGAAATTCGTTTTATTTATTTATATGTCTACTTACCTCTATATGGCCGTATTCCGTACTTTACTACCCCCCACCCTGGCCCTCCTCCGCCCCACATCACCACCCGCCAGCACTCCCACCACGGGCCGCTACTGGTCAAGCATGAAGAGTTCAGTAACAATTGTGGCAGCGTACTCTCAGGGTCCACTTGTAAGGTTGAGAGTCCGCATACCGTAAGACCTGCTGGCTAGCTATGTGGTGGGAGATGACATAGAGAAATGGTTTCCTGCATATGTGGTATTCCTTGGAATGCACAGGTTCCCAGAGGGGGATTGGGGAGCAAGCTTGAAGAAACTCATGCCCACAGTGGGGATTAACACCTTTCTAACACTAGAAGTGGCGGAACAAATACAGTATGCTTCCATGAAGGCCTTTCTTGTACCCACATTTAGGCTAACCCCTGAGAGGTACCTCCTCAGGTTCAGGGACTGTCACTAACTCCCAAACCAATATTGGGTAGATTTCCTGGACTATTCCAGCAAGGCACTGAGTGGTTGGGTAAAGGGCAGCAAAGTTGATGATTTTACTGGACTGTACAACCTAATTCTGAGGATTGTTGTGTCTTCACTTTATTACTGTTTGTGTGTTGTATAAATATTTTACACATTGCCTCTAAGGAAAGCCTGACTGTTTTGTTCCAAGTTACCAGAGGGTTAAGCACAGGTTAATTTAGTGACTTTTTGTGGTTCACCCTGACAAGGATTGTGGCTGTTGCTTGAGTATGGTTTCTCGTCTCTCAGCCAACAACCACATTTCTTACAGTGCCCTTGACCAGTAGGCACTGGACATTTTCTTCAGTAGACTTGGCTCCATTCTGAATTATTCTCTGGGGTGATATTGTCAAATAACTGAGGGGATCAAAAATAGCTTGGCAGGATGGGAGAAATGCTGTGAACCAAGGGTTCTCCCATTCTGCTAAGCTTGTGATTCCCCTGCGTCAATTAGTGGTGTGAGAACTGTTAATTGACTGCCAGTGAAGTCACAAAGACAGTAGAGCATCTGTCACATGATCTCTGCCTTTCATGCGTCAGATGGTTCGCCCTATTTTGGTGGGCTTCCAATATATATTTTTCCTTCCCAGGCCTGCTGTGAGAGGCATGGCAGTCCCAGGCAGGAACAGCAATCAATGGCTGTATACCACTGGGCCACTGCTTTTTTCACAAATAAATTTCCCTTTTGTGAGTTGTTTTCCACAAAGAAAAAAAAAAGAATGCCAAGTGGGCCAAAAAACATGGCATCCACTCAGTGTTAATTTCTGATGTACTGCTCCTGCCATATGAGTGGGAGCACTTTTCTCACAGACTGCCACTGCAACAGCCATGATAGACCCTCTAGTGGTTTGTCGACATAATAGCATGCTGCTTGTGGCACAATGTAGCAAGTCTTACAATGTGGATTGCCAGCGTCCTGCTCTTCAGGCACTGTTTAGACTTAAACCTCAAAACAGAACAGAAAAACAACTAAGAGGTCCAGTCTCCACATACTCAAACATATGCAATCATATCTCATCACCTAGCTAAAACTTTCATTTAGACTTTACTTCCTGAGTGTGTGGGTGCATGGTAAAGAGGTGCAGCTATGGAGAGACAGACACTCAGGATGTATTTAACCCAGATATTGCTGACTGCTTGATTCAGTTAGGCCACATGTGACCAATTACAAGTTATGCACTGCATGTACTGGCTGTTCCACTCAAATACAAGCTCAAAAACCATAGTCAATATTTTCAGCAGACAATAAATATTGTTATAGATAATCAGCATGTTAAAAAAAATAGCAACATTTACCGCAGGAAATATTTACTAGGGGGCACATGCATCAAAGGTTTTTGCGATCGCAAACGGTGCGATTCGCAAAAATCGGCCGTTTGCGATCGCAAATTGGCCTTTGGAGATGCATGAAAGTGTTTCCTATGCATAGAATTAAGAATTCGCAATTATTTGCGAATTCCTAATTATGACAGCATTTAAGGAATCGCAATTTGCGATTCCTTAAATGCAATGCTAGAAGCACTTTCAAATAGCGATTTCGCTATTTGGGACCGCAAATTACAGACAAATCAAACTTGTCTGTAATTTGCAAAACTTTGAAAAATGCACTAAAATGCATTTTTTAAAGTTTTAGGTTACACACACACATGCCCTTGGGGCATGTGTGTGCACAACATGGGTGCACATCGCAATTTCAGGGTGCAACAGGGTGTCATTTTGACACCCTTGCACTCTTGAAATTGCATGAGCAATTTGCGAGTACCTACTGGTACTCGCAAATTGCGCATGCAATCTCCAATTCATTCCTATGGGCCTGTAGGCCCATAGGAATGAATGGGACGGCATTCCTTAATTGCGAGTCGCAATTTGCGAGTCGCAATTAAGGAATGTTTAGGAATCGCTATTATTATAGCGATTCCTACATGCATAGGCTTTTGCGATTCCTTAATTGCGATTCCTTAATAATCGCAATTAAGGAATCGCAAAAGCCTACCTTGATGCATGTGCCCCTAGGTGCAGTAAATAAAATGGAATTTCAAGTCTGTAGGGTCAGTGAAGAGCTGGGAAACTTACCAGAGAATAACATCTCAACCCAAAAGCAATTGGTAAATCTTGCAAAATAATATTCCAATGCCTAAAACACCACAAACATGTCAGAAAGTAGTGGACAGCAATGGCATACCACCTACCCTTATGTAAGGAATATACCACAAATCACAATAGTATAAAAAATACATGCAAACATACACCACAAATACTTGTATACAGAATCAAATGATACAAATCTGATCAAATTCAAAACTCAGGAACAACCAGTAGCTGCTGGTGTTGTAGACGAGTGGCGGGCCGGAGGGGGAGGAAGGGGGGCATAGCGGCCACAGGTGGGCAAAAAAAATAACAATAAAAAAAAACTTGCAGTCGGCTGCGTCGCGCTCTTCTGCTGCTCTTCTCTCTCACATGCACAGGCTCCCAGCCTGCCCTGCGGCCAATTTTGAAGATTGCTCTCATGCATGAGAGCAGCTTCAGGATTGGCCTGAGCACCCTCAATTTGCGCTCACAGACAGGCTGGGAGTATGTGTCTGCTATTTCCAACCCAGCAATGCAGTTGGGTTGGAGAGAGCTTCAATGCGCATGATGGTTTGGCTGGCCTGAGACGGCCGGTCAAACCGTCATGTCCTCTGAATGCGGTGCACTACCACTCCTCCTGTCCTCCCCGTGGCCCCGCCCCCAAGACTCATCAGGAAAGGAAAAATAAAACAAGTGTTTACTATCGTTTTATTTTTCCTTTCCTGCCATTTTTGGGGGGCGAAGCTCCTCCGCCATAGTGGAGGAGCCGCCACTAGGAACAACAGTGCATATTACATAGGCCTTAGGATCACTGGCATCAGTGGCCACACCATCATGAACTACAACCGACCATAAACAACCAAGTACATAAATAAAACACAATGCACAATATTAATCTTCCTGAAATATTTATTGTGTACAGTATTCCCCAACACCCATGTTCTGTGACAAACTGTGAAACAAAATTCACGTTCAGAGCACAGCACTTAAAGGTCTGCAACGGTAGCATTAAACATATCGAACTCTACATTTTTTGGGCACACTTCGCAGAAGGCCCAATGAGTTTTGCTGTATGGGCTGCTTTTCTACATTGGAAGCAATAGCTCACCACACGCAATAGATACAGATTTTGTCCGGCTTGGAAAAAAATTCTTCATAAAGTGCGTCACCCATGGTTTCACTATTTATTTTCCACTGATTTTCCATGAAACGCCTAATAGGCCTTTGTCACTTAAATGGTTCGGAGAGCACCGTAAACATTGAACTCGCTTGGAACAATGAACTAGCATTGAGTGAGTTGGCAGGCTGATCTAGGAAGACCAACCCTCCTTGCAAATTAATTATATGACTCTTATTGATCACTAGTAGTCAGATGAGGCTGTAGCCCTAAATATCAACTACCAAAATATTTCCATACACAAATATTGAGCTCAAAATATCTATAACTATAATATTGAGTTTCTATACATAAAAAGGAAAATAACCAAAATATAAACTCAAAAATATACACAACCAAAATATTGGCCACAAAAATATGGTGTTAAATTAAATAATACATTTTTTAAAAAGTAATTTAAAATACAGTGTTCAAATATCAATATAAAATAATTTCAAATATAGATGTTTGTAAAAATTACTTACTGCAACTAAACTAATTATTGAAAAATATGTTACTTAAACGTCACAATCATTTCTTAAAAGTCTATGGGCCTGATTACGAGTTTGGCGGTCCTACAGCAGACGGTGCAACACGCTGTCCGCCGTAGGGCTGCCAAACCCGTGGTGCTACCGCCTGCCAGATTAGGACTTCAATCCTGGTCTGACGGGCGGTCGTGCGGCGGTCTGACAGCGGCAGTCTGTTATGTTATGTTATTTAAATTTATAGGGCGCACAGCTACCCCGAGGGGTTTCCCGGCGCCAGCCTGGTAGGTGAGACAAAGGGAACAAGAACATTACAGATTAAACAGCCATGTTTTCAAACATCTGCGAAAATTCCCATAAACGGTTTCCTTACGTAATGAAATGGGGAGAGAGTTCCAAAGAGAGGGTCCTAAGTAAGAAAAGGACTGAACGCGCATTCGCATAAGTTTGATTCTGGGAACAGTAAACTTAGACTGTGCGGTGGAGCGGAGGGGACGTGAGGGTATATAGGGTTGGGCTACAGATTGCAGATATTGTGGGGCTAGACCAGTTTTGATTTTGAACATATAGCTCAAGGCTTTGAATTTGATGCGATTTTCCACCTTTAGCCAATGAAGATCACGGAGAAAGCCAGAGATAGGGGCAGTCTTAGGAACATGGCAGAGCAATCTGGCAGCCGCATTTTGCACCACCTGCAATCTTTGTATCACAGCTTTGTTAGAACCCAAATAGAGGACGTTGCCGTAGTCCAGCCTAGATGTAACAAGGGCCTGGACTACTGTTCTCTGAGTGGAAAGGGGTAGCATCCAAAGAATTTTCTTTAACCATTTAAGAATGGTGAAACAAGTTGAAGCCACCTTTGTAACTTGTTGTTTCATCGACAACTGGTCGTCAATGATGAAGCCCAGGTTACGAACCTGATGAACAGGCTGGGGTAAGGCACCCATTTCAGGGGGCAAATGCTGGGGACCCCAGAGATCTTGTTGCTTCCCTGAGATCATAACTTCAGTTTTTTCTCCATTGAGTTTGAGTAGATTATTTTGCATCCAAGACGCAATTTTTCTCAAACCAGACTGAAGAGCCGATGATTCAGATTCCTTAGATGAAGAGAGGGAAAAGATTATCTGCGTGTCATCAGCATAGGAAAATAGGGACAACCCCGCCTCTTCGGCAACATCTGCCAGTGGGCGAACGTAAATATTAAACAACAAAGGGCTCTACACAGAGCCTGGAGGCACTCCATAAGGGGACAGATGGGATTTAGAGCTGGCCGTGTGTGACGAACTGCCAACAAGTCAGACGGAAACACCAAACACCGTAGCAGAGCGCTTTCCCCTTTACCTATCTCCGTGTCCTCTCCTATTTTCAGACCCCGACTACGGAGCAGGATGTGGACTGTTCCTTTAAGGAACTCACGCTAGGGGATTCTTTCCCCGGTCATGTGACTAGGTCATGTGACCCAGTCCGCTTCAAAGAGGAAGAAGCAGGTCGTTGGTGGCGTTCGTCTGGAGCAGCGAGGGCAGAAGAAGGCGAGCCAACGGACGAAGAGAGGAGTATCCAGACCTTCTTCGTAACCCCAGGACTGCAAGGAGCGACGGTTCCCCAAGGCGAGCTGAGAAGGACGCCAGATCCGGAACACCAGAGAAGCAGTATCGCGGAAGAGCCAGAGAGGGAGCCGGACCCTATTCGGCACCACGCAGACGCCAGACGCGTTCCAGGAGGGACGTGGCTGCACAAGGTACGGGGCCGCCTGAAAACTGCATGGGGGAAGGGGACCGGGGCCGCCAAGAAAGGGGCGGGTGGAGGGATCTAAATACGACGATGCGCTATCGCTATTTGGCATACTACTGCGCGTAAACGCTGATGCAGTGAAAGCCACCGAGAGCACTGGTGCCGGTATCGGGTGTTATCTCCCTTCACTCCTTCTTCCCTGATCACATCCTAGAATCACAAAGCCACGTCCTTACGGAGTTTCTTTTTTTTCCTGTTTGTTATTTTTTCTGTTCTCTTGTGTGGCCGCTGACATCTCGGTGGGACCCCCCCTGCGAGTACGGGATACAGAAAAAGGCCAAAACCTCCCCTCTAATGCAAGAGAGAGAAGACGGCGCCTGTCCCTAAAAGAACCCGGACGATAACCCATGGAAAAGACAATCCTTATATATATTACTCCGTAAAACAGTTATCTCACTAATAAATCCACTACAAACTGACTATTGTGTCCCTGTCTGCTTCTCCACCACGCCACACGTGGTGTCAAAAGTGGGATATACGCTCCATAGACTGCAAGTATGGAGAATTTAATACAGCAGTTGATACGTAGCCAGGAGAAGCTAGAGTGGGCTGTAGAGAAACAGATGTCCTCAGCCCAAGCCGACAGGGAGATGTTTAAGGACTCTATGACTAACCAAGTGGAATGTATACAAAAGGTGGCAGATGACCCGTTGCAGTTGTCCGCAACAACTACAAGCACGCCCAGGGACCGGCCCTAATGTGTCATTGCAAAAGTATCTACCAGGGGAAGACCCCGACGCATTCCTCTTAAACTTTGAGAGAGCAGCCAGAGCATTGGGTTGGCCAGAGGCAAAAGGGCCTTTTTTCTTGGCTCCGCCTCTCACGGGAGAAGCACATGCTGCCTATCAGGTAGCCAATGCAAGCTGAAACACTCCCTACAACGAGATAAGGGGCATCATCCTAGACCACCTGGGAATGGACTCCGAGGCCTACCGAGTGCGATTTAGAAAAGAACGAGGAACTCCGGCTGACAACCCAAAAACCTTGTACTTTAAGTTGAAAACCGCCGCGGACAAATGGTTGAAACCTCAAACCAACACTAAAGAGGAGATCATGTCGTTGATCTACCTGGAGCAATATATTGAAGCCCTACCCTTTCCCATACAGCGGTGGCTCAAACAACATACGCAGCTAACGGTAGAACAAGCTGAGGAAATGGCCACCTCTTTCTACCGGGCCCAACCCCGTTCTTTGCCTTGGGATTCTGAAAAAACCACACGCCCTCCCGGTCCCCCTATCAAAACCGACAGAAAACCCCCCAGACCCATCCCCGAGCACATTAAGCCCCGCCACTTTCGTCCTGATCCGGTTCCCACCAAGGGACCCCAGTGTTTTGAGTGCGGAGGTGGGGCCATATCGCCAGGACCTGTCCCCGTAAGAAACCCCAGGAGGAACCAATGGACATAAGCTGCATACCCCGTTCAATCCTCTATACCGAGGAAATGGGGCCCAGTTTCTATGTAAGTGTGCTCATGAAAGGCGTGGCTGTGAGGGCTTTATTGGATTCCGGCTGTCACCAGTCGGTAGTACTCCAATCACTGGTAGACCCCCTCAACCTCCACTACAGGAGAAACCGTGCCTATCAGATGCGTACATGGAGATATACGTATCTACCCCCTGGTGCAGCTACCCATTTCCCTACCAAACAGCCAAACACTACAGGCTAAGTTAGGAGTCTTGCCTTCTCTCCCGGAGCAGTTAATCATAGGACAGGACAATCCGTCGTTTCTGCCACTGCTGAGGGACAGAATTCAGCCCCTAAAACCCCAAGGTCCTGTTTGCCAGTCCTTCCTCACTAAGGCCCCCTGGCTTTCGGATAGAAGTTTTAGGTTTAGCCAAACAACGATCCTACACTTCAAGCCACCTGGGACCATGCTAGACAGACTGATCATACCCCAAACCGCTCTTATCCCCTTTTCCAGGTAAAAAACGAACTCCTATATAGGATCGGGAACCCCGGAGACCCCCCTCAATTGGTGGTACCACAGGCCTTCCGGGATCAGGTTCTATTTTTCGCACACTCACATTTATTGGCGGGACACAGGGGGGCGAAAAGAAAACACAAATACTGTTGCGACACTTTTATTGGCCAGGGTATCTTTCCACACGTCACTAGGTTCTGTCAAGAATGTGAGGTGTGCCAAAAGAAAAACCCATATAACCCTCCACCCGTTCCCCTGCAACCGCTCCCGGTTTTCGGTCGACCATTTGAAAGAATTGGCATGGATCTAATTGGCCCTTTACCTCGAATCAAGAAGGGTAACCTCTATGCCTTGGTCGTTGTTGATTATGCCACACGGTACCCCGAGGCTTTTCCTTTGCGTGCTCCCACCACTCTTAACATCAGCGACAAGCTGCTGGAATTGTTCTTCCGGGTCGGTTTCCCCCGTGAGATCCTCACGGACCAAGGAACCCCCTTTGTATCTAAATTGATGGCACAGATCTGTAAGTCCCTTGACATATCACACATCAAAACATCACTATACCCCCCACAAACCGATGGTTTGTGTGAGCGGTATAACGCTACCCTGAAACTAACCCTGAAGAAACTATTGAGTGTTGAGGGTAAAGAATGGGACATGCTTCTCCCTCTGGCTCTATACGTCATTAGAAGCCAGACCCAAACCAGTCTCGGCTGCTCCCGCTTTAAACTCCTCTATGGCTGAGAACCCTGTAGTCTGCTGGAGATGACAAAGGAGGTTTGGGAGCAAGAAAAACAAGAGGAAACCAAATCCTTCCTTGACTATACCCAAGCCCTACGTACCCGACTCCACAAACTAAGAGAGTTTGCAGATGCCAACCTAGAACAGGCCCAAGTCAAACAACAAGTATTCGATTATAAAGGAAAAAAATGGAGACACCTAAAGGTGGGGGACTGGGTCCTAATCCTCATGCCGTCCGCACTCTCTAAAGTTAGATCTGAATGGCAAGGGCCATACAAGATCGTGAACAAAGTAGGTCTAACCTCATACCACATACAGATCACGCCCAAACAGACTCGACTCTATCACATCAACCTTTTAAAAAAATGGCTAGGACCGCTTCCCAAGGACCTGCACACTGCTGTCCCCGTATCGGACCACAATACCACCCTAAACCAACCAGTTGTCAACCCCGAGCTATCCACAGTGCAGAAAAAAACACTACAGGACACCCTACAACCTTTCGTCCCTTTGGTTTCCGACCTCCCAGGGAGGACCTCCATGGCGGAACACTCCATTCCTACCCAGCCATGAAAAATCGTGAAACAAAAACCCTATTGTATTCCGGCTGCCCGCAGAGAGGCGATAAGACAGGAGGTGGAAAGCATGATCGCCTTGGGTGTAATAAAGCCATCACAAAGCGAGTGGTCCTCACCTATTGTTTTAGTGCCGAAACCGGACGGATCCGTCCGGTTTTGTATTGATTTTAGGGTTGTCAATGCAATCTCTAAATGCGACTCCTATCCCCTCCCTCGGGTGGATGAGCTGATTGAGAAATTTGGCGAGGCCCAGTATATCACTACCCTTGACCTCACGAAGGGTTATTGGCAGGTGCCCCTAAAACCACAGGACCAAGAAAAAAGTGCCTTTTCGACACCCACTGGTTTATATGAGTTTACTGTGCTGCCTTTTGGTCTTCACGGTGCACCTGCCACATTCCAAAGGCTCATGAACAGGGTACTGTCAGACCACCAGGCATACTCATCCGCCTACCTTGACGATATCGTCATATACAGCCCCACCTGGGAACTCCACCTTCAGCATTGCCGTAGAGGTCCTCCAGGCCCTTCAGTTGGCAGGGTTACACATAAACACAAAAAAATCACGAGCGGGCTTCCAGAAGGTCAAGTATCTGGGGTATCTCCTCAGAAACGGGCACATAGAACCACAACAAGAAAAAGTAAAAGCAATCGTTCAGGCCCCTTTTCCTACCACAAAAAAAGAAGTTAGGGCATTTCTTGGTCTTCTTGGCTATTACCGGAGATTCATTCCCCAATACTCGGAAATGGCCACACCTCTCACTAATTTGTTACAAAAAGAAACCAAAACGAAAGACCTGCTACAACCCCCAACCGAAGCGGTAGCGGCTTTCCATAAACTAAAAACCGCCATCACATCCAGTCCCATACTTAGATCACCAGATTTCTCGAAACCCTTCCTTCTCCAGACAGACGCTTCTGAACACGGGTTGGGGGCGGTTTTGTCACAGACATCCCCTGAGGGTGTTGAACATCCTATCCTGTTCATTAGCCGCAAACTCTATCCGCGTGAACAACGATACCCAATAATAGAGAAGGAGTGCCTTGCGATCAAGTGGGCGGTGGACAAGCTAAGGTACTACCTTGAGGGGTCCCACTTCCTTTTGTATACCGACCATGCCCCACTACTCTGGATGAGCAGGAACAAGGGGAACAACCCATGGATACTGCGTTGATTCCTCTCCCTCCAGCCCTTTTCTTTTGAGGTCAGGCATCGCAAGGGCTCCGACAATGGGATCGCGGACTTCCTCTCTCGCATTTCACTGTTCCCCAACCGGGAACAGACTAGGGTAGGGGTGTGTGACGAACTGCCAACAAGTCAGACAGAAACACCAAACACCGTAGCAGAGCGCTTTCCCCCTTACCTATCTCCGTGTCCTCTCCTCTATTTTCAGACCCCGACTATGGAGCAGGATGTGGACTGTTCCTTTAAGGAACTCACGCTAGGGGATTCTTTCCCCGGTCATGTGACTAGGTCATGTGACCCAGTCCGCTTCAAAGAGGAAGATGCAGGTCGTTGGTGGCGTTCGTCTGGAGCAGAGAGGGCAGAAGAAGGCGAGCCAACGGACGAAGAGAGGAGTATCCAGACCTTCTTCGTAACCCCAGGACTGCAAGGAGCGACGGTTCCCCAAGGCGAGCTGAGAAGGATGCCAGATCCGGAACGCCGGAGAAGCAGTATCGCGGAAGAGCCAGAGAGAGAGCCGGACCCTATTCAGTACCACGCAGACGCCAGCCGCGTTCCAGGAGGGACGTGGCTGCACAAGGTACAGGGCCGCCTGGAAACTGCATGGGGGAAGGGGGCCGGGGCCGCCAAGAAAGGGGCGGGTGGAGGAATCTAAATACGACGATGCGCTATCGCTATTTGGCATACTACTGAGCGTAAACGCTGTTGCAGTGAAAGCTGCCAAGAGCACTGGTGCTGGTATCGGGTGTTATCTCCCTTCACTCCATCTTCCCTGATCACATCCTAGAATCACAAAGCCACGTCCTTACGGAGTTTCTTTTTTTTCCTGTTTGTTATTTTTTCTGTTCTCATGTGTTGCCGCTGACATCTCGGTGGGACCACCCCTGCGAGTACGGGACGAAGAAAAAGGCCAAAACCTCCCCTCTGATGCAAGAGAGAGAAGACGACGCCTGTCCCTAAAAGAACCTGGACGATAACCCATGGAAAAGACAATCCGTATATATATTACTCCGTAAAACAGTTATCTCACTAATAAATCCACTACAAACTGACTATCGTGTCCCTGTCTGCTTCTCCACCACGCCAGACCGTGGAAGAGAAAACCTGAAACGTGCGGTTAGTAAGAAAGGAGTGGAGCCATTAAAGAGCTAAGCCCTCAAGACCCAAGGACTGCAGAGCTCTCAACAAAACAGTGTGAGACACCGTATCAAATGCGGCACTCAAGTCCAGTAAAATAAGGGCCACCGTGTCGCCAATGTCCAGTCGGTGTCGCAGCATTTCGGTGACTCCTAGTAGAGTTGATTCAGTGGAGAACCCAGTTCTAAAACCTGATTGAGAAATGTGAAGGAAGTTCTGGGACTCAACAAAGGAGGACAACTGGGAATTCACATGTTTTTCAAGAATTTTGGAAAAAGACTGGAGCAGTGAAATAGGACGAAAATTGGAAGGCTTAGATGGATCAGCGTTGGTCTTCTTTAAGAGAGGGAGTACCATGGCATGTTTCCATTCTGGAGGGACTAAGCCCTCCTGTAGGAAGGCGTTGAGGAGATCCATAATTAGCGTACGTATAGGAGACTCAAGCTGCTTCAGCACAGAGGTAGGAAGTAAATCACAAGGAGAGCCAGATTTCATGCTAGCCAGAAGCTGGTTGAAAGAGCTCGTTTCCAAGAGAGACCAAGCTTCTAGTTTGTTGATGGATTTAGTAATCCTATGAGTCTCCAGCAACGTGGCACTAGTTGCATTAGGGGAGGTATCGGACGGGTGTAAAGTATTAGACAGATTGTCACTAGACAGTGCAGAATATATTTTTTCGACTTTGCTCACAAAGTAGTGGGCAAGATCCTCACATTGCGTTTCATTGAGGGTGAGAGGGGTAGTCTGACTATCCGACCTGGCTAGTTCTTTAACCACCTTGAACAGGGTCTTGGAGCATTTCTGAGCTTGAGATATTTTAAGAGAAACATACTCAGCTCGAGCTGTTTTGCAAAGAGAATGGTTGTCCCTTATGGCCTTTTTATAGGCCAATTTGGCATCAGGCATATAGTTCTTTCTCCATTGTCTTTCTAGAGTTTTGCATTTAGCTTTTTCATTCTTGAGCCTCTCGGTAAACCAGGGGGCTGGTGGTCGGGGATTACTGGATCGTTTGTTGGATAAAGGGAGGCAGGTATCTACTGATTGTAGAATCCAACTTTGGATAGCCCCAAGATCCGCAATTGCCATCTGTTTGATCGCAGGTATGCTGTTGTCTAAAGAATTGTTTAAGGCTCCAACATCAAGCTTTGCCCAATTTCAAACTTTGGACTTTGTTCCCGTCAAGGCTACCGGGGGGCAGGGAGCGACTTTTATCAGAAAGGTAACGGCAGAATGATCCGACCAGCACAGGGGGAGGGCAGGGGGGCAACAAATATCGGGCAAGTTCAAAAAAATAGGGTCTAGCAGGTGACCTGTCACATAAGACGAACCTGAATTGCGGAGTTGGATATTCATTGCTTCAAGATCGGCAATGAATGCAGCACTTTTTGTACAAGCAGGGTCATCTAGATGGAGATTCAGATCACCCAGGATGATAAAGTTGGCGGCATTCAGAAGGTAAGGGGTTATTAGGTCGGGGAAGGACAAAGCCCGCGGTCCGGCTGGACCAGGGGGACGATAAACCAGTATACCCGAAAAGGTGAACTTGGGTGTAAGTATGATTTTGAATAAGGAGGCCTCGCAATCAGTGGTAGGTAGATCCTCAAATTTACAATCAAAAGACCTTTTGTAAATGATGGCAATGCCCCCTCCCCTATCTTTAGTTTCCTGTCCTTTCTGACGGTGGAATAATTTGTAGGAAGGACTGCAGCTACATCAGGACCTGAGCTGTCGTGTAGCCAGGTCTCTGTAAGAAAAACAGCATCAGGCTGATCATTAAACAGAAGGTCAAAAATATCCGCCTTGTGTTTCGGGAGTGAGCGGCAATTAATGCTGTAGAAAGTAAACTCCTTATTCAATGAAGGTGTGTTTTTGAGCATAGTATTTCCCTGCAGATCCATGTGGATGGGAGTCCCTGGAGCACTATTTTTAATTCGGGCTCTACCGTTATAATCATTATGTATTACACCAGTAGAAGAGAACCTGCAGTGTAGGCACATAGAGGGGGCTTCATCTAGGTTAATCGTAGTGCAGTTAGAAAGGGAAGTCATGCGGTACTCTAGTAGTTGTTTAGCAGAGTAACTAAGTATCTTTGTCCTAGTTGGACCAGGGGTCATGGCCCCTGTTAGGCGCATAGAAGAACCTAACATGCAGACTGCCGCTCCCAGAGCGTCAACTGCACTTTCCTGCATGGTGTGGCATGCATGCCACATCATGCAGGACCTGGGGGTGTACATCCAGGGGGGCACTTCATGTGCCCCCCGCATGCACCCCTTGGGTCCTGAGGTGGCAGGGGGCCCTGTTAGGTCCCCCGTTTTTGCCTCACTGCCACCCTTTTCATGGCTGGCTCACCGCCATAAAAAGGGTGGTGATGAGACAACTCAAAATATGCTTGGCGGTGCCGCTGCGGCACCATTAGCATGTTTCTGCCTCTGACTGCTGCCCGAATGCCACGGGATCGGGATCCTGGATTCCTGGCGGTTGCAGCGGTCCTGTGGCAGTCTGACCGCTGCAGTCGTAATACTGCAGGCGGTCCCACAGTGCAGTGGTGGTGGGGCCTCAACCACAGTTCGTAATCAGGCCCTAAGTAACCTAAAAAGGAAAAAGGTAATATTTAAAATATATATATATATATATATATATATATATATATATATATATAAAACAAGAAGTACTTATGTTTAAAAAAAGTAGTAACTATTATAATATTATATTACACATATTAAAATTATAATAAATTTAAGAACACCAATGGAAGTATGTAATTATTAATAAAGATCAAATGTAAAAACATATCTCAAAACATGTACTCAATGTTCATGTAGTCACGAAAAATACCACTAAATATATTTTATTAAAAATAATTTATAACTATTTCTACACTTTTTGACATTGTTTAATAAATTACCTAAACAGCAAAAAAAAAAACATGAAAGAACAACAAGAAAACAATATAGAATTAAACAAAACACCGAAAATAATATTTATTAATTACAGTTCTAAAACCATTAAAAAAGGATGTCGGGATAACATTTGTAGGAATACCTGTAAGACAAAAACCCTAGGGAAAATGCCTATATTTTGAGGCGATGTAGATTTACAAACAAAAAATATAAAAATTAATATTCACAGTTCATAATAAGGTAATCACAAAATTCTCCCAATAATTAAAACAACACATTCTAGATTTTTAAAAATACATATTGAACCCCAATCTTAAATTTGTTTCTAAAATCAATAAATTAATGAATAAAAATGTAAAAATATCAAATTATAACGAAGCATATCATATTACTTAACATACCTTTTATGTAAAAAACACCAGCCATTTAAAGCCCTAAAACACAAACAAACCCCCATCCATACATGAAGAAAATGTAAGAAAGTTACCTTTCAAAATAATTGATGAACAACTTAAAAAAGTAGTTAAGAATCGTCATATTTGACGCACCCATGGTGTACTATTAGATGACTGGGGCATGCTGGAAAAATATATTTATACAGCATATCGACAGAGGTAGCATGCAGAGGGGGCCAAGGTAGGTGCCATGTTAGCGCTTGGTGATTCAGCAGCAGTCCAGGTAACCAATATTGGTGTTAAGGGATAGGAACGGCAATTTAGTCAACTCCCAGATGACTCCCAGTCATGCTCACCTCGAGGAGGTGTATGCAAAGCGGGGGGGGGGGGGACTGGATGACTTCAGGACGGCCTTTCTGGCTGATGCAGACATTCCTAGGTTGGGTGGAGAGGGCAACTCTTGAAGAGAACATAACGAAAGAAGAAGTACTTTCAACGCTGCAGCACCAGAAATCTGTAAAAATGCCAGGAGGCGATGGTCTACAGGCTGAATGTTGTCACAAATATAGTGATGTGGTGGTTGATAAACTCCTGGAGGTGTATCAAGAGGCACTTCAGCACGGACGTCATTCTGACACTATGTGTGAGGCCCTCATAGGGCTAGTACTGAAACCAGGCAAGGATCCTGTTGAGGTGTCATCCTACAGGCCGCTCTCTGAATGTAGATGTCAAAATACTGAGTGGGCTTTTGGCTGCCCGGTTGCTCCCATATTTGCCAACACTGATACATGAAGATCAGCGTGACTTCATCCCACAGTGTAGCACCATGTATAACCTGTGCAGACTGTTCCATGTTATCCACACTCTGTGCTTGCGCGAGGGTTCATATGCGTTGGCATTCCTTGACATTGAACAAGCGTTTGATTCGGTCACATGGGAATACCTTTGGCGCATACTGAAAAAGGTGGGTCTTGGATCCAAGTATATATCCTGGATTAGACTGCTATAAGCTGAACCGAGAGCTAGGGTTCGGACGGGTGCTTTCAGCTGCATCACGGTACCAGGCAGGGCTGTCCCTTGTCACCCGTTATTCGCCCTGGTGGTGAAGTCTCTGGTGGCGCTGCTGCTCTGTAGGCTTGAGCCCTGGGGGATCCTGGTGGGTGACACTATGCATGTGGTGTCTCTGTATGTAGATGACACCCTTGTGTACTTGTGAAACCCAGAGGAATCGGTCCTAGTGCTTTGGAAGATTTCTGTGCGGTGTTGGGGCTACGTGTGAAGCCTTACAAATCCCAATTGTTGTCACTGGATGGCCTGTCTGCAGTGAACCATGGGATGCTTCCAATGGTTGGACTGCAGCGGGGTAAAGAAGGAATACGATATTTAGGGATTAGGTTTGCCTATAGGAAACAGCAATTCCTGGATCTTAATATAGGCAGAGTACTGGAGGTTCTACATGCATCGAAACGGTTCTGGAGAGACATCCCTCTCTTGCTGATGGGCAGAGCTTCACTAGTTAAGATGGTGGTACTGCTGCAGTGTTCATACATTCTGCAGAGCACTTGGTATGAGATCCCCAGGAGATGCTTCAAAAAGTTATATGGTTTGATCATAGACTTCCTGTGGGCCACTAAAAGGAGGCGGATAGACCTTGCCATGCTGAAGCAGACATGAGAAAGAGGAGGGATTGAATTTTCCTATTTGGAACTTTATTACTTTGCGGCCCACCTCCAACATGAGATCCACTGGCTGGATGAGGGGGACAAATGGGAAAACTGCATGATTCCTCAGCTGCTTATGTGTGGTAAATGGGGACCGGTGACAATGCCGTTTCTGATCAGGTAGGTGAGCCGAACACGGGAGCAGACAGTTACGAGGGTGCTCCGTCGTGTGTCTCACACGCTCAATATGCTGACCTGGGCATTGAAACTATTTGTAGCCACAACAGAGGTGATGTCCATGAAGAAGTAGCGGAACGGAGGTTGCGACGTCCTGGGAGATCTATATCTAGGTGGCAGGTTTATCACGTGTGAAGATGCGATGCATTCATTTGCATTAGGAACAGGGCAATACTTACAGAATGCCAAGATATCTGCTACATCCAATAAGATTTGGCCTTGTTTTCCAGACGAACCACTACCTTCACAGACACTGGCCAGACTATTAGAATTGCCCGGAGGTCGTAGATTGATATCATATTTATAATGGGCACTCCGTGAGGATCTGCCGAAGATCGTATCTAGGATGCATGGAAAGTGGGTGGAGGTACTGGGTGAGGTACTCCATACACGAGAATAGGAAAAGGTGCATATGGGGGTGCGTACCGTGAGCTCTAATGCCCACATTAAGCTCATACAGTCTAACTACACACACCAAGCATACCTCTCGCCCAAGACCCTGCACATCACTTACCCCACACAATCTAACAGATGTCCACGATATGGAAACCCTGAAGCGTACTTTGCACATATGGTGTGGAGTTGCTCACTGATAGTGTCTTACTGGGGAGAAATCTTGCAAAGTTTAAATAAGGTAATGGGATGGACGGTCCCGTATAACCCACTGGAGATACTGCTCGGTCTGATCCCTGCCCCCGTCAAAAAATAAACTTAGCCGCAAGTTCCTGATGCTGGGCTTGGTACTGGCTAAATGGCGGATCGCTATCAAATGGATGGGAGCACACCGTCCCAAATACGCTAAGTGGTTGCATGATATGTCCTAATAGGGAGTAGCTGAGAAAGTCAAAATGAAACATGGGAGACATGATGAGCGCTTGAAGGATGACTTGGCAACATGGATGCAGATGTTGATGGATCGCCAGAGTGACGTGACAGCCGAAGTTGGAACTGACAATGAGCCATAAGGGAAAGCACATTGTGGGGCATATTCTCAAGAACGTGTGATAACCACCGCAAGTGTAGCTTAACGCAACCCTACACATCGCAGTCCATCGCGGGAAAACAACTCTGTGTTAATGTGGTATTCACAACACGGCGGTACCATGCGATAGTCACAGGACAACGCATCAAATGAACGCGTTAGAAACAACGCAACGCCGCAAAAACGTGAAACCCCAACGCGAAAATAGTAGAGATGACGCCAATCGCGATACAAAAATCTACGAAAACCAGCCACAGGCCTGCAATTCCCACGCGTCATGCGGGAAAATGCACCATAAAAGTAGAAAAAAACATACCAACAAAAGCCAAACAACAGCGAAGCACAATGGAGGCAGCTGGGGCAAGTACAGAGGACAACCAGAACCCCACAAGCCCCACGGAGGACCAGCCTGGGACCTCAGGGTCAGGGAAGGGCAAGGACAAGAAGAAGAGGAAGACGAAGTTCAGTCCGCAGGAAAACAGGTTCCTGATAACGGAGGTGATAGAACACCATCAATCACTGTTCGTCACCTCCACCGTGTCACTGGCAACTAAAAATGGAATATGGCAGACCATCGTGGACAAGGTGAATGCAGTCGGAGTGCTGAAGAGGACAATGGATGAGGTCAAGAGGCGCTGGAATGATGTGAAGCGCAAAACCAAGCTGAAACTCGCAAACAACCGGAAGGCAGCAATGCAGACTGGAGGTGGGAGTCCTGCGCCACAGGAGGAGCTGGACGAGATGGAGGAAATGGTGTCCACAGTCATCAGTGGGGAGACGGTGGCAGGAGTCGGGGGACCGGACACTGCTCAACATGACCGGACACAACAGCAACAGGGTGAGTAACCATCAGGGACTGGGGGGACGGGGGGAGATGGGCACAATGGCACACATGCACAATTAAGCATACCACATCTGCGGACAAAACATGCCCCAGACCCACAACTCCCACCAAGAGACCAATGCAAACAGGTATGCAACATCTTAGCAGAAGCACAGAACCCAGAGGCCCACCGCATGGAAGGAAGGATGGCAGCTAAATCAGAGCTGCAGGGGCTACTCCCCCAAAATGCGGCACACACACATAACATGCAGAGCACATCAACATTGAAAAACCACAACACGTCCACAACAGAACAGAGGACACGACAGGTGCCGCATGTGCGTAGAAACTGGCCAATCACATATGGCACTGCAGGGAAATGTGAGTTGACAATGTACAAGTACAAACCCACATCCGTGATGTAGTGGGAATGTCCACTGTCCCGCATCAAATAGGCAGCTCCCCCAAACAGTCACAATGTACACTGTCATGCAGTCTGAATGCAGACATGTACAATGCGTCAACATACATGTGTACACGATGTCAAACTGCATCTCCCCTTCACATTGCATGGGGAAATCCAACACCTCCTGCAGAGCAGTCCGAACCTCTCTTCTCTGATGACGAAGAGGACCACCACACCTTCGACTCAGATGCCCTCGAACAGCTCGTGGAGAGCCTCCGCAGCCCACTTCCAGGATCAGGGCAACCCAGCTGCCACGAGAGCCCCCCCCTGCACAGCACACACAGCAGGCAGCACCCACCACCACGGCTGCCTCCCAGGACCCCCACGACGAACACATGGCCTTCCAACATCGTGTGTTGGGGTGCCAGGAGAAGCTGGCTGAACAGGTGCAGGTGGGGTTCGACCGCATGGCAGCCAAACTAGACGCCATACGTGGGTGTCTAAGTCCCATCAGGGACCACTCACAGTCCCTAACGGACGCCCACAGTCCGCTCCATGCCCTCCAACGGACCATGGCTGACATCGCCAGAGTCCTGACTCTGCAACAAGAACGACTGTCTAGCCAGAGTTCTTCCAGCGATCTCGCCCGCGAGTTGGGACACATGCGGAGGATCATGGAGAACATGGAGCGTACGCAGGCGGAAAGAGCGGCTGCCATGGCTGCACACCAGCGAGAGGTAGCTGGGTCCCTCAATGCCCTAAAGACCTTCCTCATGCCATTGCTGCCACAAGGCCTGGCGCTGATGCATGCTGCTACTACCACCCCATCCACATCTCCGGCCCCTGATGTGTCTGTGCCACACAGTGCTGGGGACAGTACACCACCACCCACATGTGAGGCACATGCAACAGCAGAGGACGAAGATGCGGATGGACCCACCCTCGTGGTCAGGAGGACGCAGTAGCATTCATCTCCGCCATGTGGCCTGTTTCTGCTTGGTTTTGCCCTCTGCATCATCACTTTCCACTGTCCCCCGATGCACTCTGCGACACTCACCTCGCACCTCGACATGGACTGCCATATACTGTTTGGTCACCAATGACACAGCTATCAGACTGCGGACTGAAGTCCTCCTCACCTGATGTACCTGTCATTCCCTGAAGGACTCTGGCTGGCCCTCCACGGGCCGACAATGTGAAGTGGGGTTGGCATGGCCCTGTACTGCTCCAGCTGCAACACTCCCTTGAATGTGTTAGAAACATTCATATCCACACAGATGTGTCATGTCTATGATCTTTCAAGTGTGGAAGTATGGATGAATGTAGGGTCAGTGATTCCCCCATACGTCCATGTTGCCCATGTTGTGGGACTATTGTCACAGGGTGACAGATTGCCGATTCCGGTCCGGGTGGCGCCGACACTACAACGTAGACACATCCATTAGTCACTTCCTTGTCCAGCCCAGGACGGAACCACGCCCAGAGCCCCGGGGTCATTGTTCGCACCCTTACGCTTGACTGGCATACGCCAGGACAGCCCACTCCGATTACGCACACAGGGGAGACGACAGCGCTACATGTCCTAGGTCTTCACTGTGGGGATCTGCAGCTCACAGGTCTAGTTGTCAGCATGCCACAGCCACTCCCTCACGGCTGGTGTACACCCACACCACACCCATCCAGCACTGGTGTCACAGGACATGTGACCCTGGCAATAAAAATGGCCTGGCGCACTTCCTGGATGCCATTTCCACTCTCTCTGACTGGGTGTCTCTGTGTAGTTGTCATGTGTGCATGAGGGCCTAGGGCCCTGCCGCCTCACATTGCCCAGTGCCGGGGGTGACATGATGGCGTCAGCACAACGGGACTCAATCATTAAGGGTCCATGGCTAGCGGGGCACAGACTTGGTGGCACCGGATACACTGCGGCAGGCACAGGCACCCTGCCACGGGACAGTGTCTTGCGGTGCAGTGAGATAGGGGCACCTAAAGTGCTGAGCGGGTGTGCAGCCTGCGATGATGCGCCGTCCTGGCGGTCCGGACTGGCAATTATTAGTGTGAGCCCTGCTGGGCCGCAGTGTAGGCCTGGGCCAGCGGGCAGTGCGGCCCTCCCGCCACGTGGCGTTGCGTCACGCTTCACAGAGTTAGTGGCACCTCAAGCGCTGAGCCGGTGTGCAGCCTGCGATGATGCCGTGTGCACTGATGTGGTCTCTGCCATTGTGTAATCAAGACTCAGAGACAGGTGTGTGACCTGGTGGCCCGCAGGGCGGGGCTGCATGATGTGGAGGGTGCCATGGTCGTGGGCACCGGGCTTGGAGATCCCTCCAGAACGTGGTGGGCCCTCTTGGAGACACACCAGTGGCGGAAGGTGAGCAGTGAGGCCTGGTTGCGCAGGGGCGGGCAATCACCACTGGGCGGCGGGAGGGGCTGGGGTGCAGCAGCCTGTGTGCGCAGGGGCAGGCAAGCGATGATGGCATGTGCAGTTGTATGGGCTCTGCCATTCATGTCTCTGAAAACTGTTTCAGATGAGGGACCTGGGGGAATGCTGTGAATACCGGCACATGGTTGGAGACACACCGGTGGCAGCAGGTGAGCAGTGAGGCCTAGGTCCACAGTGTCGGCACTCTCTCCCTCTCTCTTTCTCTCTCCCTCTCTTTCTCTCTCCCTCTCCCCCTCTCTCTTTCTCTCTCCCTCTCTCCCTCTCTCCCTCTCTCTTTCTCTCTCCCTCTCTCTTTCTCTCTCCCATTCTCTTCCTCTCTTTTGCTCTCTCTCTCTGTACTTTGATGGACGCATGGCACACCTTCTGATCCAGATTTCTGTTTTGCAGGCTGTGACTTACAGATTGTCCTGAGACGACCCGCCTTGCCTCTTCAGATTTTTTTTTTGGTTTGTTCTGTAATAAACGTATTGTTTGGATATTTTGGTATGGGTGTATGATTTCCCTTTTTCTGGCCACACATGTATGTTGGGTGTTGTGATTGTGCGACTTCAGGCGATTTGTTTGGTTCATGTTTCGTGGAGTTGATGTGCACTATCTTTGTCCATGGGGGGGGTGTGGGGGGTGCCCGGGGTAGGGCCACGGGGGGGCTGGTCCTGGGGGTGGTGGCGGTGGGTGTTGTTGGCCTATTGGGGCTCAGGCCTGCTTGATGGGTTGCTCCAGGGCATCCGTTGTTCTTCATGTGTGTCGTCCGACTTTACACCAGGTAGGAGCAGGTGTTAGTTTCCTGCTGCTAACGCGCCTTAGCGCATGTTTTGTGATCTTATCGCCGATCTGGCTGGTCGTTGAGAATGTTGTGGAGTGGTGTTGTCGCGGCTTTTTGCACTGGAACGCCTACTCTGCATATTATTAGCGTTAGTTGCCGGGCTCCTCTGTGGCGATGTTTTTTGCGACTGCTATCGCAGGTAAACTGGTGTTATGGGCTGTTAGCACCTGCTTGGGAATGGGGTGATAACTTTATCGCGGTTTTGGCTGCGATAAAGTGCCATTGGCTTGGCGATAGCTCCTTGAGAATATGCTCCTGTGTGTGTGAAACAAGTGGCCAAAGTTATACAGGAACAGTCCTGTTATGCTCTTGCAGGACAGCCGGAGCACAGACAAGGAATAAGGAAAGTAGAGATGCATGTGCTGAACTACAGTGTGGGGAACGTTAGCTACGCCACATATCTTTTGATATGTAAACTAACAATATTAATGTTTATTGTATTACCATATGAGCGGCCAAGGGGGGGTGGAGGAAGTTGGGGAATATGCATATATGTGATATTTCGTCCTGGTCCTGCAGCTGTATATAAGTCACAATGCACCAGACATTGTTGAAATGTACAACTCATGTGAAAATTAACAAAAAGTATATAAAAAAGAATAGTAATATTTAATTATTAATAATTAAAATATATTTTATATACAACTCTATGCAGCAAACTTCTAGCATTCCCTAAAAACTAAAAATTACGCAATGAAATAATTGTTATCTAAAATATTCTCATACTAATGTAATCAAATAATATTGATTAATATATATTTTACAAACACTACCCACCTAATTCCCCTATCAACTCCACTTCCCAGAAAAAATAAGATAACTAAAGAATAAATAAATATATAAATAACTAAGAAATAAAGAAAAAAGTTTAAAAATAAACAGCTTAGTATCTTTTTAATATATATGTCTTAAATTAAACACTACCCATCCAATACCAGAAGAAACCCTCCAACCCGATAAAACATATTTAAAATTATATTATAAATACAACAAATCAATTATTATTTCTAAATAAAATATTTTTTCACAAAAATAGTAAAATACAATGCTTTAAATATTGACATTATTGTTAAAAACACTAATTACATACTTGCCATCTATATTTGCTTTCTCGATATTTGTGGGGTCACGATATTGTGGCTACGATATTATGGTAATTTGATACTTTGAAGTTGACATTCAGGATCCACACATCCAAATGACCTGATTTGAATTGGGCAAATGCGATATTGAGATCTTAGGGCCTGATTACGATCACGGTGGGACCACCACCGACAGCCGTTCGCTGGTGGTTCCAGCGCCATCGTAACACAGTTTACCGCCCACCATACTACAATCGCTGGCGGATAGATGGCGTCGGAAAGACCGACCACCACACATCCGAGAGGCTCAAGGAGCCCGTCGGTGCGTCGGAGGGAGCCACAATCCCTACAATGGTGGCGTTGCCTGCCAGGCACTGTCATAGGAATTATGATGTCCCTTCTCGCCGGCCGTTTCATGGCGGTTTACCCGCCATGAAAAGTCTGGCTGAAAGGGACATTGGGGGCCGTGGAGGGACCCCCTTACTCCCTGGCCTTCAGACATGGGACCTGGGGGGCACCTATGGTACCTCCATACATATCCCTGCACTATGTGGCAGGCACCACATGGTGCCTGCCGCTTAGTGCAGGGATATGTGCAGTGTCCCCTTTTTGAACTGCGGTGTGTGCTGCAGCCAGCAGCACTCGCCACAATACAAAATATAGGCATTGCGACCGCCGTGGTGGCAGTCGCATCCTAATGCCTATTGCGGGACCGCCAACAGCCTGTCGGGCGGTCCCATTTACGAAAGTATGGCAGTCGGATGAAAGTCTGACCGCCATCCTAATCAGCCCCTTCGTTTTCCCAAAAATTTCAAAGTGAGCATATAAAGCTCATTTGAAGCATAAAAAATGTGACACACCCTAGCCCACAACTCCAGCACGTCAAACAACTTTCTAACTCCACTCAGCCATCAACAATGTGACAATGGAAGGCTCTGATACAATAGGTCAAACACACATTTATTCGACTTTTTGGGCATGCATGACATAATAATATGGACAAGGACTTAGAAATTAAAGAGTATTCAAGGCTCTGACTGATGAGTTGGTAAAAGGGTAAAGTGCTCTTTACTGCAAACTGATGATTACGTTTGTGGTTCACCCACAGCATGTTCCACCCACAATACGACCAAAGGAACCACCAGCCAAGAAAGGCTGACAAAACTGTGAGCTGAAACAAAGGAAAAAGTCAGACCAAATATGTCCGAGTCTGCAGGGGATAACGAATTAGATGCTTTAGGAGGGAGTGTTTTAAAATGCCATTTGTGATGTATTCTAGCGTCAAATCGCCAAACGATGGTTCCCCAAAGTGAATAACTAGTAAATAATTTCTAGTTACTTTAAGTTAGTGCTGAAGAATTGTCAAAGCTACCCAGAGGAGTTTTCATACTCTTCTTCATACTAGGTGTCCATGAATCTAGCAAGTGAGCTGAGGGGTACATGGTATGAAGCGAGGCCAATATCCCCCAGAAGCGAAAGGGTATCCCCAAAAGTGCACAGCAATGAAATACGAGCCAAGGAGGTGGAGACATCTAAAGAAAGCCAAGATTTTGCATCCTTAAACACAGTTTAAAATCGAAAAGGAACACAAGTCAAAGTTGTTGACAAAGGTTCATACCAGTGACAGAGACAGACAAGGTGGAAATGAAAACAAAGTCATTACCAGCACACCAAGTCCCAGCACAGCAGTTTGAGCCTTGTGGGCAACCTGCCAGCCTGCCAAGTTAACAGAGGCCATGGCTCCCTTAGTGGAGCACTGTCTGCCCTTATGTTAGCTCCCTACCAACCTGGTAGGTATCTCACTACTTTCAAAGCAACTGCCATTGCAGTTTTCAAGAGGGACATTGTGGTGCCCATACATTCAGCACCACTTTTATACTGCCCCCTCACCTCTGTGTGACTTATTGCTGCTGGGAAATAGAATTTCAGAGCACCTGGTGCTTCTAGGCCCGCTCTTTTGATGGTTTTTTGACTCAAATTGAAGTGTTTGAGCTGCAAGTAACATTGCGCAGCATGGGATTCAGGGTAGTGTATTTCCTGGGTACTTGTCTGTCGCTGTCTAGTGGAGTGCGATACCTACTTGGTGTTTGCTGCGGACTTCTGTTTACTATAGAGGAAATATTACATGGGTAGTAGTCAGTAATTACCATGGTAGTTTGTGGTGGCACAAAGAAACGTTATAGTGTATACTGGAGGTTAATGTGGTATGCACTTTGTAAATGGCCCATATCCGTGTTTTTCAGATTCACATGATGAGCGAGAACTGATTAAATATTGCCATTCTGCTCAGTGGGGTTCGCTAATTAATACACGGAAAGGTCATTCCTACCTTTTTTAATGACTTTTAGTATTGTTTTTTAACACAACCACGAAGGATCATCACCTCAGCTGAACTTAATCTGTTGTGTGAAGGTAATCATGAATTTTTGGATCTGTTATGGCCTAATATAACCGTTCAGTATATCTATAGACAATATATTGTATGTCCTCTCTTGTTGCAGGGACATGAGGTGGTTTTTATTCTTTTTCTTCACTCATTTGAAGTGACCGTGAACAAAATAATCTGAAGGTATGTCCTCCTTTGTTATTGGGTATTTACCCTAGAGCGGGAAGCTATATTTAACTAATTAGGGTCGTTATTCTCCACAGATCAAATCGATATATCATGGAGAGATATCCCATGAAGTAATCATTTCAATTTTTGATATATGGGCTTGCAAGGATCATGTTCTGCAGTCTAATTGGATGTGTACTCTTATGACGTGACAGGTAGATGTTGAAATATTTCCGAATAATTCATTTAGGAATGAGATCCCTTTCCTTTGGGGTTTTTGTTACAGATAATATTTATCTATATCTGTGAGGGAGGTATTGGCATCCCCTTGTTTGGGGTGAGTGGAGAATTGGTTTCCCCTTATTCTTATGATGACCTTATGGCACCTTTTTAAATAGTAGGGAATGGTTTAGATGACTGTGTGGGGGTATGTTTTATAAATGATGTGTGTATCACCAGAATATTAACACTGTCTATATATTTCTGAAGAGTAATTGTGTCTTTTTATATATTTTTTTGCATGAATCTGTACAGATTGAAATTATCCATGTGGGAGTATTTATGTTTGTCCTGAGGAAGGTGGTTTCAAGAACAATAAAATCCACCGAAACGCGTCGACGCATACTACATAAAGGCATATTATAGATTGTGATGACATTTGTGATTTGTTTTTCGTTTTAAATTTATTGCACAATAATGTGATGTGTTGAACAAATGATCTGGATCATATTGATGTGCGTTTAGACAAATAGAAAGTATTTTTCTTGATTAGTCTCCCTATGATTAATTGTGTATTTTTAACTGTGTGTATATGTTGGTCCATTTTTTAACATTGTATATTGATGGTTGTTTTTGCTGAATACTGCCTGAGAATTTTTAATAAAAAATTTGTATATTTTTGATACACTTGGTCTCTCTGAGATTGGTGGTGGTGTCATGTTCTGGTGATAATCTGGATTGGCTGAATGGTTTGGATCCACTGTAATAAAAAATTCCAAAGGGGGCTGTCTTCGACTACTGCTTCTAGGAAATTATCATGGGCATCTTAACCATGCCACATGCGATACTGGGGCACAGATGGGTGGTAGGGCTTTTGTCAGTCCCCACAGATTCTGGAATTTTACCTCTCAGAAAGTGAGACAAACCGGTGGTCTTTGCTAATGTTTGGTGTTTTCTGGGTAAGAAAAAGTGATCCACATATGGTTGTATGACTTTACAACGCATGCCTTTACCACACATGTGAGTTTCATATCCCTTTACCATATATGCCTTTGCACGCAAGGTGAATATAGTTAAGATAAGGTAAACCTCTACATATTTATATATATATATATTATTTTTTCATTTAAAAAAACAAAGGTTAAAGTGACGCTATAGTTAGCTGGAAATTTCAGTCACAACATAATGTTTTAAACAAAGAAAAACTTTGACATTCACCTGTACAGTTATAGTTATCTCTAGTAACTAAAACTCATGCCCTGAAGTAACTAGAACTTGCACCCCTACCATGTGATGTAATATATGGGGTAAATAGCTGTGCATGGCGAGGGTGTGAGTTGTAGTTACCTTAGGGCATGAGTTATAGCATCAGTGCAGGCAGGGAAAGAGATCTCAAGTCTGCTCTTTTCCAGTGGGAACATTTGTAAAGCTCATGCCTGCTGGGAGCAAATGCAAGTTTCCCTGCCCATGCTGGTGCATACAGGGAAACCACTGTGTCCCGGGGGTGGGCTCCCCAGGACATAGTAAGTGAGCCAGGCCTGGGGGATGGGGCCCTAGGGGCTATTAAAAGCTTGCAGAGGGGGGCAGTGTGGCCACCCTCTTCTTAAAAAATACTTTGGGCCCCAGGGGATGGGATCTCAGGGCCAAACACGGCTTGGGGAGGGGGACTGCAAGCCCCCGCCATTAAATAAATAAATTGGGCCCGAGGGAATGGGGTCAAAAACAGCTCAGGGAGGGGGCCATGACACCACCCTCCCCTTATTAAAGGCATTGGGCGCGGGAGGATTGGGACCCTGGGGCAGAATAGGGCTTGGGAGCGTGGGCCATGCACCCCTCACCTAAAATACTAAATTGTGCCCCGGAGGATGGAGTCTCCGGGGCCGAAAACAGTTTGAGGAGGGGACCGCGTGCCCCCTCCCCTTAATTAAAGAAAGCGGCCAGAGCCGCCATTGAGTTTCTTTGTTTGACGTAATTCCGCTGGAGTCCTGCGGGATTGGGGCAAAATTTGCCAATTTTGTTTTATTTTGACTCCACAGGAGGGTCCCTCTGGGTCTTCCGCATGGGACCTAGGGCGGCAGGGTATCTCTACCCTGCCCCCTTATATAACTTTTTTTTTAAAGTTCAGGACAGGGGACTAAGTCCCCGAGTCCTGTAACGGCTGGCAGCAACATTTCTCTCATGTTGCTGGCAGCCAATCAGAGCGCTCACTCTGCGAGATGGCCCAAGGCAAGAAAAGCTCCCTGGGCCAATCAGAACACTCTATTTTTAAATTGGCACTCCTCTTGAGAGATTCTCGCAGAACCAACCATCCAGATATTCAAACATTTTTAAACCTTAATAAGTCAAAAAATACTGAACGGATTTACACCAAATCACAAACAGCACAATCTGCGGACCATGATCTAGCTTCTTGCCATATTGTTATCAGTGATGTCATAAATGATGTCATAGACACTGGTAAAGGCATAAGTGTGGTAAAGACATCCATGGTAAATGATGCATGGTAAAGGCATTGCGTGGCAAAGACTACATGGCAAAGGCTTTTTCCCTCCACATATACCATACTCCCCCAGGTGTCTACTTTTCAGAAATGTCTGGAAATGGTAGGTTTTGGCTGACCTGGGGCTCAAATACTCCAGACAGTTGTATGTGATGTCAACATTCACTGCACATGAGTGCAGTGCAAGAACTGTCCTCTTCCATATAAAAAGCACACCCATACATCTCAGGCATGATTTAAGTGAAGAAGGATGAGTAATGTAAAATTCTGCATTGGCATGTTACAAGAGACTTAGAGCTGGGATACAGAAACTCCACTAGTGGTATACTTATGATATTTCTCTATCTCATTATTGTGTACTTTTTTACTTTCTTGACTATTTGATAGAAGTTGTATAGGAAGTGACTGCACTGGGTAACTAGGCTAAGCTTTGACTGTCTCCCCATCCCTCTGTCTCATTCTAAGATCTGACTAATGATGTCCAGGTTGGCAGGTGAAACTTTAATAATGAATTGATCTTTGAAGAGCTTTATACCAACAAGCTTCTGAGGGAATCTCACACACCACAATGCTTGCTTGCTCGCTGAACAGCTGTATTCCTGTATAGAAACTGCTCACATAAACATTACATCCTTTATGAAAAAATGATTGAGTAAGATCCCACACAATCATTGCACTAGTTCCAATTGAGGAAGGACAAACAGCAGGATTTTTACTGGAGTCCTTTCCAGTATGCCCTATTAGGCTGTATGTCAAACCAATGGAACTCTCACACAACATGTAACTCTTGATGCCATATCAATCTCTCTTACTGGGTATATACTTCCAGAACAGCAGCCATTATTTATATAAAATCATAGACTCATGTACAGCTATATTCTGGTCCATATTCTGCAGAAAAGGTGCTTTGTGTGGTGAGGTGGCTGAAGATTACATGGGTGTAGTCAGTGTTACTGCATGAGGGAAGAGGGAAAAGGCATAGCATTTCTTTGCCACCCTTTACCTTTCTGCCAGTGAGCCCTTTTTCTGCAACAAACACCACAGGTACTCCCTCAATGTGCATATTGTCAGTGGCTGCTTCACTGATGTGTATGCTGCCTTTTCTGGAAGCACACATGACAGCTACATCTTTCTTCAGTTACCTCTTGCATGCTGCTTGGTTGCTGGGGTGTTTGGTGACATGTGGCTCATTGGCAAGTAGGAACATCTCACACTGTGTCTACATTTGCTTTTGGGGTGTGAAAACTCAAACATACTCATTAATTACTACAACACAACATGCACATTACCTGACACTCACTGCATGTTTGTAGATATTAACATTCTGTGCCCTCTTTGTCAGGTCTAATTTGTCCAAAAATTATTATAATCCTTTAAAGCGCACATGGAGTTTGTGGCCAGAACGTGGTTAGAAGTCTAATAATCAACATTAAGTAAGTAGTACTCCAGTAGTACTACTGACTTACTATAAAATGAAATTAACAAACCTTAGGTTGTAAATCTCAACCTCCACCTCCCCTATTTTTTCCATGGGGAAATTCTTACACATGTAAGTTTACTACTAAGGGGCCGATTACGATGTCGTTAGGAAAGGCTCCGGACGGGATTCGGTATTGCAGAATTCGATTCAGAACCCTTGTTTCCTATCGAATCATACAGATTTCTCAACGACCGATTACGATGCCCGGAAACTGTTCAAGCAGACCGAATCGGTTCCGAAAGGCATCCGGACAGCCCGAGTCTTTCAGAGCCGACTCGTACAGCTCTATGGACATGGTTTCCGGATGAGTGATTACGATGACAGATTCGGACAGCCGTTTCGATTCAGTTTGCCCGAGACAAAACAGCTGCCGGAATCTGTCTTTGGGGGCCCGTTGTGGGCTACCCTTCATACTGAGACTTACGAATGTAGCCCATGTGGGTACCCAAGGGACCCCTCTTCCCAACCATGCCCAATGTGGCAGGCACCATAGGGTACCCGCCACAGGGTGCAAGGTTTTCCCCAACCACCCCTTTTTTCAATGGGAGCCTGCGTTCTTGTTCGGTACACAGGCTCCCATTGAAGTCAATGCGAGTCCAACCGAAAGATGTTGGGAAGCATTGCAATCGGTCGTCCGGACTCACAGGACCCGATTTGTGTGGAAACTATTCTGGAACCAATTTGTTCGGGACAGTTTCCAAACGACATCGCAATCGGGCCCTTAGTAGTAAATGTGGGAGGGACCAGGGGAGTGGCTAGAAAAACGGGCGTACCTACTACTGAATAGGAGGGGTTTAGGAAAGAGGAAGGAGAGGTTAGGAGAGGCTTAGGGACAGGTTTAGGGAGCATCATTGACTTACAAAAAAGTACACCCTTTGCTATTCAAAACTGCACTTCTAAAGTTACTATAGCCAAAAAGGACCCAAGAAAATTGTAAATGTACTCCAGCTCAGAGCTGGAGTAAGTCCAACCCTACACATGATAAACCACTTGTACTGCAACACCCTGCCTTATAAAATTATAGTGCTAGGGACTTAAAATAAAATCCCATATGAAATATTGTTTAATTAAATTATTTATACTAGTTAAAAAATAAATAAATGCAATTTAATAATGGATACATTTTCTAAAAATAAAACATTTATTATTTTATTTTAAAATATTGTATTAATATTTTTTAAAGTAAACAAATAATGTAACATTACTTTTAATTAAAATACAATTATTTTACTTTTAATTAATTCTATACTTCAATTTTAATAATTCTTAACACAATATTTATCTTCAATTTTAGTAATTCTTAACACACAATATTTATCTTTTTACTTTTGGTGTTATTTTTTAAATATAAACTTAAAAGATGCTAATTTTAATGTATCATATTCCAAAAATGCATTTTAAATTAAAATTAAGTGAATAGTTCTGTACCATGTTTTATTTTGTTCCACATTTAAAATAAATATATCAAAATAATTTATATTTAACATAGCATATTTTTTTTGAAATGTTATTAACTTTTTTACTTTTTCCTATACTTTACCACAGAGAAATCTCTTTTATCATTGTGAGCAAGAGCTTCAAGGTATTCACTCTATTGTGTAACTCAAATATTCTGGTTTCCCAAACCCTGCCAATTATATTTTATTGCATTGCACACACATCATCCTGTTTTACTTATGCTGATGAATGTTCTGCTTTCTTATCTGCCCCTCTGCACCTTGAAAGTAATTTCCTTTTTGCATTTTCATTTAGTGGTTCCCAAATGACATGCACCAAACTCACACAAGGATATGCTTCATCACCTTCAACATTTTAGCAATCCCTGAGGATTTTGACACTTTGGTCTTTCCCAATGGTCTACCCTAATTCAGTATGTAGGTGATTTGTTGATTGCTTCTGATTTTGTGGACCAATGCATGTGTGATGAATTTGTCTTACTCATTAAATTGTCTAATGGAAGACACAAGGCCTTTGGAGAAAAATTACAGTTCTGTGTATCCCAAGTTCAAATATCTCTATCCATGCATCATTGTCAAGAAAAGACATCCTTCTGCCAATTACATCCAGACTATCCGTAAGTTACTCAACCTCTTCGGAGTGTCTCAATATGCACCCTTTAGGCATGTCTGCCTACTGTCATCAGTTGATTTTAGAGTGTGATAATGTCATAAAACCATCACAGGTTCTAATTATGAAAGACACGTCCAAAGAATCAATAAGCATTATTGTTGCTTTGAAAAAACATTATCATCAGCTCCTGCCTTAGGTCTTCCAGATTACTCAAATCTTTTATGCTGGATTTGTCAATGTTCTAAGAGGACTTTGCTCACAGAATGTTAAAACAGGACCATTGTTATCGAAAGAAACTCATGGTTTTTTAATCTTCTGCTCTTGATCCTGTTAAAGTTACCATGTTTATGATCAATGGCCAGCTGCTTCACACATTGTTGAAGTGTCTGCTAATATTGTGTTAGGGCTTGCACTCACTGTTGCTGTGCCTCATCCAGTTGTTGCTCTAACTCCCAAGACAACATTTTTCAATTTCCAGGTTGTTTAGAATGAGATCCATTTGCTATCTGCCTCCTATATTATATTGGTACAATGCAATATTAAATCCTGCCTTATTAATCCCAACCTCTAATGACCAAGAACTGCATCATTGTATCCTCACCACCGCCCCCTTACTAAGGGCCTGATTATGAGTTTGGCGGTTGGGCACGGGTCCGCCCCACCATTGCACCTCAAAACCCATGGTGAGGCCGCACACCAGATTGGGAGTTTCCTCTTGTCAGGCGGGCTTTTTTTTTGGCATTCCCACGGCGGTGCCTTCAAAAACAGGCACCGCAATGGCAACGCCTTAAACAGTTCCTGCATGGCTTGGACTGAAAAGTCCATGCCGTGCAGAAACTGGTGTGCATGCACACAGGGTGCATCCACAGGGCGCAGAGACAACAGGGGGCCCAGTAGGGCCCCCTTTGTTTCCTCTCTGCCAGGATTTTCACGGAGGAGGAACCGCCATGAAAACCCTGGCAGAGAGGAAACTCCATATATGCTGCAGTAGTCCTGCCGAGCATATGGATGCCTCCTGACTTCCGCAACACCACCAGGGAAAGGCGGTTCCCTGGCGGCTGAGGCGGGCTGTGGTTGTCCCACTGCCCATCTCGTAATAGGGTGGTGGGGAGACTGCCACGCCCCGTGAGTCTGGCGGGCCGTGGTCCGCCAGACTCATAATCAGCCCCTAAATCTTGTGCAACTTCTCATAACTGTAATATGGTGTTCTATGTTGACAGATTCCACATAAGAAAAGATAACAGGAAACTAGTGATGTTTTGAAGGACAACACATTATATTGAAGTGGCTATGGACTGGAGGATACCCCTATCCATTTATGATGGGTGCGTCCACTGTTGACCCCTATAGTTCAATTTCCAGTAGAAGCCAACCCAATTATCAATGCCCTGGGGCTGGCCCTATTTTGTGGAAGGAGGTTACCTCTAAAATGTGAAGATTAATTTCCCATTTACAGTTGGTGGCAAGGATGACTACAGCACAATAGCGGAAATAACACATGAGTCCGACATAGCATGCATGATGCTGGAGCCTGTTGGTGAATATAACTTAGGGAATCCTATCTGCCCATGTTATTGAAGACAGGGACAATCTTGTGGCCTTAGGGCTACCCATTCTGCAAGAAATGAGAAACTGGGATCTGACATGCCCCGCAGCTTGTGAGCTTTAAGAGACTGTGACTATAAGGGAAGCAGTATACAGGAATACAGAATGGAGATGTCATACACTTGGATGTGCAGTTTTTAAAATGAGACAAAAGAGCTTTGAAATTGTATTCAGGAAGGCTGGAGCTCGGGGAGTGGAGAGTAGGGGCTTTCAGAGATCTTAGGTAAGTGTTGCTCTTTGTCTTCTTCTGTTTTTTAGTTTGTGGACACTTTACATATACAGATTGACTTTATTCAGATGTCCCGCTGCTGTTCATTCATATTTCATAATCATAGTTATGGTTTGTATGTTCTCAGAGTGGGTTAAAGGTATGACTCTGTGCCTGACCACATGCTACTACTGTAGCAGAATCACTGATCCAAGACTTTGTTTCTAGGTTTGGATTTTCACTTATGAATGGAAGTGACAAATGCACTCACTTTGAGTTATCTGTACTGCAGGAAATATGCAAAGCCCTAGGGATCCTATAAGATTTCCACTGTGCTTACTACCATGAACCTTCCGTGAGGGTACAGCTATTTTATGGGACTCTAAAAAATAAGATACCTAAGCTATGGAAGGAGTCTGAACTCAAATGGCCTGATGCTATACTGTGCTTGCTATTAGACAGTCAGCCACACCCACTTCTGCTTTACGCTAGAAGAAGAAAAGAGCAATCTCTGAGGCAGCACTATTTTCTGCTATCTTGTTTCTGAAATATAAGACAAGTTTGTCTATCGAAGAGATTCAACAAGATGCTAGAGTGCTAGGGAATGTGGCCACTTCAATTGCTAATACTCTTGATTCAATTAATTGTTTAGGAAAAAATTGAAAATGTGGCTCTTTAAACAGGTAGAGATGGCTTATTCGCACTCTGTATTTGTGGCCTGTGTGTAGAGTACCGGGACACACCTCGGAGTAACCGTGCACTATACAAGTCACTTTTCATTCGTTTTCACCAATTCATTCATTCTTGAAATTATCACTTCCCAAATAGTAACAATTAGAATTGGCATTTTGCAAACTAGGATGGCTTTGGACTTTTTTTGCTGCTAAGGGTGGCATTTGTGCCTTATTTGATTAATTTATTATAGTCTATTTTACATTCATGGTACCTCTGTTGAAATACAGCAGCAAATTAGTAGCATACAAGAAAGTGTTAAACCTTTTTATACAAATGATGATGAAGTTGAGTGTTGGGACGTTTGGTCCAGACTTGAAGGGGTATTCAGGAATTGGGGTCTGAAGATTCCAAGCGTCATTTTGATTACTAACATTATCGTTTTAGTGTATGTGTGTGTTAGTCCGCATTTATATTGCCTCTTATGAGAAATTGGTTTTCTGGTTGAGGGGGTGAATCCCTACTCAAGCAGCAGTCACAATTCTTACCAGTTGAAACACAACTAAACCCCAAATTAGCCTGTGCTCAACTCTCTGGTAGCTTGGCACAAAAGCAGTCCGGCTTAACTTAAAGGCAATGTGTAAAGTATTTATGCAACACACAAACAGTAATAAAGTGAAATACACACCAGAAAAATGTCCACCAATTAAAAAAACTAGAGTGCATTTTAATAAGTTATTTGACACCAAAATGAAAATAATCCAATCAGTAGAACCGGACGTGTGCAGTTAAATAGTGCCTAAAAGCACAAAGCACCAACTGTGGCTATTGGGTCACGCGGGACTGGTATAAATTCACAAGTTGAGGCTCACCGCGATGGACCACGGGCCAGATGCAGGGACCGAGTTACTTCCCCTAAGAAATGTACCTTAAATCCTGGTTGTGGAGCAGTGCGCCGCGCAGCGGTGTCCCGAGACATGATGCGAGGTCCACAACAGAAATTCGTCACATAGTGGTTCCGATGAGCTGCGAGGGCTGCAATGCGGGCTTGCGTAGTGGCTGTGTTGTGCTGCGTGGGTTCCGATGAGGCACTGTGAAGAGCTGCGTCGGTTTGCTTCACTCTGCATCAGTTCTGTTAGAGACCACAGCTTTGCTGGCACAGCGCCTTTAGCCCCACTTCCAAAGGTCCAGGACTGGAGTGGCACTACTTGGAGGGTTAGGACTCACAGCAGGCAGACCAGATGCAGTGATCAAGAGGGTTGGAGCCTTTTCTGTTGCTGATGCTCTGATCAGGAAGCCTGGCAACTATCCCTTGGAGTCACTCTGGTGGTCCAGGGTTCAAGATGCAGGTCCAGTCCTCACTCATGCAGCAGGGCACAGGAAGCAGAGTAGCAAGGCAGCAGGGCAGTTCTTCTTGCAACAGCACAGCAGTCCTTCTTCAGAGTCTTCCACAAGTCCAGAGGTGTACTGAAGAGTTGGGTCTGAGGATCCACCATTTAAATTTGTGCGCGCATTGAAGTGGGAGAAGCTTGTTGAGCCTTACCCCCCACAAAGGTGTGTGGAATTTCCATCCTCCCTGCCCTGGCCCCAGCTTGTCTTGGGGCACAAAAGTCTAGTGTGAAACCCTTTGTGAGTGTGCTGAGGCAGAGCCTTTGTGATGTGCAAGTGTGGTAGGTGAGAGCTCCTTCCCCTCATCCAGACAGAGATGGCCCATCCTGCCTACACCTATTCCTCTTCGTCTCACTGTCTGGGGAGCAATACACAAAGACCAACTACCAGCTACACCTAGTCATGTGACCCATGATACAGGCTGTAGGCACCAAATGGTTGAGACAAGAAAATGCCAACTTTCTAAAAGTGGAATTGTGGATTAAGTTCGTACTATACCATTAAAGAGGATTTTAAATTACAATTCTTTGGAGACCAAACTTAACATTCCTACCTGCTCCCATTTGAAAGTTATCACTTACTAAATGTAAAAAATGTAACCCAATGTTATCCTATGGGAGAAGCGGGCCTTCCAGCAGTGAGAAACAACTTTAAGAGTTTTTCACAACCAGGACATGTAAAAGTCAAAAGTACATGCCCAACTTTTTAAATATTCTGCACCCTGCCCTCTGGGCTGTTTATGGCCTACTCTAGGAGTGACGTATATAAAAAAAGAAGGTTTAGGCCTGGAAAAAAGTTTATCTTGCCAGGCCGGAATGACAGTTTAAAACTACACACACAAGCTGCAGTGGCAGGCCTGAGACATGTTTAAAAAGGCTACTTAGGTGGGTGGCACAATCAGTGCTGCAGGTCCACTAGTGGCATTTAATTTACAGGCCCTGGGTACAAGTAGTAGCACTTTACTAGGGACTTACATGAAAATTGAAGGTGCCAATTAAGTGGAAATCAATGCTACAATGTTTAAAGGAGAGAGCACGAGCACTTTAGCAATGGTTAGCAATGGTAGAGTGCTCAGAGTCCTAAGACCAGCAGAAAACAAGTCAGCAAAAACCAGAGGATTGAAGGCAAAACGTTAGGGGAAAAAACCATGCCATGGATGTCAGGTCCAACACCTCAATATGGGCTTTAGTAGAGAGAAGGGAACTTCCCTTACTTACCCATTGAGGCCTGATGATGAGAATGAACTAAATAATGATGATTTGGAGCAAAGAGAACATGGTGAAAGGCGGGCAGTTTGATGACAATTGAATTGTGTGAGGAAATGGTGGGTTGTGTTGTACAACAACAAAAGAGGGAAAGATTGTGGAAAAAAAAAACTATCCGATGTGACAGCTTTACTATTGTAACCTGCAACTGCCATGTTTTTAGCTCATACTATCTCACTTAACCACAAGTGCCCCTCTCCGAGGTGAGATGTGAAGCACCCCTGGCATCAGAGGCGAGCTTTATAGGTTTTGCTTGTTCAGCCAAAACTATATACTAATGTTGATACTTTTTAAAAGTCATCTGCATCCACTCCCATGAGTTCACCCCTGTACTTGCTTGCATCTGAGTGAAACTTAGTTGCTATTTGATAGAGTCTGGAAGCTTCTGCTTTGGAGTATAAATGTGTGTTGTGCCAAGCATAGGGATGCTTGTCTCCACCACCGTTGCTAGAGGGATCTCCTTGCCATTTTACTCTGATTGATAGGCCCTTTTAGAAAATAAACACCAGCTCAGACTCAAAAGAACCTGAATTCAGAGTTTTCTTCAACATACTTTTGGTCCATGCTTCCTTTCTCAGTTTGGCATTGGTGAACCAGGTGTCAAGAGCTGCGCACTGGTCTTGTAACTATGTCTTCTTCCAGGGGGCATGCCAGAGATATGGGTGACTCCTTTCAGCAGCCAAAGTACCGTTCTGTGCTAGAAATTTACTGAACAACTGGAGCCTTCCAGAATAAGACCCAATGGAATGAAAAAGACCAGAAAGGCAGAAGAAAAAACCTTTCATAAGTTTAAGTACAGGAGTGAAGCTTGAGGGCAGAGAAGAGGAAGATCAGGCAGGTGCTGCATATGGCCGGTCCAGTCAGACAGAAACTCCAAGGGTAACTGAGAAAAACTTGAGGACAAAAAGAGGAAACAAGGGGGGGGAAGAATGCAACAAAAATACTTTAAAAGCTTTGTGGTGCATTTTCCTTCTCCAGTCATTAAATGCTCTTTTGATAGGAAGCTATACACAATGTCTTCTGCCGGCCTCCTTGAATTGGGATAGATAGACTGGAATTACTGATTCTACAGCTATCTTCGATAGGTCCATTAGTACTGAAAGTAGGGGTGAAGGGGCTACAGCAGCACTGCCTTAAATCCTTGAAGGAATTCAGATGGAGAATTAGCAATGAAGAGGTCTTAAGTATTTACTGTGCTTTCAAGTACAAATTGTCTTGTGACAGGCAAATTCATTTTGACAATGTACTCCTAATTATTTTACTATTGAGAGCAGTGTTGCTGTTCCTTTCCTTGACTGCATTTTAGGATCTTTTGCAATTTAAACTAGTGAGACCCTTGATAGGGTGGAAGTGAAGGGAGAAGGCCACATACACAGACAAATAGACGTGCTTACTTAACAAATTAGAGTACACATATTTCAATATATATAAATGCAGCATCGAAATTACAATCAAGGCACTTAAGTCAGATGATGTTGATGGCTAGCACCCCCACTCTAAAAAGTGCTCCTGCACCACAGGAATGGTCAGTAGAAAAGGAGACTCCATCCCTACTTCCTGTGGCGAAGAAGAAGAAGGCTATGGCGTTTGCGGGGTCAATTCAGGAACTGCCAAATATTCATTTAAGTTACTTTAAGCCCAAGATCAGAGGCGTAACTCTATATTGTGTCAGACAGCAGCAGAACTCGAATCTGCTGAATAAGGGCTTCAGTGCTGCTGCCTACATGTGGAAACTGCCAAGCTCGAGCCCCGGCATGGCAGACCTGTTTTCTGCTTTGGGAGGAGAGAGTAGATTCCAGCTCACCAAGATCCACTCTAGCACATGCAGAAGTTTACACACACCACGGTTCTCTCAAGTGTGACAACGAGGGGCTTGTTGGAGATCTCTGTGCCCAACCAGGATTCTAATACTTAGGGGCATATTATCAAGAAATGGCGATAACTATCGCTAACCTAGTTAACCTAGTAACTTAGTGCTAGTTTTCCTATCGCCATTGATCCCTGCAAGTTATCGCCCTGTTAGCCACGTATTAGCAACGTTTTGCTAACAGGCGATAGCTTCAGGGATCATCGGCGAAAACCGCCGCTAACATTAGCGCGATGGCATTAATGAAACCGGCGATAGTGGGTGGAATCTAGCGATAAGCCCTTAGCGATAGAAAAAGGCACGCTAACCCGCAAGTTTGGACTTAGCCCATCTGTCCACCCCCAATATAAATGATGCACACAAAAAAAGGAAAAAATGCAGATTTGAGCAGCCAGGTCATAGTGCAGCACACATCAACAACCCCCTCAAGCCATCCAACATCCTGGTTGACCAGGATGAGATCCTGGTTCCCACGCAGGACCTGCGTCTGGTTCCTGGATCCCTCGCTGGACCTGCGTCTGGTTCCTGGATCCCTCGCTGGACCTGCGTCTGGTTCCTGGATCCCTCGCTGGAGCTGCGTCTGGTTCCTGGATCCCTCGCTGGAGCTGCGTCTGGTACCTGGATCCCTCGCTGTAGCTGCGTCAGGTTCCTGGATCCCTTGCTGAAGCTGCATCTGGTTCCTGGATCCCTCGCTGGACCTGCGTCTGTGGCCTGGAGTGGGATGTGCAGTAGCTGTGGAGTCGATGAGCCGTGGCGGGAGACATTGATGTGCGACGATCGCCCGTACCTGGTGGTGAAGTCTGGCAGGTCGCATGGAGACACGTTGCTGACCTGTGTGAGAAGCCTGCCTTGCGCACCTCGGTGCAGTCAATGCTAGAGGTGATCCTGCGCACCAACATAGTGAGGACCGCTTCACATACTATGACCCACCACTACACCGGGGTGCACGGAGGGGATTACCAATGGTGCCGTCTCCCTGCATCACAGGACGGATGATGTTGGGCTGGCCGGACGCTCTGGAGGGTGAGGCCCCTGTGCTATGCCGAACTTGTGTGGACTGAGCGCTGCAACTACACGCCTAAGGGAGACCTGCTGCATCAACTGCATCGGGTGGTCCACCAGTGGACTGCTGTACCCAGCCCAGTGAAAGCTGACCTGGCTCAGGCTCCTGCTGGCTGAGTCACAGATTTGGAGAGAGTGCAGGGGATTGCGCCACGGGGTCAATGTCCAGGTAAGGAGAAGGTGGGACGCGTAGCGCAGGAGGGCCGGGGGGGAGTCGCTCATGCCTATCACACGTAGATGACGCACCCCCAGTGGCGGCTCTACCGCTATGTTGGAAGAGCGTTTCCCCACCACCTCAAGCAGTGCAGAAGAGGAACAATCATCACATGATGATAACTCAATCAATCAATCACTCAGGGGGAATTGTAAGTGCGCCACTCCCCCGTGAGGGTCGCAAGTCACTGAGGGGTGGGGGGCCGCAGATCTGTTAGCCGAAGAGCCAGGTCTTGAGGGTCTTCCTGAAGGTGTTCAGGGAGGGGGCACCTCTGAAGTCTGCCCGTAGCCCGTTCCAGGTATTGGATGCAATGTGGGAGAAGGATCTTCCGCCTGCTCTGGCTCTGTGGATGCGCTGGGTTTCGGACAGTGCGAGGTTGGAAGAGCGGATGTCTCATTTGTGTACGTGGCAGTTGATCCTGTCGTTGAAGTATTTGGTTACGTTGTTGTGTAGGCATTTGTAGGCATGAGTGATGATTTTGAAGGTGACTCTTTTCACCACGGGGAGACAGTGGAGTCTACGTAGGTGTTGGCGGATGTGTTAGTGCCGGGGGATGCCGAGGACGAGTCTGGCGGCGGTGTACTGTAATGTTGGTAGTTTGCGGAGTAGGGACTTGTAAATTGCAGCGCATAGTGCGTTTCCATAGTCCAGTCTGCTGGTGATGAGTGCATGGGTGACTGTCTTCCTTGACTCTGGGGGTATCCATTTGAAGGTCTTGCGGAGGATGCGGAGGGTGTTGAAGCAGCTGGAGGTGACAGCGTAGACCTGTCTGTTCATGGTGAGGGATGGGTCGAGTACGATGCCAAGGTGTCTGGCGTGGTCCGAGGGGGTAGGTGGGATTCCGAGGGTGAAGGCCAACAGGTGTTGTCCCATGCTGAAGGTGTGGTTCCAAGGACAAGGACTACTATCTTCTCGGTGTTGAGCTTCAGGCAGCTGTTGGTCATCCAGACTGCGACCTCCTGCATTCCTTTCTGGAAGTTGAGTCTGGCAGTGGTGGGGTCTTTGGTGAGGGAGAGCATGAGCTGGGTGTCATCAGCGTAGGATACGATGTTGAGGCCGTGTTGTCGGACGGTGGCGTCGAGGGTGCCATGTAGATGTTGAAGACGGTCGGGCTCAGAGATGAACCCGCAGGTGATTTACGTGGGATCGGAGAGGAGAGTTGGCAGTCTGATCCTTTGGTTCTTCCGGGGAGGAATGATCGGATCCAGTTGAGGCCTGTTCCTTGTATGCCGGCGTTGTGTAGTCTGGCGACTAGTGTGTGGTGGGAGATGGTGTCGAAGGCCGCTGAAAGGACAAGTATGATGAGGGCTGCGGAGTGGCCTTGGTCCAGGAGTGTGTGGATGTCATCTGTGGCGGCGAGTAGGACGGTTTCGTTGCTGTGGTTGGTTCGCAATCCGGATTGGGATGGGTCGAGGATGGCGTTGTCATCAATGAATCGTGTCAGTTCCCTGTTGACTGTTTACTCTGCAACTTTGGCCGCGAAGGGGAGGAACGAGATGGGCCGGTGGTTCTTGAGGTCGGTGGGGTCAGCTGTGGTCTTTTTGAGAAGGGGCCAGACTTCTGCACGCTTACAGTCGTCTGGGTAGGTGCCTGTTTTGAAGGTGGTGTTGATGGTGCGTTGCAGTTCGTGTGTGATGGCGGCGGTAGATGTGGGAGGGCATGGATTGGAGGGGGCCCACAAGTGGATGCCTTTCATGGTTGAGGCTGTGTCTACGGCTGTGACTGGCGTCCAGGTGGAGATGGTGGGCTGGCTGGTGTGTCCTGGGCCCGTAGTGTCTGTAGACGAGGGTTCCTCGGAGTGTGAAGTTGTGGCTGGTCTGGATCTGGAAGTGCAGGTGTTCGGCGGAGGGGAAGGTTTCGCTGGAGGTGGTGAAGCGGAGGTTGCTCTTGTGGGCAATGGCGAGGCACCCTCCCGGGTGGTTGGTGCGGTCCTTCCTCTGGATCTTGTATCAGTCCGGGATGGCGGTGTTGATGTCGGGGGCGGAGGAGGCGTTGGTCCAGGTCTCCGTGAAGAAGGCGATGTCGGGCGAGAGAGAGTCGAGTAGATTCCAGATTTCCACGGCGTGTTTGTGCACGGAGCGCCCGTTGAGGAGGATGCATCATAGGGTGTCGCCGGTGCTGGCGTCGGCTGTGTTGGAGTCTGGGGTGGTGGTTAAGCTCTGGCGGCAGTGGAGGCAGGAGAACTGGCCGTGGGTCATGTTTGCCGAGGCCTGTTGTCAGTCTCTGACTTTCCCGGGGTTGAGTGCGTGGAGGCTGGCTGTGCTGTAGCATTGGGTGGCCAGTGATCCAGGCTTCCTGGCGCTGGTCGCGGTTGGGTTGCAGACGTGCGCAGACGGGCTTGTCTTAGGCGCGCCTTCTGCGCGCCAGCGGCGTGTTTCTGCTGCGCAATCGCGCAGCATCCGCCATCAAGTAGGGGAGGGTGGAGGAACGATCAGCTGGGAGGCGGGAATGTGCGAGGACAGGGGGGCGGGGCCGCAGGGGCAGCAGCGGTGGGAAGCGGGTAGTGCGGGCTCAGAGAAGCCAATACAACAGTTAAAAATGGGAAAAACAAGGGATAAATAACTCATGTAATCATGCTATGTATCCTCAGGTTAGGACTGCTCCAAACACGGAGCAGGGAATGTGCGGATTGGCATGCACACTCAAGTGCGCAATGACTGTTTGGTTGGCCCACTCAGGCCGCCCAATGCAGACATGCGCACTTCTCTGTTCGCAATGCAGGCTGCATTACAGCCTGCATGGAGAACATGCACACCCCTCCGGCCCCTGCCTGCATGACTTTTCCCGTTGCCAATTAACAATACCACCGCCGCATCGCAGCGTTGTGATTGACTCAGGGGAGGGAGCCTGGCTGCCTACTTCCTTTTCCTGGAAGCAGACGCAGGAGAGCAGGAGCTACGAAGACACGGGACACGGCTTAGAGGTAAGACTTCCCTCAATAGATTTTTAACAACACACGCTCACACACACATCCCCGCGTCCACGCACCATCCAGTGTTCTTAATGGGGTTAACCACCTCACAGCTGTCCAGACACCCCCCGCACTTCTCAATGGTAGCCGCTGTGCGCCCATGCACATCGGGCGTACCACTCGTGTGCCAAAGGCACATACGTAGTTGCGATGCATGCCATAACATCGCATTCCATTTCGATACATACTAATACTAGGCACATTGCAACAGTAGAGTAGTTGTTGCATAGCGGAGACATGAAGATCACTGTTCCCACTACAGTGAGTGCGACCCAAAAATAACCTTTGCTCAACAAACCCAACCGTGAACCCTGGAATTCCTTTCTGAACCCCCAAAAGACACCCAAAAGATCACATTTGAGACAAATGCACCCCCCCAAATTTCTCTTCATTTTGACACAAAACACACCCAAGATTTTGAAATTTGACCCCAAAAAAACACCCAAAAATTCCAAAATTTAGCCCAAAAAACACCCAATTTTTCAAATTCTATCCCAAAAAACACCCCATTTTTCATATTTTACCCCAAGACATAGTCCAATTTTTATTTTTTACATCCAAAACCCATGCACACCTGAAAAAGTTTGGATTACCCCATTACTGACCTCACAATGCGTTGTGATCAAATGCGATGTTAAGGGACCCGCGTTGTCGGAGTTGGGTTGTTAATGATGTACTGCCTGCATTGTTAGAGTCGTCTCCCGTGACGAAGGCAACACATTAGCTACACCGTTGGCGTCCGTATGCGCCTGGACCGTGCTCAGCACCAAGGTGCATTCCTCTTGGACCCTCCACCGCTACGACGCCAGCACCCTCCTCGCCATCAACCCTGGACGCCACCTCGCCTGCCAGGACAAACCTCTGCTCCGGACCGGACATCGCCATCACTGACGACTGCAGTTTCACCCGCAAGGCGCACCCCGACCGTCAAGGAGGAGGCCTTGCCATCACCTACAGAGGCTCACTCCGACTGACCATGCACTCTAATGACCCTAGGGTGACCATGGACCACCTCAACTCCCAGATTCGGACCAAGCACAAGCACCTCCTCTGCGGCACCCTCATGTGCAGGCCCACCGGGCCATGGCCCCCCATTCTCCAATACCATTGTAGACATAATTGCACCACAGGGTCTCCCATCCACCTACGACATCCTACTCGGTGTACTCAAGTTCCACATGGACAACCCCAGTGACAAGGACACCACCCACTCCTGTGGAAGGTCACCTACATCAGACGCAAGCAGCAAGTCACCGCATCAAGCCACATAGCAGAACACATGGTCCAGCACGTCACTTCCGCCAGCGTGAACTTCAACTGCTGCCACAACACCGGACTCTCCTGGACCGACCATCATTGGTAACATCACGTCTTCACCTTGCCCACCGGATGCCACCGCCATCATCGCACCCCCTCGCAGCTGGATCAAGGCCACCGAAGAACGTCTCGTCAACTCCCTCCGCACCAACACTCCACCAATGCTTCCAGACGATGACACCGCAGCGCGCAGCCACCACCGATGGATCTCCAACAGCGCCAACATTCGGTCACCCCTCATGAACAGCACTGCGTCAGTACCTTCCGCCTGCCTGATGGCAGGCGTGAGGGTGAGGCAGTGCCACAGGGATAGGCTGGTCCCATGCATTGCTGGAGTTGCGTCATGGTTGTGACACGACTGCAGCAATGCGTGTCTTTAGTGCAGGCAGATACGTCAGGATTCCTGACGTATCTGTCATTACTTGCGTCATGGAGCGCTGTCCAGTGATTACAGCGCATCCATGCTGTCGCATGAAGGGCGTAGTGAGCAGTGTTGCAACGCTGTCTTGTCGCAGCGCAGCAACACTTTTCATGACTGTGGCACAGGAATGCGCACTATCTTATTGATTGTGCGCATTCCTGTACTGTATTTTTGTCACAGGGCAGCGCTGCAACATTGCTTGCAGCGCTGTCCAGCAGCAGTAACATGCATAGATGTGGGCCCAAGGCTTATCCCCATTTTTAAGACCAGCTATTTTCTGGTCTTAAGTTCCTGCAGCTAACGGGCCTTAGCGCGACTTTTTTTATCGCTTCGCGGTACGGGCCATCCTTGCTATTAGGGCGAAGTGCGGTTAGCGGGAGTTTTAGTGAAATTTAGAGAAGGAACGCCTACCATGCATGTCATTAGCGATAAATATCGCTGGCATGCAAGGAGATAGAAAAACCGCCTGCTATCGCCGGAAAGCTGCCGCTAACGCCTGTTAGCGACAGCTTGATAATAGGGCGATAGAAATAAACCGCGTTAGCGGCAGGGAAGTGCTGCTAACGCGGCGATAAAAGGCTTGATAATATGCCCCTTAGAGTTTAGTTTCCCAGGTGGGTGCCACTGCACATGTAGGCTGTATACTTAGGGCCTTATTACGAGTGCAGCGGTCCTGGGACCGCCGTACTCGCGCTGGCAGTCCGACCACCACCACCCCGGCGGTATAACCTCCGTATTACGATGGTGGCGGTGGGACTGCCAGCAGCCCGACAGAAGACTACTGCCACCGCAAGGATCCTGGAGCCCGATGGGGCGGAAGTGGGGAAGGCAGCAGTCTGCCGTGGCAGTGCCAATTCCGGCACCGCTGTGCAGATTACGTCCTGCCTTTCCTCCAAGCATTTAATGCGGTAACCCCGCCATGAAAGGCATGTAAAGGGGCCCCCAACAGGGCCACTGGCCGAATCTCCCCATGGGGGTGCATGAGGGGGGCACACCAAAAGTGCAAGGTCATGCGTGCACGGACGACCTGTAGGCTTTTTCACAGCGGTGGTATGCTTGTAAGGCTCTCATATGGGCCAAACATACCGCTGCCGTGGCACCACCGCTGTTGCACTGCCAGCCCTGGATTACACTCGTAATGCGACAGGCGAGAGGCCGCAGGTCTTCCCGGGACCGCCACATCGGCGCACCGATGGGAAGACCGACAAACTCGTAATCGAGCCCTAAATCATGTGCAATTCCAACTCTTGCTGTGTTCTGCCCACCTAACTGGCTTCTGAGGTAAAACGGCTGAGGGAAGCACTTCTTCGATAACACCTTTATTGGAGGTTTGTCTTCTTAATTTGGGTTGCTGCATTCAGACTCCTGTAGAGTTGATATGTGCAAGCCACACTTCAACACGGCATAGAGTAAATATCTACAAGATGTCACAAGAAGGAATCTCTTAGTACCGTACAAGTTATAGCCACGGTGCCAACTCTTGTCCTCTTTTGCAGATTGTTACAGTAGACGGTGGTATTTGATATTGTAAATTGAACTGGAAGATTACCACTTAAAGAACGTGGGGATGGAACCGCCCTGCAATTTCAATCTTGCCAATTTCTTCCAGAATATAAACATTATTAAATTACCCACTGGACTATTCTCTGATCATTTTTGCATTCAACAAAAAACAGATTGAAGAAAAAAACAATAATTGGGAAATAAACTCATACTGGCTAAATGTATTCTACGAATTAAGAATAAAGGGAAGAATGATCCCTATTTGCGTTTGTTTTGCAGAAACTGTACAGCTAAAGGGACTTATGTGTTTATTAGACCAGCTCAGAAACTCCTAACACTTTACCTGTTATTTCTGTTTTCATGTAAAGAAAGCATTTCAATTCCATAAAGCCGATTTTCAAGTATTAATCTCATGCGAGTGTCCTTTAAATTCTGTTTCTAAACGAGAAATAGCTGTTGCCGTTGTATCCAGATTAGGAGAGCATATAGCACGTCACTTGCATATAAAGCGACGCTCGCGACCTATTATTATGCAGGAATGGGAGACTACGATAAGCCTTTTAAATGTAATTGAAGAATCTTCCTCAGCAGCCTGCTGACGTCACACAATACCCTCAAGAAACTGCTTCTAAATTCATTCGAGCCAAGATAAATACATTTTATAAAAACATCTTTCAGTTTATTATTTGGAAAATAGAATGATCAACCAGTCTCTACATAGCCCGGATGAATTTATTCTATAAAACCTAAAATGAAAAAATGTATTATGGTTTCAACCTAACTATGGATAAAAATACACCGCGCAACGTATCCCGAAAAATAGTTTTGTCTCGTTTTTATTGTTCCTTTATTCTCCCCCTTCTCTGTCAAGCCTTTTGGTTCGTCTCAAGCTAAAGAAGTAGTCCCCATTGTAGGCTGGTAAAACACTGTGCTGTGGTCAGCAGCAGGTGTTTTATCAGGTCCACATGCACATACTAATAGTATCTATGACATACCTACACTACCCAATTAGGGGGCATATTATCAAGCACGGCGTTAAAATTATCGCCGGTTTAGCGGCAGAAAACTGCCGCTAAAGCGGCGATAATGGGCTTGATAATATGCCCTGGAGAATTCCAATAGAAGCCCATGTTGACACCAGAACCTGGGCTTCTATTGGAATTCTCCAGGGCATATTATCAAGCCCATTATCGCCGCTTTAGCGGCAGTTTTCTGCCGCTAAACCGGCGATAATTTTAACGCCGTTTCTTGATAATATGCCCCTTCACTTCTACCCAAAGTCACCCTGACGTATTGTGTTCTGAGCCACAACTCATTAAAGAGAATGGGATATCAGCCTTAATCCCTTTATTTAAGACAGCAGGTAACAGCCTATAACGCTGAATGAATGTAATGCAATTTCCTATAACGCTGAATGTAAAGCAATTGCGTGCCAATCTCCAGCAAGCTCGGCTGTGCCAGCTGAATAGGCATTGCCAAAGCCAGTAGATTTCCCCTTTGCCAATTCATACTTATTGGCCTTGCCAATGCTTTGTTGCCAATGGTGTTTAGCCTTGGCAAAAAAACATTGGGGCATATTATCAAGGAATAGCGATATTTATCGCTAACCACGCTTAGCGCGAATTTTTTTAATGCCGCCTATCGCTGGAAAATATCGGTGAGATAACACCCAATTAACAAGGTTTATCTCCATAGCGATAACATTTCCAGCGATAGCGGCAAAATGTGAGAATATCGCTGGAAAAGCAGCGATATTCTCGCATTAACGCAAGGATGGATTCAGCCTGACAATCCACCTCCTATACTTTAAACAGGTAAGTCATCCTCAGTAGCAGGTGTTAAAATCTAGCGATAAACGCGCTTAGCGCGATTTATTTTATCGCTTCGCCTGCCTTGTTAATAGGGGTTAGTTGTGTTAGCGACTGTTATCAGTCGCTTTTAGTGGGGAACGCCTACCTTGCATGTCATTAGCGATAATTATCGCTGGCATGCAAGGCGATGGTAAAAACGGCCGCGAACGCCTGAAAGCTGTCGCTAACGCCTGTTAGCGACAGCTTGCTGATAGGGCGATAAAATTATCGCCGCTTTAGCGGCAAAAAGTGCCGCTAAAGAGGCGATAAAGCCCTTGATAATATGCCCCATAATTTACTATTGTGATGCATATGCGTCCTATCTATCCTTAATCATTTTTCAAATTTACTTCTCCAAGATAGGAGCTTGCTATCTTGGAATAGTAAATAAAAGAAAACCCAAAATGACAGCCCTCTCATGGCATATGCATGTGTGGTGACGCATGCATATATATACGTCGTCATGCTAAGGGCTGCCGCAGATTAATCACACATATGCACGAATGCGGGACAATGCATGCATACATAAACATCAGTGCCATTGTTTTTGGTCTGAAGATGTTCAGCATCACAATAGATAATTTTTTTTTTTGCCAAGGCTAAATACCATTGGCAGCAAAGCATTGGCAAGGCCAATAGTCATCGGTTTGCAGCTGCTCAGGTTTAGAGGGGACCAGGAGGAAGGCATCCATGGTGGAGACTGCTGGAGAGAAGCAGATTTGTGTGGGTATGCACCCCAAATCCATAGTTTCCGACGACTCAAGGCTGTCAGTCGGACCGCCACGGTCGGGTCGTCTGAAATCTACCTCATAATCCGGACGGTGGTCGGAGATCCCTATACTGGCCTATGGATGCTGTTTTCATCTGACCAGCATCTCGCCAGTCGGAGAAAGACTGTAGGAGTCGGCGATCTTTCAGCGATTGGTCGGAGTACAGGATGCATGCATCGTAATCCGGCGGTTGGACTCATCGCTTCCGATGAGACTGTGGTGGTCCAACAACCTCCGATAGGACCACAGAAGTTGGTCTGACCGGCATCGTAATCAGGCCCTTAATTACAAAAAGTCACTAATATCAAAAAAGAAAATCAACGTTAAAAATATCTAAGCTAACATATATCGAAAACAAAAATATCGTAAACAAAAATACTGTCACATAACAAAACATAGACTATGTAAAAAAAAATCGAAATAAAAAATTTCGACGACATAAATGTCATTAAAACAAGTAATAAATAGCAGTAAAAAATACTGAAAACACTACAATTTATAAATAAAATTTAAATGTTTCTTCACCAAAATAATACATTTCAAATATATCAACATAAAACTCCTCTAAATTATATATTAGATATATTTACATCCCACTTACATACAACACATATTTATATTTACAAATAATATTATTTCTTTACTTAAAATAAATATATATAATATTAAATAAAGTTATCTCTAATACGAGCATTTAAACATTAATTGGTATTTTCCAAATAAAGATAATCATAAGGAAGCTAAAAAAAACTGTTATATTAAATTATACAAAACTATAACCAATAAAAAAGCTTAACAGGTTAAACAAACAATATAAAAGCCACACCAATTTAATGAAAAAATAGCTGAGAAAACACCAAACATTTCAAGAGGAGGAAACTCTGCCAGATTTTCCCTGGAAAAGAGAAGCTTGCAACATATACAACTGTGCATCCACTTCTCCAAGTAAGTAACTACTTTCTTTAACGTAGGAACTTAAATGATTGTAACTCTAAGAAACAATTCTTATTAAACAATTACTAACACAGTTTTTAACGCCTATCCTTTACACAGATTATTCAACCTTCAACTAAACTTCATCGACAAGCACACATCAAAGACCACAAAAATAAGTAAGTATGGGCCTTATTACGAGTTTGGCGGTCCGTGCACTGTCGTACAGGCGGTGGTGGTCCGGCCACAGCAGCTCGGCGTTACGACTGCTTTATTACAAGAAGGGCGGATTGCGTTTCCAAAGACGACGGCAGAACCGCCGACAGCGCCAGCACACCGCCAAACGGCAGGGTAACTGTCAGAGAAAGCAGGTGCCATGGGGCAGTACTGAGGAGCTCCACTGCTGTCCGCATATCGAGTTGGATTTCCGACGAGACGACCACAGCGGTCCGACCGCCAGCTTCGAGTCTGCAGTAATGAAGGAGTTGGGGTGCATACTCACCACTCTCCTGTTCTTCCAGGCAGAGTTCGACGTGGATCCCTTTCTCTAGATCCCCCTTTCACAGCAGCATCTTCACCCCAAAGAATACGACCCTGTTTGCGGAGATCTACAGGTGAGTTCTTTTTGTACCATATACCCATTGCTGGACTGGCCATATATGGGCTAGACTCTGGCAATTGGTAGGTGGTATTTTTCGACATGTATCATGCATAAGTGTACATTTGACACAATTCAAAATGTATACACAGGCATCGATAGATATGGAAAACTATTGCCCACCACAGCAAGACCGCTGCAGCCACACCGCGTGCCCTGCGGTCAAGTCGTAATAGGGCGGTGTAAAGACTGCCAGCGATGTGGACTACTGGCTAATGCGGTTTTCAAGCGGTTGGAATCGTACACCTCCCTGGACTCACACGGGTATCTAGTTTTCAGAAATTTATGGGTTTTTTAGGTTCCCCTAGATGTCTTGAAACCCGGGACCAAAAATATAGGTGCTCACCTATCTATCACAAACCGACCTGGTTTTTCAAGGGGGTCACCTGCGTTTTTGGTCCCTGGCTCGGCGGCCATCAAGGGAAACCCACCAAACCCAGACATTTCTGAAAACTAGATACCCTGGGGAGTTCAGGGAGGTGTGGCTTGCATGGATCCCCCAATGTTTTCCTACCCACAATCCCCTGCAAACCTCAAATTTTGCTGAAAAACTCAAATTTTTCGCAAATGTCGGTGTGGGAAAGATGTGGGATCACCAGGCTGACACAAATTTCCTACCACCCAGCATTCCCTCAGGTCGCCCGATAAAAATGGTACCGCACTCGTGTTGGTAGGCCAAGTACCCACGACAGGCAAGGGCCCAAAACGTATTGTGGAGACATCAAAATGACCTATCACAAAACAAACTGATTTTGCAAAGGGGAGCACCTGGGTTTTTGGCCCCAGGCTCGGCGGCCATCTTGGGAAACCTACCAAACCCACACATTTCTGAAAACTAGAGACCTGGGGGAGTCCAGGGAGGTATGGCTTGCATGGATCCCCCTACGTTTTCCTACCCAGAATCCCCTGTAAACCTCAAATTTAGCAGAAAAAATCAAATTTTCCTCAAATTTCTGTGTAGGAAAGTTGTGGGATCACCGGGCTGACACGAATTTACTACCACCCAGTGTTCCCCCAGGTCTCCGGATAAAAATGGTACCTCACTCGTGTGAGTAGGCCAAGTACCAGTGACAGGCAAGGACCCAAAACGTATTGTGGAGACGTCAAAATTACCTATCACAAAACGACCTGGTTTTGCAAGAGGGGTCACCTAGGTTTTTGGCCCCAGGCTCGGCGGTCATCTAGGGAAACCTACCAAACCCACACATTTCTAAAAACTAGACACCCTGGGGAGTCCAGTGAGGTATGGCTTGCGTGGATCCCCCAACGTTTTCCTACCCAGAATCCACTGCAAACTTCAAATTTACCTGAAAAAATCACATTTTTCTCACATTTCTGTGTGGGAAAGTTGTGGGATCACCGGGCCGACACAAATTTCCTACCAACCAGCATTCCCCAGGTCTCCCAATAAAAATGGTACCTCACTCGCGTGGGTGGGCCAAGTACCCGCAACAGGCAAAGGCCCAAAACGTATTGAGGAGACATCAAAATTACCTATCACAAAATGACCTCGTTTTGCAAGTGGGGCACCTGGGTTTTTGGCTCTGTCGCGGGCACTAGGCCTACCCACACAAGTGAAGTACCATTTTTATAGGGAGACTTAGGGGCACACAGAATTGTAGAGCAACTATTATTACCTATTGACTTTTGATGCATTTCTGCCTTCCAAATGTAAGACAATGTGTAAAAAAGAAGTCACTTTGAAAAATGTCCTATAATTTACATGCTAGTATAGGTACCCACAATTTCGGAGATGTGCAAATAGCTACTGGTTCTACCCTCTATAATTTGTTCCCATTTCAGAAATATATAGGTGTCTTTGATACTTGGTTATCATTCTTTATATTTTACCAAATGAATTGCTATATACCGGGTACACAATGAAAAACCATTGCCAGATGTTGCTCAGTTATTGGCTCTGGGTTCCTTGGGTTCTAGGTGAAATTACAAGTCCTATATATCCCCACAACCAGAACGGTCCAGCAAATGTAACAGTATATTGCTTTTAAACATCTGTTATACTTAGAAGAAGTTACAGGTGAAAATGTTGGCACAAATGGCTCTTTTTTTCCAACTCATTTTCAATTTTTCTTAATTTCAACTGTTAGTTTCTATAAAAAAAACCTTGAAGGATAGACACAAATGACCCCTTGCTGAATTCAGAATTTTGTCTACTTTTCAGAAATGTATCTTTCCGGGATCCATTATTGCTTTCATACCCATTTCTACCACTAACTGGAAGGAGGTTGAAAGCACAAAAAGTAGCAAAAATAGTCTATGTCCCAGTAAAATCCCAAAACTGTGTAAAAAAGTTTGGTTTTCTGACAAAAGTCTGCCCTTCCCTGAAAGCTGGGAAGATGGTGATTTCAGCACCACAAATCCTTCGTTGATACTATTTGCAGTGAAAAAAACAGACGCTTTCTTCTGCAGCACTTTTTCTCCATTTAAAGAACAAAAAAAGAATTTAGCTGTATTTTGACTAATTTCTGGGTCCCCTCCAGGGGAATCCACAAACCCTGGATACCTTTAAAATCCCCATGATGTTGGAAGAAAAGGACGCAAATTTGGCGTGGATACCTTATTTGGACAAAAAGTTACAGGGGCCTAAGCGCGAACTACCCCAAATAGCCAAAAAAAGGCTTAGCACAGGGGCGGAAGAGGCATAGCAGCAAAAGGGTTAAACATCAATAATATAATATATGCAATAAATAAAACTACTTCTTCTCTGCCAACAAGAAAAAGCACCTGTTTCAAGAAGAAGCTTGCCCAAAAAAAAAGGTTCCACGAAGACAAAATATCGCTAATCAAGATACATGGAAGTTTTCAAAAAAACGAAAGGGACAGATGTATGACTCTTTTTTGCGGCCGCAAACGGGAGATACTCCCGTTTGCGACCGCAAAAAAGGGTAATGGCATGTACAAAGGCTATTTTGCGAGTCACTGACTCGCAAAATAGCATTTGCAACTCCCGCTATTAGGAAGGGGTATCCCTTCCTAATAGCCAGTCACCATGCCATGTACAATTGTTTTGCGGCCGCAAAACACTTGCAGTTTACCACCTACTTCAAGTAGGTGGTAAACCACTCGCAAATGGGAAGGGGGCCCCTGGGGACCACTTCCCCTTTGTGAGTATGTGAGAAAATATTTTTAAGAGCAGGCAGTGGTCCCAGACCCCACCGCCTACCCTTAAAAAAATTAAACGGAAAAGTTTAATTTTTCTTTTTTAAATGCATCCCTTTAAGGAAAATGAACTGCATTTAAAAAAAAAAGACTGCTTTATTTAAAAGCAGTCCCAGACATGGTGGTCTGCTGAGCCCAGCAGGCCACCATCCCTGGGAGTGCTAGCCATTCCTAATGGGGTCGCAAATTGCGCCAGCCTCATTAATATTCATGAGGCATGCAATTTGCAACCCCATTAGGAATCGCAAACAGTCATCCCAATTTGCAAGTCGCAAATGTGACGCAATTTGCGAGTCGCAAATGTGACGCAATTTGCGAGTCGCAAATTGGTGGATCGTACACCTGGCCCAAAATGTCTATTTAACTGTATATTAATACAAAACATTTATTAATAACTATTTTCTATATTCATGTTATTACAGTAAATAAAGACAATGACAGAAAGTGCAACATTTATAACATCACATAAGGGGAAACCTTTACTGTGTTACATGGGATACATGTGCAGTCAAGAAAATGCTTCTACAGAACATACTAATTGAAACTGTACCAAATATTATTTTAATCAATGTTATGGGAGAGTAACTACCAGAGAAACTGTAGTAATTATTTTGAAACAGCATAACCACCCTCTCAATGTAACAGAAATAGAAGTGAGAGAAGTAATAGAAAGTATAAGGGAAGCAAGCACTAGTTACCAAGAACCTACAGCACAAATACTGAAAGAAATACTGCCCCACTGTAGGAGGCTGGCACGTTGCACCACTTCGCACTTTTAGATCTTTTTCACTAACTTGTTGCACAGTGCCCGTTTTTTATCATTTGCAGCAAGCATTCGCTTGCATCCTTTTTTGACTTGCATTTAGAATTGCTGTCTATCCCACCTACCCCTTGGATGTACATTTTTTCCACATTCCAAGTGTTTTAACTCTCTCCACTCACACTTAGCTGTCATCGCACAGCTTGCCCCGTCACCTGTTGGGTTTCCGTTTGGACTGTTTTTAGTTGGGATGGCTCTGTGGGGTAACATTGCGCGTCAGCCTGTTCATGTAAGCCACTGTGCTTTACTTGTGGGATTCTCTCAACCAGCACTGCGCTGTTATTAGGCCGTATGCCTTATTTTTCTTTGAGATCGCACTCGCATCTCACCGTTTTAATGGCTTTTACCTCCCACGCTCGTCAGACTCTTGTGCGAATACAGGCAAGCCACGCGTCTCCTTCTCATTTTTATTCCCGCGCCGCCACTCTCATTTCTTTCTTTTTTCACTGTCCTCGGAACCTCTCTCTTTTCGTCATCGGATATCTATCCATGACTTGGGGCACTGTCGTGATTGTGTATGTCATGCACTACAGTAAAATTATAGTAAACCACTTTGCACTGTCATTGTACTTTGTAGTTACCGTAAAACATATGCATTCGTGACTTTTAACGTAATGCAACTCACCTACCTGCCTATAAAGCTGCTACTTGTACATAGCGTGTTCATGTGATCAAGGCCGCAGGTCGGCGGCCGAAACGCGTTATGTGGACCTGTTTGACTTGTGAATAAATCTCACTATTTCACCTGAAGCTGTGGTCTGTGCCCATGTGTTCTCTGCTGCCTGCAACCGCTACGGGACTTGCTGATGATATTTTGACGGAGTACGGCTGTCTCTGTGACTCAGACACCCTCCTTCTTCTACTGTTGGGCATTTCGTGACCATTGTGCAGCCGTGCTGGAGCATTTCCGTGGACGGAATTTGGAAGGTCATTGCCCCCTGGCTCCCGCAGCAGACAAACCAACCCTAATCGGATGTGGCGGGGATTCGACGCGAGTCGGAGGACACGCGTGGCATCTTTTCAGCCTGCCGGTGAGTGGGAAGGTTAACGTTGCTTGGGGCAGGTTTGGAGGTTGCATTGTGTTGAAACGACACCCAGCGTTGTCTCACGCTGTCGATTCCACTGAGAAATATATCTTGAAGTTAACCTTTACAATGTCCACTGACGCACTACGTGAGCGCGAGGCAGCTGCTGATGAGCTGTTTGATAACCTACCTGACATTCACAACCCAGCCGCAATGCCTGGTCCTAGCCATGAGACCAGTAGCAATGATTATAAAGTATTATTGAGACAGCTGGAGAAACATATGAAAACAGAACTCACTAAGTGGTGGGAAGGCAGATCGTTACAGAAATACCGTGATGTGGGACGGGTGCCTCGGGGGCTGAGAATTATGCTAGCACCTAGCTTTGAAAACCCGAATACGCTCATGCTGAAGGAGTGGGCCGAGAGCAACCTGGATGCATCGAGGAGACTCATAATCATCCTACTTAAATACGCAGAGATCGACCGACTAGCATCTATCAAAGAAATTGAGAGAATCATTTGTGAGCTTGACAAATCCACTAACCAGGACCTCATTGCCAAGGGTCGAGATGAGATTGCAGCGAGATTAAAAAAGCAGGAGGAAACAATTAAAACAAGAAGGCATTCATATTTGCAAGGGACAAATCTGACTACGAAACCGGGCAAGTATTTATGTTTGCAAGGAAGTTTGACGCAGCCAAACGTCAACGGATGAACAAACCTACCCCGGCTTCACGTGGGACTCAAAGAGGTAACCCGGTTTCAGACTTAAGCTCTGCGCTGGAGAGTGGTACAGACTCTGAGGATGGACGCGACAGGCTGACTCGAGGTGAATCCACCACTAACAACTTCACCCTTGCAGAGGAGCTTGATTTTTTAAGGATAGATCGGCGCTAAACCGTGCGCCCACGACCTCTGAATAAACAAGACACCGGCACAGTCAAAGAAGACGCGAAAGGAGGAAACGCAAGCAATCAAAGGCCAAACAACAAAAGAAGACTGAACAACTGGCGTCAAAAATGAAGGAGAACCCCAACACTGTGATTAACCTTACTGACACTGTCTTAAGCAAAGCTGAAACCCAGCTTCTCTCCCTTGGCCTCACGTACTGTGCGGAGAGTAGCTTTAACTATAGTTGAACCCGTGTGGACATTTACAAATTCACACGTAAATTGAAACTCATCAAGTTCTTTAAAATCAAGCACTCTAATCTCCCCTTGCCGAGTACCTCATCTACCCCCGATACAGTTGACTACAACCCCACGGTCTCCGACATCTCCACCATCCGGACAATGAGGGAACTACAATCTGATCCTATCTCTTTGACCACCAATCAACTACTACTCTCTGAGGGAATAGGCTCTGCTGTTAGGGTTCCTAGCCCTTTCAAACCTCCTTCCACTTTTACACCCATGATGCCTAGGGATGCGATCGATACCTTAAAGATGTGGTAATTGAGGAACTAAAAGACTTACACCACAAATGCAAACACACACGTTCACGGAACCATAACAAACATCTTCATGCTCTGATTAAAAGGCTACGTAGCAACAACCAGATTGTCGTGAACAAATCCGACAAAGGAGGTAACATTGTTCTTTGGCCCAGACATCTGTACTTGGAAGAAGCACAGAGACACCTCAGTGACGCCACTTGCTACAAGGAAACCAGTACCCAGGAGGTGAACAAAAGCAGGATCACCTTAAAGAAAAAACTCAGTGGTTTTTAGACGGAGGGCCTCATCAGCAAAGACGAATTTCTATTTCTCCACCATGAAACACCTGTCCTGCCAGTACTCTACTTTCAACCCAAAGTCCACAAGGGTACCTCACCAATCCCTGGCCGCCCTATCATTTCCGCATGTAATAGCCTTTGCGAGAATATGTCTAAGTATGTTGATTTTTTCCTACAGGACTCTGTTGTTTCTTTACCCTCATATTTACGTGATACTGGTGATTTCCTGAATAAGATCATGGGAATACAATGGTCTGACAAATATATTCTGATGTCAATGGACATAACCTCCCTCTACACCAGTATCAAGCACTGTGATGGTCTACGAGCAGTTGAACATTACCTACAGGAACGTCCCATAAACTGTCATTGCCATAATGAACTGTTGATATTTATGATTAAGTGGTGCCTCGATCATAACTTTTTCATGTTTGACAGGACAGTCTATCAACAAATGCGTGGTGTTGCCATGGGTGCCTGTTTCTCTCCCAGCTATGCATGTCTCCATGTTGGCTGGTGGGAGGAACAGGTACTGAGGGTAAATCACAGTGAGGCATGGACTAACCACATTGTTACTTAGCTCCAGTATATAGATGACGTATTTGTTGTGTGGAATGGTACCACTGAAAGTGCACTGGTGTTTGTTTCTTCCATCAACAGCAATGACCTCAACCTTAAGTTTAATGCCCAAATCAGTAGCAGTGCTATCGAATTTCTGGACGTCACTATTTACATTGAGAAAGGAGCACTACACTCTAAACTCCATCGCAAGAACACTGCAGGGAACTCGACACTTCATGCCACTAGCTTTCACCCCAAACACCTCATCGCTAGCATACCTTATGGGGAAATGCTCCGTCTGAGGAGGATTTGCAGCTCAGAGTCAGACTTACAATCCTGTCAGGATGAGGCACATGACCGCTTCGTAGCTAGAGGTTACAGCACCACCTCCATAGCGAAAGCCAGAACTAGAGCCAATGCTATACCCAGAGACACTCTCCTGGCTCCCAACCCTCCTAGTGAGTTCACTGACGACAGCAGCCACTCCGTAACCTCCACTCAAGGCATGGTTGATACCCGCCTGCTCATCACCTACAGTAGAGAGGAACAGGCTATTAAGTCCATCATCAACCGACAATGGCGCATTGTCCAATCTGACCCAGTCCTGTGCCCCTTGGTTGCCAACAAACCCACCATCACTTATCGGCGGGCTTTCTCTATGAGGGACGCCTTAGTCAAGAGCAGCCCTGAGGTCATGATTAAAACTAACTGGCTATCTGATGTCAAGGGTTTTCGCAAATGTAATACCTGTAGAGCCTGTAAATTCGGCGTTAACACTACTCAGGTCACTGCCAGGTTCTGCAACAAGCCCATAGTACTGCAACATAAATACACATGCAGGACAGAATACGCAGTTTACATCCTCCAATGCAGTTGTGATCTCAAATATGTGGGCAGTACCAAACTCCAGGTACATATGAGGATTCTCCAACACCTCAGGGCGATCGTTAACAACGATCCGAGCTATCCCGTAGCCAGGCACTTTAAGGAGGTACATAGTAACAACCTCGATCACCTCCAATATTTTGTGATTGACAGTGTGCCTACTCTCAGGCGAGGGGGTAACCGTGAGAAGAAGCTCAGACAGCTTGAAAGTCGCTATATTCTTGAGCTTGATACTAAGGCACCTAACGGCCTTAACAGTAGCGAGGATCTATACAACTACCTATGAGCTAGCTTGTCTATCTGTGTACCACCTCTGCTGTTTTGAGTCTCCTTAGCCTGTTATGATTACGCTGTGTCGATCTGCACTTTCCACTGCTTTAACCGAGAGCCATTTTCTGCACTTGCTTAGATATATACTAATTCTGGTCATTTATACAGCTGAATGTATTTGATATGTTTCTCTATCTCTAATCTTTATTCTACTTCTATCTTTACTCTATATGCTTTTGTGAGGGTAATTTTTCCCTTGTTCCTCCCACTATGGAATCATCATTCGCGCATTAAGCGGTTAGTATTTTTTCTGTCCCGGCTGGGATTGAAGCCTAGTTCCTATCTGAACTTTGTCTCTTCAGGGCACATTATTTTTGTTTTTCTTATTATTTTCATCGCATCTTGCATATAGTCACTGTATATAACGTTGCACCACTTCGCACTTTTAGATCTTTTTCACTACACGGTAACTTGTTGCACAGTGCCCGTTTTTTATCATTTGCAGCAAGCATTCGCTTGCATCCTTTTTTGACTTGCATTTAGAATTGCTGTCTATCCCACCTACACCTTGGATGTACATTTTTTCCACATTCCAAGTGTTTTAACTCTCTCCACTCACGCTTAGCTGTCATCGCACAGCTTGCCCCGTCACCTGTTGGGTTTCCGTTTGGACTGTTTTTAGTTGGGATGGCTCTGTGGGGTAACATTGCGCGTCAGCCTGTTCATGTAAGCCACTGTGCTTTACTTGTGGGATTCCCTCAACCAGCACTGCGCTGTTATTAGGCCGTATGCCTTACTTTTCTTTGCGATCGCACTCGCATCTCACTGTTTTAATGGCTTTAACCTCCCACGCTCGTCAGACTCTTGTGCGAATACAGGCAAGCCACGCGTCTCCTTCTCATTTTTATTCCCGCACCGCCGCCACTCTCATTTCTTTCTTTTTCACTGTCCTCGGAACCTCTCTCTTTTCGTCATCGGATATCTATCCATGACTTGGGGCACTGTCGTGATTGTGTATGTCATGCACTACAGTAAAATTACAGTAAACCACTTTGCACTGTCAATGTACTTTATAGTTACCGTAAAACATATGCATTCGTGACTTTTAACGTAATGCAACTCACCTACCTACCTATAAAGCTGCTACTTGTACGTAGCGTGTTCATGGGATCAAGGCCGCAGGTTGGCGGCCGAAACGCGTTATGTGGACCTGTTTAACTTGTGAATAAATCTCACTATTTCACCTGCAGCTGTGGTCTGTGCCCGTGTGTTCTTTGCTGCCTGCAACCGCTACGGGACTTGCTGATGTATATATATATATATATATATATATATATATATATATATATATATATATATATATATATATATATATATATATATATATATATATTCACTGAAAAAACCATAGGTTTTAGGGACAGTTATAGTTAGTTGGACATTTCACTCGTACAAAACCATAGAAATTCCCCCGTTATAGTTAGTTCAGCTAACTATAACTCGCGCCCCCGCAATGCACTGCTGATGACGTCACATATTACATCACTCATGACATGGTCAGTGACATCACTGATGACATCACTGATGACATCTCAAATGACATCACTGATGACATCACTGATGACATCATCCAGTGACTGTGTGTTTCTGTAAAGTTTAAATATGTTTAATATATATAGGGAAAGGCGTATTGAAGAATGAGTGGGTGTATAAGTGTCTGAATGGATGATTTAGTACGTGAGTGACTGACTCTACAAGTGAGTGATTAAATGTATCTTACTGAATGCATGGGTTAGTGACTAAACTGTGTGAATGTCTGTATCCGTCTGTCTGTTGGTTTGTAAGCGGCTGCATGGCTTTGCTGAATAGCTACATGAGTGTCTACATGGGTTATTGATTGATTGTCTGAGTATCTGTATGGGTGCCTGAGTGTTTGTGTGGGTGGGGTGTGTGTGACTCTGTGCATAGATGTGTGAGTTGGTGATTCACTGGGTGCATGGTTTCAAGAGTGCATCTGTGATGGACTGCTATGGGTGGGTGAGTGTGTGTATGGGTGTGTTAGTGATTGAATGTATATCTCAGTGGTACATGTGTGAGTAACTACATATGTGAAAGGCAGAATATATGTGTGTTGGAGTATATAAATGGCTATAAGTGAGAGTGTGTGATTGTGAGAGTGGCTGTATGGATGAGTGTGTACTTGTATCAGTGATTGTATAAGAGCGTAAGAATGTGCTAGTATTTGTATGAGTAAGTGAGCTGGTGTGTGTATAACTGTATAGGTGAGTAAATGGGTGTGTGATTAAGTTTTTTGCATGACTGACTAGGTGTGTGAGTACCTCTATGGATGAGTGGCGGTGTGTGAGTGTTTATATAGGTGTATGAGTGCATATGATAGTCCTGTACTGAGTGACTGTAAGTATGAGTGACTGTACGGGTGAGTGAGTGGATGTGTGTGTAGACCTAAGAATCAGTGAGTGGGTATGTAGTTTTTGGTGTTGGAGTGTCTATGGTTTTGAGAATGGCAGTCTGTAATTTAGAGTGGGTGTATCAAAAGTTATATTAGGGTGTGAGAAGATGCATGAAATTATCACATGGATGATGTCATCAGTGATGTCATTTGAGATGTCATCAGTGATGTCATCAGTGATGTCACTGACCATGTCATGAGTGATGTAATATGTGACGTCATCAGCAGTGCATTGCGGGAGCGCGAGTTATAGTTAGCTGAACTAACTATAACGGGGAATTTCTATGGTTTTGTACGAGTGAAATGTCCAACTAACTATAACTGTCCCTAAAACCTATGGTTTTTTCAGTGAATTTCAAAGGTTTTTTAAATGCTAATTTCTAACTATAACGTGTCTGAAACCTATGGTTTTTTCAGTGAATTTCAAAGGTTTTTAAATGCTAATTTCTAACTATAACGTGCCTGAAACCTATGATTTTTTAAGTGAATTTCAAAGGTTTTTTTAAATGCTAGTTTCTAACTATGCCTACAGAGGTAGGACATGTGAAGAAAGAAGAAAAAACGCACAGAAAGAAGCAAAAGATGTGCAGAAAGAACCAACAGAGGAGCAGAAAGAGGCCTTGTTGCAAAATCATCCTGTGCCCACAACTTTTTCAGACGGGTACTGGTGGTAACTGACTCTGACTAACCAGAGCCAGTGCTATGCTAAAAGACACTTAGAATACAGTGAAAACACCTACATACACTAGGGAACACTATGCGTTGGGGTACCCCTGTGATTAGCATGACCTCCTCTGCAAGTCCCTAGTACATAATAGGGCAGGGGGATTAAAACTACCTCTTAAAACGCGCTACAGGGCGCGTTTGCACAGTGGTGAAGGGAGGGGGCCTGAGGTGACATGTGTGCAAACGCACCCCGTGGCGCGTTTTAAGTTGCGGGATTAAGTCCCCTTGAATTCTGAGGGTCCCTGGGGCCCAACTAGCCCCCAGGTACCTACAGTTAGGACCACAGAGCTGAGTTGCAGAGAGGCGTTCCGAGGCCACGCACCTTTTTCACCTCTCTGCAATGCAACTCTGTTGTGCTTACTGAAGGTACCTGGTGGGCTAGTTGGCCCCCAGGGTCCCTCAGGATTCAAAGGGAATTAATTCCCCAACTTAAAACGCACCACAGGGCGTGTTTGAGCACATGTCACCTGAGGCCCGCCCCTCCCTTCACCACTGTGCAAACGCGCCCCGTGGTGCGTTTTAAGTTGGGGGATTAGGTCACCTTGAATCCTGAGGGTCCCTGGGGCCCAACTAGCCCACCAGGTACTTCCAGTAAGCACCACAGGCCTGCGTTGCAACGCCTGTAACAAATTGTGCAGTTGTGTTTAGGTAGTGAAGAGGGTCATGCTGGGGGTAGTGTTTTAGGGTTTAGGGTAGTGCAGTGGTGTTTGTGTAGTGTAGGGGTCATGCTGGGGGTAGATTTAGGGTTTAGGGTAGTGCAGTGGTGTTTGGGTAGTGTAGGGAGTCGTGCTGGGGGAGTGTTTTAGGGTTTAGGGTAGTGCAGTGGTGTTTGGGTAGTGTAGGGGTCGTGCTGGGGGTAGTGTTTTAGGTTTAGGTAGTGCAGTGGTGTTTGGGTAGTGTAGGGGGTCGTGCTGGGGGTAGTGATTTAGGGTAGTGCAGTGGTGTTTGGGTAGTGTAGGGGTACTGCTCGGGGTAGTGTTTTAGGGTTTAGGTTAGTGCAGTGGTGTTTGGGTAGTGTAGGGGTACTGCTGGGGGTAGTGTTTTAGGGTTTAGGGTAGTGCAGTGGTGTTTGGTGTAGTGTAGGGGGTAGTGTTTTAGGGTTTAGGGTAGTGCAGTGGTGTTTGTGTAGTGTAGGAGGTCATGTTTTAGGGTTTAGGGTAGTGCAGTGGTCTTTGGGTAGTGTAGGGAGTCGTGCGGGGGTAGTGTTTTAGGGTTTAGGGTAGTGTAGGGGGTCATGCGGGGGTAGTGTTTTAGGGATTAGGGTAGTGCATTGGTGTTTGGGTAGTGTAGGGGGTCATGCGGGGGTAGTGTTTTAGGGTTTAGGGCAGTGCAGTGGTGTTTGGGTAGTGTAGGGGGTCGTGCTGGGGGAGTGTTTTAGGGTTTAGGGCAGTGCAGTGGTGTTCGGGTAGTGTAGGGGGTCGTGCTGGGGGAGTGTTTTAGGGTTTAGGGCAGTGCAGTGGTGTTCGGGTAGTGTAGGGGGTCGTGCTGGGGGTAGTGTTTGAGGGTTTAGGGCAGTGCAGTCGTGTTTGGGTAGTGTAGGGGTTGTGCTGGGGGTAGTATTTTAGGGTTTAGGGCAGTGCAGTGGTGTTTGGGCAGTGTAGGGGGTAATGCTGGGGGTGGTGTTTTAGGGTTTAGGGCAGTGCACTGGTGTTCGGGCAGTGTAGGGGGTCGTGCTGGGGTGGTGTTTCAGGGTTTAGGGCAGTGCAGTGGTGTTCGGGCAGTGTAGGGGTGGTGTTTCAGGGTTTAGGGCAGTGCAGTGGTGTTCGGGCAGTGTAGGGGGTCGTGCAGGGGGTGGTGTTTCAGGGATTAGGGCAGTGGTGTTCGGGCAGTGTAGGGGGTCGTGCTGGGGGTGGTGTTTCAGGGTTTGGGGCAGTGCAGTGGTGTTCGAGCAGTAAAGGGTCGGCTGGGTGGTGTTTCAGGGTTTAGGGCAGTGCAGTGGTGTTCGGGCAGTGTAGGGGGTCGTGCTGGGGTGGTGTTTCAGGGTTTAGGGCAGTGCAGTGGTGTTCGGGCAGTGTAGGGGGTGGTGTTTCAGGGTTTAGGGCAGTGCAGTGGTGTTCGGGCAGTGTAGGGGGTCGTGCAGGGGGTGGTGTTTCAGGGTTTAGGGCAGTGGTGTTCGGGCAGTGTAGGGGGTCGTGCTGGGGGTGGTGTTTCAGGGTTTGGGGCAGTGCAGTGGTGTTCGAGCAGTAAAGGGGGTCGTGCTGGGGGTGGTGTTTCAGGGTTTAGGGCAGTGCAGTGGTGTTCGGGCAGTGTAGGGGGCGGTGCAGGGGTGGTGTTTCAGGGTTTAGGGCAGTGCAGTGGTGTTCGGGCAGTGTAGGGGGTGCGTGCAGGGGGTGGTGTTTCAGGGTTTAGGGCAGTGCAGTGGTGTTCGGGCAGTGTAGGGGGTCATGCAGGGGCTGGTGTTTCAGGGTTTAGGGCAGTGCAGTGGTGTTCGGGCAGTGTAGGGGTCGTGCTGGGGCTGGTGTTTCAGGGTTTAGGGCAGTATAGTGGTGTTCGGGCAGTGTAGGGGGTCGTGCTGGGGCTGGTGTTTCAGGGTTTAGGGCAGTGCAGTGGTGTTCGGGCAGTGTAGGGGGTCATGCTGGGGCTGGTGTTTCAGGGTTTAGGGCAGTGCAGTGGTGTTCGGGCAGTGTAGGTGGTCGTGCTGGGGCTGGTGTTTCAGGGTTTAGGGCAGTGCAGTGGTGTTTGGGCAGTGTAGGGGGTCATGCTGGGGCTGGTGTTTCAGGGTTTAGGGCAGTGCAGTGGTGTTCGGGCAGTGTAGGGGTCTTGCTGGGGCTGGTGTTTCAGGGTTTAGGGCAGTGCAGTGGTGTTCGGGCAGTGTAGGGGGTCGTGCTGGGGGTGGTGTTTCAGGGTTTAGGGCAGTGCAGTGGTGTTTGGGCAGTGTAGGGGGTCATGCTGGGGCTAGTGTTTCAGGATTTAGGGCAGAGCAATGGTGTTCAGGCAGTGTAGGGGTTTTGCTGGAGGTGGTGTTTCAGGGTTTAGGGCAGTGCAGTGGTGTTCGTGCAGTGTAGGGGGTGGTGTTTCAGGGTTTAGGGCAGTGGTGTTCAGGCAGTGTAGGGGTCTTGCTGGGGTTGATGTTTCAGGGTTTAGGGCAGTGCAGTGGTGTTCGGGCAGTGTAGGGGGTCATGCTGGGGGTGGTGTTTCAGGGTTTAGGGCAGTGCAGTGGTGTTCCGGCAGTGTAGGAGGTCGTGCAGGGGGTGGTGTTTCAGGGTTTAGGGCAGTGCAGTGGTGTTCGGGCAGTGTAGGGGTCATGCTGGGGAGTGGTGTTTCAGGGTTTAGGGCAGTGCAGTGGTGTTCGGGCAGTGTAGGGTGTCGTGCTGAGGGGTGGTGTTTCAGGGTTTAGGGCAGTGCAGTGGTGTTCGGGCAGTGTAGGGGGTCGTGCAGGGGGTGGTGTTTCAGGGTTTAGGGCAGTGCAGTGGTGTTTGGGCAGTGTAGGGGGTCGTGCAGGGGGTGGTGTTTCAGGGTTTAGGGCAGTGCAATGGTGTTCGGCAAGTGTAGGTGGTCTTGCTGGGGGTGGTGTTTCAGGCTTTAGTGCAGTGGTGTTCGGGCAGTGTAGGGGGTCTTGCTGGGGGTGGTGTTTCAGGGTTTAGGGCAGTGCAGTGGTGTTCGGGCAGTGTAGGGGATCTTGCTGGGGCTGGTGTTTCAGGGTTTAGGGCAGTGCAGTGGTGTTCGGGCAGTGTAGGGGGTCGTGCTGGGGCTGGTGTTTGAGGGTTTAGGGTAGTGCAGTGGTGTTCGGGCAGTGTAGGGGTCGTGCTGGGGCTGGTGTTTCAGGGTTTAGGGCAGTGCAGTGGTTTTCGGGCAGTGTAGGCGGTCGTGCTGGGGCTGGTGATTCAGGGTTTAGGGCAGTGCAGTGGTGTTCGGGCAGTGTACGGGGTTGTGCTGGGGCTGGTGTTTCAGGGTTTAGGGCAGTGCAGTGGTCTTCGGGCAGTATAGGGGTCGTGCTGGGGGTGGTGTTTCAGGGTTTAGGGCAGTGCAGTGGTGTTTGGGCAGTGTAGGGGGTCGTGCTGGGGCTGGTGTTTCATGGTTTAGGGCAGTGCAGTGGTGTTCGGGCAGTGTAGGGGGTCATGCTGGGGGTGGTGTTTCAGGGTTTAGGGCAGTGCAGTGGTGTTCGGGCAGTGTAGGGGGTCATGCTGGGGGTGGTGTTTCAGGGTTTAAGGCAGTGCAGTGGTGTACGGGCAGTGTAGGGGGTCTTGCTGGGGGTGGTGTTTCAGGGTTTAGGGCAGTGGTGTTCGGGCAGTGTAGGGGGTCTTGCTGGGGGTAGTGTTTTGGGGTTTAGGGCAGTGCAGTGGTGTTCGTGCAGTGTAGGGGGTCGTGCTGGGGGTGGTGTTTCAGGGTTTAGGGCAGTGCAGTAGTGTTCGGGCAGTGTAGGGGATCGTGCAGGGGGTGGTGTTTCAGGGTTTAGGGCAGTGCAGTGGTGTTCGGGCAGTGTAGGGGTCGTGCTGGGGGTGGTGTTTCAGGGTTTGGGGCAGTGCAGTGGTGTTCGGGCAGTGTAGGGGGTCGTGCAGGGGGTGGTGTTTCAGGGTTTAGGGCAGTGCAGTGGTGTTCGGGCAGTGTAGGGGTCGTGCTGGGGCTGGTGTTTCAGGGTTTAGGGCAGTGCAGTGGTGTTCGGGCAGTGTAGGGGGTCTTGCTGGGGGTGGTGTTTCAGGGTTTAGGGCAGTGGTGTTCGGGCAGTGTAGGGGGTCTTGCTGGGGGTGGTGTTTCAGGGTTTAGGGCAGTGCAGTGGTGTTCGGGCAGTGTAGGGGTCTTGCTGGGGGTAGTGTTTCAGGGTTTAGGGCAGTGCAGTGGTGTTCGTGCAGTATAGGGGGTCGTGCTGGGGATGGTGTTTCAGGGTTTAGGGCAGTGCAGTAGTGTTCGGGCAGTGTAGGGGGTCGTGCAGGGGTGGTGTTTCAGGGTTTAGGGCAGTGCAGTGGTGTTCGGGCAGTGTAGGGGGTTGTGCTGGGGGTGGTATTTCAGGGGTTAGGGCAGTGCAGTCGTGTTCGGGCAGTGTAGGGGGTCGTGCTGGGGGTGGTGTTTCAGGGTTTAGGGCAGTGGTGTTGGGGCAGTGTAGGGGTCTTGCTGGGGGTGATGTTTCAGGGTTTAGGGCAGTGCAGTGGTGTTCGGGCAGTGTAGGAGGTCTTGCTGGGGGTAGTGTTTCAGGGTTTAGGGCAGTGCAGTGGTGTTCGGGCAGTGTAGGGGTCATGCTGGGGGTGGTGTTTCAGGGTTTAGGGCAGTGCAGTGGTGTTCGGGCAGTGTAGGGGGTCATGAAGGGGGTGGTGTTTCAGGGTTTAGGGCTGTGCAGTGGTGTTCGGGCAGTGTAGGGGGTCGTGCTAGGGTATGTGTTTCAGGGTTTAGGGCAGTGCAGTGGTGTTCAGGCAGTGTAGGGGGTCGTGCAGGGGCTGGTGTTTCAGGGTTTAGGGCAGTGCAGTGGTGTTCAGGCAGTGTAGGGGGTCGTGCTGGGGGTAGTGTTTTAGGGTTTAGGGTAGTGCAGTGGTGCTTGTGTAGTGTAGGGGGTCGTGCTGGGGGTAGTGTTTTAGAGTTTAGGGTAGTGCAGTGGTGTTTGTGTAGTGTAGGGGTCATGTTTTAGGGTAGTGCAGTGGTGTTTGGGTAGTGTAGGGGGTCGTGCTGGGGGTAGTGTTTTAGGATTTAGGTTAGTGCAGTGGTGTTTGGGTAGTGTAGGGGGTCGTGCTGGGGGTAGTGTTTTAGGGTTTAAGGTAGTGCAGTGGTGTTTGTGTAGTGTAGGGGGTCGTGCTGGGGGTAGTGTTTTAGGGTTTAGGGTAGTGCAGTTGTGCTTGTGTAGTGTAGGGTGTCGTGCTGGGGGTAGTGTTTTAGGGTTTAGGGTAGTGCAGTGGTGTTTGTGTAGTGTAGTAGGTCATGTTTTAGGGTAGTGCAGTGGTGTTTGGGTAGTGTAGGGGGTCGTGCTGGGGGTAGTGTTTTAGGATTTAGGTTAGTGCAGTGGTGTTGGGGTAGTGTTTTAGGGTTTAGGGTAGTGCAGTGTTGTTTGTGTAGTGTAGGGGGTCATGCTGGGGGTAGTGTTTTAGGGTTTAGGATAGTGCAGTGGTGCTTGTGTAGTGTAGGGGGTCGTGCTGGGGTAGTGTTTTAGGGTTTAGGGTAGTGCAGTGGTGTTTTTGTGGTGTAGGGGGTCATGTTTTAAGATGCAACGCTCCAATACCTGACCAGTCTGCACTACATAAAACTGCAAAAAAACTAAAAATAAAAAGTGTTTTGCACACTTTTGTCATTGGGCTGTATGTGGGCTACATCTCGGTAATATTTGTCCTACATTTGGGCTCTTTTTTCACTGGTGGCCATCTTGGAAGACTTCTTTGTTATGAAGTTTCCTAATTTCCTCATTTACTGCAGTCTCCTCAGTAGGAAATGCTTTCAGTTTTTACTTTGATTCCATCAAGAAGGCATTCAGATGTGTCACACATTTGCCATAAATTCAGAATGTTATTACTCTAGTTGTTCATTAGATCACTGTAGTAAAGCTACTGCTCACCAAGGAGTTAACTGGAAGTCTACTGCTGGTATTGAAAGTGATTGTTTCAGTCTGCATGTCAGAATTTTCTAATGAAATAGAAGAGGATTTGAGATCTCACTTAAAACATGCACTAAATTTTCTTTTTGCAGCACTAACCATAATTTCTATGGCAAAATGAACCCCCTCATTTTGTTCCTTTTTAAATTAAATGTTTTAAATGTTACCAGTTTATTCCAATCAAGATGGCTTCAGGTGTGCCATACTTTTGTCATAAGTAAGACTGTTAGCGCTCTAGTTGTTCTTTAGAACACTCTGGGAAGCTGCAGTAGAACACAAAGGCATCAACTGACAGGCTGCTCCTGTTGAAATATAACAGGAAGATATTTGAGATCACACTTGAAACATGTCCTAATTTTTCTTTCCAGAGCACTAACCATAATTTCTATGACAAGATGAACCCCATCATTTTGTTCCTTTTTAAATTAAATGTTTTAAGTGTTACCAGTTTATTTCTATCAAGATGGCTTCAGGTGTGCCATACTTTTGTCATAAGTAAGGCTGTTAGCACTCTAGTTGTTCTTTAGAACACTCTGGGAAGCTGCAGTAGAACACAAAGGAATCAACTGACAGTCTCTGCCCTTGTTGGATGTACATGTTTTACTGAGAATGTCAGACTTCATTCTCACATGACTGAGAAAGATAATGTGAATTTACAGAAAATATGCTCTCATTTTAGCTTCTGGGGCACCTTCCAAAACTGTATGGGACAAGCATGTGAAAATAGTTTTCTCTCAAACATGATTCATGATATCCCAGCAGAAGGTTTTTCACAGGGTAAAATCACCTTAGAACACACCACAATTCCTGAAATTAGTATGGTACCATCAACAAATGAATTCTAATGTAACTAAAGTCTGTTATCACCCTTTATAGTTCTCCTTTTGGTAACCCTCAAAATCTTCGATTCACTACAATGCATTTCAAAGGGGTACTATCATTTATATTGGTCCCAAGATGGCTGCCAGCAATTCCAGGATGAAGTGCTGACAGCCAATCAGATCTCACGATGACATGTGTGGTTAGGCTCCACCCAGATATATATGTGTTTTTACTTTTGATTTTCTCAGCAACTACTGAACGGATTTACACCATTTAACAAAAAGGGTTCTTTTTGAACCAAGAACTACCTCTTTGCCAAATTTGGTGTAATTCCGTTCAGCAGTTCGGGCTGTAGCCTTGCATAAAGTTTCCTATGGGAAATTGATTTTTTGACTCTTATTTTTTAATTTCTCCGCAACTACTGAACGGATTTACACCATTTAACAAAAAGGGTTCTTTCTGAACCAAGAACTACCTCTTTGCCAAATTTGGTGTAATTCCGTTCAGCAGTTCGGTCTGTAGCCGTGTCTAAAGTTTCCTATGGGAAAATGAATGGGGAAAACACGTTTTGGGACCCCTTTTTTTCTCGGCCCCCGCTTGACGAATCACCCTGAGACTTTCAGGGTAGGAGCGGACCGGAGCGGGCCATAAAGTTTGAAAATTTCGCGAAGATTCGTCAACCGACGCAAGAGTTATTTTAAATAGAATGTCGCGGATTTCCTATGGAAAATAGGTCCTAACTATAACTATCTACTGGCGACCGCCAGTAGATAGTATATATCCAACCAAGCGTCGTCACTTTGAGAAAAAACAACAGCGACACGGCCCAAACTTCTTTTAGCGTGTTCATTTATTTTTGGCAAAGCCTCTCTACGCGTTTCGGAGCGTCCGCTCCTTCTTCATGAGATATATATATATATATATATATATATAAGCTGTACGCCAGTAGATCGCGTCGTATCACATTCACCGATATTAGAGTTAGGCCTCACAAGATGTGGCACAAGTATTACTCATGTGGTGTCTCTTTTTCTGAGAATGGAAGTAAGCGTGGTTTAAGGCCACTAACTGGACCACGCTATTTTGTATAAGGCTGTTTGCAAACAACGTGGATTTACTGTAATAAGATGACAAAATCGCACCTTTTATTTAAGGTGGAATTCTCACAAGTATGGATCAAACATAACGTGCGGCAGAAGGCTGTAGGATATCAGAGGGACTTTTATGGCACACTACTTTGAAAGCCTCCAACTGCCACTGAAGACACCACCTGCACACCAACAATTTAATTTGTATTGAAACAGTGACCCAACAAAGATTTAATGCCTCCTCTCCTCCACCTTTTTACATGCATACAATTCTCTCAGGTTTGTGTGCCACATCGAAGCTTGCCCCAGTAACCCCATCAGGGAAGTCCTGGCTACCCAGTTACTGGTCCCCACCAGTACGGTATTTTGCTCATATAAAAAACATTATACTGAAATTTATACTGAGACTACTGAAGAGCTGCTCTCTTTGTATCGGACGAGACTGATGGAGGCTTCCAGCCATCACCGGACCCGTATCAAGGGGAACTGAATATTGAGCAAAATATCATTTGAATAACTAAATATGTGGATTAACGCAGACAAGACACAATGCCAAATAAACTACTGAGTGACTATCAAATATATGAACCACCATGAGAGAACTGGGAGCTGGTATAATCCCAGGAAGACCTAAAGATATAGATCTGAGAGCCCTGAAGAAGCGCAGTTGGGCACGGAACACGTGTTGGCTGTTTGCTGGATTGAAAGCTGTTTGCTGTATTGAAATGAAACATCTAAAAAAAGAATAAAAGAAATTTGAAAGAAACAAAGCAAGAAGTTATTGTTGCTTGTGAAGTCTCAGTATAATGTTATATATATATATATATAGCTATATATATATATATTCCACAAAAGTGTCGTCCCTTTCCAAAGAACAACAGCGTCACAGCCCAAGCTTCTTTTTAGCATGTATTTTAATTCGGCAACAACACCCTACGCGTTTCGGAGCGTCCGCTCCTTGCTCACGAGTAAAGGGCGTACACTAAAACAATGTTTTTTAAATCAATCAGAATTCGCTTAATAGATATACACATATATATATGTACACATCTAATTGTATGTTTCTTGTATTCTTACAGATTTCAAAGAAATTGTGTTTAAATGCAAGTGGAAGGCAAACTGAGCTATATATCTATTAAGCGAATTCTGAAGCCCCAATGGAAAAGAACATGTGGTAGTTTTTCTGATTGGCACAAATAATGTGATGTATTTGGAGTTTAAAGTATAGAGGAAAGAGGCGGGAAAAGCCCACATGGGCAGGACTGTTTTCACTCAACGTGTATCCCAGAGAGACATGATGTGGCACTACGGGATTTAGAGACAATCGATAAAGCCCACTGGGGCAAGATTGATCATTGTACTATATTTCTATTTATTTTTATTTTGTCATTTCAGTTTGGTCATTGGCCATAGTGAATTGTGATTATCAGAATTTATTTACTGGGTAGCCCACGGGGGCGAGTATTGAACATTCACACATTTCTGGGCACCCGAGATGCGCTGCAGTGCGTGAGTTGTAGTGTTAAAACTATCCGCCAGTAGCCTCGAGCTAAGCACTCTTATGTTTGAATACAACACGCTTTATTGACCTGACAATGAAGAGCATGTGAAAAGCCGACGGGCTGCTCCGAACGCTGTTATTATTTTGTCAATGGGGCTTACACACTTGCAAAAAGTATAATTTTGTTAAAGATGACAAGGATTGAAACAAATGTTTATTATGTTAAACACTTGAATAGTGTTTAGGTTACATTACGATATGTTTCATAGTTTCAAAGATTGAAATTGGAGTCTGTTTCTGTATTCACCGTGAGATGTGTCACATGATTGATTTAAAAAACATTGTTTTAGTGCACGCCCTTTACTCGTGAGCAAGGAGCGGACGCTCCGAAATGCGTAGGGTGTTGTTGCCGAATTAAAATACACGCTAAAAAGAAGCTTGGGCTGTGATGCTGTTGTTCTTTGGAAAGGGATGACACTTTTGTGGGCTAATAGGGGTACACGACCCCGTCACGGCCCACCATCACTCAAGAGGCTTGGGTTCTTCGCGAACTTTTTTTCCTGGATATATATATATATATATCAGGTAACTATCTAATATGGGCCATCGAAGGGTCTTCGTGACATTTACAAACCACGACACGGAAGTTTGAGTGGTTTATTAAAATCACCTGAACCTCAAGATGGCATTCTCGGACCTCATTACACGTTACTTGTTGTCTATTTTTTATACAAGATTTATTTTTTACACAATTTATTAAATAATTTTACTACTCTTTCCCACTGGTACTCATTGTTAGTCTGGAACTCGAGATATGTCTGTGAATGGTTTGAGAAGTGTCTACTTTTTGGGGGATAATGTGCTCATATTTAAAATGTGTTTTATGGGACAATATGTATAGTTGTAAATCAAATTTTAAATGCATTGTAAGGAAATTAGAAGAATGCATTCTAAAATGGGTTTTTCTTTTGTATTACATTGACACTATTGAGTAGGTTTAACAAGACAAAAAGAAAGAAAGAAAATAAAGTTTAGTGTATCTTTTTGCTGACAGGCCTGCGCATTTACAAAGTTTATTTTCACACATTGGGGAGGATTCTTTGATAAATACTTGCTTCAAGGATGGGCCTGCAAGGGTGAGCTTGTCAGGTGGGCTGATTAACTTTGAATGTGTGTTTTCTAACCAGAACAGAAAGAAAGACAAAATGCTGTGTTTAACCTTTTTGATTTATTTAGGGAAGCTAAATATCCTGAAAATGAATGCAGCACTGTGAATTATGGGAAATAATTCAGAGTTAGACCTCTTTTCTGTGGAATACAAGTTTTAGAGGCACGGGAAATCATTCAATAAGAAGACTTAACCATATATTAAATATATGTATTACACTAGTGGCCATTGTTGTTATGGCTAGGTCAGAGTTTCCATAGAAAAGGTACATTTTGTTTTCTCAATAACTTGACACATTTTGACAAATCTGCTCAAAACTTTCCAAAAATTAATCCATTTTGGGTTCTTCATGGCAAGTTTTTGTGCAGAATGTGTAAATAAGGATCCCCTGTTACTTATGGACGTTCCTAGGACAGGGAAAATACAATTGAGAATAAGAAAAATCTCTAGTCAACATTCTGGTCGTGAAATCTTTGGAGTGTTACAGTAATCGATAAAAGCTGAGCCCTTATTTTTTACATTTTGTATAAATAAAATGTAGCATTTTATATCTAATTTCGGTGCATTGGGTTTAACATCATTTCTATTAATCTATGGTCCAAAGATTTAGCGACCAGAATGTTGCCTAGAGATTTTTCTTTTTCACAAACGTTTTTGTGCAGATCCATCAAGCAGGGATCCCAGAAGTGCAATTTCCCATTTAAATTCCCGTAGAATTCTTTGCTCTTCACCGCAGAAAAAAAGTTCAACAGAATTACAGCAAATTTGGCATGAAAGGAGAACCTTATTAAATGAATATGCTTTTCGTGGTTTGGTCTACATCCGTTTAGCAGTTTAAGAAATCAGCGTTTAAAAAGGTGCTTGGGTTGGGCATTAAGAGACTGGACCCGTTTTCTGGACTGGCTAAATAGACAGAATACATTTTTGAGATTCACCATGACTACTAGTAAGGATGAGATACTCTTCCTTGATGTAACTATCAGAGCAGAACAGGGTGGACTAACCAACAAACTCTACACAAAACCAACACACAAGTATACCCTCCTTTACTTTGAAAGCACACACCCTTGGGCACTCAAGGAATACCTGCCAGTGGGGCAATTCCTCCGCATTAATAGGAATTGTTCAAAGATTGAAGATTATAAGAAACATGGTGCAATACTCACTGAAAAACTCTCAGACAGGCATTACCTTGAACGGCTAATACAGAGAGCCAACAAAATGGCAAGGAATAACCGCAGGGAGATCCTCCTGATGGATAAAAACAAAGAAGACGAAAAAGAACTAATCTGGGCAAGCACACACACCAATATTTCCAATGAAGTAAAGAAAATCATCTCTAAGAACTGGCGAATTCTAACATGCAATGAGTTGAATTTTCAGAAACCCCTGTTCTCCTTAAAAAAGATTACAAGTTTAAGAAACCTGCTAGTACACACAAGACGAAGGAAGAATGTCAACATCTCACAGGATACCATGTGGGGCATCCTGAAGGTCACAGGCCATCACCTGTTTGGCCAATGCGTGGTGTGTCCCTTCACAAGACACTCTACAACAATTGATCTCAATGTAAATACACTGTGGATTACAATTCCAAGAATGTCATCTACTTGATCAAATGCCCATGCAAACTAAGATACATAGGCATGAGTTCACGCAACATCAAGAGAAGGATCGGGGAACACCAAAGCAACATCCGATGCCAGCGGTCCACTACGGGACTAACCAAACCTTATTTGGAGAAAAGACATAGTAATACAGATCTCTGTGGGACAATTATTGAAATTATTATTTCTAGCAATGGCATGACCAAAACTTTGCTGGAGAGTTAACAACACTGGTTTGTTTAGCCTTAAGACTAATAAATGGGGCCTGAATGACGAAATTCCCTGGAATTATCTACATTCCCTTTCTTGACAGGGTCTCTTCTGAAAGGTGGGACATTTTAGTTTCCACATTATTTTTCCTATGTTGTGCATTAAAAAAGCCTCACCTAGTATCTCTTGCAGATACTCCACCAAATTACCAAGAGTAGAATTCTAGGGGATAGATTTGAATTCCAATAAATATGGTGGTGGGTTTAAATGCTCTTTGCATAAGTCTTCCTAGACACTTCTTCAAATGAATCCCTTTTTTCAAAAATAGGCCAATCAGATTATTGTTCTATGTATCAAAAGGTATACAAGCGGCGTGAAACTCTTGATGATGTAAGTACTGATCATATTTTTCTTATTGATATAACTTTCTGCTTCCTTTCCAGCGTATTAAAACTCTTGATCAGCCTTTTTTAACTTTTAACCCACTAATAAAGTGTGACTATAGGGGCACCCCCCTCCTCCTCCCATGTTGCCTACTTTACTGATAAGTGTAAGAGTGACTTTGTTTATATGTACATCACAAGTTGGTGTGCTGGTATGTACACAATACGCTTGCATGATAATACCTACACAGAATAATCACAGAGAATGTCATTCATACAGCAGGTACAGCTATGTGCACTGATATATAGATTGAATGCTTGAGTTACTGTGTCACACAGAAAAACGAGTTGATCACTGTTTAAAATCTGTACGACTATGTAGTTGAATACAGTCATAAAGCCAATGAATTCACCAGATTGTACTTATGGTTTATTCTTTCCACAGGAATCGAAAGTGGAGATCACTCCAGTAAACCGGGCTAGTAAGCCTGTTTTGCATGCATTTATGTTATGGTTTTATTACCCATGTCTAATTGTGAGGTAGATAGGAGACAAGAATCCGGGGCACATTTTGTGTCCTGAAGAAAGCCCAGGACCCTAAGTGGCCATTTTTCATGGGCTGAAACATGTCGACAATAGAGTAGGGTATTTCTTTTACCCAGCTTTTCATTTTCTAACCATACCTGAGCAGCCACTAATAAAGGGGACACCTGGGTTACTTAAGGAACTCAGTCCCCGTGTTTTGAAAGTGAAAAAGACAGGGAAAGTAATGGGTCAGGGTAAGCACAACCTGACCCACTAGGCCCATGTTGTGGGTCAGAAAGGGACACCTCTTAGTTTAAGATGCAAAAAAAATCTAATTTGCAGTGGGATTCATGGATATTGCAGCTGGAGCTGCAGTTCCCAGCGAGGCAACCATTTCTCCAGGACAAGCTTCACAGCCTTCTACCACAAATCCAGAGCACGATTCACAGGCAACTGTGGCTCCAGATTCTGACCTACTACTGCAACATCAAAAGCAGACACAGAAATCAAAGCAAATAATGGTAGGTTCAGCAGTAGCAAATGAATCCCTTATGACCTGCTCAAGACAAGGAGCCAGAGGAAACCAGCAGTGGCCAAATACAGCCTCTTTACCTGCCTCAAGTAACAAGCATTGGCATAGCCAATTGGTCTCGCTGTTCGGACATTATAAGTATTTAACTATGCAACAGTTAATGTTGTTGCAGCAAGGATGTAGCGCTGCATAAGTAAATACTTATAAAGTCCCAAAAGCGAGACAAGAAGTGCGTCATTGCAGAGCGCGGCACCCGCGCTTTACTTTTAACATCAAAAGTGAAACGTGGGTGCCGCGATTATAGCAGAAGTAAAGAAATAGATGTTTTTCTCTATTTCTTTACTTTTGCTATATCGCAGGCACCCGCGCTTTACTTTTAACATTAAAGTGAAGCGCGGGGTGCCGCGATTATAGCAAAAGTAAACAAATAGATGTTTTTTTCTATTTCTTTACTTTTGCTATAATCGCGGCATCCGCGCTTTACTTTTAACATTAAAAGTGAAGCACGGGTGCCGCGATTATAACAAAAGTAAAGAAATAGAAAACAAAAAAGAAGCTGAGGAGGTGTACAGCAAACAAATTAAGCTGACGAGGAGGGAGTGGGAGGGGGTAGGGGAGGGGATTGTGCACGTCACGCGCACTAAAAGCAAACAAATTAAGCTGACGAGGAGGGAGTGGGAGGGGGTAGGGGAGGTGATTGTGCACATCGCGGGCACTAAAAGCCAGATGGCAGCTGCTGTGAACGTCGCACGTGCTTGTGCGTGTAACAGCAAGCTGGTGGCCGGCTTGGTAGCACTTTCAAAAGCCCCTTACTAAAAGTCGAGCAAGCAGCACATGCGCTGCTCTAGGCTCGACCTAAAAAAAAAAGGGGTAGAATTCTAAATCCACTGAACTCTAGCATAACCTAGGCTGGAAGGCTAAGATAGAGACTATTTCCATAGTGAATCTGTGTTCATACTGGTATTTCTCCTGCATGGTAAACTGATGTGTACACCTTCACTGACTGCCCGATTGCATATGAAACTGTTATCCTCACTTTTTGTTTGGCTTACATCAAGCTAATCTAGCCTATGCACAGATTCCTTGGCCTATCTCTGGCAATTCAAGATCAAGAACCTGCTCTGTGACCTGCAGGGCTACACCATGTGTGCTCTCATAACGGGCATTTGATTACTTTCCATGCTCTGGCTGCATCAAATATACCTGTAGTGGCAGTGTATCATGTTTTATGAATCAGTAGTATGATAAGACATTTTTCTCTTTCTTACTGTGTCATGGACAGGCCAGACTACTAGTTCATTTCCTGTAAAGTTCTGTGGTTATGTAAAATCCAAAATGGTGCAAGCATTCTGTGTGTGTGTGTCAAGTGCGTGTATATTTAGTGCTTGTTTAGCACAGGCATGGTAGTAGGACTCTGTGTGATCCATTTTGAATGCTTCTAGCTTAGCATGGCACAAGATGGAGGATGGACATAGCTTCCCCTGACAGTGGAAGCATATCGCATGCATTCATGAGGCTGGAAGTTGAAGATCCAGATGCTGAAGTGAGGAGGATGGCGACAGGGCTACATTTAGAAGTTCAATGAGGATTTTGTTAGCAAAGAGCTTCTGAGTAGTTATTCCTGAGCAGTGCAATTTGGTAGATGGAAGGGGTGGGACTGCATTTTATGTTGTTAAAGCTGAGGCAGTTTCTACGCCAGTCCTACCTTTTGTGTGTCCCTAAACTGTTTCAGGAAGGCTAATGAAAGCCAGATGCAGAAATCTCACACTCCACCATTGTGCCCTTCTATTGGATACTTCTGCTTGGAGTCATCCTAATTGCTTTCTGCTATCAGAGCCATTACCTTGCACAAAGGCTGTGTCTGAGGAATAGCCAGATAATTATATTTGAAAGAGAACCACCGCTGACCAGTTCTGAAACATTAAACAGTGGATCCAAATCCCCTGACTGGAAAATGTGCATTAAAAGTGGAATCCAAACCAGGCCACGCTGTTACAGTTCCCAAATCTTCATGACCAAGAACGTGAGTGCTCCAGGCCAAGAGACCGCAGGTGAAATCCGATGACGCAGGTGGTCAGGGGTGGAAACGAACATCACTTTTATACTGGACATGGAAAGCAACAATGGAAGGCACAGAATACTGGAAAATTACCTTGTGAAACAGAACCAAGCTGGGGGAAACAGGCACTCTGCGAGCTGTGCGGTGCAGTTAGTTTGAAACCTGCGATGCAGGGCAGCGGGGGGGATTGGGTGTAATAATCACAAACACAATTATCACTCTCAGGGTCACCTTGGGGATCATCTATAAAGTTTCCCACAGTTGTTTAAATGTCACATGGAGCAAGAAGGTCTCAGACACAAAGAAGGGGTAGGCTAAGCATAATTTATGGATGATGTCACACAAATACAAAGACCAGAATGGCCTAGCCTAAAGGTAATGTCCTGGAATGTCAATGTGCTGGGAAGTAAGGTAAAGCAAGGGATAGTCCACAATATCTCAGACACCCACAGACCGGACATAGTGATGATTCAGGAGACACATTTAAATGGCAACAGTTGTAGAGCACTTGACAGGGGTGGATAGAAGATGATAGCCCGAACAGTTGTTTAAATGTCACATGGAGCAAGAAGGTCTCAGACACAAAGAAGGGGTAGGCTAAGCATAATTTATGGATGATGTCACACAAATACAAAGACCAGAATGGCCTAGCCTAAAGGTAATGTCCTGGAATGTCAATGTGCTGGGAAGTAAGGTAAAGCAAGGGATAGTCCACAATATCTCAGACACCCACAGACCGGACATAGTGATGATTCAGGAGACACATTTAAATGGCAACAGTTGTAGAGCACTTGACAGGGGTGGATACAAGATGATAGCCCGAACAGGTTACACCTCAGATTTAAGGGGAGTAGGTTTTACAATAAGAAAGGTGACACCCTACATTCAAGAGCAAACATGGATGGACAACCAGGGCAGATAAGTGGCACAGACAGGGCACCGGGATGGAATAAGAATTAACCTCTCATCTGCTTATGTCCTGCCTCAACTGCATTCCACCACATTGATGTCATTGGATTCCCTGTTATTGCGGCTACCAATGGGTGTCCTATATTGCGAGAAGATCTCAAATTATCCTTAGAAAAGGAACTTATTAGAAGCCTCCCTCAACAAGATAGGGTGAGGGAAGGGCCCCAGGCCAGATTTCTAGAAGCATTGTGCCTAACAGGACACAAAACCCAGGGGGTCAAACAATCCACTTTTTGCTTGAGATCCCACTATAGCTTTTCATGTATTGATAACTTCCTTTCACACAATGCACACTTGGGGCACTTCCATAATACCAGAATGCTAGCGCTGGGTATGTCAGTCCACTCCCTGTTGTGGGTTGATTTCCAGGGATTACACTGGGGGTACAAGAGGGGGTGGATGCTGGACCTATAATAGTTAAAGAATAGGGAACTAGCCTGCAAGCTCTGGCTAAGTATAATCCAATACTTTAAGAATAACATAGGTACAGTAGATTCCAACATTATTATATGGGAAGCCAACAAAGTTGTCCAGAGAGGACACGCCATTTCACTGATCACAGGGGTTACAAAACAGAAAAGGGAGCAGGCAGATGAATTAAAGACAGGCCACCTTAGACTGGAATCAGAGTTCCACCTATCAAGAGATGGTCAAATCTCCTACCGGTTGCGCATAAGGGAAGAGGAATACTCAGAACTAGTCGAAAACAACACCAGAGCTGCTTCAGTAGACTCCCAGTGAAGGTTATACGATGCTAGGAATAGAGCAGGAAAACTCCTGGCTTGGTTGGGGAAAAGAGAACACAACAGAGGCTGGGTGCAGGAACTAACCGTCCTCCCTAATACAGACAATTAGAAGAATTTGATCAATCGTGGCAGAATTCGCAAAGCACTATCTCAAACTATCCAAGCCTATCAAAGAAATAACATTAACTGAAATACAGGAATTTCTAAAAGAAATCAAACTACCAACTCTGTCGCTATATGGCATCCAAGACCTGGACGCCAATATTAAATAAGATCAAATAGCAGGGATCATTACAGACATACAATCGGGAAAATCCCCAGGGCCTAATGGACTCCCAGTAAAATTATACAAAACTATAGTCAGTACTTTATCGCAGCACATGAACTAGATGTTTGTAGAGGCCAAAAAAAGAGGTCCACTCCCTTACAACCAGCACCTGACCACCATAGTTCCTATATTGAAGGAGGGCAAGCAGCCCAACATCTGTGTTTCTGGGCCTATCTTCTTGTTCAACACAGAAATCAAAATTCTGGCAAAAGTACTGGCCACCAGACTCAGACAAGTAATTGTGGACTTAGTATTCCCAGAGCAATCCAGCTCCATACCCAATAGGGGGACCAGGTTCAACTTAAGGAGAGTATTGAGGTGCATAGGTAAAATGAGGGGACTACAAGAGCTACAAGGGTGTTGTCTTTGCATGCCACTAAGGCTTTCAATACCATCAAATGTTCTTACATGCACGGAGTGCTGGAAAAGATGGGAGTGGGCCCGTATTATGGAAAATGGATTATGTTGCCTTGCCAATGACGAGGGTTAACGTAAATAATACCTGGTCGGACCCTTTCCAGCTCGAGAGGGGCACAAAGCAGAGTTCCCACTCTCCCCCATGATTTTCGAACTCCCATTAGAACCCTTAGCCTGTTGGGTTTGAGAGAAACCACTAGAAACTGGCATGCATTAGGAGGAGCATTGGGACAAGAGAATCTCATTATATGCCCACAATATCCTCTTTATGTGTCGCAGCCAGATGAAACCATCCGTAGACTTATGCATATGTTCTACATCTTAGATAGATACTCAGTATATCCATTAAACTGGTAGAAATTCATCCTCTATCCATTTACATTGTGGCCGTGGAAATCAGGTAACAGAGAAATAATAATGTTTGCGTCAGGAGGCTTAAATTATCTAGGTATATATGAAACCGAAGATGCAGAGGTCTTCCCCAACAGAAATTTGTAAACCCTCTTAGAAAAACTTAAAAAATGATGGCAAACATTAGAGAGTGCTACCACTATTATTGCTAGGTCGCTCCACAAAGTTCAAAATGATAACCCTATCTAAATTTCTTTATTTCCTCAAGAACACACCATACCAAATACTCCCTGAGCTTTGTAGGAAACTGGAGACAGAAGTCAGGTTACTGCTGGGGAAAGGTGGGTGGCATGCATTGCTTTAACAAAACTGACGAGGGGAGTCTATGATGGAGCATCGCTCTCCCACACTTTCGAAAATACTACTGGGCATCTAAGTTAGTGGTAGTCAATGAATGGGCCTTTGCACTACAGGATGAACCATCCCTGAGAACAGACCAACAAGCTATGGGGAGCAAAGAATACCCAGCAGTCCTATACAAAGTTAAGCCAGTCATAGCCCTCCCGACTCACAATAACAGTAGTCAAGACATGCATGGAGAGCAACAACCAGATATCTGGATTTGGAATAAGGTATAAACTAACTAAACCCTCTTGTGGGAAAGTGCAGAGCTCTTTGGAGTAGGTAAACTCTAAGGATCCCTCGGATGGAACCACATTGGAATTAGCAAGTTGGGAGACTTGTGGAAGGAGGGACCCAGTCTACTGGAGCTCCCTCCGGGAGGAATACCAGATGGCAGATACCTGCAGGTGCGACACGCCTTACTGTCTCACATTAAAAAGTAAATGCATATTGAGGACGCTTTCCAGTTGGAGGATTGTTTACTCACAAAACCCCTCTCAAAATGGTCATCTCATTGACATATAGGAAGATTGTGAATAATTTCCATAATATCCTATTGAAACTAAAAAATCATTGGGACGAAGACATGGGGGAAATGGAGCAGGAAGATTGGGAGTAGGCATTGAGAGACCCCAGAGAAGTAGTGATCTAGTCGGATTTAGATTGAACGGGCTGCACATACTACACACATCTTACTACACTAGAACCATACTTCAGAAAATGAGGAAAATAAGCTTGAACCATTGTGTGAGGGGTTGCTGGCAAAAAGAGACCGTCCTCCATATCTGAAGGTCATGCCCAAGGGTAGGACATTACTGGGAAGATGTTAGGGCATGCCTGGAACAGGTCACTGGGGCCCAGATAGGGGACTCATCCAAATTAGCAATACTCAATATATAGGGAAAGGAGGCCCATTAAGAAATGTGAGAACATTCATCACTCTGGGACTAATGGTAGCCAAGAGAAACATAGCTAGGAAGTGGGGTGTTGATACCCCTCCAGACTTAACTAGTTGGAAGCAAGACACAGGTTGGTGCATGCTGGCACAGAAACAAATCTAAAAGAGTAGCAGTTGCCTGAACAAGTAGACAAAGATCTGGCGGCAGTGGCAAAATTAGAGAGGTACATTGATAGATGTTTGAGTATGCGTGGGGGGTAAAAAAGAAAATGGCCACCTTTGGGAAAAGCACCAAATACTGAGTCTTTATAGAGACAATGTAAGAGAGCTCCACATATTGTAAACCAAGAAAGAAAGAAAAACAAAAGAAGAAATATGCCAAATAAATGTGTAAGGAATGCGCTTCATTTAAAAAATAAAATAAAATAAAAATAAGGCTGCACACTGGACTTCCACCTTGGAAAAGTAAAAATGATAGAGTATGCAGAATACTGTTTCAAGATTTCAAGTTTTGAAGCTTGCAGCAAAGATGCCTGGTGCTCTGCATAAGAAAGTTGTGGTCCAGTAGAAATGGAAGCAGAGCTGCTGGTACTCTTAGTTACTTAACTAGCACTAGTCTGCAATTGCAGATGAGCTGCTGGGGGATGAATTAAATGAAATATCTCCTGAGGTCGGACTCCTCTGGATGCACTGTAACACAGAGTAAGCAAGAAAAAAACTGTTACTGAGACTACCTGACATTCTAAAGATCAGTGATTCTCTGCAAGCAGACCCCCCCAGCTTTTCGCGATTTTCGTGTATTGCGTATTTGCTGCAAAAATTGGCAAGTTACGCAATGCCTGCAATTTTATGTCCGAGTGCCACTGATCCAGCGGGTTACTAGCAACAATCATTCATACACAAAATACTCACTTGGGCCCATACATTGATACTACGCTAGCAATTTCCGCTGGTGGGTCAGTTGTACTCTTTATCAAAATTCCCTGCTACCAATTACTTTTCTGATTGAAGAGTAATGACTTACCAATGGACCCCTTGCTAATTGGGAAGTTTAAAATGAGTGACATTCAATACAATTCATAATTCCTGAAATAATCACTGAGTCAGGAAGTTTTAAAATGTTTATCTAAAGATTTAGCAGAGTAAAATACAGAACCACATGATACTTAAATCGTATATCAAGGATGAAGCATAATAATCAAATTATCGATCAATGACGGTCCCTCAGAAAAGAGAAGATAAAGACAGCAGCGCAACTAAGGTTTGCATTTATATTTACCTAAATGTGCGAGAACCAAACCCCTTGGCCAAGGAGTTGGAAAGGTAGAACCCAGGAAGGATGAAGAGCAAAGACCTCCTCCAGGTTCAGGACAGGACCGGTGACCTCTCTATCAACGACGCCTGCGTCGTTCCCTCTCTGGTACTTCGCTTCTCCTCGATTTCTCCCGTGTCTTGCTTCTAAGGTACTCCGCCACCCCCACCTCAGGACCTCTCTGGACAGCGGGTCAGTCTGCAATCGATCAGCTCGTCAATGGATCTCAAGCTTCGAACTCCCCTTCGCGTGTGCGTCCTAATGTGCGCCTGTTCTCTGAGCTCCTCTGCATCATCTCTGCATCTAATTAACTAATTCTATATCTATTATACCCTTCTACACCCATGTACCTCCCCTAAATGTTGCAAAACTATGGGTCCACTACTTCTGATTGGACGGGGACAGGGGGTTGATCCTCACACCATATTGATTTAATTCAATTTCTTTAAGCCCTTTGTTTTAAAATACCGCCCATCACAATTAATACATTTGCTTTATTTCCCACCCGTCTCACGACAAGTTTAATACATTGTTCATATAAATTGTTTCTTTTCGGTAGGGACATCGTGGGTACAATAATGTTGGCCATCAGGTCATGGCCTTGGACGACGTCCAGGTTGACTTCATCCGCTCTTCTGGGCAGCCACTCAGGGCTCATGCGCAGAACTATTGTCTCTCGAGTTTTCAGTTCACCAACCCCAGGCCCATTTTACGAACTAATAAAAAGTCAAAGAAGAAAATATTAAAATCACAAATAAATTGTTTCACTGTATACCCACTCTTTCTACTCTATTCCCATTTATTTATAAATTCTATCCCGCATTAATAGCGTTAGGATACCACAGTTTATTTGCAACATATGAGCAAGCGGTAGCACATGAAGACATTAAGCAGCCATTTTAATACACACTGCGCAGAAGCAAGGATTTCCCTCCAAGCAAAGAAAGACGTCACACCACGTGATATGGTTGACACATGCGCAATAAGTTTCCCATGCTTTTAGCGGCCATTTTCGAATAAACAAGCGTTATTTGTTAGTTTAAACACATAGGCAAGCTTCCTTCCTACTTATATTTGTGTGTGCAATGGTTAGTACGAACTTTACAAAGATTAATAAATTAATACTGTGAGAAGATTGCCTCCGAGCAAGTCTCAATTGTGAGTCCTTGCTCCATCAATCCCCTCTCTGATGGCGTTTCTGAGCCATCAAATACTATCCACAACCAGATGCCAACTTTTAGCATAAAATTGTCTCATTTTCATTTTTACACTTTCTATTTTTCACATCTCCTTTCAGTTTCTTGTATAATTCACTTCTCAAGTCTTCTAGTTCGATTTCGTCAAACTTTCGCTTCTTTCCTTTTCCTGTCACATTATACGATTCATTCTTTCTACAACATTTGCACCATATTACTATTGCCAGTACTATTATTGCTATCCCTGCTAAGGGTACTAATATTTGACCTATAAGTCCTTTCCCTACATTGGCAAACCAGGTACCAATTGACGTAATACTATTTGTCAATTTTTCCCATACACTATCAACTTCCAGTGGTTTTAGTTCCTTCTCAAGTTTAGTTATATTCTGTATATACGTTCCAATTTCTGCACTTTTATCAGGTATGTAAGTGCAACAGTGCTTCGTCTTCAATAATTTACAGACTCCGCCCTCTTTCGCTAATAGTATATGAAGAGCAAGTCGATTTTGCATAACCATAGATCTAATTGCAACCATTTCCGCATTAATCATTAGAAATCCTCCAGCAGTGTCAGTTGATAAACGATCAACCACTGTAGATAATTTACATATCTTCCTTGAGTTCAGAATTATACCCACTGAAGGTATCAATGCACCAAATATATCACCTACAATTTCCGAAAAACTAACTCTTTTACTACGTTTTAATTCACTAGTATTTTCATTGCTCCCAGTGTTCCTTTTTACATGGTATATTTTTGGAAATACTATTCCAAAATAACAACTTCCATACCACCGTGCAGGAAGCCTAAACTAAGCCTTATTCCCACACACATAATAGATTCCAGGAAAAACTGAATCCGTTCCTCCCTTTAATCCCCAACCTCCAAGAATTAAGAAATTGTGTTCACATTCACTGGTACCGATGAAAATATTGTTATAATCAGTCTTTACCCTATGTAGACAAATTTTCCCTGTCTTCACAAAATCCAGAGCCATAGCAGCTTGAGCCTTGCCAGGTGTGTAACTACCCTCTTCTCAGCCCAAGGTGGCAGATGAGCCTTATGCTCAGAAGCTTTCTTCTGGAAATCTTGTCTTCTACTCTCCACTAAATTCAAAAATATCTTTTCTTCTTCATGTAATGAACATGTTAGATTGCTTCTATGTGCATGTGTTATGTCTATTGATTTCATAGTTAAGAAAAATTCTCCCATGAACTGTGCATCTTTACTACTAAGCACTGGATTCATATTCTTTCGAATCGGAACCTCAGAAAATATTACATCTATATTTGAATAATAATACTGAAGTCGCCCTGTTCTATAAAATAAACTAGTCAATACACTACATGATATGCCATAAGTTAATGGCAAGTGATGATATGTTAACCCTTCTTCTACTGATTCAGGTAATTTCATACAGACATAACAATTACTAACTTCCATGGTATCTACATATTGAAACAATAATTTTGTGAAAATATTCAGACTAGTGTCATTATCTGTTACTTCATGATGGAATTCTGGTTCATCTTCTGCCTTTAGTTCTACTCTATTACTTTTCAAGTTATCTGTCCTTTCCTTCGTTTCGTTGTTAATCTTTTTATCCATTATCATAAAGTAAGGAATTGCTACGATCACAACTAACCATACTATAAGCACCACTACCAGATTACATATGCATATAGCACAGCTTCTTTTACAACATTTCTGTTTTGGTCTCCCAGTAACTCTATCGTTATGCATTTTTGACAAGGAAGATTTCTCTTCTTATCGTAATTTCAAGTCTCTTTACTTTGTCAAGGTGGTTTTATTTCTTTCTCATAAGTCAGTTCCGCACTTGTTCCTTCGTCACCACTTTCACTTGACTCTGAGCTCTCGTAGTCTTCAAGGATGATATAAGTCCAATCGGGACCTTTAAATTTGTTGTTCACAAGTTTCAGTCTTTTGCTTTTTCGTCTTTCAATTCCACTTGTTTGTCCTGTTAGGCTTGTCACTTCATTTACTTGTTCTGGATCTTCACTTCTGGTTGTTATGTGGTATTTTACTCTTTTAATTACACTAGGCCAACGATCACCTTTTCTGACCTTCTTTGTTTGCACTGTCTCTTTGCCTTTTATTTCTTCTTCAAGAATTCTTTTATTTTCAGGTTGTGGCACAGTTTTGTTTTCTTCAATTTCAGTTTCTTCTACTTGTTCTTTTTCAGGTCTTATTGGTTTCTTTTCAGCTGCTCCACTGTTAGTTTCCAATAACTGACCTTGTTCACGATTTACGTCTTCATGTTCGAGATTCTCGAGATCTTCTGTTTGAATATATTTTCCTAGATCTAACTGATTCTGATCAGGGCTTATTGCACTTTGTACTTCTGCAGCCTGACCGCATTCTTCTAGACCTGTCTGTCCCTGCTCAAAATCTGTTGGTTCGTTGTTGATTTGAGCCCAATTTCCTCTCCCTATCTGGTCCTGCTCAGGTTCTCTTATTGTGTCTTCTTCCTTTTCCTGAGCTGCTTCTTCTTCACCTATCTGATCTTCTTTAATTTCTTTTAAATCTGCTTGACTTCTTGTTCTGTTGTAGACTTCAGGTATTTCCACCACCGGTATCCAGTCCTGACTTGTGCTCGGTTGTTCTTCTTCAGCTTCCCTTGAATCTCGGACCTGAGATTCTTCAGCTGGGCAACCTTCAACTTCCTCAGTTATCGATGCTGTCTGAGGATTTTCTTCTTCAGGGTCTGGTACTCTTTTGGTGTGGCTTACATGAATCCAATTAGGATATCCCGCACATTTCACTGCTGTGTTCGTAACTAGTATGACCTGACGAGGTTCTTCCCACCTGGGTGATAGACACGTTTCTCTGGTGTGATGCTTCACAACCACCCAGTCACCGGGATTCAGATCATGCTCTTGTTCTGGCTGCCTGGAAACTGCGTCTTCCCCAACCTGGTGAGAGACAGAACGCACTAGGTCAGCCAATCCTTTGCAATAATCCAGAACCATATCATCAGTTATATTCAGCAATTTATTTGTAGGAACATGTGCTTGTCTCATTGCTCTTCCCATGATTATTTCGTGCGGACTCAATCCGGTATTTATATCTGGAATGCTTCTGAGTCCCATCAAAACAAGTGGCAATGCATCCGGCCAATCTAACGATGTTGATGCACACATTTTTGCCAGTCTGGATTTTATTGTGCCGTTCATTTGTTCAACCACTCCAGAAGCCTCTGGACGATATGCACAATGCAATTTTTGCTCAATTTGGGATGCTTCACAGATTATTCTAATCACATCACTGTTGAAGTGCCTTCCTCTATCTGATTCCAAAGTTACTGGAAAACCAAATCTAGGAATGAGTTCTCGTAGCAACAACTTTGCGACTGTAATACTGTCATTCCTCCTGGTCGGGTAAGCCTCCACCCACTTTGAAAACAGACACACTATGACAAGTACATATTTCAGTCCTCTACATGGTGGTAGCTGAATGAAATCTAGCTGCAATCTCACAAATGGACCCTCTGCCTTTCCGATCTTCCCAAACCCAATTACTGTTTTTCTTCCTGGATTATGCATTTGGCAAGTTAGACATCTCTGGCAAAGACTCTCTGCTACAGCCCTAAACCTTGGATTGGGCCAATTTTGTCTGAAGAGCCTAATCATTGCATCTCTCCCTACATGGGTGTCTCCATGATACATTCTGGCCATTTGCGAAATCAGACAGTCGGGCATGACTGGTCTGCCATCGGCATAAATCCATACATCGTCGTCTGACCTTTGAGAACATCCCATTTTAATCCATGCATTTCTTTCACTCTCATCAGCATCATCTTGTAGTCTTTTCACATCAATCCATGTTTCAGGAGGTGCATACAGCATAAGTTGGCAGCTGATTCCCATTCTTTCAACCCTTTTATTAACTGACAACCTGTTTTTGGCACAGTGTTGCGCCACCAAATCTGCATATCTGTTACCGACTACCACCCAGTCATCTCCTGACTGGTGTGCGGCACATTTCACCACAGCCAATTCTTTTGGTGATTGTATTGCTTCCAATAGTTCTTTTACGAACTGTCCATTTTTAATGGGGGATCCTGAATAAGTCATGAAATCCCTCTGCATCCATAATTGGCCAAAATCATGCACAACCCCGTAACCATATTAGCTATCTGTAAATATAGTTACTTTCTGGTTCTTCCCAATTTTGCAGGCTTTTATCAAAGAAATCAATTCAGCTACTTGTGCAGATTTTACTCCTGGTAAATAGGATGCTTCGACTATTCCAGTTAATTCACAAACTGCATATGCTGCAGTTAGTTTACCATCTTCATGCCTTTGGCATGAACCATCAACAAACAGCTCCCTGTCTGGTCCCCTGAGGGGTAATTCTTGTATGTCAGGACGAAGTTTTGTGCACAACTCTGTAACTTGTAAACAATCATGTTCCTCTTCATCATCTTTAACTTCCTCATGATATGGGTCTGGTAGTAAGGTAGCAGGATTTACTATTGTGCACCTTACAATAGTCACATTTTCAGCACCTAGTACTATTCTTTCATATTTAGTCAGCCGACTAGGAGTAAGATGCTGAGTTCGGGTTCTTGTCAATAGAATCACAACTGAATGTGGAACAAACACGTTGACAGGATGTCCCATGAAAAATTGATTCACTTTGCTCAATGCTCAAACATGTAGCCGCTACTGCTTTTAAACAGCCTGGCAATGCGGCTGCCACTGGGTCCAATGTAGCAGAAAAATATGCTATAGGACGTCTGTCCAAACCATGTCTCTGGGTTAGGACTGAAAGTGCGCAATTTTCTCTTTCATGGCAGAATAATGCGAATTTTCTTTTATAATCAGGCATGCCTAGGGCAGGTGCTGCACACAAAGCATTTCTCAATTTTACAAAAGCTCCTACGCTCTCGTCATCCCACTCAACTGGGTCCTTTGCCTTCTTTTTCGTCATTTGAATTAATGGCTTTGCTAGCAGAGAAAACCCTAGTATCCATTGTCGACAATAACCCACTATTCCAAGGAACATTCTCACTTCTCTTTGGGAGACAGGCATTTGCATTTTCTTGATTAATTTTACTCTTTTAGAGGTTATCCTTCTTTTTCCCCTCTCAATTTGGTGTCCTAGATACTTAACTACTGTTGTACAAAACTGCAACTTTTCAGGTGAAACTTTATGCCCTTCTTCAGCTAAATGATTTAATAATGCAATGGAGTCAACAACACAGTCCTCTCTGGTGTTAGATGCCACCAGTAAATCATCTATATATTGTACTAGGACTGAACTTCCTGGCATCACTAGTTTCTCTAGACACTTTTTCAATATCTGATTAAAGATGGAAGGACTTTCCGTGTACCCCTGAGGAACACGATTCCAAACATAGACTTTGTTTTCAAATTTAAATGAAAAAAGATACTGACTATCTGGGTGCAATGGTATTGAAAAGAATGCTTGACATAAATCAATCACGGTAAACCATCCAGCACTCCAAGGAATCTGGTATAGAATCACTGCAGGATTTGGCACTATAGGACAACAAGGTTCAACAATTTTATTTATTTTTCGCAGGTCTTGCACAATCCTATATTTTCCACTAGGCTTCTTTAACCCCATTATTGGTGAGTTACAAGGGCTACTCATTACTTCTTTTAGTATGTCTTGTTTTACCATTCTGTTAATTTCTTCAATGACTCCTGCTTTTACTTCTGCACTCATTTTGTACTGTCTGGTATTTGGGAAAATTGCACCTTCCTTTACAGTAATTTTAATCGGATCTATTTTGGCCATAAGTCCTACTTCCTTTCCCGTGAAATCCCATACTATGGAATTTACTGTAGTTTTTAATTCTTCTGGCAACTCATCTTTAGTTATCAAAGAGAACATCTCATCTACTTCTGTACCTTGCTTTGCAATCATAAATTTATATACATGGTCTTCATCCGGGGTCTGAACTGCCACACCATCCGATGTGCAGAAAATTGTGCAGTTCATTTTACACAACAAATCTCGGCCCAATAAATTCACTGGACTGGAATCACACACTACAAATTGATGCATTTCTCTAAAATTTCCAATTTTTACTTCCATTCGTTCGGTAAGAGGTGTTCTAATCTTTCGATTAGCTACCCCCACAACTTGGATAGCTTCTCCAGAGAGAGGAAGGTCTGGGATGTCTGCTGTTCTCACAGTAGACCTGGTAGCACCAGTGTCCAAAAGAAAAGTAATATCATTACCTTTCACATTCCCTTCAACATATGGACCTGACTGATCTACCGGTAAGGATGCACCAAGTACGCACTCCTTCTCCCCTCTCTTAGGCACCGTCATTGACTATATGGACAGAAGTCGTCCTGTAAAAGAAATTGTGAGGTTACATAATCATTCTTACCACTTCCTCCTTGATATCCGACGTCTGTACCGTGCTTTGCTCTGCTTACATTACCCTGTATAGGTGCAGGTGGCAACTGACTCTGAGGATTTACACCCTGCTGTGAGTCATTCTGCGTCTGTGGATTTAAATTTTGATTTGGGCCATTATTATTCCGCATCTTTTTACATTCATCCTTCCAATGCCCCAATTTTCCGCACCCATGACAAGGAAACTTCTTTTTAGCCTCTTCTCTGCTCATTCGTCCTCTCACTTTTCCTCCATTCCCAGTGTCACCATTCGTTCCAGAATCTTTTCCCTGATTATCACTTGGATTATCCAAATTAATTCCCTGTCACTCAGCCATTTTTACCTGAGCCCACATCGCTTTCTCTTGTAGTTTCTTGTGCCTATCCTCAATGTCATCTCCATAATATTTCGCATATTTCAAAATCTCATCGATCGGTTTCCCTTGCCAACACAACATGTGCTGCTTAATCATCTGACAAATCTCTGGTTTTAATCCATAAACAAATCGGTAAACAAATTGACTCATGTTTTTATCTCCAATATCTTCAAATCCACTATACTGCTTGAATACCTGCAATAAACGTTCGTAATAGGCATTTACCGATTCGCTCGCTTCTTGGGTAGTTCTGTCTATTTTCACCCAATCTGTCTCCTTTGGTGGTATTTTCCCTTTCAAATAAGTTATTACCTGCTGATACTTTTTCATTACATCACTCGATGGGGCACCTGTCTTTGGATCTCTAGGATACTCTTCGCTTGGCCAATCAACTGTGATTTTACAATCTGTCCATAAATCGGCAGGTACCACTATGTCGAACAAACCATCCAAGTCCTTGAACAACACTTTTGACACCTTCACAAACCTCTTAACCTGCTTGTACCATTCAATTGGCTTTTCTCTCAACTTTGGAAAATCATTCGTAAATGACAAAATATCCTGTCTGCTCCATGGGACATGTACATATCCTCCTCCTGGAACTTCTCGCATCGGGTACATTTGATCTGCTTTCCCTGTTTCCTTCATTAAATATTCAGAAGTGGTTCTACTGTACCGTGCCTCTTCCTTTTTCTTTGTCCATCTAGTTTTCCATTTATCTAAATCTCCCCATTTCTGTAATACTGACATTAATTCTTTTATTTGTAGTTTTCGGCCAGAGGCATTCATGTTTTCTAAATCTTTATCAGAGAAGTCTGCTCTATAGGGATTCTGTAACACTTTTGACTTCCCTATTTCGATTCCCATCTGTAAAGCCAAATCTGATAACTTCTCATGAAATATTTTTACATTTCTAGTGATGCTTCTGCATACAAATAACAACTCTTCTTCATCGTAAGTATTTAGACGATCTACTCCTACATTTCCTGCTATCATTTCTTCTAACTCGACCTTTAATTTGTAAATGTCCATAATCTTTGGAGGTGAACTCTGTTTGTCTGATCCTTGTGCCCATCTTTCTAAGTCTTCTGGCGTGACTACTGTGGCACTTTTGGTTCCTGATGAGGTTACTATGTTTACATCTTTGGAGCAACCAGGTGTTACTCTTCTAGGAGTGGTATTTACAGAACCTCGAATAGGTAAATCCATTAAGGATATCATACTTTCACAATCACTGAATTGATCATCAATTATTACAGGATCTGGTTTTGGGATTTCTACAGATGTGGGCATTGCTAATGGTTTCGGATAACTTACTTTGTCACCATATAAGGGAACCACTGGACCAATTGTTACAGGTATGGTCAGTGAATCAGGGTGGACACTCAATTGTGCTACTTTCTGTATTAATTCTGCTCTGTTTTTATCTATTGCTTCCTTTTCTTTATCATGAAGTACCCTACTAACGGGGGGATTATACAATACTTGTGGTACCAATGGTGTCTTTAGCAGTGGTGCACTTGGGGTGCATCCACTTATCTCTTCCTGATAGGGTGGCAGGTTCTTTAATATTTCTTCCATAAACTCATCTTCTGAATCTCCAAATCTAGTCAAGTGTTTTGTCTTTTCAGTGCATTTATTCCCTGACGATTCTTCTGCCATTAATATTGGATATAAACCCTCTGTAAGTATCGCTCTTCTCCACTGTTTCATCTGACCGTCCCTTGACTCATTTTGGTATCTAGGAAAAAATCCCCTATAACACCTATTACTCCTGGATCGGTCACGTTCGAATGCCTCGGTTTCCCACTCTTCTAAGGCTTCTTATTGAGTTAATCTTGGTCTGGGTTCTAAGTCATTCATCCTCAATCTCAAATTTTGAAGAATTCTCCCATTGAAAGTACCATTCTCGGGAAATGCTAATATTCCATCATTTTTGGTATATTCCATCCAATTTTCTATCCATACGCAAGTATGATAACCTCTCTCCATCATCATAAATGAAGCGGGCGTTTTAGCTGGTGGAATGATAATTCCTTCTCTAGTTTTGATTGGTTTATCCCTTTTAAAATAATTCTTAATCTTTGGTAAAAATGACATTTTCCTCTTTTCTCCGTACATTTTTGGCAACTCTCGGTGTATAAAATTATATTCTGCAAACCCTAGGAATCTCCTGTCTAGACGAGTTCCTATTAAAGTTGGATCACGTTTTAACATACAATCTCCACTATCCACTAGGATTTCGGCTTCTATGGTAACAACCAATCAACCTCCAGCTAACACTTGTCTCTGAACCAATCCTAGCGCGGCCTTTTAGTGACGTCTTTTCTGCCAACCCCTCCTTTACAATCTGCGCTTCTCTGTTCCTCGCTGTTTCGACCAATCCCAGCGCGGTACTTGTGACGTCAGTACTACTCCTGACTACTGACCCCTCCTTTACAAGAGTCGTTCTACGCCCGCGGTTTCAACCAATCCCAGCGCTGCATTTTGTGACGTCAGCTTCCTCTCCGGTAGCTGACCCTCCCTTTACAAAATCGTACGCAAAACTTTATTTTCTCTATGTTTCTTAAAATTCAGTAACAACATAAAACATTCGCTATCGTGCCAGTTTCACTAATTTGAAAAGGATAGTTTTCTCTCACACTTAGTAAAACCTTTCCGTTTACTAGACATACACTACGAGTAACCCTTCCGTTTACTCCTCACACAAGCTTCAGAAGTACCTGCTACTTCTTCAATGTTACCCTTTCTAGGTGATATAACATCAAATTTTCACCAGCATATTCCTTTGCTGTCACTCACACGCATAGAGTCCCTAACAAGTACTGATAGCCCTACTTAACTTTTCAGTACTATTTCTGCCTGACAGATAACCTCACTGCAGTATGGCTTCCACTTACCATCCGCTATTCTTTCCACCGGGGATTCTGGACAACATAAAACAAACTTTAAAACACACGGATGTTAGTTCATAAAAATAAAATTCTCATTACCCAATTAACAAAGTGCAACCAAAACCATCCTCTGCTAGCCAGAAAACTGATCCAGCGGGTTACTAGCAACAAGCATTCATACACAAAATACTCACTTGGGCCCATACATTCATACTACGCTAGCAATTTCCGCTGGTGGGTCAGTTGTACTCTTTATCAAAATTCCCTGCTACCAATTACTTTTCTGATTGAAGAGTAATGACTTACCAATGGACCCCTTGCTAATTGGGAAGTTTAAAATGAGTGACATTCAATACAATTCATAATTCCTGAAATAATCACTGAGTCAGGAAGTTTTAAAATGTTTATCTAAAGATTTAGCAGAGTAAAATACAGAACCACATGATACTTAAATCGTATATCAAGGATGAAGCATAATAATCAAATTATCGATCAATGACGGTCCCTCAGAAAAGAGAAGATAAAGACAGCAGCGCAACTAAGGTTTGCATTTATATTTACCTAAAAGTGCGAGAACCAAACCCCTTGGCCAAGGAGTTGGAAAGGTAGAACCCAGGAAGGATGAAGAGCAAAGACCTCCTCCAGGTTCAGGACAGGACCGGTGACCTCTCTATCAACGACGCCTGCGTCGTTCCCCTCTCTGGTACTTTGCTTCTCCTCGATTTCTCCCGTGTCTTGCTTCTAAGGTACTCCGCCGCCCCCACCTCAGGACCTCTCTGGATAGCGGTTCAGTCTGCAATCGATCAGCTCGTCAATGGATCTCAAGCTTCGAACTCCCCTTCGCGTGTGCGTCCTAATGTGCGCCTGTTCTCTGAGCTCCTCTGCATCATCTCTGCATCTAATTAACTAATTCTATATCTATTATACCCTTCTACACCCATGTACCTCCCCTAAATGTTGCAAAAATATGGGTCCACTACTTCTGATTGGACGGGGACAGGGGGTTGATCCTCACACCATATTGATTTAATTCAATTTCTTTAAGCCCTTTGTTTTAAAATACCGCCCAGCACAATTAATACATTTGCTTTATTTCCCACCCGTCTCACGACAAGTTTAATACATTGTTCATATAAATTGTTTCTTTTCGATAGGGACATCGTGGGTACAATAATGTTGGCCATCAGGTCATGGCCTTGGACGACGTCCAGGTTGACTTCATCCGCTCTTCTGGGCAGCCACTCAGGGCGCATGCACAGAACTATTGTCTCTCGAGTTTTCAGTTCACCAACCCCAGGCCCATTTTACAAACTAATAAAAAGTCAAAGAAGAAAATATTAAAATCACAAATAAATTGTTTCACTGTATACCCACTCTTTCTACTCTATTCCCATTTATTTATAAATTCTATCCCGCATTAATAGCGTTAGGATACCACAGTTTATTTGCAACATATGAGCAAGCGGTAGCACATGAAGACATTAACCAGCCATTTTAATACACACTGCGCAGAAGCAAGGATTTCCCTCCAAGCAAAGAAAGACGTCACACCACGTGATATGGTTGACACATGCGCAATAAGTTTCCCACGCTTTTAGCTGCCATTTTAGAATAGACAAGCGTTATTTGTTAGTTTAAACACATAGGCAAGCTTCCTTCCTACTTATATTTGTGTGTGCAATGGTTAGTACGAACTTTACAAAGATTAATAAATTAATACTGTGAGAAGATTGCCTCCGAGTAAGTCTCAATTGTGAGTCCTTGCTCCATCACCACAATAAAACACAAATGCGTTCCTTTCCTGATGTATTTACTGTTTTATTGCAGGCTGCTTTGGGGCTCCAAATACAGCACGCTCTGTAGGGGCGTAAAGAAACTTGAGGGGGGCTCCTTGCAAGGTAAGTTGGAGGGGTACCCGTCCAGTCTTAGTCAGGAGCTCTCAGGTCAGGGTACTGTGCTGAGGGGGCCTATGTTACGCCACTGATGTTCTGCGTAATGGCAAGGCAGCAGAACAATGTGCTGCTTTCCCACCCTCCCAAGACGTGAACTAAATAATCTTATAGGGCCTTCCTCTGCTCTGCCTCCTTCTCCTCCCTATTAATAGAGTTTCTTCGGGGAGGGCAGAGAGAAAGGAAACCAGGCCTGTACCAGTATTTTCACCCAGCACTTCTTTCAAAGGAGCACGCTCTTTTCACCTGTAGTGAGTTCTGCAATATTTTTTACTTATTTATCCTACTCCTCCCTAGACAATTCATCGCTCTGCCTGCTCATTGACTTGCCAAACCAAATGAAAGAGAACCACCATTGGGGATGCCAGGTGTAGAGGTGGGCGAGCCATTGAGAGGTGTTTATTTAATGTGAGAGTGTTTAAACATGAACTCATTGCTGCCTGGACCCTGATGACAATGCTATTAGTGGACGAAGAGCAGGGCCATAAGAATTATGTGGCAGGGTTTCAGTAAATTATACAGCAAGAAAAAGAAAATAATGTGGTATAAATCAGCACATTTTTTGGTAGTATTATTTCATTGTTTTATAATTTTGTCACATAGTAGTACTGTCTGGACAAATATTTCACCTCATTAGTACCAATTTAACAACCATATACAGAAATAAGCAACTGAAAGAGGACCACTTAACCTTTGTGAAGGGCCCTCCACTGAGCGTGAACGCATTTAGCCACGTTTTTAGTATCTTTTGATCCGTTTGACCTAGAAATATTTAATTTGTTGCTAGGACCTGCATATCATGCAGCAAATGATGGATTATGTGGCAAATGCGGCAAATTTATATTTATGCAAAAAAAGCAGTGGCCGCAGAATCGCATAATTCCAGTGGCCCTGACTAAGAGGCAAGTCAGCTGTCATGTGTACCCTTTATGTGGCCTAGATTCTTATTGAAGATGGAGCAACATTATATCAGTGACGGCCTGTCATTTTACAAAGGAGGGGGGGCACACACACACACATACACATACACACTCCCTCACATCCATGCATTCACATATGCACGCACACACACACATTCACTCACTCACAAATACATTCATAACATGCACGCACGCACAAAACATAAAAAAACAAATACAACTTACCTTCACTGCAGCTCTCTGAGAGGGAAGCCTCAGAGATCCCAGGAGGGTTGGGACTGCTGCCTTCCCTCATTGGCTGACCAGTCAGTGAGACTGATGACCCCACCCCACTCTGTGACGAGGTGTCACTGATGAACACTCAGACCTGGGCACTTCAGGGCTTAAAACTGAAGTGCCCAGGTCCAAGGCAAAGAGTGGCATTCCCCTCATCATGAGGAGGGGGCCTAGAGGGACTTTTGCCATGGCTGATGAGGTCACGCCCACAGGGCTGTGAAATACTCAGCCTGTCAAAGTTAAGCTCAGGCAGCCAGGAGCATGCACATTTAACACAAGTATAGCTCCTGGCTGCATGACCTGAACAAGAAGAGAATCTGTTCGGCTGACCTTTGTTCAACCTGACAGACACTCTTCTTGCCGGGGAAAAGGAAGGGGGGTGCGGCCCCTAAGCCCATATGGACGGGCCATGGCTGCATTATGTGCCTTTAAATCAAACACTAGGCAGGTTTGTGTACAGCACACATCCTCAACTCACGTATTTGAAGTGCTCTCATATGTGGTAATTAACAAAAAGGAGACTCAGTGAAAAAGTATTTGCCTTATATCACACAATTTGGTCAAGCAGGGAAGCCGGGATAGGTCCCCGCTGTTCCAGGTTCCCGCTGTGCAAACCAGCCACTAGATGGGTATCTCTTTCAAAAGGTTTTGCGTTTAAATCTTGAAGAATGAGATTAGAGCGTGGTTGATGGGCAAAATCCACGTTGTATTTTTGACAGTTTACATAGTGCAAATATTTCCCAAGGACATAGAAGGTTACAACATATAGAAACCAGGTTACACAACTTTCTATTTTTTTGGCACAAGTACATTTGACTGGATTCACAGGATGCTGAGCCAAGGCTGGTATTCAAACAAGGTTCCCCGTGCTACATAGGCAGCAGCTGTATCCACTGGCTAGTTCACCTCCTGTTCAAGCTCACCTCGTTTTGGGCTTGGGAGTACAAGAAAACCTCAAGCTGAGCCAGAGTCAGGCATCTGGCTCAAGCTTTCAATGGTTCGCAGTCCTCTAGTCAGGTGTTCCATCAGCTGCTTCGGCTGTGGGAACAGACAGTGAGTATGATTTGCAACAAAGTGAGAAAGTATTGCTTTCTATTCCTGTATACAAATGTATTGAATTTATCTAATCCTTACTTGTCAGTGATGGGCAGTTCGCAGCTGTTTTTAAAAAATGCTATTGCATCATCCTCAGTTATTGGCCTTGCTGACTCTTGGACGAGAAGATGGTTCGATATTTCCTCTAACTTTGAAGCAGTAATCCCTGTGTACAGAGGTACATAGCTCTCCCCTCCTGTTCACTTTAAAGGGCAGATGAGCAAAACCTGATAACATAGGATATCTGTAGTCCTTTGGAAGCTGGTCTACTCTGTTCGTGCCCAGAGGTCTGTAGGGCAAGGACTCTTCTGTACATCATCATTCTCTTGCTGGGGAGTGGCCTGAACAGCTTATAGGCCCTCAAATTCTTCCTCTGTGTGAATCTGAGCTGCTGAGGCAGCTCAGGCATAATGCATCTGCTGCTAAGATGTTCATGTAACCTGCCTACAGCTAATACGTCCCATCCCTATTTAAAGGAACCACTTGACTAATGTACTTTCTGCACGCACAGAGCCCGCAGTCAAATGTTCCAGCTTCCAGTCAGATAGTTATTTAGTTGGGCAATGGGTCCAGAAGTCACGGTTACCTGTACCTGATCGAACTGGTGTAAGTGCATGGTATGATTTCCCTGAGAGCATAAGACTAATACCAATAACCAACAACAACCTCTGGAATAACCACTAACTTTGGAATCCTGAGTAGTGTGCTACTAATCATAAAGCTCTTCAATTCCTTGCGAGCGGTAAGCACTACCGAAAGCACCATTTAACACTTCTGTTATATTCATCGAATAAGCAGCATTTCAGATTTGGGTCAAGTGTAAGGAAAAGAATGGCACCGGAGTAGATGACTGCAAGATTGACTCATGTGCAGCAAGATTTCCACACACAGTACAAGTACAGCACCAGGCAGGAATGCACACTTCCCTCACATCCACAGAACACATACCAATCTGGCCATAAACAATGCAAGCTTCCCTTGCATGCATAGAACATGGATAGTAGTCCAAGTCTCTATGCAAGCACAATGTGAAGTATTTGGCAGCCATGTAAGTTCCCCTCACACACAGCACAGGTATAAGATGGTTAGCAGCAGTGCAAGCTAAGATATCCTGATATACAAAACAGGTATCACACCGGCAGCAGCATCTAAGCTTAGTTCAGGCACAGAATACCCAGAGTAAGGTATATAGGTAGATGAGCCACTGAAGTCTTGAGATAGACGGCAGGCTCTGGTTCAGTTTGAGGTCCTCTTGAGTCCTCGAGGCCAAAATGCCCTGAGCTTTCATGTGGCTTCTGCCTACTACCCACACTCTAACCTCATGCACTAAGATTGAAAAACTAATCATTAAACATTGAAGTCAAACAGGAGCGAAAAAGGGACACCAATATAGTGGCCTAATTACACGTTGTGAAACCCGAAAACTTGGGATCCATCCTGGCTTATCCACTTGACCAAATGGTATAAATCCTAGGCAATTGTTTTTTTGATTGTGCCTCCTATTTTTTCATTATTGCATATGAACAAACTTTGAAATAAGTGAGGATGTGCACATGACAACTGACTTGCCACTTAGTTCACTAATGGTATGTTGTGGGGTGGGGGCTGAGGGCAATAATGTTTCTAAGTTTATGTTTAAAAACTATTACTTTTAATAAATGCCTCTCAATGCAGTGATATAATCGGATGTATAAAGGTGAAACATTTGTTAAAGAAATATACTTTTATGAATTCTGAAGTCACACTATCATATTTTTACATAATATTTTTGATTGATTTCCATGTCAAAAGTTCCCATGGCTCAGCTCGTGCCTGGGATCCAAGAGTCAAGATAGGCTCTTGGAGCCAAGACAGACTCTTAACGTGGCCACGGCCTGCTATTTGATTGCTCACCCACCTCTACTAAAGTACTGTGTAGAACAGTTACTTGAGTTCCCCCACTCGCAGTAGCTTGTTCTGGGGAGCAACATCTTGCTTTCTGAGATTCTGGCCAGTTTTAATGGGTCACAGAAGGATAACTATTCCTTTTTTCAAATGTAACTTTCTTTATTGCAGTTTATAATACGCCCCCATCTTCACCCACCCCTGATCCAAGCCCATCAAACAAAAAAGACAATTTCATCCTTAGGGAGGAAGCATACATCAGTATACAGACAATATGTCAATCCCAACATATTATTAATCTACAAATTCATATTCAAATCGCCCAAGTGCATTTGCTAATCCTCAGATTACCCCCAGGCTAGATCCCCTAGCCATGTCGCCTTGCAGGCCCCCAAATCTCACCCCCTCCTACCCCGCTCCCATTGTTACTCCCTAATGCCCTCTGAGCTCCCCACCCCCGGCATGATGTCATTCTTCTACCTCTTTAATCCAGGTTCTCAGGGGTGCCCAGATTTCCAGCCCTCTCTTCCTTGCCCGCCGCCCTCTCCGGGCATATACTGCTGATTCCAATCGATATACTGCCAAAGGTCTGGACATCCACTGTTGTCTGGTTGGTGGAACTGGATCCAGCCAGCAAGTGGCCAGACAGAGTCTTATTACTCTCATGGTGATGAATAGAAATATCTGAGTATGCCATGGAACTTCTGCATCTCCCACCCCTAACACAATTAACTGGGAAGTAGTTGCTATTTGAAGCCCCAGCTGTGTCTCAAGCATACTACCAATATCTCTTTTAAGAGTATCAAGGCTGGGGCAGGAAGCAAACATATGGATAATATTGACTGCGTAGCAGCTGCAGCGAGGGCAGTGTGAGCCGGCAGAGCCCCCCCACTTTGCTATCTTTGCAGGGGTGACGTACAGATTAAACCAAGTTTTAAAGCATTGCATCTGCAGGTTGGCTGCTATAAAAGAGGACTGAGCTAGATGCAAAGAATCTTCACAGTCCCCGTCCCCACCTGCAGAAGGCCTTGCCACCTATCCACATGCTTAGCTAGATCCTCAACCATTTTGTCATTCAGTAACCTATACACGGTAACAATGATGGTTCAGCTTTAAGAAGCAGATCGATCAGTGCAACCCTTTCAAAGCTGCATCTTCCCCCCACCTTTCTCACCAGAAAGTCCCGTATTTGCAGGTACTTGAAGAATTGCCTGTTCTCTAAGCCAAACTTATCCTGAATCGCTTCAAAGGAAAGAATTCCCCCATCACCCATAAGATCCCCAAAATTCCTCAAACCCAGCTATTCCCAACGTTTCACATATCCATCCTTAAAAATATCTGGAAGCATATCATTATTATACATAGGGGTATAAGCATTGACACGGCCTGGCCCAAATGTTTTCCGGACGGCTGTCCGTACCCTGAATGCACAAATCACAGTTTTAAACCTGACCCTTTTAAAATAGCCAAACTCCATATGATGTAAAAGACAACCCCTAGCTTCAGTTCCCAATAGCAATTCATATATCGATGGAGGGTCCGCCCCGTCCACACCTATTTCCCCCTCTCCTCTTAATAAGACTGCCATTTGCTGGAGTATCGATGCCCAGTAGTACAGCTGGAGAATAGGAACAGCCCAGCCTCCCCGTTCCCTCAGGAGAGTCAAAAACTTTAAAGCTCTCCTGGGGCGCGAGTAAGCCCACAAGAATCTGGAAACCAACTGGTTCAAAATCCTAAACCAGCGGCCATCTATCTCCAAGGGGATAGCCCTAAAGAAGTACAGAATCTTAGACAAAAATAGCATTTTAACCACATTACTCCTCCCGATCAGTGTGAGCTTTAGGTTGTCCATTCTGGCAAAATCTGCCTTGGTTTTCTGAATTAGTGGACTCAAATTAGTATCAACAATTTTCCCAACATCACCCATTATTTCCACCTCGAGATACACCGCATGCAGAACTGCCCGATTATCGTTCAGATGCACCGAACTATTGGCGACGATCTGTGTCTTATTTTGATTTAGCAGATACCCTGAAATCTGCCCAAACTTTGCTGCCTCTCTCTCAATTTCTATTAGGGCACCTAAACCAGCGGCCATCTATCTCCAAGGAGATAGCCCTAAAGAAGTACAGAATCTTAGGCAAAAATAGCATTTTAACCACATTACTCCTCCCGATCAGTGTGAGCTTTAGGTTGTTCGTTCTGGCAAAATGTGCCTTGGGTTTCTGAATTAGTGGACTCAAATTTGTATCAACAATTTTCCCAACGTCAGCCATTATTTCAACCCCGAGATACACCGCATGTAGAACTGCCCAATTATCGTTCAGATCCACCGAACTCTTAGCGACGATCTGTGTCTTATTTTGATTTAGCAGAAACCCCGAAATCTGCCCAAACTTTGCAGCCTCTCTCTAAATTTCTATTAGGGCACCGACTGGGTCGGGAGTAGTGATTGCTAGGTCATCGGCATACGCTAAAATCTTTGTCTCCCCCCCTTACTATGCACATGTAGAATTATGCTATTCCGTTTGATCTTCCTGATTAAGGGATCAATATACAGGGCGAAGAGTAAGGGAGAGCAGGGGCAACCCTGTCTTGTACCACATCCAACCGCTACCAAATCAGACATTCCTACCATTACCGAAATCTTAAATGCTGGATTACGATATAACGTCCGGATAGCTACAATAAAGCAGACACAAGGAGATGATGGACGGAGCACTGAAACTTTTCAGACACTCACCCCCCAGTCACAGTTCTGGGTTTAATCCATCATCGTTCTTTAGCTCATTTCGCCACCCCAGTTCAGACACAGCTATATGCAAATCAGTCTTGACCCTGTGCTTCATGGGAACAGTCCAGCCCAAACTGCCAAGCCATGACTTCCCTGGACCGGAAACAAGCCTCCTCTGACCAGTTTCGGGCTAAGAGCCCTCATCAGCCAGGCTAGCTTGAATCCAGTGGCAAAGTGAGCAAGGGACCCACGTCTGGGCATACCCTGCCAACTTAGGGCGAACAAAGCAAACACAAGGAGATGATGGACGGAGCACTGAAACTTTTCAGACACTCACCCCCAGTCACAGATCTGGTCCCAGGATGCTTGATTCCGGTCTAGGGAAGACATGGCTTGGCAGTTCGGTCTGGACTGTTCCCATGAGGCACAGGGTCAAGACTGATTTGCATATAGCTGTGCCTGAACTGGGGTGGCAAAGTGAGCTAAAGAATGATGATGGATTCAACCCAGATCTGTGACTGGGGGTGAGTGTTTGAAAAGTTTCAATACTCCGCCCATCATCTCCTTGTGTTTTCTTTGTTCGCCCTAAGTTGGCAGGGTATGCCCAGACGTGGGTCCCTTGCTCACTTTGCCACTGGATTCAAGCTAGCCTGGCTGATGAGGGCTGTTAGCCCGAAACCGGTCCCAGAATGCTTGATTCCGGTTCAGGGAAGATATGGCTTGGCAGTTCGGTCTGGACTGTTCCCATGAGACACAGGGTCAAGACTGATTTGCATATAGCTGTGTCTGAACTGGGTTGGCAAAGTGAGCTAAAGAATGATGATGGATTCAACCCAGATCTGTGACTGGGGGTGAGTGTTTGAAAAGTTTCAGCACTCCGTCCATCATCTCCTTGTGTTTTCTTTGTTCGCCCTAAGTTGGCAGGGTATGCCCAGACGTGGGTCCCTTGCTCACTTTGCCACTGGTTTTTATGCTAGCCTGGCTGATGAGGGCTGTTAGCCCGAAACCGGTCCCAGGATGCTTGATTCCAGTCCAGGGAATACATGGCTTGGCAGTTCGGTCTGGACTGTTCCCATGAGGCACAGGGTCAAGACTGATTTGCATATAGCTGTGTCTGAACTGGGGTGGCAAAGTGAGCTAAAGAATTATTATGGATTCAACCCAGATCTGTGACTGAGGATGAGTGTTTGAAAAGTTTCAGCACTCTGTCCATCATCTCCTTGTGTTTCCGTTGTTCGCCCAAAGTTGGCAGGGTATGCCCAGACGTGGGTCCCTTGCTCACTTTGCCACTGGATTCAAGCTAGCCTGGCTGATGAGGGCTGTTAGCCCGAAACCGGTCCCAGGATGCTTGATTCCGGTCCAGGGAAGACATGGCTTGGCCGTTCGGTCTGGACTGTTCCCATGAGACACAGGGTCAAGACTGATTTGCATATAGCTGTGTCTGAACTGGGTCGGCAAAGTGAGCTAAAGAATGATGATGGATTCAACCCAGATCTGTGACTGGGGGTGAGTGTTTGAAAAGTTTCAGCACTCCGTCCATCATCTCTTTGTGTTTGCTTTGTTCGCCCTAAGTTGGCAGGGTATGCCCAGACGTGGGTCCCTTGCTCACTTTGCCACTGGATTCAAGCTAGCCTGGCTGATGAGGGCTGTAAGCCCGAAACCGGTCCCAGGATGCTTGATTCCGGTCCAGGGAAGACATGGCTTGGCAGTTCGGTCTGGACTGTTCCCATGAGGCACAGGGTCAACACTGATTTGCATATAGCTGTGTCTGAACTGGGGTGGCAAAGTGAGCTAAAGAATGATGATGGATTCAACCCAGATCTGTGACTGGGGGTGAGTGTTTGAAAAGTTTCAGCACTCCGTCCATCATCTCCTTGTGTTTGCTTTGTTCGCCCTAAGTTGGCAGGGTATGCCCAGACGTGGGTCCCTTGCTCACTTTGCCACTGGATTCAAGCTAGCCTGGCTGATGAGGGCTGTTAGCCCGAAACTGGTCCCAGGATGCTTGATTCCGGTCCAGGGAAGACATGGTTTGGCAGTTCGGTCTGGACTGTTCCCATGAGGCACAGGGTCAAGACTGATTTGCATTTAGCTGTGTCTGAACTGGGGTGGCAAAGTGAGCTAAAGAATGATGATGGATTCAACCCAGATCTGTGACTGGGGGTGAGTGTTTGAAAAGTTTCAGCACTTTGTCCATCATCTCCTTGTGTTTTCTTTGTTCGCCCTAAGTTGGCAGGGTATGCCCAGACGTGGGTCGCTTGCTCACTTTGCAACTGGTTTCAAGCTAGCCTGGCTGATGAGGGCTGTTAGCCTGAAACCGGTCCCAGGATGCTTGATTCCGGTCCAGGGCAGACATGGCTTGGCAGTTCGGTCTGGACTGTTCCCATGAGGCACAGGGTCAAGACTGATTTGCATATAGCTGTGTCTGAACTGGGGTGGCAAAGTGAGCTAAAGAATGATGATGGATTCAACCCAGATCTGTGACTGGGGGTGAGTGTTTGAAAAGTTTCAGCACTCCGTCCATCATCTCCTTGTGTTTGCTTTGTTTGCTCTAAGTTGGCAGGGTATGCCCAGACGTGGGTCCCTTGCTTACTTTGCCACTGGATTCAAGCTAGCCTGGCTGTTGAGGGCTGTTAGCCCGAAACCGGTCCCAGGATGCTTGATTCCGGTCCAGGGAAGACATGGCTTGGCAGTTCAGTCTGGACTGTTCCCATGAGGCACAGGGTCAAGACTGATTTGCATATAGCTGTGTCTGAACTGGGGTGGCAAAGTGAGCTAAAGAATTATGATGGATTCAACCCAGATCTGTGACTGGGGATGAGTGTTTGAAAAGTTTCAGTACTCTGTCCATCATCTCCTTGTGTTTGCTTTGTTCGCCCAAAGTTCGCAGGGTATGCCCAGACGTGGGTCCCTTGCTCACTTTGCCACTGGATTCAAGCTAGCCTGGCTGATGAGGGCTGTTAGCCCGAAAACGGTCCCAGGATGCTTGATTCCGGTCCAGGGAAGACATGGCTTGGCCGTTCGGTCTGGACTGTTCCCATGAGGCACAGGGTCAAGACTGATTTGCATATAGCTGTGTCTGAACTGGGGTGGCAAAGTGAGCTAAAGAATGATGATGGACTCAACCCAGATCTGTGACTGGGGGTGAGTGTTTGAAAAGTTTCAGCACTCCGTCCATCATCTCCTTGTGTTTGCTTTCTTCGCCCTAAGTTGGCAGGGTATGCCCAGACGTGGGTCCCTTGCTCACTTTGCCACTGGATTCAAGCTAGCCTGGCTGATGAGGGCTGTTAGCCCGAAACTGGTCCCAGGATGCTTGATTCCGGTCCAGGGAAGACATGGCTTGGCAGTTCGGTCTGGACTGTTCCCATGAGGCACAGGGTCAAGACTGATTTGCATTTAGCTGTGTCTGAATTGGGGTGGCAAAGTGAGCTAAAGAATGATGATGGATTCAACCCAGATCTGTGACTGGGGGTGAGTGTTTGAAAAGTTTCAGCACTCCGTCCATCATCTCCTTGTGTTTTCTTTGTTCACCCTAAGTTAGCAGGGTATGCCCAGACGTAGGTCCCTTGCTCACTTTGCCACTGGATTCAAGCTAGCCTGGCTGATGAGGGCTGTTAGCCCGAAACCAGTCCCAGGATGCTTGATTCCGGTCCAGGGAAGACATGGCTTGGCAGTTCGGTCTGGACTGTTCCCATGAGGCACAGGGTCAAGACTGATTTGCATATAGCTGTGTCTGAACTGGGGTGGCAAAGTGAGCTAAAGAATGATGATGGATTCAACCCAGATCTGTGACTGGGGGTGAGTGTTTGAAAAGTTTCAGCACTCCGTCCATCATCTCCTTGTGTTTGCTTTGTTCGCCCCTAAGTTGGCAGGGTATGCCCAGACGTGGGTCCCTTGCTCACTTTGCCACTGGATTCAAGCTAGCCTGGCTGATGAGGGCTGTTAGCCCGAAACCGGTCGCAGAATGCTTGATTCCGGTTCAGGGAAGACATGGCTTGGCAGTTCGGTCTGGACTGTTCCCATGAGGCACAGGGTCAAGACTGATTTGCATATAGCTGTGTCTGAACTGGGGTGGCAAAGTGAGCTAAAGAATGATGATGGATTCAACCCAGATCTGTGACTGGGGTGAGTGTTTGAAAAGTTTCAGCACTCCGTCCATCATCTCCTTGTGTTTTCCTTGTTCGCCCTAAGTTGGCAGGGTATGCCCAGACGTGGGTCCCTTGCTCACTTTGCCACTGGTTTCAAGCTAGCCTGGCTGATGAGGGCTGTTAGCCTGAAACCAGTCCCAGGATGCTTGATTCCGGTCCAGGGAAGACATGGCTTGGCAGTTCGGTCTGGACTGTTCCCATGAGGCACAGGGTCAAGACTGATTTGCATATAGGTGTGTCTGAACTGGGGTGGCAAAGTGAGCTAAAGCATTATGATGGATTCAACCCAGATCTGTGACTGGGGATGAGTGTTTGAAAAATGTCAGCACTCTGTCCATCACCTCCTTGTGTTTGCTTTGTTCGCCCTAAGTTGGCAGAGTATGCCCAGACGTGGGTCCCTTGCTCACTTTGCCACTGGATTCAAGCTAGCCTGGCTGATGAGGGCTGTTAGCCCGAAACCGGTCCCAGGATGCTTGATTCCGGTCCAGGGAAGACATGGCTTGGCAGTTCGGTCTGGACTGTTCCCATGAGGCAAAGAGGTCAAGACTGATTTGCATATAGCTGTGTCTGAACTGGGGTGGCAAAGTGAGCTAAAGAATGATGATGGATTCAACCCAGATCTGTGACTGGGGGTGAGTGTTTGAAAAGTTTCAGCACTCCGTCCATCATCTCCTTGTGTTTGCTTTGTTCGCCCTAAGTTGGCAGGGTATGCCCAGACGTGGGTCCCTTGCTCACTTTGCCACTGGATTCAAGCTAGCCTGGCTGTTGAGGGCTGTTAGCCCAAAACTGGTCCCAGGATGCTCGATTCCAGTCCAGGGAAGACATGGCTTGGCACTTCGGCCTGGACTGTTCCCATGAGGCACAGGGTCAGGACTGATTTGCATATAGCTGTGTCTGAACTGGGGTGGCAAAGTGAGCTAAAGAATGATGATGGACTCAACCCAGATCTGTGACTGGGGGTGAGTGTTTGAAAAGTTTCAGCACTCCGTCCATCATCTCCTTGTGTTTGCTTTCTTCGCCCTAAGTTGGCAGGGTATGCCCAGACGTGGGTCCCTTGCTCACTTTGCCACTGGATTCAAGCTAGCCTGGCTGATGAGGGCTGTTAGCCCGAAACTGGTCCCAGGATGCTTGATTCCGGTCCAGGGAAGACATGGCTTGGCAGTTCGGTCTGGACTGTTCCCATGAGGCACAGGGTCAAGACTGATTTGCATTTAGCTGTGTCTGAATTGGGGTGGCAAAGTGAGCTAAAGAATGATGATGGATTCAACCCAGATCTGTGACTGGGGGTGAGTGTTTGAAAAGTTTCAGCACTCCGTCCATCATCTCCTTGTGTTTTCTTTGTTCACCCTAAGTTAGCAGGGTATGCCCAGACGTAGGTCCCTTGCTCACTTTGCCACTGGATTCAAGCTAGCCTGGCTGATGAGGGCTGTTAGCCCGAAACCAGTCCCAGGATGCTTGATTCCGGTCCAGGGAAGACATGGCTTGGCAGTTCGGTCTGGACTGTTCCCATGAGGCACAGGGTCAAGACTGATTTGCATATAGCTGTGTCTGAACTGGGGTGGCAAAGTGAGCTAAAGAATGATGATGGATTCAACCCAGATCTGTGACTGGGGGTGAGTGTTTGAAAAGTTTCAGCACTCCGTCCATCATCTCCTTGTGTTTGCTTTGTTCGCCCTAAGTTGGCAGGGTATGCCCAGACGTGGGTCCCTTGCTCACTTTGCCACTGGATTCAAGCTAGCCTGGCTGATGAGGGCTGTTAGCCCGAAACCGGTCAGAGAATGCTTGATTCCGGTTCAGGGAAGACATGGCTTGGCAGTTCGGTCTGGACTGTTCCCATGAGGCACAGGGTCAAGACTGATTTGCATATAGCTGTGTCTGAACTGGGGTGGCAAAGTGAGCTAAAGAATGATGATGGATTCAACCCAGATCTGTGACTGGGGGTGAGTGTTTGAAAAGTTTCAGCACTCCGTCCATCATCTCCTTGTGTTTTCCTTGTTCGCCCTAATTTGGCAGGGTATGCCCAGACGTGGGTCCCTTGCTCACTTTGCCACTGGTTTCAAGCTAGCCTGGCTGATGAGGGCTGTTAGCCTGAAACCAGTCCCAGGATGCTTGATTCCGGTCCAGGGAAGACATGGCTTGGCAGTTCGGTCTGGACTGTTCCCATGAGGCACAGGGTCAAGACTGATTTGCATATAGGTGTGTCTGAACTGGGGTGGCAAAGTGAGCTAAAGCATTATGATGGATTCAACCCAGATCTGTGACTGGGGATGAGTGTTTGAAAAATGTCAGCACTCTGTCCATCACCTCCTTGTGTTTGCTTTGTTCGCCCTAAGTTGGCAGAGTAAGCCCAGACGTGGGTCCCTTGCTCACTTTGCCACTGGATTCAAGCTAGCCTGGCTGATGAGGGCTGTTAGCCCAAAACCGGTCCCAGGATGCTTGATTCCGGTCCAGGGAAGACATGGCTTGGCAGTTCGGTCTGGACTGTTCCCATGAGGCAAAGAGGTCAAGACTGATTTGCATATAGCTGTGTCTGAACTGGGGTGGCAAAGTGAGCTAAAGAATGATGATGGATTCAACCCAGATCTGTGACTGGGGGTGAGTGTTTGAAAAGTTTCAGCACTCCGTCCATCATCTCCTTGTGTTTGCTTTGTTCGCCCTAAGTTGGCAGGGTATGCCCAGACGTGGGTCCCTTGCTCACTTTGCCACTGGATTCAAGCTAGCCTGGCTGATGAGGGCTGTTAGCCCGAAACCAGTCCCAGGATGCTTGATTCAGGTCCAGGGAAGATATGGCTTGGCAGTTTGGTCTGGACTGTTCCCATGAGGCACAGGGTCAAGACTGATTTGCATATAGCTGTGTCTGAACTGGGGTGGCAAAGTGAGCTAAAGAATGATGATGGATTCAACCCAGATCTGTGACTGGGGGTGAGTGTTTGAAAAGTTTCAGCACTCCGTCCATCATCTCCTTGTGTTTGCTTTGTTCGCCCTAAGTTGGCAGGGTATGCCCAGACGTGGGTCCCTTGCTCACTTTGCCACTGGATTCAAGCTAGCCTGGCTGTTGAGGGCTGTTAGCCCAAAACTGGTCCCAGGATGCTCGATTCCAGTCCAGGGAAGACATGGCTTGGCACTTCGGCCTGGACTGTTCCCATGAGGCACAGGGTCAGGACTGATTTGCATATAGCTGTGTCTGAACTGGGGTGGCAAAGTGAGCTAAAGAATGATGATGGATTCAACCCAGATCTGTGACTGGGGGTGAGTGTTTGAAAAGTTTCAGCACTCCGTCCATCATCTCCTTGTGTTTGCTTTGTTCGCCCTAAGTTGGCAGGGTATGCCCAGACGTGGGTCCCTTGCTCACTTTGCCACTGGATTCAAGCTAGCCTGGCTGTTGAGGGCTGTTAGCCCAAAACTGGTCCCAGGATGCTCGATTCCAGTCCAGGGAAGACATGGCTTGGCACTTCGGCCTGGACTGTTCCCATGAGGCACAGGGTCAGGACTGATTTGCATATAGCTGTGTCTGAACTGGGGTGGCAAAGTGAGCTAAAGAATGATGATGGACTCAACCCAGATCTGTGACTGGGGGTGAGTGTTTGAAAAGTTTCAGCACTCCGTCCATCATCTCCTTGTGTTTGCTTTCTTCGCCCTAAGTTGGCAGGGTATGCCCAGACGTGGGTCCCTTGCTCACTTTGCCACTGGATTCAAGCTAGCCTGGCTGATGAGGGCTGTTAGCCCGAAACTGGTCCCAGGATGCTTGATTCCGGTCCAGGGAAGACATGGCTTGGCAGTTCGGTCTGGACTGTTCCCATGAGGCACAGGGTCAAGACTGATTTGCATTTAGCTGTGTCTGAATTGGGGTGGCAAAGTGAGCTAAAGAATGATGATGGATTCAACCCAGATCTGTGACTGGGGGTGAGTGTTTGAAAAGTTTCAGCACTCCGTCCATCATCTCCTTGTGTTTTCTTTGTTCACCCTAAGTTAGCAGGGGTATGCCCAGACGTAGGTCCCTTGCTCACTTTGCCACTGGATTCAAGCTAGCCTGGCTGATGAGGGCTGTTAGCCCGAAACCAGTCCCAGGATGCTTGATTCCGGTCCAGGGAAGACATGGCTTGGCAGTTCGGTCTGGACTGTTCCCATGAGGCACAGGGTCAAGACTGATTTGCATATAGCTGTGTCTGAACTGGGGTGGCAAAGTGAGCTAAAGAATGATGATGGATTCAACCCAGATCTGTGACTGGGGGTGAGTGTTTGAAAAGTTTCAGCACTCCGTCCATCATCTCCTTGTGTTTGCTTTGTTCGCCCTAAGTTGGCAGGGGTATGCCCAGACGTGGGTCCCTTGCTCACTTTGCCACTGGATTCAAGCTAGCCTGGCTGATGAGGGCTGTTAGCCCGAAACCGGTCGCAGAATGCTTGATTCCGGTTCAGGGAAGACATGGCTTGGCAGTTCGGTCTGGACTGTTCCCATGAGGCACAGGGTCAAGACTGATTTGCATATAGCTGTGTCTGAACTGGGGTGGCAAAGTGAGCTAAAGAATGATGATGGATTCAACCCAGATCTGTGACTGGGGGTGAGTGTTTGAAAAGTTTCAGCACTCTGTCCATCATCTCCTTGTGTTTTCCTTGTTCGCCCTAATTTGGCAGGGTATGCCCAGACGTGGGTCCCTTGCTCACTTTGCCACTGGTTTCAAGCTAGCCTGGCTGATGAGGGCTGTTAGCCTGAAACCAGTCCCAGGATGCTTGATTCCGGTCCAGGGAAGACATGGCTTGGCAGTTCGGTCTGGACTGTTCCCATGAGGCACAGGGTCAAGACTGATTTGCATATAGGTGTGTCTGAACTGGGGTGGCAAAGTGAGCTAAAGCATTATGATGGATTCAACCCAGATCTGTGACTGGGGATGAGTGTTTGAAAAATGTCAGCACTCTGTCCATCACCTCCTTGTGTTTGCTTTGTTCGCCCTAAGTTGGCAGAGTAAGCCCAGACGTGGGTCCCTTGCTCACTTTGCCACTGGATTCAAGCTAGCCTGGCTGATGAGGGCTGTTAGCCCAAAACCGGTCCCAGGATGCTTGATTCCGGTCCAGGGAAGACATGGCTTGGCAGTTCGGTCTGGACTGTTCCCATGAGGCAAAGAGGTCAAGACTGATTTGCATATAGCTGTGTCTGAACTGGGGTGGCAAAGTGAGCTAAAGAATGATGATGGATTCAACCCAGATCTGTGACTGGGGGTGAGTGTTTGAAAAGTTTCAGCACTCCGTCCATCATCTCCTTGTGTTTGCTTTGTTCGCCCTAAGTTGGCAGGGTATGCCCAGACGTGGGTCCCTTGCTCACTTTGCCACTGGATTCAAGCTAGCCTGGCTGATGAGGGCTGTTAGCCCGAAACCAGTCCCAGGATGCTTGATTCAGGTCCAGGGAAGATATGGCTTGGCAGTTTGGTCTGGACTGTTCCCATGAGGCACAGGGTCAAGACTGATTTGCATATAGCTGTGTCTGAACTGGGGTGGCAAAGTGAGCTAAAGAATGATGATGGATTCAACCCAGATCTGTGACTGGGGGTGAGTGTTTGAAAAGTTTCAGCACTCCGTCCATCATCTCCTTGTGTTTGCTTTGTTCGCCCTAAGTTGGCAGGGTATGCCCAGACGTGGGTCCCTTGCTCACTTTGCCACTGGATTCAAGCTAGCCTGGCTGTTGAGGGCTGTTAGCCCAAAACTGGTCCCAGGATGCTCGATTCCAGTCCAGGGAAGACATGGCTTGGCACTTCGGCCTGGACTGTTCCCATGAGGCACAGGGTCAGGACTGATTTGCATATAGCTGTGTCTGAACTGGGGTGGCAAAGTGAGCTAAAGAATGATGATGGATTCAACCCAGATCTGTGACTGGGGGTGAGTGTTTGAAAAGTTTCAGCACTCCGTCCATCATCTCCTTGTGTTTGCTTTGTTCGCCCTAAGTTGGCAGGGTATGCCCAGACGTGGGTCCCTTGCTCACTTTGCCACTGGATTCAAGCTAGCCTGGCTGTTGAGGGCTGTTAGCCCAAAACTGGTCCCAGGATGCTCGATTCCAGTCCAGGGAAGACATGGCTTGGCACTTCGGCCTGGACTGTTCCCATGAGGCACAGGGTCAGGACTGATTTGCATATAGCTGTGTCTGAACTGGGGTGGCAAAGTGAGCTAAAGAATGATGATGGACTCAACCCAGATCTGTGACTGGGGGTGAGTGTTTGAAAAGTTTCAGCACTCCGTCCATCATCTCCTTGTGTTTGCTTTCTTCGCCCTAAGTTGGCAGGGTATGCCCAGACGTGGGTCCCTTGCTCACTTTGCCACTGGATTCAAGCTAGCCTGGCTGATGAGGGCTGTTAGCCCGAAACTGGTCCCAGGATGCTTGATTCCGGTCCAGGGAAGACATGGCTTGGCAGTTCGGTCTGGACTGTTCCCATGAGGCACAGGGTCAAGACTGATTTGCATTTAGCTGTGTCTGAATTGGGGTGGCAAAGTGAGCTAAAGAATGATGATGGATTCAACCCAGATCTGTGACTGGGGGTGAGTGTTTGAAAAGTTTCAGCACTCCGTCCATCATCTCCTTGTGTTTTCTTTGTTCACCCTAAGTTAGCAGGGTATGCCCAGACGTAGGTCCCTTGCTCACTTTGCCACTGGATTCAAGCTAGCCTGGCTGATGAGGGCTGTTAGCCCGAAACCAGTCCCAGGATGCTTGATTCCGGTCCAGGGAAGACATGGCTTGGCAGTTCGGTCTGGACTGTTCCCATGAGGCACAGGGTCAAGACTGATTTGCATATAGCTGTGTCTGAACTGGGAGTGGCAAAGTGAGCTAAAGAATGATGATGGATTCAACCCAGATCTGTGACTGGGGGTGAGTGTTTGAAAAGTTTCAGCACTCCGTCCATCATCTCCTTGTGTTTGCTTTGTTCGCCCTAAGTTGGCAGGGTATGCCCAGACGTGGGTCCCTTGCTCACTTTGCCACTGGATTCAAGCTAGCCTGGCTGATGAGGGCTGTTAGCCCGAAACCGGTCGCAGAATGCTTGATTCCGGTTCAGGGAAGACATGGCTTGGCAGTTCGGTCTGGACTGTTCCCATGAGGCACAGGGTCAAGACTGATTTGCATATAGCTGTGTCTGAACTGGGGTGGCAAAGTGAGCTAAAGAATGATGATGGATTCAACCCAGATCTGTGACTGGGGGTGAGTGTTTGAAAAGTTTCAGCACTCCGTCCATCATCTCCTTGTGTTTTCCTTGTTCGCCCTAATTTGGCAGGGTATGCCCAGACGTGGGTCCCTTGCTCACTTTGCCACTGGTTTCAAGCTAGCCTGGCTGATGAGGGCTGTTAGCCTGAAACCAGTCCCAGGATGCTTGATTCCGGTCCAGGGAAGACATGGCTTGGCAGTTCGGTCTGGACTGTTCCCATGAGGCACAGGGTCAAGACTGATTTGCATATAGGTGTGTCTGAACTGGGGTGGCAAAGTGAGCTAAAGCATTATGATGGATTCAACCCAGATCTGTGACTGGGGATGAGTGTTTGAAAAATGTCAGCACTCTGTCCATCACCTCCTTGTGTTTGCTTTGTTCGCCCTAAGTTGGCAGAGTAAGCCCAGACGTGGGTCCCTTGCTCACTTTGCCACTGGATTCAAGCTAGCCTGGCTGATGAGGGCTGTTAGCCCAAAACCGGTCCCAGGATGCTTGATTCCGGTCCAGGGAAGACATGGCTTGGCAGTTCGGTCTGGACTGTTCCCATGAGGCAAAGAGGTCAAGACTGATTTGCATATAGCTGTGTCTGAACTGGGGTGGCAAAGTGAGCTAAAGAATGATGATGGATTCAACCCAGATCTGTGACTGGGGGTGAGTGTTTGAAAAGTTTCAGCACTCCGTCCATCATCTCCTTGTGTTTGCTTTGTTCGCCCTAAGTTGGCAGGGTATGCCCAGACGTGGGTCCCTTGCTCACTTTGCCACTGGATTCAAGCTAGCCTGGCTGATGAGGGCTGTTAGCCCGAAACCAGTCCCAGGATGCTTGATTCAGGTCCAGGGAAGATATGGCTTGGCAGTTTGGTCTGGACTGTTCCCATGAGGCACAGGGTCAAGACTGATTTGCATATAGCTGTGTCTGAACTGGGGTGGCAAAGTGAGCTAAAGAATGATGATGGATTCAACCCAGATCTGTGACTGGGGGTGAGTGTTTGAAAAGTTTCAGCACTCCGTCCATCATCTCCTTGTGTTTGCTTTGTTCGCCCTAAGTTGGCAGGGTATGCCCAGACGTGGGTCCCTTGCTCACTTTGCCACTGGATTCAAGCTAGCCTGGCTGTTGAGGGCTGTTAGCCCAAAACTGGTCCCAGGATGCTCGATTCCAGTCCAGGGAAGACATGGCTTGGCACTTCGGCCTGGACTGTTCCCATGAGGCACAGGGTCAGGACTGATTTGCATATAGCTGTGTCTGAACTGGGGTGGCAAAGTGAGCTAAAGAATGATGATGGATTCAACCCAGATCTGTGACTGGGGGTGAGTGTTTGAAAAGTTTCAGCACTCCGTCCATCATCTCCTTGTGTTTGCTTTGTTCGCCCTAAGTTGGCAGGGTATGCCCAGACGTGGGTCCCTTGCTCACTCTGCCACTTGATTCAAGCTAGCCTCGCTGATGAGGGCTGTTAGCCCGAAACCGGTCCCAGAATGCTTGATTCCGGTTCAGGGAAGACATGGCTTGGCAGTTCGGTCTGGACTGTTCCCATGAGGCACAGGGTCAAGACTGATTTGGATATAGCTGTGTCTGAACTGGGGTGGCAAAGTGAGCTAAAGAATGATGATGGATTCAACCCAGATCTGTGACTGGGGGTGAGTGTTTGAAAAGTTTCAGCACTCCGTCCATCATCTCCTTGTGTTTGCTTTGTGTGCTCTAAGTTGGCAGGGTATGCCCAGACGTGGGTCCCTTGCTTACTTTGCCACTGGATTCAAGCTAGCCTGGCTGTTGAGGGCTGGTAGCCCGAAACTGGTCCCAGGATGCTCGATTCTGGTCCAGGGAAGACATGGCTTGGCAGTTCGGCCTGGACTGTTCCCATGAGGCACAGGGTCAAGACTGATTTGCATATAGCTGTGTCTGAACTGGGGTGGCAAAGTGAGCTAAAGAATGATGATGGATTCAACCCAGATCTATGACTGGGGGTGAGTGTTTGAAAAGTTTCAGCACTCCGTCCATCATGTCCTTGTGTTTGCTTTGTTCGCCCTAAGTTGGCAGGGTATGCCCAGACGTGGGTCCCTTGCTCACTTTGCCACTGGATTCAAGCTAGCCTGGCTGATGAGGGCTGTTAGCCCGAAACCGGTCCCAGAATGCTTGATTCCGGTTCAGGGAACACATGGCTTGGCAGTTCGGTCTGGACTGTTCCCATGAGGCACAGGGTCAAGACTGATTTGCATATAGCTGTGTCTGAACTGCGGTGGCAAAGTGAGCTAAAGAATGATGATGGATTCAACCCAGATCTGTGACTGGGGTGAGTGTTTGAAAAGTTTCAGCACTCCATCCATCATCTCCTTGTGTTTTCTTTGTTCGCCCTAAGTTGGCAGGGTATGCCCAGACGTGGGTCCCTTGCTCACTTTGCCACTGGTTTCAAGCTAGCCTGGCTGATGAGGGCTGTTAGCCCGAAACCGGTCCCAGGATGCTTGATTCCGGTCCAGGGAAGACATGGCTTGGCAGTTCGGTCAGGACTGTTCCCATGAGGCACAGGGTCAAGACTGATTTGCATATAGCTGTGTCTGAACTGGGGTGGCAAAATGAGCTAAAGAATTATGATGGATTCAACCCAGATCTGTGACTGGGGATGAGTGTTTGAAAAGTTTCAGTACTCTGTCCATCATCTCCTTGTGTTTGCTTTGTTCGCCCAACGTTGGCAGGGTATGCCCAGACGTGGGTCCCTTGCTCACTTTGCCACTGGATTCAAGCTGGCCTGGCTGATGAGGGCTGTTAGTCCGAAAACGGTCCCAGGATGCTTGATTCCGGTCCAGGGAAGACATGGCTTGGCAGTTCGGCCTGGACTGTTCCCATGAGGCACAGGGTCAAGACTGATTTGCATATAGCTGTGTCTGAACTGGGGTGGCAAAGTGAGCTAAAGAATGATGATGAATTCAACCCAGATCAGTTGACTGGGGGTGAGTGTTTGATTAGCTCAAACGCTCCGTCCATCATCCCCTTTTGGTATCGCTTTGTTGGCCCTAAATTGGCAGGGTATGCCCAGACGTGGGTCCCTTGCTCACTTTGCCACTGGATTCAAGCTAGCCTGGCTGATGTCAGCTGAATAGCCAGAAACCGGTCCCAGGATGCTTGTTTCCGGTCCAGGGAAGACATGGCTTGGCAGTTCGGGCTGGACTGTTCCCATGAGGCACAGGGTCAGACTGATTTGCATATGGCCATGTCTGAACTGGGGTGGTGGAGTGAGCTAAAGAATGATGGTGGATTAAACCCAGATCAGTTGACTGGGGTGAGTGTTTGATTAGCTCAAACGCTCCGTCCATCATCCCTTTTGGTATCGCTTTGTTCGCCCTAAGTTGGCAGGGTATGCCCAGACGTGGGTCCCTTGCTCACTTTGCCACTGGATTCAAGCTAGACTGGCTGATGACGGCTGAATAGCCAGAAACCGGTCCCAGGATGCTTGTTTCCGGTCCAGGGAAGACATGGCTTGGCAGTTCGGGCTGGACTGTTCCCATGAGGCACAGGGTCAGACTGATTTGCATATGGCCATGTCTGAACTGGGGTGGTGGAGTGAGCTAAAGAATGATGATGGATTAAACCCAGATCAGTTGACTGGGGGTGAGTGTTTGATTTGCTCTAACGCTCCGTCCATCATCCCCTTTGGTATTGCTTTGTTCGCCCTAAGTTGGCAGGGAATGCCCAGACGTGGGTCCCTTGCTCACTTTGCCACTGGATTCAAGCAAGCCTGGCTGATGAGGGCTGTTAGCACGAAACCGGTCCCAGGATGCTTTTTTCCGGTCCAGGGAAGACATGGCTTGGCAGTTCGGGCTGGACTGTTCCCATGAGGCACAGGGTCAAGACTGATTTGCATATAGCTGTGTCTGAACTGGGGTGGCAAAGTGAGCTAAAGAATGATGATGGATTCAACCCAGATCTGTGACTGGGGGTGAGTGTTTGAAAAATGTCAGCACTCTGTCTATCACCTCCTTGTGTTTGCTTTGTTCGCCCTAAGTTGGCAGAGTATGCCCAGACGTGGGTCCCTTGCTCACTTTGCCACTGGATTCAAGCTAGCCTGGCTGATGAGGGCTGTTAGCCCGAAACCGGTCCCAGAATGCTTGATTCCGGTTCAGGGAAGACATGGCTTGGCAGTTCGGTCTGGACTGTTCCCATGAGGCACAGGGTCAAGACTGATTTGGATATAGCTGTGTCTGAACTGGGGTGGCAAAGTGAGCTAAAGAATGATGATGGATTCAACCCAGATCTGTGACTGGGGGTGAGTGTTTGAAAAGTTTCAGCACTCCGTCCATCATCTCCTTGTGTTTGCTTTGTTTGCTCTAAGTTGGCAGGGTATGCCCAGACGTGGGTCCCTTGCTTACTTTGCCACTGGATTCAAGCTAGCCTGGCTGTTGAGGGCTGTTAGCCCGAAACTGGTCCCAGGATGCTCGATTCTGGTCCAGGGAAGACATGGCTTGGCAGTTCGGCCTGGACTGTTCCCATGAGGCACAGGGTCAAGACTGATTTGCATATAGCTGTGTCTGAACTGGGGTGGCAAAGTGAGCTAAAGAATGATGATGGATTCAACCCAGATCTATGACTGGGGGTGAGTGTTTGAAAAGTTTCAGCACTCCGTCCATCATGTCCTTGTGTTTGCTTTGTTCGCCCTAAGTTGGCAGGGTATGCCCAGACGTGGGTCCCTTGCTCACTTTGCCACTGGATTCAAGCTAGCCTGGCTGATGAGGGCTGTTAGCCCGAAACCGGTCCCAGAATGCTTGATTCCGGTTCAGGGAACACATGGCTTGGCAGTTCGGTCTGGACTGTTTCCATGAGGCACAGGGTCAAGACTGATTTGCATATAGCTGTGTCTGAACTGCGGTGGCAAAGTGAGCTAAAGAATGATGATGGATTCAACCCAGATCTGTGACTGGGGTGAGTGTTTGAAAAGTTTCAGCACTCCATCCATCATCTCCTTGTGTTTTCTTTGTTCGCCCTAAGTTGGCAGGGTATGCCCAGACGTGGGTCCCTTGCTCACTTTGCCACTGGTTTCAAGCTAGCCTGGCTGATGAGGGCTGTTAGCCCGAAACCGGTCCCAGGATGCTTGATTCCGGTCCAGGGAAGACATGGCTTGGCAGTTCGGTCAGGACTGTTCCCATGAGGCACAGGGTCAAGACTGATTTGCATATAGCTGTGTCTGAACTGGGGTGGCAAAATGAGCTAAAGAATTATGATGGATTCAACCCAGATCTGTGACTGGGGATGAGTGTTTGAAAAGTTTCAGTACTCTGTCCATCATCTCCTTGTGTTTGCTTTGTTCGCCCAACGTTGGCAGGGTATGCCCAGACGTGGGTCCCTTGCTCACTTTGCCACTGGATTCAAGCTGGCCTGGCTGATGAGGGCTGTTAGTCCGAAAACGGTCCCAGGATGCTTGATTCCGGTCCAGGGAAGACATTGCTTGGCCGTTCGGTCTGGACTGTTCCCATGAGGCACAGGGTCAAGACTGATTTGCATATAGCTGTGTCTGAACTGGGGTGGCAAAGTGAGCTAAAGAATGATGATGAATTCAACCCAGATCAGTTGACTGGGGGTGAGTGTTTGATTAGCTCAAACGCTCCGTCCATCATCCCCTTTTGGTATCGCTTTGTTCGCCCTAAGTTGGCAGGGTATGCCCAGACGTGGGTCCCTTGCTCACTTTGCCACTGGATTCAAGCTAGCCTGGCTGATGTCGGCTGAATAGCCAGAAACCAGTCCCAGGATGCTTGTTTCCGGTCCAGGGAAGACATGGCTTGGCAGTTCGGGCTGGACTGTTCCCATGAGGCACAGGGTCAGACTGATTTGCATATGGCCATGTCTGAACTGGGGTGGTGGAGTGAGCTAAAGAATGATGGTGGATTAAACCCAGATCAGTTGACTGGGGGTGAGTGTTTGATTAGCTCAAACGCTCCGTCCATCATCCCCTTTGGTATCGCTTTGTTCGCCCTAAGTTGGCAGGGTATGCCCAGACGTGGGTCCCTTGCTCACTTTGCCACTGGATTCAAGCTAGACTGGCTGATGACGGCTGAATAGCCAGAAACCGGTCCCAGGATGCTTGTTTCCGGTCCAGGGAAGACATGGCTTGGCAGTTCGGGCTGGACTGTTCCCATGAGGCACAGGATCAGACTGATTTGCATATGGCCATGTCTGAACTGGGGTGGTGGAGTGAGCTAAAGAATGATGATGGATTAAACCCAGATCAGTTGACTGGGGGTGAGTGTTTGATTTGCTCTAACGCTCCGTCCATCATCCCCTTTGGTATTGCTTTGTTCACCCTAAGTTGGCAGGGTATGCCCAGACGTGGGTCCCTTGCTCACTTTGCCACTGGATTCAAGCAAGCCTGGCTGATGAGGGCTGTTAGCACGAAACCGGTCCCAGGATGCTTGTTTCCGGTCCAGGGAAGACATGGCTTGGCAGTTCGGGCTGGACTGTTCCCATGAGGCACAGGGTCAAGACTGATTTGCATATAGCTGTTTCTGAACTGGGGTGGCAAAGTGAGCTAAAGAATGATGATGGATTCAACCCAGATCTGTGACTGGGGGTGAGTGTTTGAAAAATGTCAGCACTCTGTCTATCACCTCCTTGTGTTTGCTTTGTTCGCCCTAAGTTGGCAGAGTATGCCCAGACGTGGGTCCCTTGCTCACTTTGCCACTGGATTCAAGCTAGCCTGGCTGATGAGGGCTGTTAGCCCGAAACCGGTCCCAGGATGCTTGATTCCGGTCCAGGGAAGACATGGCTTGGCAGTTCGGTCTGGACTGTTCCCATGAGGCAAAGAGGTCAAGACTGATTTGCATATAGCTGTCTCTGAACTGGGGTGGCAAAGTGAGCTAAAGAATGATGATGGATTCAACCCAGATCTGTGACTGGGGGTGAGTGTTTGAAAAGTTTCAGCACTCCGTCCATCATCTCCTTGTGTTTGCTTTCTTCGCCCTAAGTTGGCAGGGTATGCCCAGACGTGGGTCCCTTGCTCACTTTGCCACTGGATTCAAGCTAGCCTGGCTGATGAGGGCTGTTAGCCCGAAACCAGTCCCAGGATGCTTGATTCAGGTCCAGGGAAGATATGGCTTGGCAGTTTGGTCTGGACTGTTCCCATGAGGCACAGGGTCAAGACTGATTTGCATATAGCTGTGTCTGAACTGGGGTGGCAAAGTGAGCTAAAGAATGATGATGGATTCAACCCAAATCTGTGACTGGGGGTGAGTGTTTGAAAAGTTTCAGCACTCCGTCCATCATCTCCTTGTGTTTGCTTTGTTCGCCCTAAGTTGGCAGGGTATGCCCAGACGTGGGTCCCTTCCTCACTTTGCGACTGGATTCAAGCTAGCCTGGCTGTTGAGGGCTGTTAGCCCGAAACTGGTCCCAGGATGCTCGATTCCGGTCCAGGGAAGACATGGCTTGGCAGTTCGGTCTGGACTGTTCCCATGAGGCACAGGGTCAAGACTGATTTGCATATAGCTGTGTCTGAACTGGGGTGGCAAAGTGAGCTAAAGAATTATGATGGATTCAACCCAGATCTGTGACTGGGGATGAGTGTTTGAAAAGTTTCAGCACTCTGTCCAGCATCTCCTTGTGTTTGCTTTGTTCGCCCTAATTTGGCAGGGTATGCCCAGACGTGGGTCCCTTGCTCACTTTGCCACTGGATTCAAGCTAGCCTGGCTGATGAGGGCTGTTAGCCGGAAACCGGTCCCAGGATGCTTGATTCCGGTCCAGGGAAGACATGGCATGGCAGTTCGGTTTGGACTGTTCCCATGAGGCACAGGGTCAAGACTGATTTGCATATAGCTGTGTCTGAACTGGGGTGGCAAAGTGAGCTAAAGAATGATGATGGATTCAACCCAGATCTGTGACTGGGGGTGAGTGTTTGAAAAGTTTCAGCACTCCGTCCATCATCTCCTTCTGTTTGCTTTGTTCGCCCTAAGTTGGCAGGGTATGCCTAGACGTGGGTCCCTTGCTCACTTTGCCACTGCATTCAAGCTATCCTGGCTGATGAGGGCTGTTAGCCCGAAACTGGTCCCAGGATGCTTGATTCCGGTCCAGGGAAGACATGGCTTGGCAGTTCGGTCTGGACTGTTCCCATGAGGCACAGGGTCAAGACTGATTTGCATATAGCTGTGTCTGAACTGGGGTGGCAAAGTGAGCTAAAGAATGATGATGGATTCAACCCAGATCTGTGACTGGGGGTGAGTGTTTGAAAAGTTTCAGCACTCCGTCCATCATCTCCTTGTGTTTGCTTTGTTCGCCCTAAGTTGGCAGGGTATGCCCAGACGTGGGTCCCTTGCTCACTTTGCCACTGGATTCAAGCTAGCCTGGCTGATGAGGGCTGTTAGCCCGAAACTGGTCCCAGGATGCTTGATTCCGGTCCAGGGAAGACATGGCATGGCAGTTCGGTCTGGACTGTTCCCATGAGGCACAGGGTCAAGACTGATTTGCATATAGCTGTGTCTGAACAGGGGTGGCAAAGTGAGCTAAAGAATGATGATGGATTCAACCCAGATCTGTGACTGGGGGTGAGTGTTTGAAAAGTTTCAGCACTCCGTCCATCATCTCCTTGTGTTTTCTTTGTTCGCCCTAAGTTAGCAGGGTATGCCCAGATGTGGGTCCCTTGCTCACTTTGCCACTGGATTCAAGCTAGCCTGGCTGATGAGGGCTGTTAGCCCGAAACCAGTCCCAGGATGCTTGATTCCGGTCCAGGGAAGACATGGCTTGGCAGTTTGGTCTGGACTGTTCCCATGAGGCACAGGGTCAAGACTGATTTGCAAATAGCTGTGTCTGAACTGGGGTGGCAAAGTGAGCTAAAGAATGATGATGGATTCAACCCAGATCTGTGACTGGGGGTGAGTGTTTGAAAAGTTTCAGCACTCGGTCCATCATCTCCTTGTGTTTGCTTTTTTCGCCCTAAGTTGGCAGGGTATGCCCAGACGTGGGTCCCTTGCTCACTTTGCCACTGGATTCAAGCTAGCCTGGCTGATGAGGGCTGTTAGCCCGAAACCGGTCCGAGGATGCTTGATTCCGGTTCAGGGAAGGCATGGCTTGGCAGTTCGGTCTGGACTGTTCCCATGAGGCACAGGGTCAAGACTGATTTGCATATAGCTGTGTCTGAACTGGGGTGGCAAAGTGAGCTAAAGAATGATGATGGATTCAACCCAGATCTGTGACTGGGGGTGAGTGTTTGAAAAGTTTCAGCACTCAGTCCATCATCTCCTTGTGTTTGCTTTGTTCGCCCTAAGTTGGCAGTGTATGCCCAGACATGGGTCCCTTGCTCACTTTGCCACTGGATTCAAGCTAGCCTGGCTGATGAGGGCTGTTAGCCCGAAACCGGTCCCAGGATGCTTGATTCCGGTCCAGGGAAGACATGGCTTGGCAGTTCGGTCTGGATTGTTCCCATGAGGCACAGGGTCAAGACTGATTTGCATATAGCTGTGTCTGAACTGGGGTGGCAAAGTGAGCTAAAGAATGATGATGGATTCAACCCAGATCTGTGACTGGGGGTGAGTGTTTGAATAGTTTCAGCACTCCGTCCATCATCTCCTTGTGTTAGCTTTAATAAAGCCCCTGCCCAAGCCTTTGTTATCCATTATTGCTCATAAGAAAGGCCAGGAGACCCTATCAAATTCTTTCTCTGCATCAAGCAGGATTAAAGCCATAGGGTTTCCGGCAATCTTTGAAGCATCAAATAGGGTAATTACCCTCCGAATTTGGTCAATTGTACTACGCCCGGGACAAACCCATGCTGAACCGGGGAGACAAGTTTCTTAATTACCCCGCCAATCGCGTAGCCAAAATCTTAGCGTAGATCTTGACATTGCTATTAACCAGCGTAATTGGACGGTATGATCCGAGCAAGTTGGCCGGCTTGCCCTTCTGGGGAACACAATTATATTAGCAGAGCCCCATGAATCTGGTGCCACCCCACCTAATTGTGCCTCCAAGAAGACCTCTCTCATAAATTCTTGAAGGCAGGGGGCAAACACCTTATAGAATTCTCCCGGAATTAAATCGCTTCTGACTGCCTTCCCTGTCAGAAGCGACTAAATTGCCATAGTGACCACCTCTCCCATAATTTGCTCCTCCATCAACTCCCTCTCCTCCGAAGATAACCTTTCCCCAGGTAGATCCACCAGATAATCGTCCATTTCTTTTCTCCCATAGCGAATATCCTCAGTGTACAGCTGCTGGTAGTACCTCTGAAATGATGAGCGTATATCTGCTGGGCCAGAAATTGACCCACAGATTGGATCCCTTATTTCCCTGATCTCCCCAAGTTGTCCGCTGCCTCGTACTGGCCGCAAGTAGATGCCCCACCCTTTCTTTGCACTTGTACATCTTGCTTCGCTAAGCCGTATATTTCCCTGTGGCTTTCTTTGAAGATATATCGATTATAGTAGATTTCACAACCGCTACTCTAGATTGAGCCTTATCAATATCCTACCCCCCTGCAATTATTCCAACCAATCAATCAATCAATCAATCACAGAATTTGTAGAGCGCACTACTTACCCGCGTGGGTCTCAAGGCGCTGGGGAGAGGGAAGGGGGGGGATGCTGCTACTGGTCGAACAGCCAGGTCTTGAGTAGCCTCCTGAAGGTCAGCAGGTCTTGGGTCTGTCGTAGGCTTAGTGGAAGGGTGTTCCAGGTCTTGGCGGCGAGGTGTGAGAAGGATCTGCCGCCGGTGGTTGTTCTTCGAATGCGGGGACGGTGGCGAGGGAGAGGTCGGCGGAGCGGAGCTGGCGGTTGGGGACGTAGAAGAAGAGTCGTCTGTTGAGGTAGGCTGGGCCAGTTTTGTGGAGTGCCTTGTGTGCGTGGATGAGGAGTTTGAAGGTGATCCTCCTGTCGACGGGGAGCCAGTGCAGGTTCCTCAGCGTGGGGGTAATGTGGCTGTGGCGTGGTACGTCGAGGATCAGTCGTGCGGAGGCGTTTTGTATGCGTTGCAGTCGCTTGATGAGCTTGGCCGGGGCTCCCACGTAGAGGGCGTTCCCATAGTCCAGTCTGCTACTGACGAGGGCCTGGGTGACTGTTCTTCTTGTGTCTGTCGGGATCCAAATGTAGATCTTGCGAAGCATGCGGAGGGTGTTGAAGCAGGAGGAGGAGACTGCGTTGACTTGCTTGGCCATGGAGAGCGTTGAGTCGAGGATGACTCCCAGGTTGCGTGCGTGGTCGGTGGGTGTCGGGGCTGCTCCCAGCGTCGTTGGCCAACTGCCTTTCTGCATCCAGCAGTTTTTCGTATAAGTCCTGCACCAATTCTTTCCCCTTTTTCTAGGATGAGCAGCTATATCTTAATGTCTCACCCCTTATCACAGCCTTGAGGGCATCCCAAACCACATCAAGCAGGGTGCTGCCTTTGTTCTCTGCTATAAATCTAGGAATCCAGATATTCATATGTTTAATGATTTCCTTATCATACAGCAGAACCCTTTAGAATGTCCAGAGGGGAATTGGAGGCAGGACTACCTGTATTTCAATTTCCAACACCAGCGGAGTGTGGTCGGACATAACTCTGGGGAATTTATATATTTGACTTAGCCGAGCCAACTCATGGGATAAAAAGAAGTAGTCTAACCTGGCATGCACCCGATGCGGGCTGAGAGGAATGTAAACCCAGGATCCTGCGGTTTTTTAATAGACCAGACATCAGATAACCCATGCATCGTGCATAAGTGTGTCAGGGACTTTAAAACCTTGGGTTTGTAGCCTTGATACAATCTTTCCCAAACTTTGCCCCTGCGCTCTCCCGAGTTGATATTTATATTAAAATCTCAACAAATTATAATGGGGAGTGGCCGCCCAACCAATTCATTGTTAAGCCAATCGAACAAAGCCAGGCCATCCATCACTGAGCCATACATTGAACACAACGTAAAAGAATTGTTATAAGTGCAGCATTGTGTAATCACCCATCTGCAAAACCAATGACTAGGGACCCCGAGAAAACAAATATAGGCAGGGACTCTCGGGAACAACACAAAGGGAAAATCCACCCCCGAGGGCAGGGGAGGAAGGTGTCACCTGTCAAAGGATTCTCAAGGAGCGTAATAACGTCTCAAATGGATAAAGATAAGCAATCAATTAGGGTCCGGGGAGAACCAAGGGGCAGATTTACAAGCCCCTTGCGCCACTTTTGCGTCACTTTTAACATGGGAAAAGTGACGCAATAGTGGCGCAAGGGGCTTGTAAATAAGCCCCCAAATACATAGCACAGTGAGACAACAAACAAAGATACAATGCCCAAAAGTTTTTATTTAGAAATGATAACAATAAATTTATTAGGGCTTCAAATAATAATGAGTCACGGAACAAACAAGAATACAATATAAATGTAACACAAGTATATTTTTAATAAACAAAACAGATATGTCTAACCTAATAGAGATGTATGTCAAGGTAAATAAATTCTCTCTACCCCCACAAAAGAGCTCTAAAAAACAGGGACATAAACATATATTTCAACAAATCTTACCATTCATGCAATCCACAATCTCACAGACATCACATAAAACAGATAATATACAAACAATATATACAAAAAGCAGAAACCCAGAGTGAATGAAGACCAATGATGCACTGGGTTGGTGCTATCAGGAGTTTGTCGCCCAACGGTTTCTAGCTTGCACGGTGCCGACGCGCGTTTCGGTGCTGGGCTAACAAGTAGCCGTCACCTTCCTCAGGGCACTGAAACTTTAAAAATCTGTAGAGAGCAATAGAGTAGGGGGGGAAACTAGGAGGGGAAGGATATTTGTACAGAATCAGCCTGGGTGCCAAAATGTACACTCCTCGTACACAGCGGCTCCGCAAATGCTAAAAAGCAAATAAACAACAATTAGAGACATTCTCCCCTGAAAACCAATAAGTTAACATAAGTACTCACGGTTTCCAAATACTTCACCTAGAATAAATTGTGCAAAAAGGGGGAGGTCAATGTGGATAGATACCAAGGGGCAGATTTACGAGCCCCTTGCGCCACTTTTGCGCCCCTTTGCGTCATTTATGTGACGCAGCGGCGACGCAAAACATGCGCCAAGTTGCGCAATATTTACAACGTGACGCTTCTAGGGAGATGCGTCACGTTGTAAACCCCTGCGCCACATGAAACCTGCGTCAGGTTTCATGTGGGCGTTCCGTTGCAGTGTGGGCGTTCCCTCGCAGGTACGCCTCGTAAAAGTGACGCAGTGAAATCTACAAGATTTCACTGAGTCACTTTACGCCATGCTGCGTCAACAACCCTGCGCCTGCTTGAAGCAGGCGTAAGGATTGACGCAGCATGTTAGGCATAGGGCACCCCCGAGCCTTGCTGGAGCCTCGTCGCGCTTGCGACGCGACTCCAGCAATGCGCCGCCTTTCCGTCGGGGGATGCGACACGCATCTGCCCATCCGTGCGCCACGGTGCGCCGCATTGTAAATGCGGCGCATCGGCGGTGGCGCAAGGGCAAACTTGCGTGGCGCATCTTCCCTGGCGCATCCCTGCTGATTTGCAGGGATGCGCCAGGGAACGTAAATATGCCCCCAAGTATTTAAAACCAAAGAATGTCCCAGTGTGAAACCAAGCAGACTAAAAAGGGACCAACACAGGTCATAGAATCTAAAGTAAGAAAAATACTTAAATATCTATGAAAACAAAACACATAATCACAAAAAGATAGTTATACAACGTGCAAGGTGAACAGATACATGAATACAAAGATAACAGGTGTGGTGGTAAAGAAAAAAGATTTATTTAAAAAAAATACGTGGTGTGAGGTACTAGCTGACTTACTAAGGCTCCAGTCGAAAGACAGTCCTCAGAAAATTCTCTGAAGAATGAAAGGGCAAACCAGATTGCCGATCGCGCACAGATGAATGCTGAATCAACGCGCACAGATGAATGCTGAATAAGCGCGGAAATAGTCCAGGGCCAAGTAATCAGAATAGGGGCCGATCTAAAAATATAGAAGCCAGACAATACAAGTCATGTTGATTAAAAGGGATAAGAAGCGGTAGGAAAAGGACAAAGATGACCAGTAGTCTTAACAGAAAGTGCAAGTTACCTACATACATCGGCCAAAAATAATTACCTTAAAGAAGGCGTATCTCGCCCTGGAAATAAGGCAGGTCCAGCTAGGGCGTTTTAACTCCAGATATGGAAAGTAAATGTCTACAACAAGAAAGAAAAAGAATGAAAAAATAGATGTCCAGCAAAGAAGTTTTAGAAAATATCGGGCCGTCTGCCATGGGCAAATACCCTGCTACTAAGCTGACCGCGGCCAGCTGGAGACTATGGAGGTCTGGAAAGAAATAGGGGAGCGGGGGCATAACAGGGTAGAAAAATCCAAGACACAAAATAGAGAAAGCCCCCCGGAGTGTATATGACTCCCATTTCTAAAGGGCTTGTAGAAAGGTAAACACAGTCTATAGGGCAGAACCCCAGGGGAAAGAGCATGAGGCAAGATACCTTACCTCAGAAAACTAGTATAGACGCACTGCCGTCCCGAAGCTTGCTACGAGCGGTTTCAACTGGCGCAGTGAGAGGTCCCGAGAAGCAGGAGGGAAACAGCGTTCTCCTCCAAGAGCGGCGTCTGGATTCCAGCGTCAAGAGCTTCCGTAGGAAAAAAGAGGCTCGTAAAGGCAGAGTCTCGAAACCGGGAGATGGTTGGCTGGCCAAAGTTCCAGCTATTTATAGGTCCCCAGTGACAATTACGTAGTCAAAAGAGGGGGGCGGCGATCTATAACAAGATAGAAAAAACGCTAAAAAGAAAAAGGGAAAGTAAAGGCGGACTTCGATGCGTGCCGCCATGTATAAAGCAGAATTCTGCTGATGATAATAACAAGTGAGAGAGGACTATCTGGCTGCCCCGCCATATTGGGGGTAGATCAGATCGTGAACTTGCCTATTCAGAGCCTATTCTACAGAAGATAAAGGCAAGAACAGTACTCTCGCCTATTAAATGAACAAGAAAATAAATAATATAGGAAAAATAACGAGGTCAAAAAGAGTGATGGGCAAAAAGGGGGAAATCATGGATAGGCAGAGAACGCTCTCCTAGGACAAAGTCTGCAAAGTCAGAAATCCGGGTAAAGTCAGTTAGTCGTATGAGATCATCCTAATGAAAGATCTCAGAAATGACAAACGGAGAATAAGAACTGGTGAGACGGGCAAGGGTCTCTATGATGAAAAAATGAACAAAACGAACTAGAGGGCTGCATGAGATCCCAGTGGAGATAAGATGACCAACAAGGGTCAAGGGTCTCAAGAAGATGTCAGTTAAGAAAAACAACACTACCCTCTCAGGAACAACCAGGTGTGTCCAAAGGCGAGGAAAAGATAAGGAGATAACTGAAAAGCAGGGGAAAAATAGGGGCATGACTGGAGGGATCAGATGGCTTGTTCCCAGGGAGTGTGTTCGTTCAACCTTGCTGTTCAGAATTCAGAAAAAAATCCAAAACACTTCCCTGGTCTTGCGGATCTTGCTGTCATCACGGCCTTTAACAGGGGCAATTTTCTCTAGAATAATCCACTTAAGATCAATTTCAGTATGTCTCATTTGTTGCCAGTGTTGGACCAAAGGGGCTGATGTTTTAGTGGTCCGAATATTGGATTTATGCTCCCCAATTCGCGTTCTGATCTCTCTACCTGTTTCGCCCACATAGGGAAGATTACATGGGCAAAAGATGCAGAACACCACGTTCGTGGTCCTGCAGTTAGTCATTTGATTCAATTTGATGTCTTTATTCCTGATGTTAATGTGATCGGCAACAATGGCATTATCACACGCCTGGCAGCTGCCACATCTGTGGTTGCCTTTGATAGGAGAATCCCCAGTAATGGACTTCTGTAGGAAAGAGTCAGTTTTGGTCTAGTTTGGCCCTCACTAAGTAATTCCGAAGGTTCTTATTTCGTCGGAAGGCAAAGATGGGTTTGGGAAGCTTCGGAGTGTCATCTCGGAGATTAAGCAAATGCCATGCAGAATAGATGGCTTGTTGGATTTTATGGTTCAAGTTAGAATGACGGGTCACACAGACAAGATTCTTATCTGTGGAGTTTGGTTTGGGTGCAAACATGGAATCTCTGTCAAAATATTTAGCCCTCTTATAAGAATTCCGAACTAGTCTTTTGGGATATCCTCGGGCTAAGAGTTTGGTTTTAAGGATATCAGCATAGGTATCAAAGTCATGGATGTTAGTACATTTCCTGCGAAGGCTCAGGAACTGGCTAAACGGAATCCCGTCTTTTTGACAGCGGGGATGGTAACTGTTGTAATGAAGGAGCGTGTTTTAGCTGTGGGTTTGGTGTAAAGTGATACAGTAATGTGATGGTCCCTGTGTTCGATCCAGACATCGAGAAATTCAACTTTCTCTTTACTTCTTTTCGGGGCGAATTTGAGATTGTGGTCGCACAGGTTGATCCATTCCAGGAATTGGTCCAGATCGACCTCATCTCCTTCCCAGATAAAAAGATGTCATCAATAAATCGATGCCATGATAATATATTCTCATAGAAGGGAGCCACTTCGCTATAGATGAACTTATGCTCGAAGTTGCCCATGTATAGGTTGGCTACACTTGGGGCGCAGGCAGCCCCATGCTAACTCCCTTCACCTGTTTGAATAGTTCTCCATCAAATTCGAAAAAGTTTTCACTAAGGACAATGTCCAAGCATTGAATAATGAAATCAGGTTAGGCTCAACTCCAAGTTGGTCCAGATACTGACGGGCCACTGAAAGTGCCTGTTGTTGTGGTACATTTGTATACAGAGCCTCAATGTCCATAGTGACCAGGATTTGAGTGTTAATATTAAATGACATATTTTCAATTTTAGAGATAAGATGGCCAGTATCTCTAATATAGGATGGCAGCTGGGTCACTATGGGTTTGAGGAAGACATCAATGTACTTTGATAGCGGTTCAGTGGCTGATCCGATCGTCGACACAATGGGTCGTAAAGGGGGGTCTAGGGGGTTTTTATGAATTTTTGGTACCCCATAGATCACCGGTATCCGAGTCGTAGTGGGTGTGAGAAAATCTAACTCTTTTTTCGTGATCATACCTGCTTGTTCAGCTCTCCTGCATATGTCAAAGATTTTGATTTTGACTTTCTTTTCAGGATCGCCCCTCACTCTTTGATAGTGTTCCTGCACTGCGAGCATGTCCTTCATTTTCGTTTTATAAGTAGAGGTATCAAATAGAACTATGCCTCCGCCCTTATCACAGGGTTTGATGGTAAGTTCAGATTTATTTTTAAGTTTACTCAGAGTCATGGCTTCTTGATCCGTCAGATTGGATAACGGAGATGGAATGGATCTAGTAATGTTGTCAATCTTAGAAAGCACAGATTTCTCAAAAATTTCCACTTCTGGATCGAGTTGATCCAGACTAGGAATAAATGTGGATGGCAGTTTAAGCCCCGACCGGCTAGGGATCTTCAGTATTATCTTTATGTAGAAAAAACTTGTTAAGTCTAATCCTCCGAAAAAGGAGAACAAGTCCCTGCGAAGTTCAAATTTGGACAATCTAGAGGTGGGGATTTCATTTCATTGATTCTGGGTTTCTGCTTTTTGTATGTATTGTTTGTATATTATCTGTTTTATGTGATGTCTGTGAGATTGTGGATTGCATGAATGGTAAGATTGGTTGAAATATATGTTTATGTCCCTGTTTTTTAGAGCTCTTTTGTGGGGGTAGAGAGAATTTATTTACCTTGACATACATCTCTATTAGGTTAGACATATCTGTTTGTTTATTAAAAATATACTTGTGTTACATTTATATTGTATTCTTGTTTGCTCCGTGACTCATTATTATTTGAAGCCCTAATAAATTTATTGTTATCATTTCTACATAAAAACTTTTGGGCATTGTATCTTTGTTTGTTTTCTCACTGTGCTATGTATTTGGTTCTCCCCGGACCCTAATTGATTGCTTATCTTTATCCATTTGAGACGTTATTACGCTCCTTGAGAATCCTTTGGCAGGTGACATCTTCCTCCCCTGCCCTCGGGGTGGATTTTCCTTTGTGTTGTTCCCGAGAGTCCCTGCCTATATTTGTTTTCTCGGGGTCCCTAGTCATTGGTTTTGTAGTTGGTTACGCCAGCACTTTTGCTGTTAGGGATTGCTTTTCCTTGCCACTTCTGGGCTCGTTGGTACTACGGATTTCCACTTTCTTCACCTACCTTTTGTTTATTTTCCTTCTATCTCTCTTCGTGGTGGCACGATTGATTGAAATATTTGCTACATTTCTTGAGTCTCCATTGAGACTCCCATGGAAAGCATTCAGACGTTCGGTTTCTCGGACGAAGACTTCGCTAGACTATTAGGTCAAACATCTGCTAGTGATAAGACATTTACCCTCTCGAAGGGTCTCAATGATGACTGGATCAAGCTTCTCAATTTGAAAAAAAAGACAAAACGAACAGAGTCTCATGCCAACTTCATGTTGGAATATTTGAAGGCAGGTACCATCCCGATAGGCCTTAGAGTCCGTAACATACCAGGACTATTCATTGAGGTTCGAAAATTTTTAGAAAAGTGGGCACTTATCTCCAATCGCTGTTCCCACGATTGGATGATTTTGATTATTGAAACAGCTAGGGAACTTGTTTCTATTTTACTCAAAGAAATAGAGGAATTGGAAGACAAGCTCAAGCAGGGTAATCCAGTGGAAGAAGCAAAGAAAAAATTGAAGAAATAAATATTGAACTGGACTCCTTTTCGAGTACTTACTTAAACGGAAAACAGACAAACTCCGTAAAGATATCCGCTTCTTCTCGCAGGAAAGAATCTACCCTTTCCTGACAGAAAATTATTATACTGCGAGTGTAGCTTCCAATTCCAACATTGACCAACAATCGTGGACGAATCGCAAGGTACTCACTTTTTCAGACACCACAGACTCAGAAGGAGACGACCAATCCCCTCACCCGGACCCTTACAACAATAGAAGGGGACACTTTGATAGACCAGGACCTAGTAACCGTTTTTTTGGGAACGGCCGAGGAGGGAACTATCGTCCGAGATATCAGACTCAGCAGAGGGGACAATTTACAACGCAGGAACAACTGCAGCAATATATACAAACGAGACGCCAACAGTATTGGCGCAACTAAATAACATCCCCATCTTTAATTTGAGCAAGGAAAACCTTGATCTCAACACTATAGGACTGCTTACTAAAGGACTTTCGTTTGTCCCCACCTCTAGATTGTCCAAATTTGAACTTCGCAGGGACTTGTTCTCCTTTTTTCGGAGGATTAGACTTAACAAGTTTTTTCTACATAAAGATAATACTGAAGATCCTAGCCGGTCGGGGCTTAAACTCCCATCCACATTTATTCCTAGTCTGGATCAACTCGAACCAGAAGTGGAAATTTTTGAGAAATCTGTGCTTTCTAAGATTGACAACATTACTAGATCCATTCCATCTCTGTTATCCAATCTGACGGATCAAGAAGCCATGACTCTGAGTAAACTTAAAAATAAATCTGAACTTACCATCAAACCCTGAATAAGGGCGGAGGCATAGTTCTATTTGATACCTCTACTTATAAAACGAAAATGAAGGACATGCTCGCAGTGCAGGAACACTATCAAAGAGTGAGGGGCGATCCTGAAAAGAAAGTCAAAATCAAAATCTTTGACATATGCAGGAGAGCTGAACAAGCAGGTATGATCACGAAAAAAGAGTTAGATTTTCTCACACCCACTACGACTCGGATACCGGTGATCTATAGGGTACCAAAAATTCATAAAAACCCCCTAGACCCCCCTTTACGACCCATTGTGTCGACGATCGGATCAGCCACTGAACCGCTATCAAAGTACATTGATGTCTTCCTCAAACCCATAGTGACCCAGCTGCCATCCTATATTAGAGATACTGGCCATCTTATCTCTAAAATTGAAAATATGTCATTTAATATTAACACTCAAATCCTGGTCACTATGGACATTGAGGCTCTGTATACAAATGTACCACAACAACAGGCACTTTCAGTGGCCCGTCAGTATCTGGACCAACTTGGAGTTGAGCCTAACCCTGATTTCATTATTCAATGCTTGGACATTGTCCTTAGTGAAAACTTTTTCGAATTTGATGGAGAACTATTCAAACAGGTGAAGGGAGTTAGCATGGGGGCTGCCTGCGCCCCAAGTGTAGCCAACCTATACATGGGCAACTTCGAGCATAAGTTCATCTATAACGAAGTGGCTCCCTTCTATGAGAATATATTATCATGGCATCGATTTATTGATGACATCTTTTTTATCTGGGAAGGAGATGAGGTCGATCTGGACCAATTCCTGGAATGGATCAACCTGTGCGACCACAATCTCAAATTCGCCCCGTAAAGAAGTAAAGAGAAAGTTGAATTTCTCGATGTCTGGATAGAACACAGGGACCATCACATTACTGTATCACTTTATACCAAACGCACAGCTAAAAACACACTCCTTCATTACAACAGTTACCATCCCCGCTGTCAAAAAGACGGGATTCCGTTTAGCCAGTTCCTGCGCCTTCGCAGGAACTGTACTAACATCCATGACTTTGATACCTATGCTGATATCCTTAAAACCAAACTCTTAGCCCGGGGATATCCCAAAAGACTAGTTCGGAATTCTTATAAGAGGGCTAAATATTTTGACAGAGATTCCATGTTTGCACCCAAACCAAACTCCACAGATAAGAATCTTGTCTGTGTGACCCGTCATTCTAACTTGAACCATAAAATCCAACAAGCCATCTATTCTGCTTGGCATTTGCTTAATCTCCGAGATGACACTCCGAAGCTTCCCAAACCCATCTTTGCCTTCCGATGAAATAAGAACCTTCGGAATTACTTAGTGAGGGCCAAACTAGACCAAACTGACTCTTTCCTACAGAAGTCCATTACTGGGGATTCTCCTATCAAAGGCAACCACAGATGTGGCAGCTGCCAGGCGTGTGATAATGCCATTGTTGCCGATCGCATTAACATCAGGAATAAAGACATCAAATTGAATCAAATGACTAACTGCAGGACCACGAACGTGATGTACTGCATCTTTTGCCCATGTAATCTTCCCTATGTGGGCGAAACAGGTAGAGAGATCAGAACGCGAATTGGAGAGCATAAATCCAATATTCGGACCTCTAAAACATCAGCCCCTTTGGTCCAACACTGGCAACAAATGAGACATACTGAAATTGATCTTAAGTGGATTATTCTAGAGAAAATTGCCCCTGTTAAAGGCCATGATGACAGCAAGATCCGCAAGACCAGGGAAGTGTTTTGGATTTTTTTTCTGAATTCTGAACAGCAAGGATTGAACGAACACACTCCCTGGGAACAAGCCATCTGATCCCTCCAGTCATGCCCCCTATTTTTCCCCTGCTTTTCAGTTATCTCCTTATCTTTTCCTTGCCTTTGGACACACCTGGTTGTTCCTGAGAGGGCAGTGCTGATTTTCTTAACTGACATCTTCTTGAGACCCTTGACCCTTGGTGGTCATCTTATCTCCACTGGGATCTCATGCAGCCCTCTAGTTCGTTTTGTTCATTTTTTCATCATAGAGACCCTTGCCCGTCTCACCAGTTCTTATTCTCCGTTTGTCATTTCTGAGATCTTTCATTAGGATGATCTCATACGACTAACTGACTTTACCCGGATTTCTGACTTTGCAGCCTTTTGTCCTAGGAGAGCGTTCTCTGCCTATCCAAGATTCCCCCCCCCCTTTTTTTGCCCATCACTCTTTTTTTTTTTTTTTTGGTTTAAAATTTTTTATTGAAAATTAAAACAGTTGTCATGCGTAAAATCATAGTATACAGTTCGTCATTTAACGGAAAAATGCTGTATGCTGTGTTACAATACGTTCAGATGTTACAATATGTTCAGATGTTACAATTTCAGAAAATTCTTTCGTGTCAGTACAAGTTCTTCAGTCGGTGAGATGCATAGTACTCCCCGATGAGCATTCCAGGCCCCCCACTTTCTATCCCATTTCTTAGGGCAACCTCTGATTTTATAGATTTCTTTTTCAGCTATCATACATTAGTCCATTGCCGCCATCCAGTTATTCAATAATGGTTTGTCCGCAGCCCCCCATTTCATGGCTATGGCTCTCTTTACCAGGGTATATCCCAGGGTGGTGAACTGCTGCTCTATGTCTGTAAGATCGTTTGCGTCCCAAATGTTTAGGATTCCCAATGGGGGTTTCAGTACTAGTGGTTTGCCCAGTGCCTTTTGCATTTGATCTGTTGCTCGCTCCCAAATGTGTCGTATGTAGGGGCAATCCCATAAAATGTGATAAAATGTTGCAAAAGAGTTACAACCCCGTAGGCAGAACGCATCCTGTCGGGTCCCTATCTTGGCCAATGTCACCCCGGTGAGGTATGTCCTGTGTAGAATCTTCAATTGAATTAGTTTGAAGCATTGATTTATAGCCGCTTCCCTGGGGGACATTAGGGCCGCCTGCCAGTCATCGTCCTCGAGTTGTCCTATGTTGGATTGCCATCTGTCTCTAAGGGTAAGGAGGGGGTCTGGCATATTATTACATAGTTTGCGATAAGTAAGGGAGATTGCCTTAGTAAGAAGGGGCTCGGTTAATAGTCGGTCCTCTAAGGGGGACGAGTCCGGGACGTTAGCCAGGTCTGGTAGAGCCGTGTGAAGTGCATGTCGGATTTGTAGGTAGCGGAAAATCTCTGTGGGCGCCAGTTCATGTTTTGCTTGTAGTTCTTTGAAGGTAAGTAATTTCCCTTTTTTTAGAAGGTCCCCAATCGTGGAGATCCCTATCGTGTCCCATTTGTCGAACCCAACTTGGTAGCATAATAATCCCAGTTGTTGGGATGACCACAGAGGCGTAGCTATTATCAACTTTCCTTGCCATCCCATTCGTTTGTTAGCTGTCTGCCAGACTGCAATAGTTTGTGACATTGGGCCGAGGTATCTTCCCTTTCGGGGTTTGGTGTATAAGGCTCCTAGGTATCCTTCCCGTCCAGTCTGATACCTCTCTAAGTGGTATGCCGGGCTAGATGGTGGACCATACAGCCAGTGATTGGTGGCCACCAATTGCGACGCCCAGTAGTAGAGGCGTAGATCCGGGAGTGCAATGCCTCCGTCATACCAGCTCTTCGTCAGTTTTCCTAAGGCTATGCGTGGTGTCCTTCCATCCCATAACAGTGTACGGACTTCCGCCTCTACCCCAGCGAAGTATGTATCTGGGATAGAATAAGGGCAGTTTTGAAGTGCATAGAGGAACCTTGGTAACGCTAGCATTTTAAATAGGGCCGCGCGGCCCATCAGCGACAGTGGTAGCGACCTCCAGTGTCTGAAATCTTCCTTTAGTTGCTGCAGGGGGGCAGCGAGATTGTGTTCATAAAAGATTTTGGGGTCAGGGGTAATGAAGATCCCCAGGTATGTAAAACCTTCTCTAGTTACTACCACCTTACATCCCTTAGGTAGTCTAGGCGTGGGGCCGTGGAGAACATAGAGTATTGATTTTAACCAGTTTATGGCATAGCCGGAATATTTTCCGAAATTAGCAAGGATATTGAGTAGATAATGAATCGATGCGTCTGGGGAGGCTAAATAAATCAGAATATCATCAGCATACAATGATATTCTGTCTTCAGTATCTTCGTCCCATTTTAGCCCTCGTAAAGTGACATCGCGCCTTATCCACGCCGCCAGCGGCTCGAGGACCAGCGCGAACAGCAGAGGGGATAGGGGGCACCCCTGCCTAGTTCCTCTGTGTAGCCCGAATACCCTCGAGGTGTGGTTGTTAACTCGCACCTGTCCCCATAGGTCGGTATATAGCAAGCGAACCCAGGCTATGAACCGGGGGCCAAATCCAAAGCGTGCGAGTACTTCGAAAAGGTACGGCCATTCTATTGAATCGAAGGCCATAGAGGCGTCTAAGGACATAATCACTGCGTCTTCTTCCAGGTAGGGTTGCCTCGCAAGCACATTATGGACCCTACGAATATTCAGCGCCGTATTTCTACCCGTGACGAACCCAGATTGATCCGCGTGGACCAGGGAGGGTAACACGGCATTCAGGCGGATGGCCAGCAATTTCGCCAGGATCTTGGCTTCTGCGTTTATTAATGAGATTGGTCTATACGACCCGCAACAGTCCGCTGCCTTCCCTGGTTTTCGTATAACTACTATAGCTGCCAACCTTTGATCCGGAGGCAACTTGCCCTTTTCCAGGCTCTCCTTATACATTAGATTAAGGTGGGGAGCTATCTTTACCGCCACAGATTTGAGAAACTCTATCGGGATACCGTTAGGTCCCATCGCTTTTCCTGAGTGGACGCTGTATATAGCTGCACATAGCTCTTCATCAGTGATATCAGCCTCCAGGTCAGCTTTGTCCGTTTCTGATAGTGAGGGTAGGTTGCTGTCTATCAGCAGTTGCCGGGATTCTTCCGACGTGTAGGTGGTAGATGGTGTATACACCTTCTCCAAATGATCGGCAAACATTTCTGCAATGTCTTGTGGGTCAGATATTGTCACGCCCATATCGTTGGATAATTCAGGCACCCATCTGTGTGCCTGCTCCCGACGCTCGAGCCATGCCAGCATTTTACCCGCTCTCTCCCCCATCTCATACACTCTGTGTTTTGTGGACAATAGGCGGGCTCTCGCCTTTTCTTGCACAAGGACTTTGTATTCATGGCGTTTGATGGTAAGGCGATGTGTTGTGTCTTCGCTGGGCAAGGAGTTATGGAGCGACTCTAGTCGTTGTAGGTCACTCTCTATTGCGTGTATGTGTTCGTTGTGGCGCCGAATATGACCCATTTTTAATGCTAGCGCGTGACCCTTCATTACTGCTTTAAATGCCTCCCAAATTGTCTGCGCGGAGTCCACCGACCCAAGGTTTTCTGTAAAGTAGTGGTCAGTCTGTTCAGTCAGTTGGTCCCTTATGTCAGGTATCTTAAAAAGCCACCGGTTGATCACTATGGAGCTACGGTGCTTGGGGCGGCGGAAACTAAGTTCCACCCACACTGGGGAATGGTCCGAAATTCCGCGTGGAAGCCCATGGGGATTTTGAAAATGGCCGAAGTCCGTCAGACGTGTAAGGAAATAATCTATGCGGGACATGCTCCTATGCGCATTGGAATAGTGGGTATAATATGTCATCTGTGGTTGCAGAGAGCGCCATATGTCCGCTAGACCCATGGCCTGGGTGAATTCCGCCATGAGAGTGTTTGGTCTAGTGGCCGGTCGCTGGGGGTATCTATCTACTGTGTCGTCCATAGTCAGGTTAAAGTCCCCTCCCATTATCAGGTAACCGTCTGGCAAGTCCACCAATATTTTACCTAGGTCAGATAGCGCTGTTTTCCCCAGCGCCGGGGGGAGATACACCGAGATGACGTTCAACACTTTCCCTCCCAGGTGGCCTCCAAGACCGAAAATCTACCTTGTGGGTCCGCCCATGTACGTGTGGGTGCAAGAGCTAGGCCCTTTCGAACTAGGATGCCCGTCCCACTGGATCCAGAGGTAAACCCTGCGTGTACTAATAGCTTATAGCCCCACCTGCTAAGGGCCTTGCAACTATTTCCTATTAAGTGGGTTTCTTGCAGCAGGACTATATCTGGTGCTTGTCGCTTTAGATATTGTGACACAACTCCCCTCTTTATCTTGTCTCCTAGTCCATTTACATTCCACATCAGGGCGGACAGTTTGATGTCATTGACAGTAGACATTGTGGAATGGGGTTGTTGTTAAAGAGGCGCAATCAGTAACCCACCCCCAGGGGAGGAGACCAGGTCAGCGTGGACCGACACCCATTCCAGAGGGGCCGGGTACCCAATATGGGGAAATTGAACTACAGCATATCGTTCAGATGGCATCTCTTGCAATTGGTACCAATTTACCAAGCTTTTATGATTCTCGCTTCAACATGACAGTTAACAAAAACAAAAACCTCAACTCGTTCCCCCCTGTCCCCCCTCCCCCCGCCCTGCCCCCTGCCAGTGGATTTCAAACTACCCACCCCCCAACAAGGCAGAGTGCCTGTCGCCCCCTCCCATGTGCGGGTGCCTGGTGTACAGCCATCCCACCCTCGCCGTAACTTAAGGATGGATACATATTACACGGCTATCAGAAAGATCCCTCGATGAACACCAAGCGATTACATTAAACATGTCGCAAGTTGCCTGTGATAGCGCTCAGTTTGGCCCTAACAACTTCCCATCTGTTAGTCAACCAGGGTTTCTAGTTTCACACCCCTCTTCCCCCCCTGTCATCAGGTGCGTTCAAAGGTCCCAAGTGTCTCTATGTTTGTTACCTGGAGCAGCGCCCCGCACCCCACCCCCTCACCCCTTCGGAGCCACAGTGTTCTCCTCACGATTGTCTGCTCCGTTGGTCGATGGGTCGTTCTTGTTCCTGTCGTGTTTGCCATTGTTCCGGTGTCCCGCACTTCTCCATCCCTCAAGCCAGTCAAAAGTGTCCTCCGGGGATGAAAAGAACCAGGGCTTTCCCTCCGACTCAACTCGGAGCTCGGCCGGGAAGAGCATAGAGTACTTGATTCCCTTGTCACGTAGCTCCTTCTTCACCGCCTGGAAGCTGCGTCGTTGGGCCTGCACTTTGGTCGTGAAGTCCAGAAAGAATGTGACGGTGCTGTTGTCTATTTGTAAGGGCGGTTTGGCTCGAGCCGTTTGAAGGATCACATCGCGGTCCCGGAAATTGAAGACTCTCGCAATGATAGGCCTCGGGGGGGCTCCGGGTTTGGGCCGACCCCCAGGGACTCGATGGGCTCGTTCAATAGAGAAGTAATCTGACAGGCGTTTTGGCTGGAGCCTCTTTGTCACCAGGTCTTCCACAAGGAGGTCCATCGCGGGTCCCTCCGCTCGCTCCGGGACTCCCAGTATGCGTATGTTGTTTCTACGCGCCCGTCCTTCATAATCATCAAGCTGGCTTTCCATCTTCGCCTGCTGGTCCTGGAGCCGGGCTACTTGTTGCTTAAGGAGGTCCGAGTCAGACGCTAATATAACTGTGGCATCTTCCACATCCTTTACTCTGGCATCCATTTTGCGTAGGTCTGCTCTGATGAGGGAGACCTCTATGTTGACAGTGTCAATTCGGGTCTCCAGAGATGACCGGACTCCCGCAATAGCCTCCATTATGTCTTGGAGGGTAGGATCAGGTTGAGAAGACTTGGGGTGAGGGTCATTTGTCCCACCTTTGGCATCCGGGTCAGGTTCATCACCCGTTTTCCCCATGCGAATTTTGCGAGCGACTTTTGGGCCGCCGCTTTAGGACCCCTTCCGCTGGCCATTTCGGGGTGGGAGTTGCCCCGTATGGACCCGGAGTCGGTACTCACCGCCGCCTGCCCAGGGAGGGGAAATCTGACTGCGTCCCTCCCCGTCGGCCTGTCGTTTTTCCCGGTTAATTGACTGGTTTCAGCAGATGGATGCCACTGATTATGGGCTCCGGGATGTCCCTAGGGCTAAAGTTCCAACGAGGAGGGGGGGTGTGACGCGGCCCATACACCAGGCCAGGCACCGTCTCGGGGCGCGGCAACTTCGGCCGGGTCGATGGCGGCCTCAATTATCACCCCGAGTTTCACCCTCAGTGCTGTCGCAAAGTTGGCCGGTTTGCAGCGTCGTTATGGGGTAGCCACTTGACAGGGTGGTCCGCCGGGGTGACAGCGCAGCGCCTCAGATGTTCCGGGATTCCGTGGGGGGCCCCCGGCACCGCCAGGTCCCCGCCCAGGGCCCCAGGCAGCAACAGGCCCAGAGGGGGGGTGCACGCGTCAACCTCCACTGATCTGCACTCCCCCCTCCTCCTCAGCGGTGTGTGTGGGTTCAGGTAGGTATCAGGGGGTTAGGGGCCACCCCAGGTCCCCAGAAGAGTCTCCGGCAAAAACCGCCGAGGCCACTCACCGCCCGGGTCAGGATCTCTGCTTTGGGCCACCACGTCTCCCGCAGCTGCGCTTCAGGGACCCCACTACGATGCTCCTGCTCTCAGGGGGTCAGTGGGTAGTAGGCACGACTCCCGGCCTTGCCCGACAGCACTTCAGGTCGGCCGGGAGTCCGGAAGCAGCTGCCGGAACCCCCATCCACGAATAGGCCTCAAGCCGGGCCCTCGATTTAGAAGCAGGCCGGAGGGGAGGGGGAGGGACGCGCTCCACTCACCCCTCCTGCGCGTCACCTCCCGCTGGACAGGTGGGTCACAGACGGCCCACGGCAAGCTCCGATATCACGGGGGCCGCCCCTCGGCCACCAGGGCGTCCCGCACACCAGTGCACCACTCCTACCCCTCAGCCGAGAGGAGCTCCGGAGCAGGCCGCCATGTTTTCTCTGGCCGGGTGTCGGGGGCGCCACTCCAACGTTGCGTATCTCCCCCAGTCGGGCTCGAGGCGCCCGGTGATGGCTTCACTGGTGTCCACGGGATCAGGCCCCTCGCATCAAGGGGAAAACAGTTGATTTTAGGCAGGATATGGGAAAGAAAGACGGCGAGGATGGCGGAGCCGCTTCAGAACGCGGCCATTCCGCTCGGCTGCTAGCCACGCCCCCGCCCATCACTCTTTTTGACCTCGTTATTTTTCCTATATTATTTATTTTCTTGTTCATTTAATAGGCGAGAGTACTGTTCTTGCCTTTATCTTCTGTAGAATAGGCTCTGAATAGGCAAGTTCACGATCTGATCTACCCCCAATATGGCGGGGCAGCCAGATAGTCCTCTCTCACTTGTTATTATCATCAGCAGAATTCTGCTTTATACATGGCGGCATGCATCGCAGTCCGCCTTTACTTTCCCTTTTTCTTTTTAGCGTTTTTTCTATCTCGTTATAGATCGCCGCCCCCCTCTTTTGACTACGTAATTGTCACTGGGGACCTATAAATAGCTGGAAATTTGGCCAGCCAACCATCTCCCGGTTTCGAGACTCTGCCTTTACGAGCCTCTTTTTTCATACGGAAGCTCTTGATGCTGGAATCCAGACGCCGCTCTTGGAGGAGAACGCTGTTTCCCTCCTGCTTCTCGGGACCTCTCACTGCGCCAGTTGAAACCGCTCATAGCAAGCTTCGGGACGGCAGTGCGTCTATACTAGTTTTCTGAGGTAAGGTATCTTGCCTCATGCTCTTTCCCCTGGGGTTCTGCCCTATAGACTGTGTTTACCTTTCTACGAGCCCTTTAGAAATGGGAGTCATATACACTCCGGTGGGCTTTCTCTTTTTTGTGTCTTGGATTTTTCTACCCTGTTATGCCCTCGCTCCCCTATTTCTTTCCAGACCTCCATAGTCTCCAGCTGGCCCCGGACAGCTTAGTAGCAGGGCATTTGCCCATGGCAGACGGCCCGATATTTTCTAAAACTTCTTTGCTGGACATCTATTTTTTCATTCTTTTTCTTTCTTGTTGTAGACATTTGCTTTCCATATCTGGAGTTAAAACGCCACTTTAGGAGAGTGGTTGATGTGGTCAACCCACGCCCTAGCTGGACCTGCCTTATTTCCAGGGCGAGATACGCCTTCTTTAAGGTAATTATTTTTGCCCGATGTATGTAGGTAACTTGCACTTTCTGTTAAGACTACTGGTCATCTTTGTCCTTTTCCTACCGCTTCTTATCCCTTTTAATCAACATGACTTGTATTGTCTGGCTTCTATATTTTTAGATCGGCCCCTATTCTGATTACTTGGCCCTGGACTATTTCCGCGCTTATTCAGCATTCATCTGTGCGCGTTGATTCAGCATTCATCTGTGCGCAATCGGCAATCTGGTTTGCCCTTTCATTCTTCAGAGAATTTTCTGAGGACTGTCTTTCAACTGGAGCCTTAGTAAGTCAGCTAGTACCTCACACCACGTATTTTTTAAAATAAATCTTTTTTCTTTACCACCACACCTGTTATCTTTGTATTCATGTATCTGTTTACTTTGCACGTTGTATAACTATCTTTTTGTGATTATGTGTTTTGTTTTCATAGATATTTAAGTATTTTTCTTACTTTAGATTCTATGACCTGTGTTGGTCCCTTTTTAGTCTGCTTGGTTTCACACTGGGACATTCTTTGGTTTTAAATACTTGGGATCTATCCACATTGACCTCCCCCCTTTTTGCACAATTTATTCTAGGTGAAGTATTTGGAAACCGTGAGTACTTATGGTAACTTATTGGTTTTCAGGGGAGAATGTCTCTAATTGTTGTTTATTTGCTTTTTAGCATTTGCGGAGCCGCTGTGTACGAGGAGTGTACATTTTGGCACCCAGGCTGATTCTGTACAAATATCCTTCCCTCCTAGTTTCCCCCTACTCTATTGCTCTCTACAGATTTTTAAAGTTTCAGTGCCCTGAGGAAGGTGATGGCTACTTGTTAGCCCAGCACCGAAACGCGCGTCGGCACCGTGCAAGCTAGAAACCGTTGGGCGACAAACTCCTGATAGCACCAACCCGGTGCATCATTGCCCTTCATTCATTCTGGGTTTCTGCTTTTGTATATATTGTTTGTATATTATCTGTTTTATGTGATGTCTGTGAGATTGTGGATTGCATGAATGGTAAGATTGGTTGAAATATATGTTTATGTCCCTGTTTTTTAGAGCTCTTTTGTGGGGGGTAGAGAGAATTTATTTACCTTGACATACATCTCTATTAGGTTAGACATAGCTGTTTGTTTATTAAAAATATACTTGTGTTACATTTATATTGTATTCTTGTTTTGCTCCGTGACTCATTATTATTTGAAGCCCTAATAAATTTATTGTTATCATTTCTAAATAAAAGCTTTTGGGCATTGTATCTTTGTTTGTTTTCTCACTGTGCTATGTATTTGGTTCTCCCCGGACCCTAATTGATTGCTTATCTTTATCCATTTGAGACGTTATTACGCTCCTTGAGAATCCTTTGGCAGGTGACACCTTCCTCCCCTGCCCTCTGGGGTGGATTTTCCCTTTGTAATCACCCATCTGCCCAGTCTATCCTGCAGCGTGGGAACCTAGCTCTTCCCTTGCGTGCCATAATAGCTACCCCGCGTATGAGACGTACTAGACACTAATTAGTAAATGGCCAGCCCTGCAACTTCCCGTCTACTTGCCTCTATGTGTATCTCCTGAAGGCAAACTATGTCCGCTTTTAAATGTTGTACATCTTCGTACATCTTCGTTAACCCTACGCTTCTTCAGGGGGTATTTAAACCACAAATATTGATAGAGGCAATCCTTAGCTTACCAATCTACACAAGGTCCATACCAGTCTCTACATGTCGAGCATTTTGAACATCACCTTCTCCCAAAACAAAACATACTTGGATCGCCCCCCCAACCCTTCCCCCCCTTTCCGGGCAAAATAGGTCCAAGGACCCTTGTGATGCATACTGCAATCCCGCTGCCACCCCACGCCACCCGCCCCCCCAGCCTTAATGTAACTGCAACTCTGCACTCTGGTGCTAAAGCAATCTAGAGAAGGGAAGAGAGAAAGAAAAAAAAAAACCCTGCAAAAGCCATATCCACAGACCCCACCGTTCTATTGCCCATGTCATCCCCTTCTTTCCTCCACCCGAGATTTCCTGTAAGAACTCCTGAACCTGAATTTCCGAGGAGAACACCCTTGGGTTCCCCTTAAAGATAACCTTAAGGCGAGCAGATCTCAGCAAACACACTTCGCACCCAAGTTTCTGAAAAGGCGCAATCAATTGCCGCAGTCTCCACCTTCTCTCCACAGTCATATGGCAGAAGTCTGGTCTTACAAAAAAAGTGTGCCCATCGGCTGAGCGCCTGGCCTCGGGTCTTGCCTTTTTAAACACCACCTGTCGCCAGAGGAAGTTCCCCAAAAAAATCAATATGGCCGTGGGTTTCTCATTTGGATTAGATTGACCCCTTTTCTTTTTAAGCATAAGAGGGAATCGATGCACTCTCAGCACCTCTGTATCCCAGTCCCAATGGGCCGATTCCAGGAAATCCCCCTTCAACAATCTCAACACGAAACCCCGAATGTCATCCCTCTCGGCGTTCTCTGCTATACCCAGCAGTCTCAGATTATTTCACCGCTGGCGGTTCTCAAAATCCTCAAGTTTCCACATGACATCTGTCATCCGGGTTTCGTGTAAGGAAACTTACCACCCCATAGCCTCAGCCCCGGCCTCTAATGCAACTGTCCGTTCTTCCAGCACAGTTGTGCGTTCTGATATTTCGGTGCAGATTTTGTGCACTTTGCGTAGAGCCCCTTGAAGTTTTTTTGTAGCTAAGTGAGCCCTCTTATTCTCCAGCCGTGCTTCACTTTGCATTTGCTTTAATGTGGAGTAAATTAGCCCCATCGAAGGGGGAGGTTCCGATGTTGTCTCTGTCTAGGGGGAACAGCCTTGATAACTCCTGCGGTATTCCATCTGCTGCTGATCCCCCGTCTTCCTGCATAAAATTAGTGGCTGAATAGTCCCATTTCAGCTGACTAGCCATGCTTTGGTCGGATTCAAAGCCCCCTTTACCAGACCTCCTTTTCCCCATACTCCTCCTCCTTTTTTGTGAAGCCGCACGTTTTTGGGTAGCTGGTTTAGCCAAGGAGCTATCTGGGCTGCCTCCAGAGTAACCTAACTCCGAATCCCCATCTGAGTGCATTTCACTTGCACTAGATAATTCAGAATCATCAGTGAGGGAGAAGAATTTCTCCCCTTTCGGAGTCCCCCCACCTTTTGGGTGTACCTGACTTGAGCTAGCTTCTGGCCTCAGAATCGGGCTCCCCGGGGTTATTAAGCTCTCCCCCTGCTGAGCTTGAGGTTGATGAGCAGGTAAGGCATGGTCTCCCCCCCGTCCTCAGAGTTATTTAGGAGCAAATTCAAGGCATTACATGTTCCCCTAGAGTTGCCCACAAAAGTCAAAGGAGCTAAATCAGTACTCACACTGGTAGCTTCGCCAGAAGAGACAGCACCAGCTGTCTGCTGACTCTCGGCTGCCACCTCTGTGGGTGCTGCTTTTTTGTTGCCTGCAGTAGCCCATCCAGTGAACATCTCTGGGATCACAGCCTGCTTAGCTCTCCCTACTTCCTCGTTGGGCGGCCGCTGTTCCTTTGGTTTCGCTTTGCTGGTTGCCTCTTCCGCTTCCCGTCCCACCACAGGGGGAGTAGCGTCCTCCATCCTCCGTCCAGCCTGCATCTTCCAGCCCAGCAGAGCTCCTCACGTTCCCGCAACCACTCCAGCCTCTGCGCGAACCTTGAGAGGCTTGGTCTGTTTAGGAGGCATCCTGAACCGCTGAAGCTGTTGCTCACCTTGACCAAGGCCACCAAGCACCTTCAGCACAGCGCGGATCAGCAAAAAGGTAAGTTGCCTGGCTATGGTGGACCTTCGCAGTATCTGCCTCGTGCTAACTGCACAGAGTCTTTCAATTCCACGATGAAGTTTCATCTAGACACCCGCTTGCCTGCCAGAGTTTAAAATACTATACCACACCAGCGACTGGGGTGAGTGGCTTCCGCAGCCTTCACACAGCCGCCATCTAGGATAACTATTCCTACTTCTGGTTTTAATAAGGAAGAATTGTACATTAGTGACCCCAAGAAGTTGTTTTTAAGTTACCTGTGGATTTTGCTTTCGCATAAAATGAAATAAAAATGCTCAAATAATTCATTTTCCCAGTTCCAGCACTCTATGTCTGTCTGTCTTTAAGTCTATGTTCTTTTACTAACACCATTGTCTGCCTTTCACCATTAGGCTGAACACAATGATTATACTGTGACTGTCTTGTCTTCAGAAGTTACGCAGCAGGATAGACATAACTTCTTTTTTGACCTCTGCTGGCAGCAGACAGCCAGGGCCAAATACGGCACACTGCATTTAGAAAGTGAGCATGCGCACTCCTCGGCCATTCAGTGCACGTGCAATAAAGTCTTCACAGTGCATCCGCAGGTACTTCCATGGATTATGCAACTTGAAGTCTGACTCCTGTAGCTGAGATAGAGCAAACAGCAATCTCCCAGTGCTATAAGAGCTCCTGGGAATGTAGTAGGAGCCCTCTCAGGCTCAAAGGGCTGTTGCTGTTGAGCCCCCTCCCACCTCTGGGCCCCGGTGCATTGCACTTGCTGCACCACAGGTAGCCATGCCCCTGGTCCAGAGGCCACAACTACTGTGCCTCAGTACTTGTCTAAACTCAACACGAAGGACAGAATTTGCCAAAGCCATTGTCCCATTGTGCAGGACCTTCTGCGCTAATTCCATCCAGCGCTTCCTATATCAAAAGGACGTCACTGTCGAAGCCCACTCAGTGAGAAGCTGCCACTGCAACGATTTTTGTTATGAGCTGCTGCAGCCACACCACTAGGTCTACAACGTCTATCAAGCATGTTAAAGCATGGCTTAGCCTCTTAATGGAACAAGGGACTAAAACTACACAGAGGAATCTTGCTAGAGGATTTAAAAATGTTTGCCCGAATGAGCATCTGTTGTGAGAACTGTTGAAATGACACATCTAACGCAGGGTAAATAAAAGTGATCTGTATCTAAGTAATGCCTAAGCCCACATCATCCTGGGGGCAATAGACATTAGAGAGCTCTTAGAAAAGAAAGAGGGTACTGAGAGAGCGTGTAGCACATTATTGAACACCATAAATGAGATAACAACCATGTAGTATTTCACACTGCTGTGAGATTTTAGTCATTTCTGTTTTTAAAAGAAAAGCACTGGGTTGAAAATACGTTTTTACGTCTGTTGGTTGACTATTGAGTCCTAAGCTCTTGTCCCTAACACTACCTCCCGGAGAAGCATTTGACTGCTTGCCCTTGCTATCCTGAGAGACAAGCTCGAAAAAGGTTGTACTTGGCCCAGTTTGCAGAGCCGCAAGTACGATGGACTCCAGCACATGAGTGGCAAATGACTTCATTCACCACAGTTAGTGTCAGTAGCCCCTGTCTGTTCTGTGCACCTCCTCAAAACAGGTTCTGATAAGCCACAACAAAAACAATTTAACCTACAGGCAAACCCTTTGAGGATTAAAACTAATACATTAGTTTCTTAACCTAGAGCACTAAGGTGGTGCATAGTCCTAGTACATCAAGCCATGTCTCCATGCGTATGCAACACAGCTGGTCTCTGAAGTAACATGACAGTCTGCTTTAAGCACACAAATATAAAAATCAATGTAGTAATACAAATATTTTTTGCCAGGGCTTTCACATCGAAGTTATATAATGAATGCTGGTGCCTGGAGACTTAGTCACGCCCCTAACCTCAATATTTCATGATGCAATCGACAGGGGAATATTGGCATTCAAAGCTTGCTCACTCAACAGCAACTCCCCCAAGCCAGTGTTGTCTGATGAATCTTGGAAAGAGCAGGTACAGCTGGTGAACAATGTGAATAAAGGTGAACAAAGTGTTATAGTCCTAACAGTATCACCCCTGACATAAAGAAGTCCTAGATGGCCTTCAGACACAACTTCTTGGTCACACAGATCTTAAATAGATCTCAGAATTCATGGAGCAGTGTCAGGGTTTTCAGGTTTCCTCCTCGCGAGCCCATCATTGCCTGCATCTTACCCTCGAAGCATTTTAGGCAGAGCCCTAAGTCTCGCAATGGTCCCAGCTGGAAGACGAGTTGGTGGCACTGGAATTCTAAGATGGCCGCCAACTCACTCATCGATCAGCATTCTAGTGTTTAATGGAATTCTACCGGTTTGTGAAGCGCGCGCTAACGTTCTACTGCGCACTTCACCGGAGAATCTCCAGAGGCAAGAACTTATCTGTTTCTTCCATCGCATTTAGACAGATTAAGGTAGTGGCGGCGGGCGACGTTTAGTTTCGCCGGTTCCAGCTTTCTTAGACCCCTTCCTGTTTCCCAGGTTAGTGGTTTCTGCGCATGCTCGCGCATAAATCCCTCAGTTGTGCTCGACGCATGCTCGGTTTTGGTATAGTGTTTCAGACACTGAGCAAGCGTTTTCGGACGTAATGAGTATGCGGACGTGAAGTTTCCTCACGTCGCGTTTTCTTCACGGTTCAGCTGTTAGTGGAATTCCTGTTATTCTAAATGGCAACTTCTCTCTCTCTCTAAAATAATTTAGAAATTAAACTACAAGACTCAATAACTTAAGTCAACAAAAAATTAAGAAACACATTAGAGATTGGAGGTTATACTAGTTATATACTAAAAACGAACTAGTGCTATCATAGGTTAAATTTCTAGAGAAAGCTTAGTTCTTACCTGGTAGTCCCTGACTAGAATTACCGCGTCCTTTACAGAAATCTATTAGAAAGTCATTCTTGTTAACTTACCTGAGTTCTCCTGGGTGAAGAAAATCTTGCTGAAGGGCTTCCTGCTTCTTGCTCTTCCTGTAAGAGAAAAGAAGTTGCTTCAATAACATTAACTTCTCGTTACTGCAAGGCATTTCAAGACTATAGTAAATCAACGAGAATAGACTACAGAAGAGAGGCAAAGGCCAATAGTAATTCTGGTAAGACTGAGTAAAATATATGTTAAATGTATTAAATCTAACAAGAACGTATTTGTGAGAATTGTAATCTGTTACAGCTACCTAAAAAGAAGAAAGAAGAAGACGAAAAAGGAAAAGCAGAAATCGAGTGTTTTGGCAGTCTCTTCTTATCCCCATCCCCTTTCCCCCCTTGGTACTTACCTGTGAAGGAATCTAAAAACCTATCAGGGGTGTTCCGAAGGGGGCATTGGGAATTAGGCGTCGTTCTGCTCCTGCGCAAGTCGGGAACTGAAAAGAGGTCACAGTCCTGACAAGCAGATCACAGAATTAATTCTCTTTCCCTTGGCAGGGGTGTAGAACAACACATTGGACCGCCTCCCAAAGGCCTTCTGACATACTCTCTTACCATGCCAACATACCTGCTGGGTGGAACCTACCCCAGATGAATCTCCTACCAGAAATCTACAAGCAGACAGAGTGGGACCTTGGCAACCCATGAGATAGGAGGGTTACACTAGTGGCACATGGCTAAGAAATGAGGTAAGAGGCATTCTGTTTGTGATGGATGAGGCATGTTCTGCTATGTTACGTTATGGTATGTTATGTTAATAAATCCTTATATGGCGTACTTAAACCACTGGTTTCTTGGTGCCGAATAAATGGAGGTGTGCAATTGAGTATAGAGAGAGGTAGGAATCAATAAGCAAGTGTGTTTCAGTAGTAGTATGCTTGTATAAATAGCCAGTTTTTCAAGTTTTATTTTTCAAAAAAGCTTTAATTATGTTTCCAAGAGTAAATGTTCTGGGAGAGAATTCCATTCTGTCAGCGCTTACACTGAAGAGCTTTGGCTCCTGGATCTTTGTTTTGCATTGTAGGAAATTGGGTGATTAATTGAGGGGGGTGAAAAACCCTCTCAAGCAACAATCACAATCCTTGTCAGGGTGAACTACAAATGTCACTAATTGAACCTGTGCTTAACCCTCTGGTAACTTGACACAAAAGCAGTCAGGCTTAATTTAGAGGCACTGTGCTAAGTATTTATGCAGCACTCAAACCATAATAAAGTGGAAACACAACACAAGAAAAAGCCCTAACCAATTTAAAACGATAGATTTTTTTTAAAGAAAATGCAACCAAAACAAATTAAATCCAATCAGTGGAACTGGAGTTGTGAATTTTGAAGGTTTTTAGTGAAATCTAGCGCCTAAAAAATCAAAGCACCAACCGTGGGTATCTGGTTGCGCGAGACTAGGGTAAAATCAAAAAGTTAAGGCCGACTGTGATGGAGCGCCATTCAGATATATGAGGTGGATTGGACCGGCTCTCATCTTACCTTCGGACTTGGAAGAAATTCTGAGAAAAGTCCAGGAGAAGGTAGAGTTTAGCAGGACAAGGCAGATGGCTGTGTCCGAGGAGGAGCAGTCATCGCTGGAGAGTGCTGGATGAGATCTCGGTGAAGCCGACGAAGATGGCAGGAAACACCTCAGAGCGGGAGAAGCTGTATTTCTACGCCAAGAAGGTTGTCATTGTCGATGGAAAGCCTGTCATCATTGAAGATTTTTACCTTCGAACTTAGACAACGTTTTGGGAGTCCAAAACCTCTATCAGGACGAACTTTCTAAAAGGGGCATTTTCAGAATTGTGACTTAAAATCCGACTTTACCATTAAAGAGGATTTTAAATTACACATTGTTTGAGTCCAAACTTTACTTTCTTATCTGTTCCCAATAAACAATTAACACTTATTAAATGTAATAAGGTAATAAAATGTTATCCAATGGAAGAAATAGGCCTTACATAGTGAAAAACAAATGTAGGAGTGTTTCACTACCAGGACACATAAAACTTAAACACATGCCCTTCTTTTTAAATACAATGCACCCTGCCCTGTGGGCTGTTGAGGGCCTACCTTAAAGGTGGCTGATATATTTTAAAAAGGAAGGTTTAGGTCTGACAAAAGGTTTATTTTGCCAGGTCGAATTGGCAGTTTTAAAACTGCGCTACAGGATGCAGTGGCAGGCCTGAGGCATGTTTTAATGTGCTATTTAAGTGGGTGGCATAATAAGTGCTGCATGCCCACTAATAGCATTTAATTTACAGGCCTTAACTACATGTAGTACCAGATACTAGAGACTTGGAAGTAAATTAAATATGCCAAGTAGGTGTAAAACCACTTGTATCACGTTTTAAAGAGAGATCACAAGCACTTTAGCACTGGTTAGCAGTGGTAAAGTACACAGGGTCCTAATGCCAACAAAAATAAAATTCAGAAAACAGGAGGGGTGAAGGCAAAAGGTTTGGGGGAAGACCACACCAAGTATGACAGGCCTAACAGACATATCTAGGTATTGTTAAGGAATGTAGATTTTCCTAGTAATTTATGAAGAAAAGTCCAAATTTTATTAAAGACACAGAGGCGAGTATTCTGCTTTCTTATCTTGCTTTAATCCAATAGCACCAGTCAAGATAAAACAATAAACTACAAATCCCATGACGTGTTTCGTCGCTTACATGGGAATTAATCCCGCGACTTTATCAAGGCTGCATAAAAACAGAATGAATACTCAATGTATCACCTTCTTTAAATTGGGTGTACAGAACTAGTCAGAGATTACATTCAGCGGCCGGTGCCATGCTTCATCACAATATATTATCTCATTGGTTGTGTGCCCACATGCACAAAATATAAAACACCAGAAACATTGAAAATTTTCTTCAAATGTGACCCAATAATCCGTAGATCAAAAGATCCAGAATCCCAAAAGAAAAAGATGGAGTAAGAAGAATTCCGTGGTATAGTCTCAGTAGTAAGTGCAATATAAACCATATATAGTGCCATTCGGTAGTGTCAAAATATAATTTACTCAGACCGTGTATGACGACTCCAAGAATGAACATTCCTGGGGTGAGATCGGAGTGGAGCCCAAAAGGTGAGGTAAAAGATTTTTTGTTTTAACTTAATTTAACAAAAAACCAAATTATGTTGGGTAAATACCTATTGTCTTCCTGTGTATAACCCTGTAAAGAAACCAGAAAGCGCCCTGAGTATAAATAGGACCATCAGGCAAAAGTCACATACGGCTAAAGTTGCAAACTCAAAGTAACAATTGGCCCACCTACTTTATTAGTGGTGTTAATTCCAACCCACACTGGGATTCAATATCTCGCGACGTCTCACTTCTCAATGTTAAATCCAAGGGATCCCTGTATGTCCCAGAAGTCCAGAATCTACAAAGATATAGCCAGTCATGTTTCACTCCATAAGATTTATGGTTCAAAATGAATACCTCATCCAATCTCATTGTAGACTAACCATGTGATATTTACCTTCCCTGAGCAATGTCAAGCTCTATTTATTCAAACCCCAATAGTCAAAATCTAGGTGCAGAATGACCAATCTAACACTGCACCATTTGTCATAACACTGAATACAGCTTGACATCACAACAAAGCTATTCAGTTTATATCCGCTTTATCTATCTCCTCATATTGATGCTAGAGTACCATTTGATCCATCTAGTAAATCGTAAAGATAAGCTTCCTCCATTCCTGTGCTATATCTAGAGTGTCAACAAGCTAAAATGAATCCGTCATGCTAGTTGCTCCATTAGCACTATCATGCTAACGATGAATCTGACAACAAGAACTCACAATATTCTATTCTTCCTTAAAGTCAAAAGCCCCCTGGTCAGTTGATCCCCTTATCTTATTTCTTAGTAGTTTGATCCCACACACGGACGTCGCTCCTCGTGTTGCCGAGTACGGTGCACGAATGAGGCTCCTGGTTCCCGCCATTATATACCGGCTTCACTCAAGTTTAATAGAAACCGAGGAAGGACAGCTATCCAGTTTCTCAGCAATCAGAGAAGATGGACTCAAGTATAACCTAGTTGCATAACGGTGGCCATCTTGTAACGACACTGAATCCCTAACATCAGTATGTTCTTATTCATTAAGGTGCAAAGCGGTCTTCTGGCAGCAACAATACCTATTGCCTATAAAATAATCCGAAATAAGATTGCGGGGCTACCGTTATTGTGCGGGAACCGCGGTGATATAGTCCTATATGCAGACATTGCATCCTGCATTACAGACACAAGGGCTGATATTGTGTAGCGTAAGGGGTATAAAGATACGGTGTGTAGAGGCTGTATATTATGTCATTTTCATGTGAAAGGTGCCTCATGGTCTATGATACATGCATTTTCCATGCTTCATGAACATCTATATAGTGACATGTCTATATATAAAGGGCAGTGTGAAAGTGCCAAGCAGGTGTTCCATTCTAATCCTATTTTACTAGGTGCATATTCTTTATCTCCATCTCTTCAGGGTCCTGATTGCCATAACATGGTTAATGAAATTTAAAAAAATTGATTTCTCTCTACAAATGTTAAAACATCAGTGCTCATGGGGAAAATAACGTCATAAATGTAATTAGCATTGAGATATAAACCAAAACAAATAAACAATAAATAATAATGTAATTAACATTGAGATATAAACCAAAACAAATAAACAATAAATAATAAGAGAAGAACATTACACACTCCGTATATTTGACTCACATACAGATGTATCTGTAATTAGCCATGTTGTAACAGTGAGTCATTGAGTCATTTATGTCTTGATGAGGAGACCTACGGAGAGTAATAGTGTGTGGGGAGCAGAACTAATACCTGTAGTGTGGCGACTCCATGTATTCATCTTCCCAAAAAGTAGTGTAATTCGGGGTCAATGTTAAGCCCTATCTCTGTACTTCGTAGTCTAAGGATCCAAAGTGCCTCTCGTCTACGCAAGGCCAATTCTCTGTTTCCCCTCTTTGGTGTCGCTGAACCTGTTCTATACCATAGAATTCAAACTGCTTATGAGCTGTCTGAGCTTGACACTGTGTCACATGAGCGGCAATGGGATATCTCACATCTCCCTGCTTGACCGCCCTTATGTGCTCGCTTATCCTCTCACGTAATGTCCTGATGGTACTGCCTACATACCTTTTCATGCATCTGCATTCAATAATATAGACAACAAATTTCGTCATACAGTTGATGTTAGTCACTATGTTGTAAACTCTGTCGCCCGGACCCTTAAACTCAGTTCTTCCGTTACAAGCCCATTTGCAAGAACTGCAGTGCCCACATCCATAGAAGCCTTTTGTCAGCGATGTCAGCCAGTTGTTTTTTCTCTCACACCTGGGGTAGCTCGGGCTAAGTATGTTCCTAAGTGACAGGCCTCGTCGGTATGTAATGTTGGGTGTGTCAGTGATGAAATCACTAAGTGATTTGTCTGCCTTGAGTAAATGCCAGTGTCTGTTCAGACTACGACGTAAGACACCAGACATGTTATTGAACCCAGTCACCATACGTACTTTATCTTCCTTACGTCGATGCTGTGAGCCTTCTCTAAGTGTGTCTTGTCTCTTTACCCTGAGTATCCTCTTCTCTGCATTCCGTAAAGTCGTTTCGTCATAGCCCCTATTTCTAAAGCGGGCTAACACTCCCTTCTTACATTCTTCATACTCGGGTTCAAAGCTGCAGTTCCGTCTCACTCTGACGAGTTCCCCATAGGGGATTGATCTTATCTGATGTGAAGGGTGGGCACTGGATGCGTGAAGTAGTGCATTACAGGCTGTCTCTTTCCGAAAGAGTCTGCTGTGAATCTTATTTTCCCTTATGTACAGTTCTACATCTAAAAAGGAAATCATACTTTTGCTGTAATTGAAAGTAAATTTAATGTTAAAGTCATTTTCATTCAAGTACCTAAGGAAGTCAGTCAACTTGTGTTCCGTGTCGGTCCAGATCATAAGGCAGTCGTCAATATACCTACCCCAGTAAAGAATGGAATCGTTCCATTCCATTCCTTGAGGGCCCCAGATCATCTTCTCCTCGAACCTGCCCATGAACAGATTCGCGTACGAAGGAGAAAATCTGGAGCCCATGGCCACCCCTGCTTCTGTCTGTACCATTGTTCTTTAAACAGAAAAACGTTATTGTCAAGGATCAGCTCGATCATTTCGATCAGCATTTCCGTGTGACTCCAAGCGCTGGCTGATCTGGTGTTCAGTATTCTCCTGATCGCACTTAAGCCGGTGTCTCTCCTGATGCTAGTGTATAGCGCCGTTACATCAAGAGTAACTAATGTCATATGGTCGTCCCAATTCAAGTCGGCCAGGACTCCTAGTATATGTTTGGTATCGCGGATATGTGATGGTAAATTCTTCACCATTGGTTGTAGAAATGTATCTACATACTCTGAGATTCTCTCTGTCGGTCCATCAATACCAGAGATGATGGGTCTGCCTGGCGGAAAGGGCATATCTTTATGAACCTTAGGTAATGTATAAATGCAGGGGTACTTTGGCCTGTCTACTCTCAAATATGTGTACTCATTATCATCCAGTAGCCCTTGACCATGCCATTGTTTCAGGTGTCTGTTCAGGTGTTCTGTCAAGGTCCATATCGGGTTATTGGGGAGAGGCTCATAGCATTGTTGGTCACCCAGTTGTGATAACAGTTCGTTGTCATAATCTGTGCTGCGCATAACCACAATATTCCCCCTTTGTCAGCTTCCTTAATCGTGATGTCTCTGTCATTCATCAAATTCTTAAGGGCCTTACGTTCACCATTTGTGAGGTTATCATTTCTGGTCTTGATATGTGTTTTCTTGTCTGTCTGTCTGTCTAGATCTGAACTGACTAGCTTGTGAAAAATATCTATGTTGTTGCCCGTAAACAACGTAGGTGTCCATTTCGATTTTTCTTTCAAATTGCTAGTAATGCTCCAGTCACTCGTTACATTCAAATCACGCATAATCATTTCAGATGTCACAATTTCATCCTCACAATCTGTAATTGATAGGAGGAGTCTGGTGTCTAGTATTTCCTGGATGGTATGTTCACTAGAGGCAAAGACTCCATGACTTTGTTCAGTATTTTTATTGCCATAGTCCATCATTTTGAAATGTTTCTTAATTTTCATTCTTCTTACAAATTTATATAGATCTATTTTGACTTCACAGATATCACCAATACTTTTTGGGCAAAAACTCATACCTTTCATTAAAACAGACAAAGCATCATCAGAAAGGCATTTCTCTGTCAGGTTTACAACATTTATATTGTTCACTTCCCCTGGTTCCAGGATCTGGTTCTCATCCCCGGACGTTCCTCTGCCTGCCTTCCCTCTGTTTCCCCTCCTTGTTTTCCTGGTGGGGCGGGGCGTCTGTTTTCCCTGTTTCCTTTCTTTATTCTCATCACTTCGGCTAAAAAACGGCTCTCACTATTAGGTACCCTGCTTGTGTTATCCCCCTGGTCAGACTCACTCCCATTTGTTAGTGCTGTATCGAGAGATATAGAACTGGAGCTGACTGATTTGCCCTCAAGTGTGCCTGGTTGACTCTCTCTAGGTATCAAGTGATCATATTTCTTTGCGAACGTGAAAATTCTGCCACTTGAATAGTCACGTTCGTCCCTCTTGAGCTTCCTAGTCTTACGTAATTTTATGTCTGTAAGATGACGTTGTAGAATGTCATTCATAATAACATAATTTTTCTCCGTTGCCTCAGTTAAGTTGAGTTGCCTGATTTCTGATTCTAATTGATCTATGTCCTTCTGTAATTGTGAGACTTTTCTCTCATTGTTTTCAATTAGAATCCCCATGAGCTTATTAGAATTCTCTGTTAGTTCCCTCTCCCAGGCGGCTAGTAGATCCGGTTCTAGATCATCATATGTGGGTATAATCTGTGATCGAAGGCCCCTGGGAATTTGTTTGATCCTAGTATATTGCTTTAAAGTGGCCGCGTCCCACCACTTAGACATTTCACTTTTCCTCAATCTTTCTAGCTTGATAAATTTCTCTCTCAGTCCCTCCTGTCTGAGGGGTAGGACACCCTGTGCCACTGACATCAAAGTGTTATTACCGGATACATTATTAAAGAGGGCCTCAGCCTCTCTGTCTCTGTTTATCCTTTCATTAGTAAAAGTAGTCATTGTGCCACCCGGGGCTGCCACCCACTTGAGCTATGAGCACCTAATGAGCAGTGGTATTTAGTTGGGTAAATGAAGGCGCCACTCGGGAGAGATAACACAAATATTTGATATTTACTTGCTGTATTGATCACGGTGCTGCAAGGTGAAGAGAACCACTGACCTCCTCAAAATACAAAATGGCCTTGGCCAATTGACAGATATACAAAGGAATTCCTCAGCACACGTCTGTTATGTCACAATATACATAAACATGCTTGATGTGAGCATAAGTAAAATACAAGTAGGTAAGTTCTTATTTCTTTTTTCCTTTTTATTTTCCGATGTTCAGACAGCCGACACGTGTTTCAGTCGCTTACATGGGAATTAATCCCGCGACTTTATCAAGGCTGCATAAAAACAGAATGAATACTCAATGTATCACCTTCTTTAAATTGGGTGTACAGAACTAGTCAGAGATTACATTCAGCGGCCGGTGCCATGCTTCATCACAATATATTATCTCATTGGTTGTGTGCCCACATGCACAAAATATAAAACACCAGAAACATTGAAAATTTTCTTCAAATGTGACCCAATAATCCGTAGATCAAAAGATCCAGAATCCCAAAAGAAAAAGATGGAGTAAGAAGAATTCCGTGGTATAGTCTCAGTAGTAAGTGCAATATAAACCATATATAGTGCCATTCGGTAGTGTCAAAATATAATTTACTCAGACCGTGTATGACGACTCCAAGAATGAACATTCCTGGGGTGAGATCGGAGTGGAGCCCAAAAGGTGAGGTAAAAGATTTTTGTTTTAACTTAATTTAACAAAAAACCAAATTATGTTGGGTAAATACCTATTGTCTTCCTGTGTATAACCCTGTAAAGAAACCAGAAAGCGCCCTGAGTATAAATAGGACCATCAGGCAAAAGTCACATACGGCTAAAGTTGCAAACTCAAAGTAACAATTGGCCCACCTACTTTATTAGTGGTGTTAATTCCAACCCACACTGGGATTCAATATCTCGCGACGTCTCACTTCTCAATGTTAAATCCAAGGGATCCCTGTATGTCCCAGAAGTCCAGAATCTACAAAGATATAGCCAGTCATGTTTCACTCCATAAGATTTATGGTTCAAAATGAATACCTCATCCAATCTCATTGTAGACTAACCATGTGATATTTACCTTCCCTGAGCAATGTCAAGCTCTATTTATTCAAACCCCAATAGTCAAAATCTAGGTGCAGAATGACCAATCTAACACTGCACCATTTGTCATAACACTGAATACAGCTTGACATCACAACAAAGCTATTCAGTTTATATCCGCTTTATCTATCTCCTCATATTGATGCTAGAGTACCATTTGATCCATCTAGTAAATCGTAAAGATAAGCTTCCTCCATTCCTGTGCTATATCTAGAGTGTCAACAAGCTAAAATGAATCCGTCATGCTAGTTGCTCCATTAGCACTATCATGCTAACGATGAATCTGACAACAAGAACTCACAATATTCTATTCTTCCTTAAAGTCAAAAGCCCCCTGGTCAGTTGATCCCCTTATCTTATTTCTTAGTAGTTTGATCCCACACACGGACGTCGCTCCTCGTGTTGCCGAGTACGGTGCACGAATGAGGCTCCTGGTTCCCGCCATTATATACCGGCTTCACTCAAGTTTAATAGAAACCGAGGAAGGACAGCTATCCAGTTTCTCAGCAATCAGAGAAGATGGACTCAAGTATAACCTAGTTGCATAACGGTGGCCATCTTGTAACGACACTGAATCCCTAACATCAGTATGTTCTTATTCATTAAGGTGCAAAGCGGTCTTCTGGCAGCAACAATACCTATTGCCTATAAAATAATCCGAAATAAGATTGCGGGGCTACCGTTATTGTGCGGGAACCGCGGTGATATAGTCCTATATGCAGACATTGCATCCTGCATTACAGACACAAGGGCTGATATTGTGTAGCGTAAGGGGTATAAAGATACGGTGTGTAGAGGCTGTATATTATGTCATTTTCATGTGAAAGGTGCCTCATGGTCTATGATACATGCATTTTCCATGCTTCATGAACATCTATATAGTGACATGTCTATATATAAAGGGCAGTGTGAAAGTGCCAAGCAGGTGTTCCATTCTAATCCTATTTTACTAGGTGCATATTCTTTATCTCCATCTCTTCAGGGTCCTGATTGCCATAACATGGTTAATGAAATTTAAAAAAAATTGATTTCTCTCTACAAATGTTAAAACATCAGTGCTCATGGGGAAAATAACGTCATAAATGTAATTAGCATTGAGATATAAACCAAAACAAATAAACAATAAATAATAATGTAATTAGCATTGAGATATAAACCAAAACAAATAAACAATAAATAATAAGAGAAGAACATTACACACTCCGTATATTTGACTCACATACAGATGTATCTGTAATTAGCCATGTTGTAACAGTGAGTCATTGAGTCATTTATGTCTTGATGAGGAGACCTACGGAGAGTAATAGTGTGTGGGGAGCAGAACTAATACCTGTAGTGTGGCGACTCCATGTATTCATCTTCCCAAAAAGTAGTGTAATTCGGGGTCAATGTTAAGCCCTATCTCTGTACTTCGTAGTCTAAGGATCCAAAGTGCCTCTCGTCTACGCAAGGCCAATTCTCTGTTTCCCCCTCTTTGGTGTCGCTGAACCTGTTCTATACCATAGAATTCAAACTGCTTATGAGCTGTCTGAGCTTGACACTGTGTCACATGAGCGGCAATGGGATATCTCACATCTCCCTGCTTGACCGCCCTTATGTGCTCGCTTATCCTCTCACGTAATGTCCTGATGGTACTGCCTACATACCTTTTCATGCATCTGCATTCAATAATATAGACAACAAATTTCGTCATACAGTTGATGTTAGTCACTATGTTGTAAACTCTGTCGCCCGGACCCTTAAACTCAGTTCTTCCGTTACAAGCCCATTTGCAAGAACTGCAGTGCCCACATCCATAGAAGCCTTTTGTCAGCGATGTCAGCCAGTTGTTTTTCTCTCACACCTGGGGTAGCTCGGGCTAAGTATGTTCCTAAGTGACAGGCCTCGTCGGTATGTAATGTTGGGTGTGTCAGTGATGAAATCACTAAGTGATTTGTCTGCCTTGAGTAAATGCCAGTGTCTGTTCAGACTACGACGTAAGACACCAGACATGTTATTGAACCCAGTCACCATACGTACTTTATCTTCCTTACGTCGATGCTGTGAGCCTTCTCTAAGTGTGTCTTGTCTCTTTACCCTGAGTATCCTCTTCTCTGCATTCCGTAAAGTCGTTTCGTCATAGCCCCTATTTCTAAAGCGGGCTAACACTCCCTTCTTACATTCTTCATACTCAGGTTCAAAGCTGCAGTTCCGTCTCACTCTGACGAGTTCCCCATAGGGGATTGATCTTATCTGATGTGAAGGGTGGGCACTGGATGCGTGAAGTAGTGCATTACAGGCTGTCTCTTTCCGAAAGAGTCTGCTGTGAATCTTATTGTGGTGGGACGCGGCCACTTTAAAGCAATATACTAGGATCAAACAAATTCCCAGGGGCCTTCGATCACAGATTATACCCACATATGATGATCTAGAACCGGATCTACTAGCCGCCTGGGAGAGGGAACTAACAGAGAATTCTAATAAGCTCATGGGGATTCTAATTGAAAACAATGAGAGAAAAGTCTCACAATTACAGAAGGACATAGATCAATTAGAATCAGAAATCAGGCAACTCAACTTAACTGAGGCAACGGAGAAAAATTATGTTATTATGAATGACATTCTACAACGTCATCTTACAGACATAAAATTACGTAAGACTAGGAAGCTCAAGAGGGACGAACGTGACTATTCAAGTGGCAGAATTTTCACGTTCGCAAAGAAATATGATCACTTGATACCTAGAGAGAGTCAACCAGGCACACTTGAGGGCAAATCAGTCAGCTCCAGTTCTACATCTCTCGATACAGCACTAACAAATGGGAGTGAGTCTGACCAGGGGGATAACACAAGCAGGGTACCTAATAGTGAGAGCCGTTTTTTAGCCGAAGTGATGAGAATAAAGAAAGGAAACAGGGAAAACAGACGCCCCGCCCCACCAGGAAAACAAGGAGGGGAAACAGAGGGAAGGCAGGCAGAGGAACGTCCGGGGATGAGAACCAGATCCTGGAACCAGGGGAAGTGAACAATATAAATGTTGTAAACCTGACAGAGAAATGCCTTTCTGATGATGCTTTGTCTGTTTTAACGAAAGGTATGAGTTTTTGCCCAAAAAGTATTGGTGATATCTGTGAAGTCAAAATAGATCTATATAAATTTGTAAGAAGAATGAAAATTAAGAAACATTTCAAAATGATGGACTATGGCAATAAAAATACTGAACAAAGTCATGGAGTCTTTGCCTCTAGTGAACATACCATCCAGGAAATACTAGACACCAGACTCCTCCTATCAATTACAGATTGCGAGGATGAAATTGTGACATCTGAAATGATTATGCGTGATTTGAATGTAACGAGTGACTGGAGCATTACTAGCAATTTGAAAGAAAAATCGAAATGGACACCTACGTTGTTTACGGGCAACAACATAGATATTTTTCACAAGCTAGTCAGTTCAGATCTAGACAGACAGACAGACAAGAAAACACATATCAAGACCAGTATAGATAACCTCACAAATGGTGAACGTAAGGCCCTTAAGAATTTGATGAATGACAGAGACATCACGATTAAGGAAGCTGACAAAGGGGGGAATATTGTGGTTATGCGCAGCACAGATTATGACAACGAACTGTTATCACAACTGGGTGACCAACAATGCTATGAGCCTCTCCCCAATAACCCGATATGGACCTTGACAGAACACCTGAACAGACACCTGAAACAATGGCATGGTCAAGGGCTACTGGATGATAATGAGTACACATATTTGAGAGTAGACAGGCCAAAGTACCCCTGCATTTATACATTACCTAAGGTTCATAAAGATATGCCCTTTCCGCCAGGCAGACCCATCATCTCTGGTATTGATGGACCGACAGAGAGAATCTCAGCGTATGTAGATACATTTCTACAACCAATGGTGAAGAATTTACCATCACATATCCGCGATACCAAACATATACTAGGAGTCCTGGCCGACTTGAATTGGGACGACCATATGACATTAGTTACTCTTGATGTAACGGCGCTATACACTAGCATCAGGAGAGACACCGGCTTAAGTGCGATCAGGAGAATACTGAACACCAGATCAGCCAGCGCTTGGAGTCACACGGAAATGCTGATCGAAATGATCGAGCTGATCCTTGACAATAACGTTTTTCTGTTTAAAGAACAATGGTACAGACAGAAGCAGGGGTGGCCATGGGCTCCAGATTTTCTCCTTCGTACGCGAATCTGTTCATGGGCAGGTTCGAGGAGAAGATGATCTGGGGCCCTCAAGGAATGGAATGGAACGATTCCATTCTTTACTGGGGTAGGTATATTGACGACTGCCTTATGATCTGGACCGACACGGAACACAAGTTGACTGACTTCCTTAGGTACTTGAATGAAAATGACTTTAACATTAAATTTACTTTCAATTACAGCAAAAGTATGATTTCCTTTTAGATGTAGAACTGTACATAAGGGAAAATAAGATTCACAGCAGACTCTTTCGGAAAGAGACAGCCTGTAATGCACTACTTCACGCATCCAGTGCCCACCCTTCACATCAGATAAGATCAATCCCCTATGGGGAACTCGTCAGAGTGAGACGGAACTGCAGCTTTGAACCTGAGTATGAAGAATGTAAGAAGGGAGTGTTAGCCCGCTTTAGAAATAGGGGCTATGACGAAACGACTTTACGGAATGCAGAGAAGAGGATACTCAGGGTAAAGAGACAAGACACACTTAGAGAAGGCTCACAGCATCGACGTAAGGAAGATAAAGTACGTATGGTGACTGGGTTCAATAACATGTCTGGTGTCTTACGTCGTAGTCTGAACAGACACTGGCATTTACTCAAGGCAGACAAATCACTTAGTGATTTCATCACTGACACACCCAACATTACATACCGACGAGGCCTGTCACTTAGGAACATACTTAGCCCGAGCTACCCCAGGTGTGAGAGAAAAAACAACTGGCTGACATCGCTGACAAAAGGCTTCTATGGATGTGGGCACTGCAGTTCTTGCAAATGGGCTTGTAACGGAAGAACTGAGTTTAAGGGTCCGGGCGACAGAGTTTACAACATAGTGACTAACATCAACTGTATGACGAAATTTGTTGTCTATATTATTGAATGCAGATGCATGAAAAGGTATGTAGGCAGTACCATCAGGACATTACGTGAGAGGATAAGCGAGCACATAAGGGCGGTCAAGCAGGGAGATGTGAGATATCCCATTGCCGCTCATGTGACACAGTGTCAAGCTCAGACAGCTCATAAACAGTTTGAATTCTATGGTATAGAACAGGTTCAGCGACACCAAAGAGGGGGAAACAGAGAATTGGCCTTGCGTAGACGAGAGGCACTTTGGATCCTTAGACTACGAAGTACAGAGATAGGGCTTAACATTGACCCCGAATTACACTACTTTTTGGGAAGATGAATACATGGAGTCGCCACACTACAGGTATTAGTTCTGCTCCCCACACACTATTACTCTCCGTAGGTCTCCTCATCAAGACATAAATGACTCAATGACTCACTGTTACAACATGGCTAATTACAGATACATCTGTATGTGAGTCAAATATACGGAGTGTGTAATGTTCTTCTCTTATTATTTATTGTTTATTTGTTTTGGTTTATATCTCAATGCTAATTACATTATTATTTATTGTTTATTTGTTTTGGTTTATATCTCAATGCTAATTACATTTATGACGTTATTTTCCCCATGAGCACTGATGTTTTAACATTTGTAGAGAGAAATCAATTTTTTTTAAATTTCATTAACCATGTTATGGCAATCAGGACCCTGAAGAGATGGAGATAAAGAATATGCACCTAGTAAAATAGGATTAGAATGGAACACCTGCTTGGCACTTTCACACTGCCCTTTATATATAGACATGTCACTATATAGATGTTCATGAAGCATGGAAAATGCATGTATCATAGACCATGAGGCACCTTTCACATGAAAATGACATAATATACAGCCTCTACACACCGTATCTTTATACCCCTTACGCTACACAATATCAGCCCTTGTGTCTGTAATGCAGGATGCAATGTCTGCATATAGGACTATATCACCGCGTTTCCCGCACAATAACGGTAGCCCCGCAATCTTATTTCGGATTATTTTATAGGCAATAGGTATTGTTGCTGCCAGAAGACCGCTTTGCACCTTAATGAATAAGAACATACTGATGTTAGGGATTCAGTGTCGTTACAAGATGGCCACCGTTATGCAACTAGGTTATACTTGAGTCCTTCTTCTCTGATTGCTGAGAAACTGGATAGCTGTCCTTCCTCGGTTTCTATTAAACTTGAGTGAAGCCGGTATATAATGGCGGGAACCAGGAGCCTCATTCGTGCACCGTACTCGGCAACACGAGGAGCGACGTCCGTGTGTGGGATCAAACTACTAAGAAATAAGGTAAGGGGATCAACTGACCAGGGGGCTTTTGACTTTAAGGAAGAATAGAATATTGTGAGTTCTTGTTGTCAGATTCATCGTTAGCATGATAGTGCTAATGGAGCAACTAGCATGACGGATTCATTTTAGCTTGTTGACACTCTAGATATAGCACAGGAATGGAGGAAGCTTATCTTTACGATTTACTAGATGGATCAAATGGTACTCTAGCATCAATATGAGGAGATAGATAAAGCGGATATAAACTGAATAGCTTTGTTGTGATGTCAAGCTGTATTCAGTGTTATGACAAATGGTGCAGTGTTAGATTGGTCATTCTGCACCTAGATTTTGACTATTGGGGTTTGAATAAATAGAGCTTGACATTGCTCAGGGAAGGTAAATATCACATGGTTAGTCTACAATGAGATTGGATGAGGTATTCATTTTGAACCATAAATCTTATGGAGTGAAACATGACTGGCTATATCTTTGTAGATTCTGGACTTCTGGGACATACAGGGATCCCTTGGATTTAACATTGAGAAGTGAGACGTCGCGAGATATTGAATCCCAGTGTGGGTTGGAATTAACACCACTAATAAAGTAGGTGGGCCAATTGTTACTTTGAGTTTGCAACTTTAGCCGTATGTGACTTTTGCCTGATGGTCCTATTTATACTCAGGGCGCTTTCTGGTTTCTTTACAGGGTTATACACAGGAAGACAATAGGTATTTACCCAACATAATTTGGTTTTTTGTTAAATTAAGTTAAAACAAAAAATCTTTTACCTCACCCTTTTGGGCTCCACTCCGATCTCACCCCAGGAATGTTCATTCTTGGAGTCGTCATACACGGTCTGAGTAAATTATATTTTGACACTACCGAATGGCACTATATATGGTTTATATTGCACTTACTACTGAGACTATACCACGGAATTCTTCTTACTCCATCTTTTTCTTTTGGGATTCTGGATCTTTTGATCTACGGATTATTGGGTCACATTTGAAGAAAATTTTCAATGTTTCTGGTGTTTTATATTTTGTGCATGTGGGCACACAACCAATGAGATAACATATTGTGATGAAGCATGGCACCGGCCGCTGAATGTAATCTCTGACTAGTTCTGTACACCCAATTTAAAGAAGGTGATACATTGAGTATTCATTCTGTTTTTATGCAGCCTTGATAAAGTCGCGGGATTAATTCCCATGTAAGCGACGAAACACGTGTCGGCTGTCTGAACATCGGAAAATAAAAAGGAAAAAAGAAATAAGAACTTACCTACTTGTATTTTACTTATGCTCACATCAAGCATGTTTATGTATATTGTGACATAACAGACGTGTGCTGAGGAATTCCTTTGTATATCTGTCAATTGGCCAAGGCCATTTTGTGTTTTGAGGAGGTCAGTGGTTCTCTTCACCTTGCAGCACCGTGATCAATACAGCAAGTAAATATCAAATATTTGTGTTATCTCTCCCGAGTGGCGCCTTCATTTACCCAACTAAATACCACTGCTCATTAGGTGCTCATAGCTCAAGTGGGTGGCAGCCCCGGGTGGCACAATGACTACTTTTACTAATGAAAGGATAAACAGAGACAGAGAGGCTGAGGCCCTCTTTAATAATGTATCCGGTAATAACACTTTGATGTCAGTGGCACAGGGTGTCCTACCCCTCAGACAGGAGGGACTGAGAGAGAAATTTATCAAGCTAGAAAGATTGAGGAAAAGTGAAATGTCTAAGTGGTGGGACGCGGCCACTTTAAAGCAATATACTAGGATCAAACAAATTCCCAGGGGCCTTCGATCACAGATTATACCCACATATGATGATCTAGAACCGGATCTACTAGCCGCCTGGGAGAGGGAACTAACAGAGAATTCTAATAAGCTCATGGGGATTCTAATTGAAAACAATGAGAGAAAAGTCTCACAATTACAGAAGGACATAGATCAATTAGAATCAGAAATCAGGCAACTCAACTTAACTGAGGCAACGGAGAAAAATTATGTTATTATGAATGACATTCTACAACGTCATCTTACAGACATAAAATTACGTAAGACTAGGAAGCTCAAGAGGGACGAACGTGACTATTCAAGTGGCAGAATTTTCACGTTCGCAAAGAAATATGATCACTTGATACCTAGAGAGAGTCAACCAGGCACACTTGAGGGCAAATCAGTCAGCTCCAGTTCTACATCTCTCGATACAGCACTAACAAATGGGAGTGAGTCTGACCAGGGGGATAACACAAGCAGGGTACCTAATAGTGAGAGCCGTTTTTTAGCCGAAGTGATGAGAATAAAGAAAGGAAACAGGGAAAACAGACGCCCCGCCCCACCAGGAAAACAAGGAGGGGAAACAGAGGGAAGGCAGGCAGAGGAACGTCCGGGGATGAGAACCAGATCCTGGAACCAGGGGAAGTGAACAATATAAATGTTGTAAACCTGACAGAGAAATGCCTTTCTGATGATGCTTTGTCTGTTTTAACGAAAGGTATGAGTTTTTGCCCAAAAAGTATTGGTGATATCTGTGAAGTCAAAATAGATCTATATAAATTTGTAAGAAGAATGAAAATTAAGAAACATTTCAAAATGATGGACTATGGCAATAAAAATACTGAACAAAGTCATGGAGTCTTTGCCTCTAGTGAACATACCATCCAGGAAATACTAGACACCAGACTCCTCCTATCAATTACAGATTGTGAGGATGAAATTGTGACATCTGAAATGATTATGCGTGATTTGAATGTAACGAGTGACTGGAGCATTACTAGCAATTTGAAAGAAAAATCGAAATGGACACCTACGTTGTTTACGGGCAACAACATAGATATTTTTCACAAGCTAGTCAGTTCAGATCTAGACAGACAGACAGACAAGAAAACACATATCAAGACCAGAAATGATAACCTCACAAATGGTGAACGTAAGGCCCTTAAGAATTTGATGAATGACAGAGACATCACGATTAAGGAAGCTGACAAAGGGGGAATATTGTGGTTATGCGCAGCACAGATTATGACAACGAACTGTTATCACAACTGGGTGACCAACAATGCTATGAGCCTCTCCCCAATAACCCGATATGGACCTTGACAGAACACCTGAACAGACACCTGAAACAATGGCATGGTCAAGGGCTACTGGATGATAATGAGTACACATATTTGAGAGTAGACAGGCCAAAGTACCCCTGCATTTATACATTACCTAAGGTTCATAAAGATATGCCCTTTCCGCCAGGCAGACCCATCATCTCTGGTATTGATGGACCGACAGAGAGAATCTCAGAGTATGTAGATACATTTCTACAACCAATGGTGAAGAATTTACCATCACATATCCGCGATACCAAACATATACTAGGAGTCCTGGCCGACTTGAATTGGGACGACCATATGACATTAGTTACTCTTGATGTAACGGCGCTATACACTAGCATCAGGAGAGACACCGGCTTAAGTGCGATCAGGAGAATACTGAACACCAGATCAGCCAGCGCTTGGAGTCACACGGAAATGCTGATCGAAATGATCGAGCTGATCCTTGACAATAACGTTTTTCTGTTTAAAGAACAATGGTACAGACAGAAGCAGGGGTGGCCATGGGCTCCAGATTTTCTCCTTCGTACGCGAATCTGTTCATGGGCAGGTTCGAGGAGAAGATGATCTGGGGCCCTCAAGGAATGGAATGGAACGATTCCATTCTTTACTGGGGTAGGTATATTGACGACTGCCTTATGATCTGGACCGACACGGAACACAAGTTGACTGACTTCCTTAGGTACTTGAATGAAAATGACTTTAACATTAAATTTACTTTCAATTACAGCAAAAGTATGATTTCCTTTTTAGATGTAGAACTGTACATAAGGGAAAATAAGATTCACAGCAGACTCTTTCGGAAAGAGACAGCCTGTAATGCACTACTTCACGCATCCAGTGCCCACCCTTCACATCAGATAAGATCAATCCCCTATGGGGAACTCGTCAGAGTGAGACGGAACTGCAGCTTTGAACCTGAGTATGAAGAATGTAAGAAGGGAGTGTTAGCCCGCTTTAGAAATAGGGGCTATGACGAAACGACTTTACGGAATGCAGAGAAGAGGATACTCAGGGTAAAGAGACAAGACACACTTAGAGAAGGCTCACAGCATCGACGTAAGGAAGATAAAGTACGTATGGTGACTGGGTTCAATAACATGTCTGGTGTCTTACGTCGTAGTCTGAACAGACACTGGCATTTACTCAAGGCAGACAAATCACTTAGTGATTTCATCACTGACACACCCAACATTACATACCGACGAGGCCTGTCACTTAGGAACATACTTAGCCCGAGCTACCCCAGGTGTGAGAGAAAAAACAACTGGCTGACATCGCTGACAAAAGGCTTCTATGGATGTGGGCACTGCAGTTCTTGCAAATGGGCTTGTAACGGAAGAACTGAGTTTAAGGGTCCGGGCGACAGAGTTTACAACATAGTGACTAACATCAACTGTATGACGAAATTTGTTGTCTATATTATTGAATGCAGATGCATGAAAAGGTATGTAGGCAGTACCATCAGGACATTACGTGAGAGGATAAGCGAGCACATAAGGGCGGTCAAGCAGGGAGATGTGAGATATCCCATTGCCGCTCATGTGACACAGTGTCAAGCTCAGACAGCTCATAAGCAGTTTGAATTCTATGGTATAGAACAGGTTCAGCGACACCAAAGAGGGGGAAACAGAGAATTGGCCTTGCGTAGACGAGAGGCACTTTGGATCCTTAGACTACGAAGTACAGAGATAGGGCTTAACATTGACCCCGAATTACACTACTTTTTGGGAAGATGAATACATGGAGTCGCCACACTACAGGTATTAGTTCTGCTCCCCACACACTATTACTCTCCGTAGGTCTCCTCATCAAGACATAAATGACTCAATGACTCACTGTTACAACATGGCTAATTACAGATACATCTGTATGTGAGTCAAATATACGGAGTGTGTAATGTTCTTCTCTTATTATTTATTGTTTATTTGTTTTGGTTTATATCTCAATGCTAATTACATTATTATTTATTGTTTATTTGTTTTGGTTTATATCTCAATGCTAATTACATTTATGACGTTATTTTCCCCATGAGCACTGATGTTTTAACATTTGTAGAGAGAAATCAATTTTTTTAAATTTCATTAACCATGTTATGGCAATCAGGACCCTGAAGAGATGGAGATAAAGAATATGCACCTAGTAAAATAGGATTAGAATGGAACACCTGCTTGGCACTTTCACACTGCCCTTTATATATAGACATGTCACTATATAGATGTTCATGAAGCATGGAAAATGCATGTATCATAGACCATGAGGCACCTTTCACATGAAAATGACATAATATACAGCCTCTACACACCGTATCTTTATACCCCTTACGCTACACAATATCAGCCCTTGTGTCTGTAATGCAGGATGCAATGTCTGCATATAGGACTATATCACCGCGTTTCCCGCACAATAACGGTAGCCCCGCAATCTTATTTCGGATTATTTTATAGGCAATAGGTATTGTTGCTGCCAGAAGACCGCTTTGCACCTTAATGAATAAGAACATACTGATGTTAGGGATTCAGTGTCGTTACAAGATGGCCACCGTTATGCAACTAGGTTATACTTGAGTCCTTCTTCTCTGATTGCTGAGAAACTGGATAGCTGTCCTTCCTCGGTTTCTATTAAACTTGAGTGAAGCCGGTATATAATGGCGGGAACCAGGAGCCTCATTCGTGCACCGTACTCGGCAACACGAGGAGCGACGTCCGTGTGTGGGATCAAACTACTAAGAAATAAGGTAAGGGGATCAACTGACCAGGGGGCTTTTGACTTTAAGGAAGAATAGAATATTGTGAGTTCTTGTTGTCAGATTCATCGTTAGCATGATAGTGCTAATGGAGCAACTAGCATGACGGATTCATTTTAGCTTGTTGACACTCTAGATATAGCACAGGAATGGAGGAAGCTTATCTTTACGATTTACTAGATGGATCAAATGGTACTCTAGCATCAATATGAGGAGATAGATAAAGCGGATATAAACTGAATAGCTTTGTTGTGATGTCAAGCTGTATTCAGTGTTATGACAAATGGTGCAGTGTTAGATTGGTCATTCTGCACCTAGATTTTGACTATTGGGGTTTGAATAAATAGAGCTTGACATTGCTCAGGGAAGGTAAATATCACATGGTTAGTCTACAATGAGATTGGATGAGGTATTCATTTTGAACCATAAATCTTATGGAGTGAAACATGACTGGCTATATCTTTGTAGATTCTGGACTTCTGGGACATACAGGGATCCCTTGGATTTAACATTGAGAAGTGAGACGTCGCGAGATATTGAATCCCAGTGTGGGTTGGAATTAACACCACTAATAAAGTAGGTGGGCCAATTGTTACTTTGAGTTTGCAACTTTAGCCGTATGTGACTTTTGCCTGATGGTCCTATTTATACTCAGGGCGCTTTCTGGTTTCTTTACAGGGTTATACACAGGAAGACAATAGGTATTTACCCAACATAATTTGGTTTTTTGTTAAATTAAGTTAAAACAAAAAATCTTTTACCTCACCTTTTGGGCTCCACTCCGATCTCACCCCAGGAATGTTCATTCTTGGAGTCGTCATACACGGTCTGAGTAAATTATATTTTGACACTACCGAATGGCACTATATATGGTTTATATTGCACTTACTACTGAGACTATACCACGGAATTCTTCTTACTCCATCTTTTTCTTTTGGGATTCTGGATCTTTTGATCTACGGATTATTGGGTCACATTTGAAGAAAATTTTCAATGTTTCTGGTGTTTTATATTTTGTGCATGTGGGCACACAACCAATGAGATAATATATTGTGATGAAGCATGGCACCGGCCGCTGAATGTAATCTCTGACTAGTTCTGTACACCCAATTTAAAGAAGGTGATACATTGAGTATTCATTCTGTTTTTATGCAGCCTTGATAAAGTCGCGGGATTAATTCCCATGTAAGCGACGAAACACGTGTCGGCTGTCTGAACATCGGAAAATAAAAAGGAAAAAAGAAATAAGAACTTACCTACTTGTATTTTACTTATGCTCACATCAAGCATGTTTATGTATATTGTGACATAACAGACGTGTGCTGAGGAATTCCTTTGTATATCTGTCAATTGGCCAAGGCCATTTTGTATTTTGAGGAGGTCAGTGGTTCTCTTCACCTTGCAGCACCGTGATCAATACAGCAAGTAAATATCAAATATTTGTGTTATCTCTCCCGAGTGGCGCCTTCATTTACCCAACTAAATACCACTGCTCATTAGGTGTACAAATCCCATGAGGCTAAGCAGCAGAGTAGCCAATGGGAAGAAAAAATGTAGCATAAACACTGTCCAATAGCATAGTAGGCCTATTTATAATACCTAACTTGACTGCGAACAGTCCTTTTTTTTTGTGCGAGAGGTCAAAGATAAATATTAAACAAAGGCAGAATAGAAAACACAATAGAAATGGCAAGAGAAAAAGTGAACACATCTTGGCAAAAATCCATCAAGGTAGGTCCCAGTGGCCGAAGAAGAGAAGAACAATCCAGACGTGCTGACGAAAGTTGAGCTGTAGAAGAAGGTCTTGATGATACATGACTGTAAGATGGAGTCTTAGGTAGAAGGTGTTTGAGGTGGAGTTGCTATTAGGGTGGGAAATAGAGGAAGATTAAAAACATGTTGAGGTGGGATAATACTCGCCTCCGTGTCTTTAATAAAATTAAGACTTAACTTCACAAATTACTACATTTTTACGGCAAGACCGGAAGCTCCTATTATGCTTCTTTAAAGCATATTAATCACTACAGAAGAAGCTGTTTGGGCAGGTTTACAATAGAAAGTCTAAAACACAGAATCATTAGACCAATCAGCTGATCTCAGAATATTTTCCAAACGGGAGCCAGCCAAAAAAGCTTTGGAAGCCATGGCTCCTCTGGCCGAGTGGGCACCAAAGAAGGAATTATCAATACCCACAAAGGACATAAACCATTTAACCCAGTGAGGAAGAGTAGGGGAAGAAACAGGTTTGTGAGGTTTCCTGAAGGAAATGAGAAGCTGAGAATCAGAGATTCTGAGATCAACTGTATGATGTTCATACACTTTGAGACATTGTGCAACACAAAGTTTGGGCTGAGCAGGAAAATATGGATAGAAGACAGAAGATAAGTTAGTCTTTGTACGCTTGTGTATGGTTAAAAAAGAACAGCTGTAGGAGTAAACTGACTCGAGGTAATATCCAGCGCTCTAACATCTGACAAACATTTAATGGAAAAAAGGAACAATAACATGGCACGTTTTGCTGATAACATTTTTAGATAACATTTTTAGAGAAAGAGCATCATTATCAGGCCAGAGGCTTGTTATGAGAGGTTGTTGCAGGCATTTAAGCAGTATAGTGGGATGGATACAATGGAACCGAAGGATATGGGACATTTTGTGTCCAGGTTCATGACAGGATTGAGACCTGAGATTAGTATGATGATACAGCAGTATTTGATATGCTAGCAAGACAAGTCTGTCAATGAAATTTTGTGTTACGCAAAATACTGCAGCAATGAGGTTCAGATGAAGCAAAAAAAGTTAAAGTGAAAGTTTATGGTGGCACAAATGAAAGCAGCACAGAAAGGAAATCAAGGTCTACTATTAGTTGCAACTGTACCTCCTATGCAGGGAGTGTATCAGCAGGGAGTCCCTGCTACCCAGGGTGAAGGTGGATTTCCGTCTCAAGGTAGGGGTATAGGAGTTGCTATAGATCCTAGTACTGAAATAGACGTGGCTATGTTGAAAAAGTTCAATCCATGCCACATCTGTAATAGGTTGGGGCATTGGAAGTGAGAATGTCATTTTAATCCAGTGAATCAAGGGCAGAATACAGGGTTTGTACCCCAACAAGGTAACAATTCTATGCAGATGCAGGTTCCACAACCCCGATACCACAGCAAAATGCAGCTGGTCCTAGATTAGTTTCAAATCAGGTTCCAAACGTAAACCAGAACTTATGTCAAGAAACCGGATAGTGTCAGCAATATCCCCATGTTTGAGACTTTTGACAATTTTGGTGCCGATCAATCAGCTTGACAGTGCCTGAGGGGAATTGCGTATTTGGTGCAGTCCTAGAGGTAGACCAGAGTGGCCCTTATGTATATGGTGCAGTAAATAGCCATGATGTATCATTTTTGGTTGATACTGCTGCTACCCATTCTACTTTAAGATTAGTGGAAGTTCCGAACCTACCCCTCTTGGTAAGAACGATACAAGTTGTTGGAGTTGCTAATCGACAGATGAGAAATCCCATTACAGAGGAAATCTGTTATATCCTCAGTATTACATTTATATGTAATCAGCCTAGGTCCTCCTAGCTGCTCAGCCAGAGTGAGAGATGGTTACGGAATGTTGGTGTGACTGTGATGAATGGAATGCCTGGGTGCCTGTGTGGATGAGTGGTGACAGTTAGAGATGGGCTGAGCAGCTAGGCAGGCTGCTCCTGGTGGAGCTGGTACATGGCTAGTACCTGACTAGAGCTGGCTGGACTATGATTGATACTACCCTGACATGGAACCAATAAAGAAGACTTGAAATATACAACATGGCTACCAGTGTCTCTATGTACAGGGTACAGCATTATTTTGGCGACGAGCGGACCTGGACCCAAGCGTACTTAAGGATGGTACAGAAACAATGAGACTACATAGAAACTACAGTAAGCAAGAGAAACTAAAAGAGTCTAAAGATACTACAAGTAACAAGAACAAGTATGGAGTTCCAGGCAAGCCAGCCCCACCAGTGTCCTTATCAACGGACGGCCCAACCCACTAGTGTCCTTACCAACGGACACTACAGCCTGGAAATACTCCTCTGGAAAAAGGATTCAGTGAGTTGGAGGTGTAGTTAAACTACGGTCACATGTAGGTGTTCCAGCCACATCAATCTACAAGGATTACAGTGACTTCATTGAAAAAGCATCTCTTGGGATACTTTTTGTGTGTTGCCTCTTTGTCTTCAAGAAGTTGCAGAAAAATGGAGGTTGAAAGTCCTGGCGCCACACAGGAGTGGTGTAGACTTTCCAAGATCGGTGGTTTCGTGACACATGGAGAGCACAATTCAAGCAACATTGTTTTGCTGAGATCTATGTGGCGTGGATATTTGATGGAGCTTGAGTTCTCTAGGCTCTATGGGGTCTTCAACAGAAACGGTCCCGTGGGGTCCCTTGGCACAGGATCAACTTTGGCCATTTTTTTAGCGCTGTTGCTTCAAATGAAGCCCGTCTTATATGGGGGCAGTTTGGTTAAAGATCGTCTCCCGGACATCCACTTTACTTTTGTGAGCATGTAATTATGGGTGTAAGTCTATTTTTATTTTTGTGAAAGTTCCTGGTTGCCCCCTGGACCTTTGGCAGTTCAACCGCTGTCTTTACTTTCAAAAAGTGTGGCACGAGTTATGCATGGCGTGCACTTACTGACCGCGTGCAGTATTTTTCAAATGCAGTTCCAAGCAAGGTTCAGCTCATGCAATCCTACCTGCTCGAAGACGCCCGCAGCTCCGTGGATCTTCTATGACGCGAAGACGCCCGCAGCTCCGTGGATCTTCTATGACGCTTGTTCCTCTGTTCCTTTGTTGCTTTGGGACGTTTTGGTGCACGTCGGCACCGCAAGCCACCCGGCGCATCCGCAATAACGTGCCGCCATCTTGTGTTTGGCAGCAGCACACTATTTGTTTTTTTTCCGGATGCCATTTGCCATGCTACACCTACGTCTTGTATCTTGCACGGGGGTTTGTTTTGGCAAGCAGAATCCATTGTTATTTACAAGACGTTAGCTCTGTTCCAAAGCTCTTCTTTGTTTTTGCCATCTTCAATTTACATTTCAACACAGGGTAAGCCTAACTCTTGCAATACATATTTCTGTACAGTGAGAGCTGGGTTATGGAGCATCCTGTGTTTTTCTGTATCGACGTTATGTACATGAAAACTGAAAGTGGATGGTAGACGTTTTGGTGGTGCTCTTGTGACCCGTTATTTCTCAGTGGTTTCAACATCAGAGACTCGCTGCACATGTTGACGCTGTGTTTTCCCTGAAGTAATCTACGAGTCGATGGACAGCTTGGCAGTACTTTTTTTTTGTCATGCTCTCATTAACTGGAGGTGAGGTAAAGAAGATCAACAAGACTGTGGTTATTATTACAGTCTGTTTTTTTATTTTTATTAATTCCTTTGACTTTCTTGCTTCACGTTGTATGACATGTCTAATGGTGGTCTCAACTTTTTGTCAATTGCCTCTTATATTTTTTATCTAGAGGAAATTATGATTTTTATTCTATAGGCTAACTGAGAACTTTACATGTTACATGATTGAGTACTTTTTGCATGTGCCCACTATGTGTGTGCCAAGTGTTGTTCAACTCGGGTGAGAGGTCGCTCACCGGCGTGGGGCACAGTTCATTAGTGTTCTACAGTTAATGTAATTGTATTAGTATTATCGTTTGTAGTGATGCCACAGTCTTGGTTTATTTACGTATGGGACGTCCTAGTCTCCTAGTGGGTGGACATCACAGTTGATCCCTTACTTGAGGGATAGGTTTTGGCCATAGTACATCCTCACATGTGGGTGGGTTTTGGTAACAGTCCCATCATAGTTGATCCCTTTTGTCAGGGATTGGGTTGGGTTTGAGTCCCAGTTAGTAACCTCTACTGGAGGTTTGGGCTATGGGTTAGTTCCCATACATAATCGTTATTTAGTATAACCCTTACACTCGGTTAGGATATGGGTTTAGACCCCATTCACATGTTGCGCGCAGTACTAAGGAATGTTGGTGTAACGGTGGTGAATGGAATGCCTGGGTGCCTGTGTGGATGAGTGGTGACAGTTAGAGATGGGCTGAGCAGCTAGGCAGGCTGCTCCTGGTGGGGCTGGTACATGGCTAGTACCTGACTAGAGCTGGCTGGACTATGATTGATACTACCCTGACATGGAACCATTAAAGAAGACTTGAAATATACAACATGGCTACCAGTGTCTCTATGTACAGGGTACAGCATTATCCCTGTTAGAATAGGGAATTTTTGACTTAAGTGCAGTAAATCTGTTAGGACGTGACTTACTGTGCAAATTAAACTGCACTATTTACGGTACACCGAGAGGTGTGCAGTTTCAGACACATGATGGAGACGTGGCTTTTAAAATAGTCAACCACACTTCAGTTGTTGCTATGTATCCCATGATAGCATGCGAAATGCTGCCTTTAGACCTTAGAGCTTCAGTGAAGGCTCAAGTGTGGGATTTCTCAGGAAAAGATATTGGACTCATTAAAGAAGTTGAACCTGTCCGTATACGTATCAAATGCAGAATTTCCTCGAACCTCAAGAAATAATCTGTCTATGGAAACGATTGCTGGAATAACACCAGTGATTGAGTCCATGATTCAGCAGGGAATATTGAAAGAAATTATGGGGAGTACATGTTACTCACCCATTATGGGCTAGCAGAAGCCTAGCGGTAAGTACCGCATAGCACAGGACCTACGTAAATTTACCAATATCGTGGTCCCTTCTTGTCCCGTGATACCGAATCTTGCTGTAATATTGTTTCAGATTCCATGTGAGGCTGAGTGGTTTTCTGGTATCGATTTGTGCCAAGCATGTTTCTCCATACCCCTGCATGAGGACAGCCAGTTTCTTTTGCGTTCTGGCTGGGCAGTCGTATTTTGGCATGGTGACGAGTTCCACAAGGGTATACGGAGAGCCCTTTTATCTTCAACCAGATCCTTAAAAAGAATCTGGAGTCTCTGGTCATGCCTTGTAATTCTGTCCTGGTCCAGTATATTGACAACCTGCTGGTTGCGTCAAATACTCATGAAGCATGCAAGGTCGATACCATCGCATTGCTGAACCAGTTGGCTGAGAATGGACATAAAGTGTCCCGTGGAAAGTTGCAGTACTGTCTGAAAGAGGTTCAGTACCTTGGTCATCATATCAAAAATGGAGTCAGAAAGGTGTCACAAGAGAGAATCATGGCAATTCTGCGAATGTAGCCACAAACAACTCAGAAAGAGGTCAGAATGTTTTTGGGAATGGTGGGCTACTGTCGCCAGTGGATACTCGACGTTTTCCTAGTGACCAAGCCATTACAGAAGCTGACGCATAAGGATGTGTCGTATCCGGTACCTTGGGACAATAACTGCTTGGCTGCATTCCTGGAGTTGAGAGAAAGTCTTTGTCTCGCCCCGGCGCTAGGAATGCCTTATTACAACAAAGCATTTTCGCTTTTCTGCAGTGAGAAGGAGGGTTGCGCTCTCTCAGTACTAACATAAACACATGGGAATGCCTGTAGGCCTGAGGACTATTTTTCAGCTACCTTGGATCCAGTAGTGGCGACTCTGCCTGAGTCCCTTAAAACAGTGATGGCTACAGGTGTCAGCATAGAGAGATTTGAAGGCATTGTCATGGGTCATCCTTTAACGATGTATGTGCCTCACTCTGTGGAAATACTGCTGATGCGTACCCGCACTCAGCATTTGGCGAACAGTCGCTTGACCCGGTATGAGCAAATCATACTTGCGGCTGAAAACGTCATGTTGAAGAGGTGTTCTGTTCTAAATCCTGCCACACTATTACCTATTCCTAATACTGATGTTGATGTAAATGAAACGGAGCATGACTGTCTCAATGTCACTGAACTATGCACCAAGCCAAAGCCTGATATTCGAGATGAGCCACTACCTAAATCTGATTCTGTATTGTTTGCGGATGGCTTGTGTTTACGAGACCATGAAGGAAATTTGTGAGCTGCCTATGTGGTTTGCACAGTTTCAGGAGTAGTAGAAGCTTCGTTGCTGCCAGATGTATATTCAGCACAAGTAGCTGAGCTGATTGCTCTAACTAGGGCATGCTGCGTCTCTGATCAACAGAGAGTGATTGTCTACAGAGATAGTCGACTTTGGTGTGGTTTCATGACCTCTTCTGGATCGCTTATCCGAAACAGGGAACAAGTTCGAAAACTTCTCGAGATATTGCAAATTCCAACTCAGATTGCTGTTGTTAAGTGTTCTGCACATTATAAGGGTGATGATTATGTAACTGTTGGCAATAGGTATGTGGACAAGGTGGCGAAATACTGTGCTTACAATGCTTGTAAATTTTGCTGGTGAATATACCAATGAGGGAACAGATGAACTCAACTACAACCTATTTTAGACAAAAGCAGACACCTGGGAAGAAGTGAAGGGATTACAGGAGGAAGTGACAGAGAAAGAACAGCATGGTTGGGTCAGAGCATGTCGTGTTAAGAGAGATGAGGATGAGATCTGGGTCTCAGCAGATGGGAGACCAGTGTTGCCTAATAGTCTTTTATCACCATTGGCACGACACTACCATGGTCCCACTCATGTAGGAAGGGATGCAATGGTGAGGTTGTTTGCACAAACCTGGTTTACTCCCAGATTTAGGTTGATGGTTGAAGCATTGTGTTACAGGTGTGTTGTGTGTCAACAGAACAATGTAGGGAAAAGAACTGCAGTTACATTGAGTCACATAGGGAGGTCTGGTGGTCTATTTAATAGGGTGCAGCTAGACTTCATAAAGACGCCTGTGTGTAATAGATTGTGGTATATGGTGGTTGAGGTCTGCATTTTTTCACGGTGGGTTGAGGCATATCCTACAAGCAGGAATGATAGTCTGACAGTCGCAAAATTATTGTTGAGGGAGTTGATACCGAGGTTTGGGTTCCCGACTTTGTTGGAATCTGATCAAGTGACACACTTCCACAATGAAGTTTTGAGAATACTGTGCAATGCTTTGTAAGTTGAACGGAGACTGCATTGTAGTTACAGGCCTGAGGCTTCGGGTCTGGTGGAGCAGGTCAATAGAACTTTGAAATCAGGGCTTGCCAAAGTATGTGCTTCTACTTCATTGAAATGGCCTGATGCTTTGCCTCTTGTGCTAATGAGTCTTCCAAGCACACCTGATCGAAGGACAGGATTGTCCCCCCATGAGATTACCATGGGTAGGGCAATGAGACTCCCTGCAGTGCCTGTGAATGTGCTAGTCAACATCACTGATGATATGGTGCTCGATTACTGTAAAGCACTGGCTGATGTGAGAATTGTGTCTCATAGCTGCTATGATCCTGCCTCATCAGGAGCAATGCCATGACCTGTCTCCTGGGGACTGGATCTTGGTCAAGAAGCACATGAGGAAAAACTGTTTGGAGCCTCCTTGGCAGAGACCGTTCCAAGTGATTTTGGTCACATCGACTGCTGTCAATTACAGAGGTCTCCACTACTGGGTGCATGCTGCCCATACTTCCCGAGCTCCGTGTCCTGTCGATGAGGTAACAGCACCTGTCCCAGAAGAGCCAGTGGTGGTCCACCGACCAAGGAAGCAGGTTAGCCAAGCTGTTGGGGATTTGCAAGAATTAGAGACGTCACTCATTCAGCGTGAAGAGGTATCTTAAAGGGTTGGTTACCGAGATTGTAAACAAAGTTGGTTCTGTGACTGTGGCAGAACATGAGTCAGACCCAAAAGGAAGGGCTTAGTGCTGTTCAGTCGTGAGAGGCAACTGGAGAATGTTGACCAGAATGACAAGAGGGAGGAAAACTGATCCCGCAAAGAGAAGGTGACTTTACTGAAAGTCCGGAAGACACCGAAAACTCTGATCTGAGTGACGCTGGGTAAGGAGAAGAATATACACTCAGATGGTCAAAAAGAGCGAGGGTGCCTTGTCGGAGGTACTCTTCTCCTGAGTGGACATATCTCTTCACAAATGACTGAGAGTTCAAATTGTCAGAATCCTGGAATAGTAGAAGAAATTCATCTGAATCTGAGGGAACCTGAGATACTGTTTGAGCTCACATTTGAACTTCCGTTGTGAATAAAAAAAATTGAGGTATTTAATTTTCAATTTGATTGAGCCTGCTTTCCTGGATGTCAATGAGTATCCTGTGTTAGTCAACGAATTGAAACACTTTCTTTTGGAACTGATCATAGGTGAATACCAGACTTAAATCATGAGACACACTGAATAGAGTGCAAGAAAGAAAGGAAGGCTCATAAGGACCATGTACATAATCCACTGTTTATTGATCAAACTTGGGGCCAGATGTACAAAGATTTTTGCATGCGCAAACGGGTTTGCGAACCTGTTTGCGCATGCAAAAACCTCATGGGGTATGTACAAAACCCTATTTTGCGACTCGCAAAATTGGGTTTTGCGACTCGCTATTAGGAAGGGGCGTTCCCTTCCTAATAGCGAGCGCAACGCCATGTACGAATGTTTTGGGACCGCAATTGCGGTCGCAAAACACTGCAAAGTACCACCCTCTTCAAGAGGGTGGTAATGGAGATCGCAAAGGGAAGGGGTCCCCAGGGGACCCCTTCCCCTTTGCAAATGCAGGGGAAAATATTTGTTAAGGGCAGGCAGTGGTCCTAGGGACCACTGCCTGCCCTTAAAAAATGAAACGAAAACGTTTCATTTTTTTCTTTTTTAAATGCATCTCGTTTTCCTTTAAGGAAAACGGGCTGCATTTTTTTTTTAAAACTGCTTTATTTAAAAGCAGTCCCAGACATGGTGGTCTGCTGAGCCCAGCAGGCCACCATACCTGGGAGGGCCTGCCATTCCCAATGGGGTCGCAAATTGCGAGAGGCTCATTAATATTCATGAGCCTCTCTATATGCGACCCTATTGGGAATCGCTAACAGTGTGGAAAACACTGTTGTACATCCCAAATAGCGCCTCGCAAATTGCGAGTTGCAAAAAACTCGCAATTTGCGAGGCGCTATTTTGGGTGTCGTACATCTGGCCCTTGGTTTTGCTGTTTGCACAGGTGAAAATCGACAGGAGGATCCTGTAGTTGATACATTTCACCCAAAGGTTTAGATTTTAGCAAAGAAATGGAAGCCAATACCAAATCAATTTCTATAGCTGATATTACAATTAGCACTAGTTCTAATAGACGTAGATTTATCATAACAGGCATATTAATAGTTGTAGTAGTAGTACTCATAACAATACTTATAGGGTTGTCTCCAGCTACATATAGGCCAGGAGGAATTATTTCAACAGTTGCACCAACTACCTCATATTTTGTTGACAATAAAGTACCAATATGGGGAACTAAAATGCTACATACAGACATATTAAGAGGATATTATGACTCAAATGTGTATTTTCAGTTGCTGTAGGAGTATGTTGAAACAATGGATGCAAGAGATTGTTATGTGAACATAGTTGCCTGCCTCAGTAGTTGAGAGCACTACCTACCATCACTAACCTTTGACATATGGGATTACGTGTAGTCTTTTGTTGAGTTTATTCTATGGACAAGGAAGTTTCCAGTATTATGTTTCAAATTTTGATTCACTATTGTCGGAAATCCAGATTCTTAAGCAATTGAACAAGAATCCTTTCTTTTAAAGGTGCAGAATTTGCAGGTAAGTACTTTGCATCTCTTAAAACACTAGCTATGGCTTATGCTCATTGACACGATCTGACCTGTTTAATGTCTGATGTCGAATATAAATTTCTGAATCTGGTAGAGGATAGATGGAGAGATCTGAAGAATGAAGCTGCAACTGGTAAGAGTGCAGAAAATCAAAAATGGGGTACAGAAGAACTCAAACAGCAGGAAGAAGGAATGCTACCTGCCCTTGCTTTAGATTGGAAAATTGGGAAAATAGTGCATGCACATCGATCACAGTTATTGTGATCCATTGTTTTTAGGGGAGAGTGATTGTGAACATGTGTTTGAAGCAAGAGCAAGGAATCCCCATTACTTGGAAGGAAAATATCCTGTGATTCCTGGAGTATATTTCATCAGTGGACACAAAGCATATTTCAAATTGCCATTTGGATGGCATGGCACATGCTATCTTGGTAGAGTGTTCCCGAAAATGTATCATGTTGAGCATTTTGATGACTTGGTGTGGATAAGAAATGCAAGATAAAATTAAGCGTTAGTGCAGCTGAAGTAGTAGGCCATGTTTTTGGTGCCATCATTCCATCTGTAGGTGTGATCTTGAATGATCTGAAGATTAGGAAGTTGTCTACAATATGTTATGTTATTTTCATTTCTAACGCGCACAGATACTACAAGAGTGTCCCGGTGCGAACCTTGAGAGACTGAAGAGGAGCCAAGTTTAGGGAAATAGGTGAGTTTTCAGCTTCTTTTTGAAAAGACTCGGGTCCTAAGTGCATCGAAGCGCGAGGGGCAGTTTGTTCCAGGCCAAAGCGGCCTTCACAGCCAGAGAGCTGCCGCCCATCCTTTGCAAGCGGAAACGCGGAACTTGAGCCAGGAGTTGAGTGGAGGAACGCAGGTATCTTGCGGGGGTGTAGAAGGAAAACCGTTTCTATAGATAACCTGGCCCTGTGGCATACAGAGCGCGGTGGGCGATAACTAAGATCTTGAATCTGACCCTCTCTGCCACAGGCAGCCAGTGTAAGGCGCGTAGGTGTTGTCTCATGCTACGCCTGGCAGGGATGTTGAAAAGAAGCCTGGCAGCCGCGTTCTGCACCACTTGCAGTTTATTTAGTAAGTAGCTCGGGACGCCAGCATATAAGGCGTTGGCGTAATCTAGCCGAGAGAGAATAAGGGCTCGGGTCACTGTCTCCTTGGCCGCCTGAGGAAGAAGGGGAAGAAACCTCCTGAGGATTTTTAGAAAACCAAAACAGGTCCCTGACAGCTTCTTGATCTGGGTCGAGAACAAGAGATTTTCCTCGAACCAAGCCCCTAAGTTCATAACATGGTTCCCTGATGAGGCAGGCAGCACTGAATCGGAAGGCCAGATTGTTTCCCTAAACCGTGGGGGAAACTTGCCGAATAGGAGGATTTCTGATTTCTCCTCGTTACATTTCAATTCAGCCGCCGACAACCAGCGAAGAACTGCGGTCAGGCAGTATTTGGCGGCCGAAATAGAGCCCTCGTTTTTTCCCCATGTGAGCAGGAGCTGGGTATCATCGGCGTAAGCAATTATCTTCGCCCCCAAGTCCTCAGCCAACTGAACCAAAGGAGTAACGTAAATATTAAAAAGAAGAGGACTCAGGGAGGAGCCCTGTGGGACCTTTGTGGTCACTTTCTTTGGTGAGGAAGAAAATGGTGGAAGCCACACCTGCTGCGTCCGATCCTCCAAAAAGGATTTGAGCCAGCCCCAAGCACTTCCTGATACGCCAATCTCCGCCAGTCGGGTGAGCAGCAATGCGTGAGGAACCATATCGATTGCCGCCGAGAGGTCCAGCAAAACCAGGGCGGCCCTCCCGCCAGCTTCCAAACAGTCTCTGATGCCTTCAGAAACTTCCACCAGAGCCGACTCAGTGCTAAAGGAGGCCCTAAAACCCGACTGTGCAGGGTGGAGAAGGCCTGATCTTTCTACAAAGTCGGTCAGCTGTCTGGTGACCGCTTTCTCACATACCTTGGCCACACTGGGCAAAAGGGAGATCGGCCTGTAGTTAGACGGGCACAAAGGATCCAGTGAAGGTTTTTTTAAAAGAGGAAGGATCATGGCCTGCTTCCAAGTGGCCGGGACAAGAGCTTCAGAGAGGGACATGGTAATAAGTCTATTGACTTCTGGATTAACAGTATTCGCCACGTCAGCCAGAAGTCTAGCAGCACACGGGTCCAAAGGGGATCCTGATTTCAGTCCCTTTAAAATTTTAAGGGAGCTGGGTAGATCAATGGGGGCAAATGCAGCCAGCGAATGAGAGGGAGGGGCCAATAGGGTTCCTCCAGCCAGGAGGGCACCTGGGTCCTTATTGCTGGAAGTGAAAGACGCCTGTATAGTGTGAATTTTCTCCATGAAAAAATGGAGAGTTCTTTGCACCACAAGGCAGAAGATGGAATCGTACTTGCTTGCGCTTTGGGCGCCAGGAAACTTTGAACTATAGAAAAGATTTCCTTTGAGTTATTCTTGGCTGCATCAATTCTATTCCCATAGTAATGGCTTTTAGCCTGTGCTATGGCCGTATAATAGGTTTTTTGCTTATATCTCAGCATACGTTTATCCTCGGGACGATACCCTTTACGCCAGACTCTCTCTAGTTTCTTGCACTCCTGCTTCAATATCCTCAGATCAGGAGTAAACCAGGGGTTAGAGGGGGAGTCTCTGGAGTGCCTATACCGGGTGGCTGGGGCTATGAGATCAACAGTGTTAGAGATCCAACTTGTAAACCCAGCAAGCCAGTCTGCAAGATCACTAGCAAGAGGGGGTCTAGTGGCCCCCAAAGCTTGGCTAAATAGCAACGGGTCAATTTTGGCAAACATAGGTTCACGTTCAGACCGGGGCGGAAGGTTACCATCTGGCGAAACCCAGGTGAAATATGTCAGAAAATGATCTGACCAAGGCACCGGAGTGGGAGTTTCAACTGCGATAGGAAAATTCGAGCAGATGGGGTCTAAGGAGTGGCCCCCTGAGTGCGTCGGATGGCCAACCCATTGGGTGAGCTGAGCTAGGGACAATACATCTAATAATTCAAGAGTGTCCTTCGAAGCTGCCTGGTCGAGATGGATATTTAAGTCGCCAAAGATAATATAATGGGTAAAATGAAGGGCTCGGGGAACAATAACGTCCCCCAATGCTTTTAAAAATGCACTCGCTGGACCAGGAGGTCTATAGATCAAGGATCCCCCAAGTGTAAAGTGAGGCAAAACATTGATACTAAAATCCAGAGCTTCGCAATCTCCTCCAAGTGTAGAAACATCCTGTTGGAGGGACCACTTATCTCTATATATGATAGCCACCCCTCCTCCTCTCCCTTTTAATCTGTCCACTCGAGAAATTCCGTAGCCAGGTTGGAATGGCCAGTGCAATGGTAGGATTAGAGAACTCATCCAACCATGTTTCTGTAATAAACAGGAAATCAAGTTTCTTGTCCTCCAAGAGATCAAAGGTATCCTGATAGTGCCTCTTAAGTGAACGTACATTAATAAGGGCAGCAAGCATGGCTAGTTCGTGCTTACCCCTTTTAGCAACAGCCCTGGTTGGAGCACGTCCGACGGAGCCAGCACTGAATCTAAAGCCACTGGAGGAGCAAACTGTGTTTTTACATTCCAATACATCCCAACTGCTGGCATGGGAGCATGGAAGCGGACGGAGTGAGTGAAGAACTTTGCTACTATACAGCCCCCTCTCTGCAAAGTGGGACACATGACGGACAGCTGGCGCCAATAGTAGATAAGTTAGCCACTTGTACTGCAAGTTCTCTACTGCTTATATATAAGGAAATGGTATCAATTAGATCGCAAAAGAGCGCAGAGTCTGTCTGATGCTCAAAGTCCAGCAATGCTGTACTTAAATACCTGACGAGAGTCATGACCTGGATAAGTATATCCGGAATACATCTGGGTTGACGAAGGACTTGGAAGGTTTAAAAGCAACAGGAGTTTGGGAAGCAATCAGAAATGGATTGTCTGCTGTGGGACAGTGGTTTGGAAATTTAGGAAGTGGAATATTGGGTGCAATATTGAAGCCCATTTTAATAATTGCTCTTTATGTGATATTCCTGTTTTTGATCTTCAAGGGATACAGATATACTCAAGTTAGACAGGGAGTGAAGAAACAAAGAGCAGATGTAGAGCTAGAGGAGAGTCAGGACAGATACTATAAGGACATAAAATGTCTAGAGGACACAAGACGAAAAAGGATAAAGACCACACGCTTTTAGATGGTTTGTCTGATAAGATTAGATTGTTATCTATGATGGCTCGATTCGCCATCAGTAGGGAGGACTGGAGCAGCATAAAATTGGCTCTACAGTCATTAATATCGATTAGGCCACATATGTATATTATGGTCTTATGTATTCTTAAGATATAATGTGACACGTAAGAGAAAAGTGCACTGAAAGCTATATACGAAAGTGCACGTGCTGTGTACTCATGACTTTTATAAATGTGGAGTGGGAATAGTAATTTTTACCCCTCCGCTATCCAACATTTTCCCTACTGTTGCACTGATTGGAGTGGGAACAGTAATTTTTACACCTCCACTATCCAACACTTTCTCTACTGTTGCACTCACTGGAGTGGGAATAGTAATTTTTACCCCTCCGCTATCCAACACTTTCCCTACTGTTCCAAAACCTCCCGATCCATCTCCCCCGCAGCTGGTTTCGCGATCTAGTTGGAGTGATTATCAATTTCCTCTGGGGGGGCTCAAGAGCGCGTCTAGCTCTCACGACTTGCCAACGTACCACATACAAAGGAGGAATGGGAATGACGACTCCCTTCTTATACTATCTCGCCACTCGCCTTTTGATAGTCAATGATTGGTTTAATGGGGGTGGTCAGACCCAGCATATCGATTAGAATTGGGGCGACTGGGATTCGCTCAGGCCCAAGCTATGCTTTACGGAGCCCCAATCCCTCAGGCCCTTCCAGTAGTCACCCGTATGGCTCTCCTGGCATGGCGGTCTGCATTGCGACACATCCACTGGGACAATAGACTCACATTAAAAACGCCGTTATGGCATGGCATATTGGTTGCGGGAAGTCGGAACCCTTACGGGTTTTCAACCGTTGACCTAATAGGCATCACCTGCCTGGGAGATGTATGGAAGGGAGACCACTTGTCCTCCTTTCAGGAATTACAACATGCATACTCTTTACACTCTACACAGTTCTTCAGGTACCTCCAACTACGTCATGCCCTAGCCATTCACATTCCTAACTAGGACACATTCCCGGAATTCAGCCCATTGGAGGCCAGGATTCTTATGGGAGATCTGGGGAAGGGAGGGATATCCCAAATATATTGATCCCTGATAAACAATACCCCATCCACGCTAGACCCTCTTAGAACCCGGTGGGAACGATGGATAGGCCCTCTGGAAGACGAAGACTGGTGAGATGCTCTTATGGACCCCAGAACGCTCACTAAATCTGCCAGACTCCGCCTCATCCAGACATATTATCTTCACTGTGCATATCTTACACCGGCGTGGTTGCACAAAGCGGGATTTCTCCCAACTCCGCAATGTCCACGCTGTGAAGGCGAACCAGCCAACTTCTTCCATATGGTCTGGTCCTGCACCGTCATATCCAAATACTGGGCATCACTCGTATCTGAACTGGTTGGCATACTGGGGTGGGAGGTCCCCCTTAACCCTCTTGCTCTTCTCCTGGTGGTGATGGAGGGAATGGACGGCTCCCAAGTCGACAAGTTGTTCCTGGGAACAGCCATGTTGATTGCTAAAAGAGACATTGCAATGGCCTGGAAGGACTCAAAATCTCCATCTACTTCAAAATGGCGCAGGGGAATTGACTGGTGTGCTGTCCAAGAAAAAGCGGTTTATGAGGTAAGAGGGTGCCCGAACAAACATGAACGAATATGGGGCAAATGGACGGGTTCATTGGACTGATTGCTCATGGCGCAAAGGGCTGGCCCTTTCCTTTTTATACCAGCTAGAGAGGGGGATAATACTTGTAAATGTAATGAAATGTCTAACCCGTCACAGTGATACAAATGTTACTTTGGGTATCTTGTTATATAAAATGCCAATAAAATTGGATATAAAAAAAAGTAAAACCAACAGACAAAAAATTAAACTATTACCCAAAATACATATCAAATAATTAACATTAATTAACAACTATATATTAATTAATTAAATACACATTACTTCCCACCCTTTACTCCTAACACCAGAACCCACACCTAAAATTAATTACACAATTACCATAATTAATTACCAATTAATTAATTAAAATTAATTAACAGCCAATTATTAATTCATCAATGAAAAATAAATTACTTCCCACCCTTAACACCTATAAACACCACAACTCATACCTAAAATTAAATACACAATTACCATAATTAATTACCAATTAATTAATTTAAATTGATTAACAACCAATTAATAATTAATTAATAATAAATTACTTTATACATTTAACACTATAACATCTCAATTAAACAAATATTAATAAATATAAAATAGTCAATAAATGTAATATAATTAAATTACTTCCCACCCTATTCCCCTATAAAACCACAACCCGCTACAGAACTAAAAACGCAAAATTCAAATTAAAAAAAATTAATAACTACAAAAAATGTAACACATATATTAATAATACAAGCAATTCTTATACAAAAAAACATACAACACATACATATAAAATATATACTAAAATACATAACATTAATAAAACAACGATATTTTTAACAACTATGGGGTCGATTCCGATCTCGGCCGGAAGCGCACCTAATACTATTCGTCCGGAAAAAAACCAAGCCGAACGCGTGTTTCCCGACCGATTTGAACATTCGTACGAACGAGCAAGTACGATGCGCATAACTGCCCAAATCCCGACCCAGCCGTACGTACCCATTCCAGCTCCTGTTCCCCGCCCGAGCCGGATCCGTAAACGCAGAATCGAGCCGCACGGAAGCAAAAATACAGCACCTTCCGGCCGGACTAGTACGATGCGCCTTCCGTACGCGCCGAACGCGTCGCTACGTCCGGCACGTCAGAGCATCCGGGAGAGCCGCACATAAGCTCCGATTCGCGCCACAAGACGATCTACGGCTACGAGACGAACAAGCCAGCGACGAGTACGAGTCGAAGCAACGAGAAACCCGAACGAGACGAACCAACCATGAATCCCATCGCGCAGGTCCTACCAATACTCTACATCTATTACCGGAACAGGTACGGACGCGTACGGCGCAGACGGTAAGTCAAACACCCACTACACAAACAAACGACACGTACCCGACATATGTCACACACACATAGGGATGCAGAAATGACGTACACTAGCAACAGCAGAACCATAGGGGCGGGATGGCTATCACCAATGCCATACACACCCATAGGGGCCTGGATGCCTACCACCAACACCACCCCTACTCATGGGGGGCTGGATGACTACCACTACCACCACCCCTACTAAGGGGGGGCTGGATGCCTACCACTACCGCCACCCCTACTCAGGGGGGGCTGGATGCCTACCACTACCACCACCCCTACTCAGGGGGGCCTGGATGCCTGTCACTACTACCATCCCCACTCATAGGGGGATGGATGCCTACCACCAACACCACCCCTACTCAGGGGGGCTGGATGCCTACCACTACCACCACCCCTACTCAGGGGGCTGGATGCCTACCACTACCACCACCCCTACTCAGGGGGCTGGATGCCTACCACTACCACCACCCCTACTCATGGGTGCTGGATGCCTGTCACTACTACCATCCCCACTCATAGGGGGATGGATGCCTACCACCAACACCACCCCTACTCATGGGGGCTGGATGCCTACCACTACCACCACCCCTACTCATGGGTGCTGGATGCCTGTCACTACTACCATCCCCACTCATAGGGGGATGGATGCCTACCACCAACACCACCCCTACTCAGGGGTGGCTGGATGCCTGTCACTACCACCACCCCTACTCAGGGGGCTGGATGCCTACCACTACCACCACCCCTACTCAGGGGGGCTGGATGCCTACCACTACCACCACCCCTACTCATGGGTGCTGGATGCCTGTCACTACTACCATCCCCACTCATAGGGGATGGATGCCTACCACCAACACCACCACTACTCATGGGGGCTGGATGCCTGTCACTACCACCACCCCTACTCAGGGGGGGCTGGATGCCTACCACTACAACCACCCCTACTCAGGGGGGCCTGGATGCCTGTCACTACTACCATCCCCACTCATAGGGGGATGGATGCCTACCACCAACACCACCCCTACTCATGGGGGGATGGATGCCTACCACTACCACCACCCCTACTCATGGGGGGCTGGATGCCTACCACTACCACCACCCCTACTCAGGGGGGCCTGGATGCCTACCACTACTACCATCCCCACCCATAGGGGAATTGATGCCTACCACTACCACCACCCCTACTCATGGGTGCTGGATGCCTGTCACTACTACCATCCCCACTCATAGGGGGATGGATGCCTACCACCAACACCACCCCTACTCAGGGGTGGCTGGATGCCTGTCACTACCACCACCCCTACTCAGGGGGGGCTGGATGCCTACCACTACCACCACCCCTACTCACGGGGGGCTGGATGCCTACCACTACCACCACCCCTACTCAGGGGGGGCTGGATGCCTACCACTACCACCACCCCTACTATGGGTGCTGGATGCCTGTCACTACTACCATCCCCACTCATAGGGGGATGGATGCCTACCACCAACACCACCCCTACTCAGGGGGGGCTGGATGCCTACCACTACCACCACCCCTACTCAGGGGGGCTGGATGCCTACCACTACCACCACCCTACTCAGGGGGGGCTGGATGCCTACCACTACCACCACCCCTACTCAGGGGGACCTGGATGCCTACCACTACTACCATCCCCACCCATAGGGGAATTGATGCCTACCACTACCACCACCCCTACTCATGGGTGCTGGATGCCTGTCACTACTACCATCCCCACTCATAGGGGGATGGATGCCTACCACCAACACCACCCCTACTCATGGGGGGCTGGATGCCTACCACTACCACCACCCCTATTCAGGGGGGGCTGGATACCTACCACTACCACCACCCCTACTCATGGGTGCTGGATGCCTGTCACTACTACCATCCCCACTCATAGGGCGATGGATGCCTACCACTACCACCACCCCTACTCAGGGGGGCTGGATGCCTGTCACTACCACCACCCCTACTCAGGGGGGGCTGGATGCCTACCACTACCACCACCCCTACTCAGGGGGCCTGGATGCCTACCACTACTACCATCCCCACCCATAGGGGAATTGATGCCTACCACTACCACCACCCCTACTCATGGGTGCTGGATGCCTGTCACTACTACCATCCCCACTCATAGGGGGATGGATGCCTACCACCAACACCACCCCTACTCAGGGGTGGCTGGATGCCTGTCACTACCACCACCCCTACTCAGGGGGGCTGGATGCCTACCACTACCACCACCCCTACTCAGGGGGGCCTGGATGCCTGTCACTACTACCATCCCCACTCATAGGGGGCTGGATGCCTACCACTACCACCACCCCTACTCATGGGGGGCTGGATGTCTACCACCAACACCACCCCTACTCATAGGACAGGTAATGCATGACACAACCAGCATACTCCAACATAAGGAATGTCAGAAAAACACATCCCCCAACACCATGACAAGCGTGTGTAGTCTGTGTCAAATGCCTACAACACTGAACATGACATTGAACATACATTGTGAACCCCTATCACATGTGTCACACATAAATGTGTGTGGCCTCCACAATGCAAGCAGACCATGACCACTGTGGCAATGGGGTCTAACACCCCATCATCACAGTGACCAAAAGGTAAGTGTGGGGTCCATAGCTGAAGCACATTTTGAACATTGTGGCAATGGGGTCTAAACCCCCATCATCACAGGAACCAAAATGTAAGTGTTGTCATGGAAAAAGCTGCAAATGCCAAACAGCATGGATGATTCCTGGTCACAGAACAACAAACACATCAGTGGCATAGTAGTGCTTGTGTCCCATAGCAACATAGATTGGGTGAGGCAAACAGTGCAGTGCAAATAAGACATACCTTTGGCCATGTGCAGACAAACATCACCCATGGGGGCTGACATTGTCAACATTCATCAATAACACAATGACAGAATTGACCATCATAATGCAGACCCACATATCTGCACCAATGGACACACAAATGTAGATATCCTGTGGAGACTGTGTATGTGAGGTGAACAAATACCATACCATGGCAGCAATGGGACATACAAACCATGATCATTGTGCTGACTGATGACCTAGGAGTCCCAGGGACAGCAGGGAAACCCACCAAACAACATACAGCCAATGGCACACTAAAGATATGCCAATGCAGTGGTGCAGATGCACAAACACAAACAGGCAGCCTCACACTGCATATCAAACACAACAGGTGATTGGGGGGGTGTGCCAGTGTCCCCAGGCAACCACACAACACATGAGGAGGCCTGAATCACAATTGCACAGATTTGTATACAGTGCCACACAAAAGTAACTCATGGATCGGATTCCCCTATGTGGGCAATCAGGCATTGTTAGATGAGAGGGAGCCCAAATTACACATGTCACACAAGCTTGTAGGAACAGCAACTAACACAGCAAGAGACAGACCCACCACAGCACTACCCCCAGGGACCCCACATTGTGGTGACACTGGCCTGCATGATAATCCCACTGTGATGACAAAGCTAGATGTCGTTCACACTGTGAACCACAGTCATGTGTCATGAGCAACAAACTACCATCACACCTACACAAGCACAAATCAATCAGCACGGCCTGTCAGCCAAGGACAATATGGAGGTAGGGGTCTAGCCGTGCAACAACTCTCATTTGCACACACTCAACACCACACACCTTGATCTCCACTAATGTGCAGCAGTGAAGCTCACATGGACTGGTGACATTGCACATGCACCCATGACAATCCCAGGGGTGGTGGTGGGAACTAAGGTGCAGAAACCCATCACACATGGCCAGTCAACAAGACTCGTGAATGTCTGACACACTGCACAGTACGCCGTACATGGGCATGACATCAAATCCACACCAACCAATGGGATCCCGGCCACAGTCACACACCAATGAAGAAGCCAAGGTCACCCACAAAGAACACACATAGACAACTTCCAACATTGCAGCTCTGACCCTGAGGAGTGGCAGCAGTCACACACACAACGTGTCACAATCACTGAAAGCTACCACAAACTGTAAATTACATGACTTGTGTAACCAACAAGTGCCAAGGGGAATCCTGACTGTGTCTCATCTGCGTTTGCCCACAAACTCAGCCCTGACAGCAAACACACCTACGGATGACACCCTGATGACCAGTAATGTGCCATGCACCCACATCCCAGAGAACCGAGGGCGAAGATTTTGGGGGAACATAGGTCAACTCAGCAAGCATCACAAACAGGAACATCACTAGGGATCCCAGCCTGCGTAGCAAAATGGAAGTGAACACACACAGACATGCTCACACAACACACACCTTGGGCTCAGGCAATGTCACGGAATTACACACTGCCATGAGGGGACTCCACTCCTGTGTAAGGAAAGCTGTGCCATACGTTGTCTCTGCAGGGCTCTATCATGTCAGCAGAACACTTGGTCACTCAGTCAACAATCAGCACAAAATGAAGGCTCTTGTCACATCAGCCTGGTCATGGGAGTGTCACCAAAATCATCTGCACAGATCCAACACACATGTATAGCAAGTTGCACTGATAACACAGATGAGTCCTTCTCCATTGATGCCCAAACTTGCATGTCCAGTGGAGATGGTCACACGGTCAGGGAAATAGACAGATTGAACAATGGCAAGCACAACAGATGTGAAGGGGTGTAAGCCACAGATGTGATATTGCAAATAAAGGTAGGAAATCCCATTGGCAAATATTGAAAACATGACACCCTCATATTGCTGCAAAGGATGACATGGATACACACCAGGATAGGACACATGCCCCCTGGACCACATGGGGTCCTGCACAGTAACACTTCATTTTCCTGATATCAAAAATCACCATCACTGCAGCAAGGGCATGGTTAGCATCATCAACATCATGTACATCTGAAGCAAAACCACTAGAGAACAGAAAGTAGCTTTATTCAGCATATGTGGGTGTAAAATTGAAAGTCCTGAAAAAACACAAAGGCCAATGGCCAGTCCATCAGTAAAGTCCAAACAGGGTGACAGTGGCAGATGTCACCCTTTGCCTGCCTGCACTGCTACGGACCAGGGACATTCCCCTCGGAAGGGCATATGGGGGGCAGGCCAGGCACCGCAGGGACAGGATCAGGGCTCACCAGAAGGAGGCAGGGAAGGGGTGGTGGGTGCTGGAGAGTCACTGACAACTGCAGTGGAGGTGTCTGACATGATGTGTGCCGGCACAACTGGGGGCATGAGTCAGATGGTGTGGGTGCCGGCACGACTGCAGTGGGCTGGCCAGATGGAGTGGACAGGTTCCCCACTGCAGTGCCCAAGTCAGACGGGGTGGTAGTGGACTACACTGCAGTGCCTATCTCCAGGGGAGTAGAATGGGGTTCAGGGAAGGTGGGCAGGACAGAGGGGGAGGACACGGTCTCCACACCAGTGGCACAAACATGCGCAGCGGGGGGGGTGGGGCTGGAAGAGCAAGTGGTAGGGGGAGAAGGACGGATAATTTTGGGGATGGTGTATCTGTGGGTGGGGGAACCTGGGGCAGGGTGTGTTGGGGGAACCTGTGTTGTGGGGGCCTGAGGGATGGAGGAAGGAGACTGTGTGGTTGAGCTGCAGGGCGGTGGTGGGATCTTGCTCTTCCGGGTCCGGCAGGACTTGCGGGTGGGGGCCTCAGTTTGTCTGTGCCTGGGGAGGGTGTCCGGGGGTGAGGGGCACTCCCCTCTGTGTGGGTGGACTTCCTCTTCCCCCTGTATGCTGGATCAGCTGGATCGGAGGGGAAGAGGCTGAGGTCACAGAGGAAGAGCTGCTTTGTAGGTGGGGTTGCAGGTGAGGCAAGGGAAGGGGTCTTGGAGGGAGAGGTATCGGAGGACTGCGGAGTGACTGTGGATGCCTGTGTGTGTGTCTTTTCCCCATCCCCTGTGGGTGTGGTATCAGTCCCCTGTGAATGCTTGTGTGCACGTTTTGACTTTGTTTTGGGTGTTTCTGTGCTGCTCATGTCTGTGTGTTTGGGTGATTGTGCAGGTGTGCATGTGCTTGGGACAGGTAGGGTGCCAGGAAGTGTGGATGGGGCAGAGGTAGGAGGGGTGAGGGACTGTTGGAGGAGGGACACTGCTGCCGTCAGGGAGGAGGCCATGGACTTATTGCTCCTCTGTAGGGCAGACATGCCCGATGAGATGCCCTCCATGAACGACACCAGCTGTGTCAACAGAGTGGTGTGTGCATGGAGGACACTCAGCATTTATGTCTGCCCTACATGGAGCTGGCGAAGTAAGTACACAGACTCCTCACTCAGGGCAGCAGGGGACACAGGGGCAGGGGGTGCGGTGCCTGGCACAAAGGAGACACGCTCCCGAACACGGGAGCCTCCACGGACCTCTGGAATGGGAGCCGATGGGAGGGCGGTGGTGGTGGTGGTGGCGGGGCCAGCCATACTAGCTGGGGTGTGGTGGCTGCTGACACCCACCTCCACAAGGGAGTCATCCTCTGAGCTGCTGTGGTCCTCAGCTGAGGTGGATGGTGCTGAGGACTCCTCGGTGTGGCTCCCCTCGCCCTCCGTGCCACTGGGTCCCTCCAACCACTCATCGGCTGCTGACCCAGTCTGGCTCTGCAGCTCCTCCTGGTCCGTGGAGCTGTCCCCTCCTGTGGCTGTGGATGTATCTGCAAACATTTAGGGAAACAGACAAACATCAGTCACCTGCACTGACCGCACACACCACAGTAAGTACAGCACATTACAGAGCAAGCCCTGGCATCCTTAGTTGAACATTGCCAAAAGTGCTCACACAGATTAGGAGAAGCCAATTGTCAGTCTGATGGTCAACCATGGCACTCACATCCCTCCTGGCCTTGCACCCATCTGTCTGGTGCCTGTCGGATAGTAATACCCCAGTGTGGACACATGCACCACCTACACAGTTGTTGGACATTGCAGAGAACACGGTGAAGTATGTGAACATGCACACATCACATCTCTTGCCACTGAGTCAGTACAGGTGTCCGGATAAAGGGATGGCCAGAGTCTAATTTGAAATGCATGTGATGCATACCAGCACCAGACACCATGATGCACCCATGTCCTGATAGTCAATGCCACAATGGGGTGCATGTAGCACATGTCACTCCCCTGCAGGATCACTCTTAGGAAGTTTAATGCCATGTCACAGGCATGCCTGCAAAGTCATACATTACTGTCTCCAGTCACATGGGCAGGGCAGCCAGCCAACAACAGTCTGCACTGTGTCACAATCCTAGGTCATGGTGAATGCAAGTTCTGTAGCTGACAAGTGCACATGTCCATCCCCCACAAACCACATCATCTGAACTCTTATTTGTCCACGTCATACCAATTGGACATATGGGAGACATGAAACACAACTCTCTGAACCTGAGCACCTCACAGTCTGCTGTGAATGAAAAACAGCTGCCTGAACTACACAGTCGCATACACCAGTCTGCACAGTCAAGTGATCAAACACCTATATGTCACACAAGTATCGTCTCCTATGGTCACATCTCAGATGGCATGCTGAGCCCTAACCGATAAACACCCCAGTAGTCCTGACAACGAAGCCACAGCACAATGACACAGAGGCAGACACCTGAGGGAACATTTCACTGAGCACAACGTGTCAGCTGATACACGGGAGTGGGAGTACAGAGTGTATTGTATGCCCTGGAGTAGGCATGACTGTCCTGCTCCACGTGAAAGAGGGATGAGCCCTGGACAGTAGGCAGGTGGCTAAGCATGTGTGACACACTTGATATACATACTCCTGAGGCCCAAACATTGTTCCCACCCGCAGCATGGGTGTGTGCCAAATACCCCAGGCACATGTGGTGAGTCAGATCAGCAATTGGACCACATATCAAAGTTACACGCAGATTACATGTCAGAACTCAGGCATTGTGTAAGCAATTGACCCACCCATGAAGCCCACCACAAAGTTACGGGAACAAATGCTGTCCCCCACCTTGAGCTAAGCAAAATGCAAGGACACAGTACCCAAGTGACACAATTTCCTGACTGTAAGGGCCACACCTGGGTATCAGATGAGGAGTGGGCATGTCACAATTGAGGGACTTGGGTCCTGGACCACAAGACTGATGTACTGTGGAAGTTTAACCAGGCCAGAGGAGGGCACATAGCATGTCAGACAAAGTTCACAGTGCAGTCATGGACTCACCCCCTCCTTGCTGCTGTCTGGCCTTCAGCTGCCCATCCAGGTCTGGGAAGACCACCGCCAGAATCCTGAGCATGTGGGGGGTCAGAGTCTGGTGTCCGCCCCTCCTGCGAGGAGGCGACAGCTTCAGCTGGACCCTTGCGATCCTCCGGGTCCAGCCCCGAAGGTCCTGCCACCTCTTCTGGCAGTTGCGGATCCGGCGCTTGTAGACCCCCACGGATCTTACTGCCCGGGCGATGGTCAGCCAGATTTCCTGCTTCTGGTGGGCATCAACCTCTGAGGATGACAAAGTGAAAAGGCCATTACTACACATGCAACATTTCCGTGCATCACACAGTTGGATATACATGTCTCAATCACAGGGGCATATGATGTACACAGGCAGTGCAACTATGGCTATGAACAGTTTGCCAGCAGTTACCAAATGGTATCATTGCCTGGGAAGTCAAACCTTGTTGGAATGCACTGTTACTGCACTATACCTGTTCAGTGCATGTAACTACACACTTTGGGGGGTGACAACTACTCAGTGAGCATGCTAGCCAGTGGTGTGCACACTGTAAGTCTTGCTAGTCAGACAACTTGCACATTTAGTAAGGCAGTGGACAGCACACTCACCTGCTCCCCTGGTTTCCCATACAGCTTGCTGTACTGTGGTAGGAGGCTGTCCAGCAGGGCCTGGTTCTCCACAGTGCTGAAGGCTGGGGCTCTCTCCACAGTACGTGCCATTGCAGTAGTCAGAGGATGCAGAGACAGCAGTAGTGGTGGTGGCAGATGTCGTCCTGGAGCATGTAGTGCAGGCAAGTGATCTCTCAGGGGAACAGCCAGCATTATATGTGTGCTGCAGAGGCAGATACTGTCCCATGTGTCCAAAGTGATAGGTCCAAGTCGTTTGCATCTTCTGAATCTGGCCAATCCATGGAATTGCACCACTTATACACGCCCACAGCATCCTTCAAAAGTTCAACTTCATGACACCCATGAATTTTCAACATTGTTGTGGGTGGCCAACTGAATTCACTGCATCAGACTCGTTAAAGCTTCGAAAACGCGTCCGTTGCCATGCCAGGCCATAGCCAATGCGTGCACACCGATCGGTCCATTGCTGTACAACGCGTATTTCAAAAAACAACACGCATCCGTCCACATCATATGCAATGGCCAATGCGTGCACACTGATCGGTCCATTGCTGTACAACGCGTATATCGGATGACAACACGCATCCGTCCACATCATATGCAATGGCCAAGGCGTGCACACCGATCGGTCCATTGCTATACCACGCGTATTTCTGTCCACATCATATGCAATGGCCAATGCGTGCGCACCGATCGGTCCATTGCTGTACAACGCGTATTTCTGTCCACATCATATGCAATGGCCAATGCGTGCACACCGATCGGTCCATTGCTGTACAACGCGTATATCGGATGACAACACGCATCCGTCCACATCATATGCAATGGCCAAGCCGTGCACACCGATCGGTCCACTACTGTACAACGCGTATTTCTGTCCACATCATATGCAATGGCCAATGCGTGCGCACCGATCGGTCCATTGCTGTACAACGCGTATATCGGATGACAACACGCATCCGTCCACATCATATGCAATGGCCAAGGCGTGCACACCGATCGGTCCATTGCTGTACAATGCGTATTTCGGATGACAACACGCATCCGTCCACATCATATGCAATGGCCAAGGCGTGCACACCGATCGGTCCATTGCTGTACAACGCGTATTTCTGTCCACATCATATGCAATGGCCAATGCGTGCGCACCGATCGGTCCATTGCTGTACAACGCGTATTTCTGTCCACATCATATGCAATGGCCAATGCGTGCGCACCGATCGGTCCATTGCTGTACAACGCGTATTTCTGTCCACATCATATGCAATGGCCAATGCGTGCACACCGATCGGCCCATTGCTGTACAACGCATATATCGGATGACAACACGCATCCGTCCACATCATATGTAATGGCCAAGGCGTGCACACCGATCGGTCCTTTGCTGTACAACGCGTATTTCGGATGACAACACGCATCCGTCCACATCATATGCAATGGCCAAGGCGTGCACACCGATCGGTCCATTGCTGTACAACGCGTACTTCTGTCCACATCATATGCAATGGCCAATGCATGCGCACCGATCGGTCCATTGCTGTACAACGCGTATTTCTGTCCACATCATATGCAGTGGCCAATGCGTGCGCACTGATCGGTCCATTGCTGTACAACGCGTATTTCTGTCCACATCATATGCAATGGCCAATGCGTGCACACCGATCGGTCCATTGCTGTACAACGCGTATATCGGATGACAACACGCATCCGTCCACATCATATGCAATGGCCAAGGCGTGCACACCGATCGGTCCATTGCTGTACAACGCGTATTTCGGATGACAACACGCATCGGTCCACATCATATGCAATGGCCAAGGCGTGCACACCGATCGGTCCATTGCTGTACAACGCGTATTTCTGTCCACATCATATGCAATGGCCAATGCGTGCACACCGATCGGTCCATTGCTGTACAACGCGTATTTCTGTCCACATCATATGCAATGGCCAATGCGTGCGCACCGATTGGTCCATTGCTGTACAACGCGTATTTCTGTCCACATCATATGCAATGGCCAATGCGTGCACACCGATCGGTCCATTGCTGTACAACGCGTATATCGGATAACAACACGCATCCGTCCACATCATATGCAATGGCCAAGGCGTGCACACCGATCGGTCCATTGCTGTACAACGCGTATTTCTGTCCACATCATATGCAATGGCCAATGCGTGCGCACCGATCGGTCCATTGCTGTACAACGCGTATTTCTGTCCACATCGTATGCAATGGCCAATGCATGCACACCGATCGGTCCATTGCTGTACAACGCGTATATCGGATGACAACACGCATCCGTCCACATCATATGCAATGGCCAATGCGTGCACACCGATCGGTCCATTGCTGTACAACGCGTATTTCTGTCCACATCATATGCAATGGCCAATGCGTGCGCACCGATCGGTCCATTGCTGTACAACGCGTATTTCGGATGACAACACGCATCCGTCCACATCATATGCAATGGCCAATGCGTGCACACCGATCGGTCCATTGCTGTACAACGCGTATTTCTGTCCACATCATATGCAATCACCAATGCGTGCGCACCGATCGGTCCATTGCTATACAACGCGTCCCTGTACAAATCACTCGCATATGTCACCATGGTTGTCACTGGTGAACGTATGCCAGCCACAATTACTTGCCAGGGACTCAGGGGCACACCTACAACACCACAGCCTGTCCACACTGTATCCTAAAGGCATGTAAGGCTGCATTACCTGTGTGTGTATGGGGGTCAACATGTGTTTTTTTTGTTGGCACTTTGGGGCAGCCACTCCCAGGCTGTGCACGTGTTCATGGGGACAGAATCCTTTGTGTGTTGTGCACATGACCACTGTGATGTGCAACTGTTCAATTCAGGGCATGTGGCATGGTCACATTTCCAGGTTGTGTATGTGTATGTCATGTCACATACACCCTGAGTCCCATGTGGGAAGGTATGTACGTCACAGGGTGACCCATTGCCACAATAGTGATGGCCCTCCACAGTCTGTGTGTATGTTGTGTTTCAGATGTCTCTGATTCAATGTGCACAATGGGAGACAGTCTCCACATCCACGTTGTTTGTGCATCTACTTTGATGTTGTGCGTGTGTGTGTCACAGACGTCCATGTCTGTCCTGCAGAGGCAACAGGGGCCACTACCTGTGGGAGTCTTGGTTGTTTTGCTGACGTGTACATGATACGCCATGTCATGCCACTGTCTGTCCATGTGGCAATACAGGGTCCCTGGGAATCTACCTGTCAATGAGCTGTGATGCCTGTGGTACATCTGTCCTCACTTGTCACTGTGGTGTGTGTTTGGAACGTGACAGCAGTACATGGGTACTGTGACACAGCCTAATGATTTCCCATAGCACGACCTGGAACTTGTTGTCAACACATGTTGAACTGTGATGTTAGATGTTGGCCATGTAGGTGCCATATATGTCCATACAGAACGGCACACACATCAAGTACTTGTGTCTTGTAATGATGTATCATGTGATATTGAGTATGGTCAATGCCACATATGTGGGGTGACTGACAATGTTTCTTTGTTCACCTATGCACTGCAGGGCACCAGCTGTCCATAGACCATTCCCTGACCTTGCAACCATGGTTGAACGTGACTGCATCCGTCGGTACCGCTTCAACAGGCCGCTGATTGAGGAATTGACGGTGCAGTTGGCCCCACATTTGCAACCCGGCCGGACATACCCTACAGCGCTGACCCCCAAGGTGAAGGTGATGGCAGCCCTACACTTCTTTGCCACCGGTACCTTTCAACACACTGTGGCGTCTGCTGGTGGGATGTCACAGACCATGTTCAGCCGTGTGCTACGCGATGTTTTGGAGGCAATGTTGAGATACCTGAACCAGTACATCTATTTCCCTAAACGTCAACAACTCACTGACGTCAATTTATTTATTTATTTATTTTATTTATTTTAAAAGTTTTATATAGCGCTGGCTAGACCCGGAGGTATCAGAGCGCTTTACATGAGAAGATAATATAAAGCAAAAATGGCATATAAATAGATAAAAAAGATAATGAAACAACGTGTGAGATATACAAAACAAAAATAGATATACAGGTGCAAGAGCTATACACTTCAAGAAACTAGGTATATGATGTTAGGGAAATGGACCGATATTCCTGGACAAAATGTTACATGGTGATTGGAGATTAGGTGCAGGACACAGATTAGGACTACCGATAATAATTGGGCTAAACATGGCGTATAAGTAGATAGAAGATAGTGATAACAACATGTGAAATATACAAATCAAATAGATAAACAAATCAAACAAAAAGATAAACAAATCAAATAGATAAACAGGGGCAGGAGCTATACATATCAAGTAATTAGGCAAATGATGTTTAGGAAATGGACAAGTATTACTGGACTATTATATCATGGTGAAATTGGAGATCAAGTGCAGGTCACAGGTGAGGATCCCCAATAATAGTTAAGGAGGTGTATTTTGAGGTCTTTTTGAAGCTGAAATAGGAGGGGTTGCAGCGCAGGTTTTTGGGAGGGCATTCCAGATGATAGGGGCATTACCAGAGAAGGAGCGTGATTGTGTGGCTTTCTTTTTATGCAGTGGAGGTATAAGGAGGAGGGAGTTGGTGCTTCTCAGAGGTCGTGTGGTGCCCGCAATGAGGAGTTTCTTGGAGAGGTACTGCGGAGTGTTTTGGTGTAGGACTTTGTGAGTGATGCAGGCAGTTTTGTAGGCAGATCTGCCTTCAATAGGGAGCCATTTAAGAGATTTGAGAGCCGGGGATATGTGATCGAAGCGTTTGCAGTCTGTAATGAGCCTGGCTGCAAGGTTGAGCACAGCTTTGATTGGAGCAAGGTGGACCTTGGGGATTCCGTTGAGGATGGCGTTACCATAATCAATACGTGAAAGAACAAGTGACTGAACTACAAGTTTAAAGTCATCGGTAGGTATAAAGGGTTTGATTTTCTTGAGGTGACGGAGAGTGAAGAGGGCTCCTTTAGCAGAGTTTTTGATGTGGACGTTAAGGGTTAGGGTGTTGTCGATAGAAATACCAAGAGATTTGACGGAGTTGGACAGGGTGAGTGACCAGTTGAGTGCGTTAAGGTCGGAGATCCATGATTGAACGGGGAGAGGGTTGTTTTTAGGGGAGAAGAGAATGATTTCAGTTTTATTAGGGTTAAGTTTGAGATGATTTGAGTGGAACCAGGTTTGGATCTTGGTGAGGGTGTTGTTCAGGTGTAAGATGTCGGCATGAGTTTTAATCTTGTAATAGATTTGGGTGTCATTGGCGTAGAGGTGGTAGTTGATGCCTGCTTGTTTAAGAATGAGGGTGAGGGGTTCCATAAAGAGGTTAAAGAGGGAGGGAGAGAGAATAGACCCTTGGGGGACTCCAAGTGAGACAGGAGTGGGGTTAGAAAGACAATTTTGAATTTTGATTTGCTGAGTTCGGTGTTGTAGGTAGGAGACGAACCATTGGTAGGCAGTATCGTTGAGGCTGAAACGGGTCCTAAGCACATTAAGTAGGGCTGAATGGTTGACTGTATCGAACGCTGCGGAGAGATCAAGGAGGATAAGAAGGCAGGTCTCGCCATTATCAAGTGAGTGGTGGATGTCATCGACGACATTTAGCATTGCCGTTTCGGTGCTGCAGCCTTTCTTGAAGCCTGATTGAAAGGGATCGAGTAGGTTGAAGTTTTCGATGTGTTTGTCTAGTTGTAGTAGGACACATTTTTCAAGGACCTTTGAGAGAAGGGGGAGGTTAGTGATGGGGCGGAGATTGTTTAGGTCATTGGGGTCAGCATTGGGGTTTTTGAATATGGGAGAGATTTGTCCAAGTTGAAGGGAGGTGGGGACACAGCCAGTGGAGAGAGAGGTGTTGATGATTGTGGTCCAGTATGGGGTGATGATATGCTTAAGGGCAGGGACAAGGTTAGAGGGTAAGGGGTCTTTTGTGTGGGAGGACGGTTTAAGATTGCCAATTATCTTAAGGACTTCTAGCTCAGTCACGGGGAGGAAGTTGAGCAAGGAGGCATTGTTCTTTAATTGTGAGTTAGGGGAGTTGGTTTCCGGAGAAGTGGCAGTGGGTAGGTGTGGGGAGTGGTTAAGGGGGGTGAGGAAGTAGGTGGGAGAGGAGAGTCACTGGGGAGCGGTAGAATAGTGGGCGGAAGAGAGAAGGGGTCAGCTGGACGAGGGGATGTGGAGTAGGCATTAGAGGTGAGGACGGGCTTGCATTGGGGTTTGGAGGGGAGCTGTGTGGAACGGAAGGATTGATCAATTTTGGCTATTTTTTCTGAGAAGAAGTGGGCAATTTCTTCGCATCTGGCTGAGGAGGCGATCAGATTTGGAGGTGCGGGGGAAGTTTGGTTACGAATGATTTTGAAGAGTTCCCTAGGTCTGTTTTTGGCACGATCAAGTTGTGTGCGGAAGAAGGATGCCTTTTCCTTGAGGATGTGTTTTTTGTACGTGGATCTAGCTTGTCTGAGGAGTGCAAGATGGGAGGGAGAGGGATGGTGTCTCTAGGTTCTTTCTGACAGTCTGAGTGATCGTCGTTCGTTATTAAGCTCGGTATTAAACCAAGAGTTGGAGGGGGTGATTCTTTGGTTTTTGAGTTTAGGCGGGGCTAGTTGATCAAGAATACCAGTGACAGTATTGTTAAAGTGTTCAGTGAGCTCATTAGCATTTTGTGAGGGGGGAATGATACGAAGTTGACTTCTATGCCCTGGGGAGGATGCCACATGTCATCGGCTCCATTGATGGGACACATGTGGCTTTGGTACCACCACAGGCACATGAGCAGGCATACAGGAACAGGAAACATTACCATTCTATCAATGCTCTGGTGGTATGTCTTGCAGATATGAGCATCTCACATGTGTGTGCCCGTTTCCCCGGTTCTGCACACGATGCCTACGTGATGAGGAGTAGTCGCATCCCGAGGATGATGTCACAGATGCAGAACCAGCGTGCCTGGCTTGTCGGTGTGTACTGACTTTTTACCATTGTGTGTGTTCGGCAATGTTGTATTCCACCCTCTTTTCCAACTTAGCTAATGTGCAATTGTCTGTATGTAGGTGACTCCGGATACCCCAACATGCCGTGGTTGCTGACACCCCTCAGGAACCCTGTGACACCAGCCCAGATGCGCTACAATGAGGCACATGGTCGGACCAGGAGAGTGATCGAGCGGACATTTGGTCTCCTGAAGAGCCGCTTTCGCTGCCTGGACAAGACAGGAGGGGCCCTCCCATATGCCCCAGCAAAGGTGTGCAAGATTGTCATCGTCTGCTGCATGCTACACAACCTCGCAGTGCGGAAGGAGTTGCCTCTCAGACTGGATGACGATGACCAACATCCGCCACCTGTGGAGGATCCTGGCCTGGGCCACAATGCCAGTGATGATGATGATGATGATGGTGATGTCCGCACACAGCTCATCACCAACTTCTTCAGCTGAATGTGAGTATCCAGAGATGTCATGTCAATGATTTGAGTTTGCATGATATGTGTTGGTGGTGCTCTGTTGCTGTTTGAGTGTGGCCATGTGCTACTTGACTGTATGCGTGCAGCGATGTGTCCTTACAGGTAGTCTGTACTCCCCAACGGTGTTGACATGCTAACTTCGTTTTGTGTAGGTATCTTGTGACATGTATTGGGCATGAGTATTGCAGTTCTGTCCTGTTCTTCAGTGCTTTTGACTGTGTGTCATGTCTGTCCTTCACAGGGTGCTTTCAGAGTTGTTTGGTCAACTCGGATCCCCCGACACCATGATTCAACTTCCAGGGTGGAAGCAGTCGTTTCCCTACAGGTGATGTGCCCCACACCCCTGGACTTTATTTCTTCTACACTTGTTGACTGTGTGGCCACTGCCACGTGGGATTACCTTGCATCTGTAGTGGAAACAACATGTTGCAAATGTGTAATAAACCTGTGCTTCACTTTGGGATGTGCGTTGTCTGTGGTCACACATCTGACTGACATTTGCTTTCTGCACCTGTGGGCTAGTTAACACAGACTGTGAATAGGTGTGGTGTCTGTGCATTCCACTGTATTTCCTGGCAACATCAGTGTAGGCGATGAGTCAGATGGCCCTGGTGTGTATGTGTTGTGTTGCCCTAGTGGTGTGTCTCCCTCATATGTGTCACGTCTCCATGACTCACATGACGGTGTTGAACTTGCTGTAGCAGTTGGCATGCACAGTGTCATTTAGCAGATCATCATCTCCATGACAAAAACAACGTTGGAATCACAACAGAGGCAAGTATGGTGTATTAGTGTATTTATTTACATACATGTGTGAGGATAGTGCACAGGATGGTGGGTGCTGTACATTGGGATTGGAATCCGAAGTTCCCAGATGAGTTGGAAGTGTTGGTAGCAGAAATGTCCTGAGTAAAGTCCACAGTCATCTGATGCATTAGTCCAACTTAAACTCCCCATGTCATGTGGGAGAGTTGTGTTGCATTTGACAGGGTGAAAAGTTTACACACAAAGGAGAATTTCCAGAACAGGTGTTGGGTTCCTGGGGGATGTACATGGCCATCGGCCTCTCAGTTGTCCTTCCTCGGACGGCCCCTCTTCTTTCTGGGGGGATCCTCACGTGCAGGCCGCTGCGGTGCAGAGGACTCTCCACCAGAGTCATCCTCCCTCCCTGTGGCAGTTGCAGTTGTTGCAGCACCAGATGTTGTGGGCACACAGGGAGGTGTGGCCATGTTGGCGCTAATCTGGCGGAGGCATGTCAATATGTCCCTCTGCACCGCTGTCAGTTCTTCCAATGTGTCCCACTTGGACTCCATGCCAGACATGTGTGTCTCCACACAGGACATGTGTGTCTCCACACGGGACATGTGGGAGTCCAAGCGGGCATGATGGGCAGCCTGCTGCTGTTGAATGTCCTTGAGGATCCCCACTACCTGGCTGACCTCTCCGGTGCTATTCTGGTACGCATCAGCAATGCGTGCCAGTTGTGGGTCATCATGCAGTCCAGACCCCTCTGCAAACAGCGACCTCTGCCTACCACCCCTCCCACCACCCCTGGCCACACGTGCGGGACCTGCGGTGGCACGCACAGGTGACACTAGTCCCCCTTGGGGTTGGTACTGGGGTTGTTGTCCGTTGCTTCACGGTGGGCTGTGGTCCCTGTGCTGTTGTCATTGAGTGTCCTTGGTCTGTCCGTGTCGGCGGGGGTGGTCTGTGTGTCGGCAGATGTTGGAGGAATGGGTGCAGGGGGTGCAGATGGTGGTCCTGCTGGTGCTGCATGATGACTCACACCGGAGGTGCCAGGTTGGTCTTCGCCATCCGATGAGGGCAGAGGCTGTTCCACACCAGAGAGCTCATGGGCCACCGGAGCCTGGGACAGGGACTCCTCCTCATCTGCTGCTGTGTCCCCATCATCACCTGCTTTTGGAAGAGACACACAATGTATGTTATGTTTCTGCAGGCATCAATGGTTCAAACACATGGCAGTTGTGACTGTACCTCTGGATGCGGCCCTGTACATTGCATTGTCCTAAGTTGTCACAGTCAGAGGTTGATATTGGTGTGGCTCATTGTCCTGCCAACCTGATGCTTTGCAATGTGGCTGTTGAGGTGTGTGCATGACCTGCATTGGTGGTATTTGTTTGACATCAGGACCTCCTTCTCCCCCCAGCCCAGTTATCCCACCATGAAGCATGCCACCCTTGCAGTGGGTGCAGGTTAACTCTCAGGATGTCAGTCAGTGGTGTCCTGCTGTTGGTTGGTGCCCAGTTCCCAGCAGGGCCTGGTACTCCCCACAACAGAGGACCATTGTCAGACATCTTTGAAGTGGCTTTTCACTCCCTGTGAGGTGTGCATGCTTCAGTGTGAGCTTGCTGGGCCATGTGGGTGGGGGATGTTGAGCTGTGACTACCACTCCCATCATGCTATTGCCTACACCCCCCTTCCCAGCATGCCCATACTTCCTTCCTTTTGAGTCGACTTCACTGTGTGTGAGTGTGACAGCAATGGCAAGATGTCAGTCAGTGGTGTCCTGCTGTTGTTTTGAGCACAACACCCAGCAGGGGCTTGTTCTCTCCACAGCAGTACCCAGTGTCAGCCATCTTGTCAGTTCTTTTCCACTCCCTGTGATGTGAGCATGGTTCAGAGTGGTGTTGATGGGCAAATTGTGAGGGTGACCAATATCTGTGACTACAACTCCCATCATGCCATTGCCTACACCCCCCCCTTCCCAGCATGCCTGTGGGGTAGTGTGCCTGTGCTGACAGGATGGCTGACAGTGTTGTCCTGGCGTTTGTTTGGCTACAAGTCCCAAGAGTGTCCCTGTGCTTCACACAGCATAACCCAGGGTGGTGGTTCTTTGTGGGATATTTAATTAGAGTGTGAGGCATTGCATTCTCCCAGGTGAGTTGTGTGGACTTTGTGTAAAGGGGGTGTGTGAGAAAAGCTGCTTGTGACTATGGTCAGAGCTGTCAGTCCTCCTTCCCACCCAGCCAGATATCCCACCGTGGAACGTGCTTCCATTGCAGGGAGTGCAAGTTGTCTTTCAGGATGTCAGTCAGTGGTGTCCTGCTGTTGGTTGGTGCACAGTTCCCAGCAGGGCCTTGTGCTCCCCACAGCAGTACCCAGTGTCAGCCATCTTGTCAGTTCTTTTCAACTCCCTGTGATGTGAGCATGGTTCAGAGTGGTGTTGATGGGCCAATTGTGAGGGTGACCAATATCTGTGACTACAACTCCCATCATGCCATTGCCTACACCCCCCCTTCCCAGCATGCCCATACTTCCTTCCTTTTGACTCTGCTTCCCTGTGGGGTAGTGTGCCTGTGTTGACAGGATGGCTGACAGTGTTGTCCTGGCGTTTGTTTGGCTACAAGTCCCAAGAGTGTCCCTGTGCTTCACACAGCATAACCCAGGGTGGTGGTTCTTTGTGGGATATTTAATTAGAGTGTGAGGCATTGCATTCTCCCAGGTGAGTTGTGTGGACTTTGTGTAAAGGGGGTGTGTGAGAAAAGCTGCTTGTGACTATGGTCAGAGCTGTCATCCTCCTTCCCACCCAGCCAGATATCCCACCATGGAACATGCTTCCATTGCAGGGAGTGCAAGTTGTCTTTCAGGATGTCAGTCAGTGGTGTCCTGCTGTTGGTTGGTGCACAGTTCCCAGCAGGGCCTTGTGTTCCCCACAGCAGTACCCAGTGTCAGCCATCTTGTCAGTTCTTTTCAACTCCCTGTGATGTGAGCATGGTTCAGAGTGGTGTTGATGAGCCAATTGTGAGGGTGACCAATATCTGTGACTACCACTCCCATCATGCTATTGCCTACACCCCCCTTCCCAGCATGCCCATACTTCCTTCCTTTTGAGTCGACTTCACTGTGTGTGAGTGTGACAGCAATGGCAAGATGGCTGAAAGTGGTGTCCTGCTGTTGGTTGGTGCACAGTTCCCAGCAGGGCCTTGTGCTCCCCACAGCAGTACCCAGTGTCAGCCATCTTGTCAGTTCTTTTCCACTCCCTGTGATGTAAGCATGGTTCAGAGTGGTGTTGATGGGCCAATTGTGAGGGTGACCAATATCTGTGACTACAACTCCCATCATGCCATTGCCTACACCCCCCCTTCCCAGCATGCCCATACTTCCTTCCTTTTGACTCTGCTTCCCTGTGGGGTAGTGTGCCTGTGCTGACAGGATGGCTGACAGTGTTGTCCTGGCGTTTGTTTGGCTACAAGTCCCAATAGTGTCCCTGTGCTTCACACAGCATAACACAGGGTGGTGGTTCTTTGTGGGATATTTAATTAGAGTGTGAGGCATTGCATTCTCCCAGGTGAGTTGTGTGGAGTTTGTGTTAAGGGTGTGTGTGAGAAAAGCTGCTTGTGACTATGGTCAGAGCTGTCAGTCCTCCTTCCCACCCAGCCAGATATCCCACCATGGAACATGCTTCCATTGCAGGGAGTGCAAGTTGTCTTTCAGGATGTCAGTCAGTGGTGTCCTGCTGTTGGTTGGTGCCCAGTTCCCAGCAGGGCCTGGTACTCCCACAACAGAGGACCATTGTCAGACATCTTTGAAGTGGCTTTTCACTCCCTGTGAGGTGTGCATGCTTCAGTGTGAGCTTGCTGGGCCATGTGGGTGGGGGATGTTGAGCTGTGACTACCACTCCCATCATGCTATTGCCTACACCCCCATTCCCAGCATGCCCATACTTCCTTCCTTTTGAGTGGACTTCACTGTGTGTGAGTGTGACAGCAATGGCAAGATGGCTGACAGTGGTGTCCTGCTGTTGGTTGGTGCACAGTTCCCAGCAGGGCCTTGTGCTCCCCACAGCAGTACCCAGTGTCAGCCATCTTGTCAGTTCTTTTCCACTCCCTGTGATGTGAACATGGTTCAGAGTAGTTTTGATGGGCCAATTGTGAGGGTGACCGGTATCTGTGACTACAACTCCCATCATGCTATTGGCTACACTGACTTCACCAGCATACACAGCATTCCTTCCTTTCAGTGAGCTTCCCTGTGAGGTGGTGTCCTAGTGGTGGCAAAATGTCTGACAGTGTTTGTTGGTTAGATTTGTGCCACTACCTTGCTCTATTTGTTGTTAGGTTTGTACATGTCATGAAACAGTTACATATCACTATGAGATGGCATGTATTGTGTTTATCAAACTACCATACACATCTTGGGATGATTATCTTTTGGTTGCTGTGGATTTGCTAAGGGTGCATGGTTTGACTATCCCCTTGACAGTGATGTGTGTGTATTGTCACACGATATTGGGTATATTGGTTGTGTACTCACCAGGCTCTGGGATGTTTGATAGTCCATATACGCTCACTGGTGGTAGGATGGCCCACACCTTCTCCTCCCAGGGTCTGAGGTATACTGGTTTGGCAGGTGGGCCACTGCCGGTGCGATGACTCAAGGCGTAATCCTTCTTTAGTAGGTCCTTGACCCTCCTGCGCACATCATACCACCTGTTCTGGATGTCTTCCTTTGTGCGCAAACATGGTGATTGTGCGTTCACCCTGTCGACGATCCTTTCCCACATCTTGGTTTTCTGCGACATGGGTGTCTGTTGGACCAATGTACCAAACAACTGTGGCTCTACCCTGAGGATCTCATCTACCAGGACTTCCAATTCACTGTCTAGGAACTTTGGATTCTTCTTTGGGGGCATGGTGATGGGTGGTGGTGGGTGTTGATGTGTGTGTGAGTGTGCAAGTGAGGGTGGGTGGGTGTAGGTTTTGCTGGGTGTATGTGAGGGTGCTATTTGGGAGGTGCTAATGGTGTGTGGCTAGTGTGATGGATGAGTTGTGAGTGTGTCTGTGTTTGCTGTCTGATGGTGTTCTGTGCTGGCAGGTCAGTTGAATTTGCAAAGGATCATGGTAGTGATTTGTGGCCTTTATATGGGTGGGGTTGTGGGTGTGTCTTTGTTCCATGTTTTTTCACCCCTGTATTTATTGACTTTGTCATTGCTTGTTTGGCCCTTTTTTTTTTTTCCTTTGTGGGTTTTGGGCATGTAGGAGACGTTCTTCTGACGGAGTCGGACGCTGCAGTTGGCTCGTGCGAGCTTCTCCGAGTCTTTCACGCTGTGTTTCTGATGGTTTCATGTGCGGCGTACGCGTCGGTCGCGGAGTATTGGGTTGCTTTGGCTCCGTTTTGTATGCGTGTCGGTCGTACGGCTTGAGCTCCGTGCGACTCGGTCTGGTTTTCCACGCATTGCATCGTACTGCGCGGGTCGGAGTTCGCGGGTACGTTTCTGTCGGGTTCTTTCCTGGTGCGTGTCGGTCGGTTCGATTCACGTGGTTTCCCAGCCGGATAGCTGGTTTCCGTGCGGTTCGGTCGTTCGGCTTGTGTTCCGTACGAGTTGGTCATATTTCACATGCATTGCATCGTACTACGCGGATCGGGCAGCGCCGGTACGTGTCGGTCAGACAAAATTCCCGTACCGAGTCGGTCGGTACATTTTCCGGCCCGAATCGGAATCGGCCCCTATATTTTTGCAAACGATATTAAACACTTCGATATTTTTAACATCGATATTACATACCTAAAAATCGATATTCTTGACCACGAGAATCTGGCTGTCGATATTTCTGACACACGATATTTGCAACTCAATATTTTTGCAACTCAATATTTTTGATTGGATATTCTGTCTCTGCACCAATGGAAAGAAGGCTCCTTTGCGTGGGTCTGATAAGGCAGCGAGAAGGGAGTCATGGGTGAAAAAAAATACAACTAGAGTGGAGGCCTACTGTCGGTGTGGAATGAAGGCATAAATTCAAGGTCGTCTAGAGATATGCGGATCAAACGAGAAAGAATTATCAGCGTATTTTCGAAACATGCATCTGAGAACAAAGAATAATGACTGTCTTGCTAAAGAATATATTGTTTGAAGTGGCTTCTAATTGGGTTCATGATAATAATTTAGTAGGGTCTTTGAGAGTATAACTAGGCAATGCTTGTGGCTTTGAACACATGCTACACTGAGACTTCTTTAGGATAGGAGAGGTTTAGACCTCTGTGCCTTACGTTTCTCATTGTATGGCTTTATGCTGTGCAATACTTTATTCTGGAAACTTCTACTGCAGTTTCATGCTGACACTTTTCTCTTTATCATTTGGATCTAATCAAAGCTTAGTTTAGCATTTTATAGTGCAGTTTAATTGAAGATTTAGAAACCTTCATGCATTATAGACATGATGATCGGACTTTCCAATCTTCTCATTCTGCTGTGTTCTTGCTGTTTTGTACCATCGCTACTGAGGTTCTCATTGGTTACTTACTATTGAGAATTATCTTTGTTCGTAGAGCTGGAAGTCCATTGATAATTTTGTATTGTTATGCGATGTTCTTGAGATTGATTTATATGACGCTGACTTTAAATTTGTAATAAATACATGTTTAACCTGACTTCCCGACTTTGAGCTATACTGTGAAGCCAAATAGGTTGCAATGTATTTTGAATTTGAATTGAAATCTAACTCCTTTATTCCTCAAGCTCCCAAAAAGATCAGAACCGGAGGGGACAAAAAAGGCCCAAATTCCCTCCGCTGGAGCAGAATCATGGAGCTGCTTTTGCTGCTTTTGCTCTTTTTGTTCTTCATTTATCCAAGAAGTAAATGCTCTTTCCGGATCATCTACCGATGAACTCAATTTAAGTAGCATATTTTGAAGCGTTGCCAAATTAATCTTCTGCCATTATTTTGAGTTCAGTTTCCCTTGTGTGTCGTAATTCCAAAAGTGATACGTCAAACCTGATAAGAAAATGATCTGACCAGATGCATGGAGAAACATCTAAATTGATAATTTTACATTAAATGTTCAGATTAATCAAAAAATGTGCCCTTTACAATGTGTGGGGCCAGAATGTGTTAAGAAATATTTAATGACATTATTAATTCCATGAACTCATATTCTTTGGATCCTGCCTTTGGGTTTTTGTCCCAGTAAATATAATCCCCAACTACCATCAGTTATGAGCAGTTGATTAGTAGCGAGCATATCACCTCATGGAAATGTTTTGGAAAATCCACCATATACTGAGGTGCGCGGGATGTTAATAAAATCGTAGCACTGTTAATAAAATTAATCCATAATAGCAATATTTCTGTGTCGAGGTTCTGATCAATTTGTAGTGAAGAAACTAGGAGGCGGTGTTGTAAAATAGCCACAACCGCCTTTCCTATCGGCTGCTCTGTTTTGATTTATTATATAAAATTCATCAGGGTTGGCAGCTAATATATCTGGAGTCAAGTCATGCTTCCGATAGTGCCAAGATATCTAGATCGGCTTGATCCAACACATCTATACATTCCAATAGACCTGATTCAGGCGGGAAACTCCAGATTTTGGAAGTCAAAAATGGCTTTATTTTGGCTCCCACCTGAAATTGCCTCTCCTTCAATAGAAGTCAATGGGCAAAATGTATTCTCCTGATTTTTTTTTTTTAAATCTCCCACTTTCCTGCTCTAAAATGTTGGCATGTATGTAAATCAAAAAATTCGATTTTATCTTTTACGTTTGAATACATTTCCCTTACTCTATCCTACTTTGATTACAGGAAGCTGTTTTACTCATTCCTATTTGCTGTTCATAAATACCATAATTTCATAAAATTGTATTCAAATCAGGAGTCATTGAGGTACTTAGAGGTCTCAGTGCATTAAGTTAATTCGCTGAACAGGTTTTTGCCTGGAATATTGTCTGGCCCCTGGTCCCGGTCGGGTGCCCCAGTGACTGGCTAACTCACAAAAGTGTGCTGACCAAAAGTCGAACAGGAAGTGAGGGCTAAGGGAGTAACTTGCCTTCTCACCTTTTTCAGTTAAAAAAACACTCATACAATCTGCAGAAGAATGTCTTTAAAGAGCAAAGTGTGACAAGAGCATTAATAAAATGCACACTTAAAACGCATTTCGGTGCTCTGCATCCGCCTTCACTTCCACCTCAATGCAAACACATGGCTAATGCCTGGGTTTTGTGGAATCAATATTTTCCCTTATTGTTTCTAGTGTCTACTATAATTGTTCTCACTGAGGTATGATGGCAGTGTTATGACAGAGGAGCATTTCTGTTTAGTTTCCTCACACCTGGAGGGAAAGACAGTATGAGAGTAAGCTTGGAGACTGAAGTTCTGTGAGCGATAATGGCACTGGATGACTTTGGGCAGGACTTGTAAAATACTTTAGGTGTGCGGGTGGCTGTGCACCATCTACTTTAAATTGAACATTGTAAATTGTCTCGCTAGTGCTCTGCTCAAAAGAATTTGATCATGACCGCTTGAACATTTGAAAAAGTCTACTAACTTTACCCCGTTCCATAGTACTAGTCTTTCCTCTATGTCTGCTTGAGAACAAGCTGAGTATGTCTTCTCTGTCTACTTTAGTGACGGTGAAGAGCATACACCTCTCAAGTGACCCACATTTAGAGGGTATGACCCTGTTTGCCACACTCTGTTTTTAATAAAAGAATAACCATTTCAATATTGATTCCATGTCAAGACCGGAGGGTCCGATTATGCTTTTCTTTTCCTTACTACTTTTTTAACAGCAGCCAATCAAAAAGTTTTTAATAGTACTGCATTTCCCAAGATACCATAATATCACGTGACCAACCATAGACCACTGCCCTATATAATCCCTTCACAGCATCTCAGTGTCCTTTTTCTTTGCTGCTTTGCAGCCAGTTAAGTGCACTTCTATTTTTGTCTGTTGGATATGATGTTTAACCATGCCTATATAGATTAGGATGTACTGATAAGCTGAGTTAAGTATAGTAGCACGGCTCGCGCTGCCTAAATTTGTGTATTCTGCATGTTGTATTACTGTCAGATTTTCAAGATAGTAGCGCCACGCTCGGGCGTTTATTTAAAAGCACTGTGCGGTAAGCGCGACTATTTCCAGTGTGCGGGGAGCGCTTTGCCTCCTGACGGGGCGCTCGGCACCCACGTCTTAGGGCCCGATTACGATGTTGTTCGGTAGGCCTCCGAATCGGATTTGGCTTTCCCGGACCCAATTCGTAGCCCTTGTTTCCGACCGAATCGTACACAGGTCCAAATGACCAAGTTTGATGCGAAGATCGCGTACGCGTCGACCGAATCGTTTCCGGGACCCGAACCTGTCCGTACGACTCGTTCGTAGCCAAATCGTGCCGCGCAATGGAGCCGAATTCCGACCAAGCGAGTACGATGCACGATTCGGACAGCCGCATCGCCTCGGTCTCAGCGAGACGAAACAGCTGTCGGCATCATACTTCGGAGGGTCGTAGCAGGCCCCCCTTCACCCGGGGCCATCCGAATCTGTCAGGGGGTGTGCCCAAGGGTCCCCCGATCCAGGCATGAACAGTGGGGTGCCCGCCACAGGGTGTACGCTTTTCCCCACCCACCCCTTTTTGCTATGGGAGCCTTTGTATGCGTCTGTACACAGGCTCCCTTAGAGTTCAATGGGAGTCCGAGCGAACCCAGTCCGTAAGCATACGGATGCATCGTACTCGCTCGTCCAGACTCCCGGAGCACGTTTCGCTCGGAAAGCCCTCTGGATCCGAGTCGTACGGAGGGCTTTCCTAGCGAGATCGTAATCGGGCCCTTAACTGAGTGTGGAGCGGGAGAAGGGAGCGAGGACACGCACCTAATTCAAGAGCGGTCCTCTCTTTATTTCACCGAGGGTTCGGCACTACGCATGCACGGCAGCCATTTTCTCTGCCTTCCATAATCAGAAGGCTTAAATTGAACACGGGGAGCCGCGTATAACTGCTCCTTTGGTCCTAAACCCTCGTGGCTGCTCTCTACTGACGCCCTGCAGAATAAGCCTTTGCAGGGTTGGAAAATTAAGCATAGGTACTGCCTAGAGTAGCAGGCAAGCCCTCCCTCCACCATATATTTACCGAGTGCAGTGATTCTGTAGCCTGGCTTGCTTTGGGCTGGTTCTACTCCCCCATTATTGCTCCTGATTCAGGGTGTAATCACCCTAATTTTACAGTGTTGGTCCTTGGTCTTATCCTGCTGGGACACTCCTCCTGCATTGCAGAAAAACAAATATGGCAGAGTTTTATGAAGAGGATTATTTCTACGAGGAACCCTCAGGGTCCCTGGAGCAAGACCTGGTAAATGCATTGGATGTGGGGATGCAGCTTTCAGTCAACAAGGCCTTAGTCCGAGCCATTGAACCTTTGAAGCGGCACCTCTGTGGCCTCGCAGAACAACAAGGCTGGCTGCCTACTCCCCCTTTGTGGGCCAGACCCAGTGGGAAGACCCACATGGGCCCCCAAGCAGCAGATTTTGCTAAATTGGCCAGTAGCATGGCCAAAGAACATGATTATAGCGGATCACTACAGAATATCGACAACAAAAATGTCGAGGTACAAAAATATCGGGACAAAAATATCGTTGTCCTGAATATCGAAGTCCTATCTACATCATGGTAAGTACAAACATATCGGAAAAAAAATATTGTTGTCAAAAATATCAGAAAAAATATCGTTTTTTTTTTAAATGCTTAAAAAATAATGTAAAATAAAGTAAATGATACATATAATTAAAAAAACAGTTAGAATTATTAGAAAATGTTTAAAATAATAAATAATAAATATAATGGTAAAAATAATTAAACATACATATATATAAAATATAATATATAAATTTACTTAATAATATTTATAAATAATTATTATAATAAATTATAAAATGTTAGAAACATACAAAAAATTATAAATACATATATATATATATACATATACCAGTAAAATAAAACTAAAAATAAAATATATATATAATAATTTAAAATATTAAAATATTATAATCTTTTACAATTACATTTGACACTACATTAACAGCAACAGTAGGGAAAATGTTGGATAGCGGAGGGGATAAAATTACTATTCCCACTCCAGGGAGTGCAACAGTAGGGAAAGTGTTGGATAGCGGAGGGGAATAATTTACTAATCCCACTCCAGGGAGTGCAACAGTAAGAAAAGTGTTGGATAACGGAGGGAATCATTTACTATTCCCACTCCAGCAAGTACAACAGTAGGGAAAGTGTTGGATAGCGTAGGGGAATAATTTACTATTCCCACTTCAGGGAGTGCAACATTAAGGAAAGTGTTGGATAGCGTAGGGATAAATATTACTATTCCCACTCCAGAGAGTGCAACAGTAGGGAAAGTGCTGGATAGCGGAGTGGAATAATTTACTATTCCCACTCCAAAGAGTGCAACAGTAGGGAAAGTGTTGGATAGCAGAGGTATAAGAATTACTATTCCAAACTCCAGCGAGTGCAACAGTAGGGAAAGTTTTGGGTAGCGGAGGGGAATAATTTACTATTCCCACTCCAGATAGTGCAACAGTAGGGAAAGTGTTGGATAGCAGAGGGTATAAAATGTACTATTCCCGCTCCAGAGAGTGCAACAGTAGGGAAAGTGTTGGATAGCATAGGGGTAAAAATTATTATTCCCACTCCAGAGAGTGCAACAGTACGGAAAGTGTTGGATAGCGGAGTGGATAAAATTACTATTCCCACTCCAGTGAGTGCAACAGTAGGGAAAGTGTTGGATAGCAGAGGGGAATAATTTACTATTCCCACTCCAGCAAGTACAACAGTAGGGAAAGTGTTGGATTGCGGAGGGGAATAATTTATTATTCCCACTCCAGCAGGTAGAACTGTAGGGAAAGTGTTGGATAGCGGAGTGGAATAATTTACTATTCCCACTCCAAAGAGTGCAACAGTAGGGAAAGTGTTGGATAGCGGAGGTATAACAATTACTATTCCCACTCCAGTGAGTGCAACAGTAGGGAAAGGTTTGGATAGCGGAGGGGAATAATTTACTATTCCCACTCCAGATAGTGCAACAGTAGGGAAAGTGTTGGATAGCAGAGGGTATAAAATTTACTAATCCCACTCCAGAGAATGCAACAGTAGGGAAAGTGTTGGATAGCAGAGGGGTAAAAATTACTATTCCCACTCCAGAGAGTGCAACAGTAGAGAAAGTGTTGAATAGCAGAGCGGATACAATTACTATTCCCACTCCAGCAAATGCTACAGTAGGGAAAGTGTTGGATAGCAAAGGGGAATAATTTACTATTCCCACTCCAGGGAGTGCAACAGTAAGGAAAGTGTAGGATATCGAAGGGGAATAATTTACTATTCCCACTCCAGTGAGTGCAACAGTAGTAAAACTGTTGGATAGCGGAGGGGATAAAATTACTATTCCCACTCCAGCAAGTGCAACAGTAGGGAAAGTGTTGGATAGCGGAGAGGAATAATTTACTATTCCCACTCCAGCAAATGCAACAGTAGGGAAAGTGTTGGATTGCATAGGTAAATAATTTACTATTCCCACTCAAGCAAAATATTTAAAATAAATTATCAAACAATTAATTAATTTAAAAAATTTAACTCCCACCATATTCCCCTATAAATGACACCACCAATATTGTAAAACATAACACTATTAACATAATTAATTAATAATTAATTAATTAATTAATTAAAATGAACAAGCAATTTAAAAGCAATCAATAAATAAATTAATACACACTATTAACACTATAAAACAACTTAAAACAAATATTATAAGAAAAAATGTAATAAAATATATTATAATTAAATTACTTCCCAGCCTACTCCCCTATCAACCCACAACCCACTCTAAAAAAAAACACAAATAACATTATTAATAATTAATTAATTATTATTAATAACCAATTAATAAATAATTAACAATAAATTATTTATCACAATTAACAGTATAAAATTTTAAATACATAAATATCAAATAATTAAACATATAACTTAATTAATAATTATTAAATTACTTCCCACCCTATTCCCCTATAAACCCACAACCCGCTCCTAAAAAATTACACAATTAAGATATTTACCAATTAATTATTAATAATTAACAACCAATTAATAACTAATTAATAATAAATTAATTACCACAATTAACAATATAAAATATTAAGGGGCCAATTCCGATTCCGGCCGGAAATCTCTCCGACCGAGCCGGACCCGGAGAGAATTCCAACCGAATCGGACCCTAGCAGTCCGACCGGACGAGTACGATGCATTCGCATGCTATCGGACTCGAGTCGAGTCGGACTCCCATTGAAGTCAATGGGAGCCAGTCGTACAACGCGTACGCGGGCTCCCATTGACTCAATGGGTGCGAGGCGAACAAGGGCGCCCCTACAGCGGGTACGCGTCCATGCGCATTGCGGCGTACATGCACAGGTAGGGGGGACCCATGGGTCCCCCCTGTGTGCGACTCGCGTGCCTACACATACAGGGGGGTCCGACGCGGACCCCCAAAGTCCGGCTCTGACAGCTTTTTCGAGCCGGACGGCGCGAGTCGGTCGGACTGCTCGCGGCGCGCATCGTACTTACCCAGCCGGGAAACGTCTCCATAGCGCGGTGCGAGTCGTGTCCATGCGAGTCGGTCGGAGCGTGTTGAAGCCGCGTTCGAGTCGGTCGGCGATTTCGCGGGTGCTAGCATCGTACTCGCTCGGCCGGACCCGCGTACGATTCGGTCGGGAAACAGGGCTCCGAATCGGATCCGGTGAATCCGAATCCGATTCGGAGCACTACCGGCCGAGATCAGAATCAACCCCTAAATACATAGATATTAATTAATTAAAAATATTAATTAATTAACTATAATTAATTACTTCCCACCCTATTCCCCTATAAACCCACAACCCGCTCCTAAAAAAATTACACAATTAAGATATCTACCAAATAATTATTAATAATTAACAACCAATTAATAACTAATTAATAATTAATTAATTACCACAATTAACATTATAAAATATTAAATACATAAATATTAATTAATCAAATTTATGTATTTATTAATTATAATTAAATTACTTCCCACCCTACTCCCCTATAAACCCACAACCCACTACGGCACAAAAACGCAAAAATTTATTAAAATAAATTAATAACATAAAAATTATTATTAAATTTATTATAATTAAATAACTTCCCACCCTATTCCCCTATAAACCCACAACCCGCTACAGAACTGAAACGCAAAATTTACTTTAAAAAAAATATTTAACTTCTAAAAATGTAACACATATATTAAAAAACAAATGCAATACTTACACAAAAAAATAAACGCATACATACAAAATACACACTAAAATACATAACACTAAATAAAACAATTATATTTTTAACAACAATATTTTTGCTAACGATATTAATTACTTCGATATTTTTAAAAACGATATTACTTACCTTCAACTCGATATTCTTGACAACGATATTCTGACTGTCGATATTTTTGTAGTCCAAGATTTTGGACCCGATATAACTGCTACTCGATATTTCCAACTCGATATTATGTCTGTTCACCGATTATAGCGCCTCTTCAGAGGCTGCGACCCCCAACCCCTTCCAGGAGGATGAAGAAAGCTCCTCTTCCCACCACAGCTCGGACCAGGAAGACGCCCCCAGACCCAGCAAGCGTACACAGAAGGAGCGCCATGTTGACCTCCCCACGCAACCAAAGTTACTCACTTTCGAGCCTTCAGAGATTGTTCATCCAAAATCCACAGCCTGGCTGCCCCCCAGGAAGTGGCCGAGAATCTGCAAGCTCACCTGCGTCAAGCTTTTGATAAGGAGGTACGTGCCAGATTACGTTCCAAATGCCCGAGACCAGACCTCCACGGTAAGGTAGCGGACACTCCAGAAGTAGACCCCACAATGGCTACCTACCTCAAAAAATACTCCAAAGACCCTAAGAAGGGGATTGATAGGGCCTGGCGCTCCTGCCAGGACCAACTTCTTGACATGACCGGCACCTTAACAAAAATACTATAATTGGGTTTTCGAACAAAGGAGTCGGCCATGTCAATAGACCCTGCAGAGCTAATCGGTTGGGCCCATAGGGCCATATGCCAACTGGGGAATGCAAACTGCACCACGTCCAGTGAGAGACGGCATTCCATACTCCTGAAATTGGAGCCCAAGCTCTCACAGCTTTCCACTCCTGAAGCCGGTCCTCTGGACCAAGGCCTTCTGTTTGGTCAGCCATTACTCAAAGAACTGACCAAATTTGTTGCAACTTTTAGCAGCCTGGACAAGGCACAAGGATCCCTCTATAAAGCCTTCCGACTGGCTTTCGGCAGGGCTGGACAATTTAGAGGGCAGTCGTTCAGCCGGGGTTATCAGCAAGGCCCCCAATGAGGTTATTACCAACAACAACGTGCAGGTTATCAAGACCCTAACAATCCCACCTTCTACCCATCTCGACGCTCCAACAGAAATCGCTTCAGAAAGGGTAGATATGGAGGAAACCAAGGAGGCCGCCAGGATTCAGAGACCACAGGTGAGACTCATTCTATGTTCAGAAGTGGTGTTGGGAGGCAGGATTCAATCCTTCCTTCATGTTTGGCAGATGATCTCGCAGGATGCATGGGTACTGCAGACAGTGCAGCGGTACAAATTGGAACTATACAGCTCCTCCAGACAAGGTTTCCTTCCCCCAAAAGTGTATTTTTCCCATCAAAATCAAAGCTTTATCTCCTCAGAAATTCAGACCCTTCTGCAGAAAGGGGCCCTAGTAGTCACGGAACCTCATCCCCTAGGTTTTCTCAGCAGTGTCTTCTTAGTAGAGAAGAAAGGAGGTGGAGCACGACTAGTTTTGAATTTAAAGGATTTCAATGGTTGGGTCTTTTACCAAATTTCAAGATGGAAGGCATTCATCTGCTCTGCAATCTCCTCCAGGACAGGGACTGAATGGTCCATCTGGACTTAAAGATGCATATCTTTCCATTACCATTTTTGCACCCCATCAGCGTTTCCTGCAATTCCTGTGGCCAGGAATACATTACGAGTACAAAGTCCTTCCCTTCGGTCTCTCATCTGCACCATGGTGTTTCACAAAACTCCTACGTTCAGTGGTAGAGTCTTTGAGGGCTCGGGGGTCCGGCTGATTTTTTATCTGGACGGCATAATTATCATGGCACATTGTCCCCAGCTGGTGGTCACTCACCTCGTGTGGTCAATCACTCTCCTTCAGAGCTTGGGATTCATTGTGAACTCACAGAAATTGATTCTGATACCGGCTCAAACAATAGAATATTTTGGGTTCCAGATCGACTCTCGCAGGTGCCAACTGATTCTACCGTCACAGAAGGTCAGGACCATCAAGAGAGAGTTGAGATTGATTTTGAGCAGGCAGACTGTATCCTTGTGATCAGTAGCCCGAGTGGTGGGTCTGCTGGTCTCCTCGATGCAGGTGATTTTTCCGGGTCCCCTACACTATCGAGCTCTCCAGAGACTCAAAATTCTGCATCTCCGGAAAAGCCTCAGTTACGTCGAGCAGATTCTCCTCTCAGAGGAAGCGAGGTTGAAGATGTCATGGTGGTTGGATCACATGGAGGCCTGGAAAGGCAGGGTCATCTTTGGTTCCACTCCAGAGATAGTGATCGAGTCGGATGCCAGCCGCTGCGGTTGGGGAGCCAGATGCAGACCGATCTCCAAGGGGGGCCGGTGGTCCCAAGCCGAACTGACCATGCATATCAATTGCTTGGAGCTTCTGGCAGGCTCCTTTGCAATTCGCAGCCTTTCGCTGATGAAGACGGACTGCTGCATTTTACTGCGTATGGACGTCTCAGCGGTTCGCTATGTGAACAAGCTGGGGGGACAAGATCCCGTGTGTTGGCGGACATAGCCAAGGATTGTTGGCATTTTTGCCTTCAACATCAGATATCTGTGGTGGCAGAGTATCTACCGGGCTGCAACACCACTGTGGCGGATTGGCAGTACCGGCATCTATGGGACTTCAGCGATTTGAGACTTCATCCCCGAGTTTTCCATGCGCTGAATCGTCTCTGGGGTATCTGCCAGATAGACTTGTTTGCCTCACACTTCAACCGCCAAGTTCCAGCCTTCTTCAGTTGGCACCCAGACCTGGATGCCTTGGCCATAGACCCCTTTCTCCAAGACTGGAACTCCAATCTGTATTATGCGTTTCCCCTGTTTCTTAATGATCCAGGGGGATACTGATGCAGGTGCGCAGCCAACAGGTGGAATTGGTGTTGATAATGCCTCTTTGGAGAGCGCAAGCATGTATATCAGTCCTTCTGGAATTGTCGTATGCCTCCCTGATTCTTCTCCTTTTTCAGTGGAATCTCCTTCTGGATCCGGGGGGGGCTCACCACATCCACTGATATTGTTAGGACAACTCTCCCTAGTGGCTTGGCGAGTTTTCGGGACAGATGGAGTGTCCCTGGACTTTCGAAGGAGGCTAACAGCTTCATTAGTGAAGCCTGGTCAGCCAATACCCACAAGCGCTATGCCTCTGCTTGGAAACGATGGTGTGGCTGGTGCCGTGAATGGGACGTAAATCCCGTTGGAGCACATTACACTTTGGGAATTAATTTTCTGTCTTCACTTGCCTCTGCTGGTATGGCTTACAGGACAGTTAATAATTTGCGGTCAGCCATTTCGGCAGGCCATGATCCGGTAAATGGTAAACCGGTGGGAGAGCATCCCATGGTATGCAAACTTCTGAGGGGCATCCGTATGGTCCGCCCTCCATGTCCGAAGTACTCAGTATTATGGGACATGTCCATTGTTCTATGGTTTTTGGAAGCATGGTCAGTCAATAAATACCTGTTGAGAAAACAATTGTCCGCCAAACTGACCATGTTGCTTTGTCTCGTATCTTGTTAAAGAGTTTCAGATGTTCGCGCTTTAGATTTGGCGGGATGCAGATACCCCCCTGAAGGGGTTACATTCTCCATTTCTAAGCGTACTAAATGCAATACTTCTTCGGTATCTTATCCGGCCTTTCCAGATAATCCCAAGCTATGTGTGGTACAATGTTTGAAGGCGTATGAGGTGAGTACTTCGGAATTTCGTACTGATATGAAAGGACAATTATTGATAGCATTGCAGAAACCCTTCCGCCAAGTGACTCTGGCCACTCTGGCGGGATGGGTGCATTGGCTTACGGGAGAAGCAGGCATTGATGTGTCCATGTTTGGGGCCCACTCAGCACGTGGGGCTATGGCCTCCAAATCTTTTGCCTTGGGCGCCAGCCTCGCTGACATCATGAAATCAGCAGACTGGTCGAGAGAGTCCACTTTCAAGACATTTTACTGTAAGCCTTTTGTTGATGTGGCTTCTGTTGTAGTGGCTAAGCTTTAAACAAGCATAATCAGAGCATCCGGTCCTGACATAGAATTAAAAATTTGCAAACATTCATGACAAGAATTTTCAATTATATTAAGCACACAGAGGCAAGGAATATCCCACCCAGGTTAAGATGTTTTACATTTCATTTGATGCAATGGATTTAATCCTGATGTCTCCCCCCCCCCCCCTCGTTTTAATGTCTTTCATTTGTGACATGGGTGGCGAGGTCAGTGTTACGGTGTTTCCTTTTTACCTTTCCAGGTGCGGATGACAAATGATCACATATGGAACGGATGTTCCTGACCTATGCAAACCTTGATTTGATGAGGAGCGGGCCACTGGTGGTGGCCGAAGAGTCGTTGAAGGATTCTTTGCTTCCCTTTGGTCGAAGTTTCGAGTCGGGCCCCAGTTGGGTCTCGTGTTGGAACCTGAGGAGAAGGTTCCTCCGCCAGGGCAAGATTCATGTTCGAATGTTCTACAGAATTGTATGGTTTTGAACTGACTTAACTGTTTTACTGGATTCTGAACAAAGAAAGAGGACACTGTGACGCTGTGAAGGGATTATATAGGGCAGTGGCTCTATGGTTGGTCACATGATATTATGGTATCTTGGAAAATGTAGTACTATTAAAAACTTTATTGTGATTGGCTGCTGTTAAAAAAGTGGTAAAGAAAAGAGAAGTATAATCGTCGCCTCCGTGTCGTTAATGGAACTGAAAATTCTTGTCACGAATGTTTGCAAATTTTTAATTGTTGTTATAAGGTTAGGTTACCAGGATGAGAGCTGGGAAAGTGATACTCTCCCTCTGTCATACCTGCTCACAAGTACCTGCAAGATCACTCACTTAATGAGGCTGGACAGAGGTAAAAACGCCTGACCTTGAACGGAAGGAAAACATCAATGCTATATATGAGGTTATAGCAGGTACTGGTGCATCATATAAGGCCAGTGGTAGTGCTGAGAGATTAGGGAGAGGAGCCTGCTGACTATTAATGATACAAACTGCCTATTTAACTAGAACAGCTGTATTCTCGAAGTATTTGTTTCCCTGTATGTATTTTGAATTTCTCTATTCTTTGGAAAGAAGGCTTTGATTTATGTGTCATTCTGCCCTTTCTAACCACGACTAGGACACATCAAATGAAACGCTGAAGGAAAGGATCTTACACTCAAAACAAAGACTATTTTTAAAGCCACTCTTCCTTGATATCCGTCATCTGAAAGATTTCTTGGCACTATTTGAGCACACAATCTGTTAGTGGGCAGAACAAACTGTCAGCCTTGTACCAGCGCTAGCACAGAGAGCGTGTGCTGAACACATCTCACATGCTCTGCCTCGTCATTGGCATTAGACATGAACATTTTAGATAACATTCTTTCACTACAGTATATGTACCCCCAGCACTGCAAAAAACCACACTTCAAGACCTCAGTAAGTTCATACTTGACCTTCCGATTGGCACTCTGGTGCTCGGCGGCGACTTTAATTTGGCACTTAATGGGATGAGGGACCAGATGCCCCCACGCAGTGATCCAAGTACTGGGTCTAGGCTGGCTTCCTTTCTCTCATCTCTCGGCCTGGTTGACGTCTGGTGACAACTCAACCCCACCACAACTCAATTCACGTTTCACTCCGGGGCCCATAACACTCAGTCCCAGATTGACTATATGCTTACACACGCTGCTGATACTTACGATTTTTAAGAAGCTCGTTGTCTGGCTAGAGGCATCTCGGACCATTCCCCAGTATTGATCAGGATGCACGGGGATTTCGACCGCCACAAACTACCCTCACAATTAATCCCTGGGCATTACAAATCCCTCACATTAAGACGGAATTGCTGCACAGTACAGAGCTTTATTTTCAGGAAAACGTAGGCTCCGTGGAGTCGTCCCAGATCCTCTGGGGTGCATTTGGGGCAGTTGTCAAAGGACAGGCGCTGGCATTAATAGTGGGACAAATGCAAAAGAAACAATTGATGGACGGAATGCTGGACAATGCAAACATTCACCCCCAGTCACAAGGATCTGGGTTAAATCCATCATTCTTTTGCTCACCACACCACCCCAGTTTGGACCCAAGCCCAAGCCAGGTCCTCCCTGGACCGGAAACAAGCATCCTGGGACCGGTTTCAGGGCATCACCCTTCTTCAGCCAGGCTAGCTTGAATCCAGTGGTGTAGTGAGCACGGGACCCACGTCTGGGCATACCCTTCCCACGTAGGGCGACAAATGCAAAAGAAACAATTGATGGACGGAATGCTGGACAATGCAAACATTCACCCCCAGTCACAAGGATCTGGGTTAAATCCATCATTCTTTTGCTCACCACACCACCCCAGTTTGGACCCAGCCATATGCAAATCAGTCTTGACCCTGTTCCGTGTGGGAACAGTCCAGCCCGAACTGCCAAGCCAGGTCCTCCCTGGACCGGAAACAAGCATCCTGGGACCGGTTTCAGGGCATCACCCTTCTTCAGCCAGGCTAGCTTGAATCCAGTGGTGTAGTGAGCACGGGACCCACGTCTGGGCATACCCTTCCCACGTAGGGCGACAAATGCAAAAGAAACAATTGATGGACGGAATGCTGGACAATGCAAACATTCACCCCCAGTCACAAGGATCTGGGTTAAATCCATCATTCTTTTGCTCACCACACCACCCCAGTTTGGACCCAGCCATATGCAAATCAGTCTTGACCCTGTTCCGTGTGGGAACAGTCCAGCCCGAACTGCCAAGCCAGGTCCTCCCTGGACCGGAAACAAGCATCCTGGGACCGGTTTCAGGGCATCACCCTTCTTCAGCCAGGCTAGCTTGAATCCAGTGGTGTAGTGAGCACGGGACCCACGTCTGGGCATACCCTTCCCACGTAGGGCGACAAATGCAAAAGAAACAATTGATGGACGGAATGCTGGACAATGCAAACATTCACCCCCAGTCACAAGGATCTGGGTTAAATCCATCATTCTTTTGCTCACCACACCACCCCAGTTTGGACCCAGCCATATGCAAATCAGTCTTGACCCTGTTCCGTGTGGGAACAGTCCAGCCCGAACTGCCAAGCCAGGTCCTCCCTGGACCGGAAACAAGCATCCTGGGACCGGTTTCAGGGCATCACCCTTCTTCAGCCAGGCTAGCTTGAATCCAGTGGTGTAGTGAGCACGGGACCCACGTCTGGGCATACCCTTCCCACGTAGGGCGACAAATGCAAAAGAAACAATTGATGGACGGAATGCTGGACAATGCAAACATTCACCCCCAGTCACAAGGATCTGGGTTAAATCCATCATTCTTTTGCTCACCACACCACCCCAGTTTGGACCCAGCCATATGCAAATCAGTCTTGACCCTGTTCCGTGTGGGAACAGTCCAGCCCGAACTGCCAAGCCAGGTCCTCCCTGGACCGGAAACAAGCATCCTGGGACCGGTTTCAGGGCATCACCCTTCTTCAGCCAGGCTAGCTTGAATCCAGTGGTGTAGTGAGCACAAAAAAGAACTGACAAAGCGAATAGAGCAATTAGAGAGGGAAATCCTGATAGTCGAGGCTAACCTCTCCCAAACCACTGACGATGCGGCCCAACAAGCGCTGGACACTAAGAGATTGGACTATAAACTGTTACTTACAGAGACAGCTAGAGCCAGACAAAAGGTAATATACCACAGAATTTACGAATATGGTGAAAGTACGGGCAAATTACTGGCATGGTTGGAAAGAAGAGAGCAGGCGAGTAGGTGGGTCCACCGACTTTGGGGTGCTGCCGGGGAGGATATAGTCCAGCCGCAAGAGATAGCGGAGACATTTGCTAATCATTTTGAAACAATTTATTCTCCGGGTCCGACTGTAACTTCTGTGGACTGTCGTAACCTTCTAGCTATCATCCGGGTCCATGGTATTTCTCCCGAGGACCGTGAATCCCTTGAGTGTGATCTCTCAATAGAAGAACTACAACTAGCAAACCGAGATAAAAGATCGGGCAAAGCAATGGGACCGAATGGTCTACTGATCGAATTTTTTAAGTTGAGGACAACCAAAATAGTACCCCACCTACAACAAATGTACCTAGAGAGTTACGAGAAGGACCTGCTGCCGGCCGAGGTCCGGCTTGCCTCGATTGTGGTAATACATAAACAGGGCAAACCTACAAACACCTGTGAGGCATACAGGCCCATTTCCCTTCTGACGGCAGAAGCCAAAATACTTGCGAAGGCGTTGGCAAATAGACTCATCCCACTGATCAATAACCTAATACACCCAGACCAGGCGGGCTTCATGCCCGGCCGCAACACAGCCGCGAATCTTCGGCGCCTGCATGGCGTACTCGGTCGGGAAAGTACAATACAAGAACAGGTAGCCCTGTTGTCTTTAGACGCTAAAATGGCCTTCGATACTATCGAATGGCCAAACCTTTTTGCTGTGCTGGAGATAGTGGGGTTCGGACCGAAATTTATACGTTGGATCAAGCTTTTATATACTGATCCAATAGCACAAGTCGTTGTTAATGGCCACACATCCAGAAAGGTTCGATGGTGCAGAGGTACCAGGCAAGGATGCCCTCTCTCACCGCTGATTTTTGCATTGGTATTGGAGCCCTTGGCGGTCTGGGTCAGGGGGGACCCTTTGATACGGGGATTAAAATGGATATATCAGCATGAGGACAGAATATCCCTCTATGCAGATGACATTTTACTGTACATGGCGTCACCTGCATCCTCAATCCACCGTATCCTGCACATATTCCGCGTATTTGGTGATCATTCTGGCTATACGATCAATTGGTCCAAATCTCAACTGTTCCCGATACAGTGTCCCAGACCCAGATTGGCAAAAGATTACGACATACCCATTGCGGAGGACGGATTCCGCTACCTAGGGATATATATCACCAAAGATCCCATCAAATTCTATGAGGCCAACCTACAAGACTCCTTGACACGCTTACGAACTGACGTTAAACACTGGCGTGGCCTCCCATTAACTCTGCTGGGTCGAGCAGCACTATTTAAGATGCTAGCACTGCCCCGCTTTTTACATGCACTGCAAAACACTCCATTTAAGATCCCAGACTCCTACTTTTCTGATATTGACAACGCGGTTCGCACTCTATTATGGACGGGCGGGCACCACGTATTGCATTGCATAAGCTAACGGCTGGGTGGTACGATGGCGGGATTGCACTCCCCGACCTCCGGCGGTACAACTGGGCATCACAACTTGTAGTAATTAACTGATGGGTATATAATGCCCAAGACGAGCCAAGCACCCGTACTGACCTATGGCTGATGGGACAGGGGGGTTATCGAAGAGCTTTATACACAGACCCCAAAAAATTAGGTCTGACGGGACCTAAGGCCAGAACAGTAGAAACCTGGCACGCAGTTAACAAGAAATTGGGCTGGGATAGAAAAGTCACGCTAGCAACCCCACTCTGGGAACCGGAGTGGTTGGGCCGCTTGAGTTCCTGTCCGGGGTTTGACAAATGGGACCTGATTGGCATATCATCTGTCAGGGACATGTGGACCAATAAAGATTTGGTCACATTTGCTGAGCTCCAGAAAAATTGTCAACTGGCACAATCCGAAACCTTTAGATACTTGCAGGTTAGCCATGCACTGAAAGCGGTGATACCCAAAGATGGCCAAATCCCGGAATCATCGCCGCTTGAAGATAGACTGCTGTTAGACCCAATGCCTAAGAAAGCTATCTCTTTAACGTACCAAAAATTAATAAATAACCGTCCAGATCCTTTGATAAAACTCAGACAAAAATGGGAGATAGACGTGGGAGAATTAGAAGACGAAGACTGGCGAGATGCCTTGGCTTCCCCTAGGGAAATTGCTATCCCTATGAGGCTGATTCAACTCAAGACTTTACACAGGACTTACCTAGCCGCAAATGTCCTGGTAAAAATGGGAAAGCGATCTGACGACCTATGCCTTCGCCAATGTAACTTAGTGGGGACCTTCTTTCACATATTATGGGAATGCCCAATCATTTCAAAATACTGTAAAGCGGTCACAAAGCGTATGGAAGACGTAGGTGGAAAACAACTGGACCCCTCTCCGAAACTTTGCCTATTAAATATATGGGAGGCAACGGACTTAACCCAAACTGACAATCATGGGTCACACTTGGGTGGACCCTGGCGAAACGAAACATCGCCCAAAAATGGGGAGTAGGGGATCCACCTTTACTGAAGGCGTGGGTAGGTGACATGGACAGGGCCATGGTCGCGGAGAGGGACGCATTCAAGAATAGAGGATGCCCTAAAAAATGGGATCGAAAATGGTCCTTATGGAACACACATAGAGGCGGTATATGCCTGTCCCCTACTACTGAGCTTAATCGCAGGGTGAATGTGTCACAGGATTTGCCAATCGAAGAAGGTTAATTGACAGAAAGATTGTATATACACGTATTAATATGTGTCTGCTTCAATGTAACTATACTGTGCTGGATTATGGTCATCTGACTACTGCTTGTACTGTGCTATTCCCATTTTGTTGAAATAAAAAAAGAATATTAAAAAAAAAAACATTGTTTCACTAATGTAGTTTAAATAAACCAGAAAGGTATTATTAAATTGACATGTTCCCCTGACTTCTGCAAACCAAAATGGAGCCCAGCATAGCAGGATTTCATGAGAAAACATCTACAGGTGACAGTACCTGGGCAATGCCGAGACACAGAGATGCGCAGGGTGGAGAAAACAGCAAGTCGGCCTGATGAAGCGGCTGAGTAAACGAGTTTGGAAACTTTATACACAGAATGACGCACCCCGAATCCTAGCTTGTGGGGTCGAGTAAAGCAATGATGCACTTTTCTCATGAATAGAGATAGTGGGGTTAAGTCAAGAATAGGTAGGGAAAGATTTATCAGTCAGTTATGGGATTTCTCATATGGAAATTTTGTAGTACTGGTTTTGAGTCTCAAGAAGGAAGAGTCGGGCCTCTTTCACACAGATACAGAGGACCACCCTACTCTGCCCGAGTAAGATCTATCAACCTGATATTAAACTGTTTTTGCACAAAAAGTAAATGTAAAATGTAAAATGTAAGTAAAAAGTCCATCTACAGGCACAATTCCAAGATCCTGTTTCATGGGATCGGGATCTCCAAACATTTAAACCCAAAGATGTATTTGTTTTATTTATTTTTGTTTTTTATATTGCTCCAATATACTGCCTTCCACATCAAACATTCAAAAATGAAAATGTAAGAGGTGATAAAGACATTCGAGAATGCAGTGTTTTATGTGAAGCAGCGTGATTTTTTTAAATTAAACATATATATATTCAAAGTGTGTTTAAGAGTATTCATCTGTGTGCTTTATATTAACTAAGTGCAGTAGATGGCTATATTTACCTTAAAGAGAAGCCACCCGTATATCTAGTTGAACTATAATTAATGTATCCACATTAAATGAAGCAATGTATACCTTCTTTAATTGGAATCAGTGTATCTGTTTATGTTAAGTGTATTAATTTGGAAGCCATTATGAATTTAACATTAACCTATCTTGTAACCAGGCCTGAATAAAGGGAATGTCACTTTATTAAATGCTTTTGCCAGAGTCTTGTTTTTCTATCCTTTGCAGGTGTCTTATCGTCACGTTCGTTAAGTTAGAATAGGCTTATTGTTTACTGTACTAGACTGATAGGTAGCTGAACTTGAGGGGAAGTTGCAGTGGTGTAACAAGCCCCCGCAGCCCCCGCGGGGCATGGGGGCTCGAGTTCTAGGGGCCCCCTGAGCAAAAGTGGTAGATGGTGGGCCGGGAGGGGAGGGGGGCTCCCTCCATGTACTTTGCAGGGGTGATCCCCTTAAGTTTTGTTACGCCACTGGGTAGTTGGACTTCACGCATGGGCAGGATCATGTTTGTTACAATTGGAGAGAAAGATGCAAAAACTTCAAAGCTGTATGTTTGTGGGTCCTCTCATGCCATAACATTGTTTTTTCCACTCAAATTGCACATTTGCTAAAAACATGCTGAGGTAAGTAAGCAATTTCAATGTCTAATCCTGGCATTTTCTTCTGCATTTCCAGAAAGGCAGACATAAACTCACATGGTCAGTGTAGGTGCAGAGGAGTAGATTTTTGCTTTAGAACAATGATCATTTGCATGCTCAGTAATTAAATTTAGCCATAGCTGGGGAGGTTTTTGCCCCATGCAACGGATGTAAAGTTGGAGTTATGAAAATGCTCTGTTTCAAGTCATGCTAATTGATATTCATTAACCAGAGGTCTTTGGGACGTAGGATGTTCACACAAAACCATAGCAGTGGGTACATTAGCACAAGTCATAGGCAAACATCATACAGGCCTTACCAGAAAAAATGACAGCCAACCTATTGTGAAGGCCAAAACAGTACAACACTAAAACCCGGCCTTCAGCACACTGGAGTAGATTTCTTACACAAACTCGGATATACCTTTCCTCCCAGAAGCCAGATCACTTATGAAAATGATTACTCCTCACCCCTCACCCCACAACTCAAAGCTCTACCTCTCTAGCTCCCTCCTCGGCCACAGCCCCACATGAAAATGAATCTAGTAGAGAGAGCCCTGTTTGCAAGATCTCACTGGCATTGAAATGGTGGATCAGAGTCTTGTTTTTCCGCGGTTCCCTCATAGACTGGTAACAGAGTGGACTGAAAATCAATGATGGAAAAGTCAGTAGGTGATGTTAGAGTCTACACAATGCTCAAAGCAAACAATAATACTGGATGACTCGAGGCGTGGCCAACCACCGAGCAACATGGCCGCACCTTGAGGCGGCTCCGTCCGAGTACACTCGTTCTGGTGAACATCCGCCCATAAATCCGGGAAGGCAGAGGAATAAAAGATGAATTTGTGCCTATGAACCCAGAGTGAGCCTCTTGAGCCGCGGAACTGCCGGGCTCGATGCGGGCTGGCTGAGATTGACTCGACGACGTGGGCAGCCTGCTGTAGCGGCCTCGACGGTGGGGGAGGGGAGGGTCTACAGCTACAGCCAGTTCTCCAGCGTGGAACAACCTGTATCGGATGTGGAGCCCGAAGCTGACCAGTTTAGTAGAGGAACAGAGCGGAGTGCTGACCGGCTTCAACGAGACCCCGGAGAAGCAGAGACGCGAGTGGTGGAGCACCAAGTGAGAGAGCGGCCTCGAGCGCGCTTGGCTCCAGAGCGGGGGAGAAGCAGAGACTTCATCTGCGTCGAGGCCTTCCTGCCGAGGGTGATTGGGACGAGTGCTCCTGCGGCTGGGTCCTACCTGTCCTCCCGGGGCCGGTGAGCAGAGGAGCAGCGCGAGGGCGAAACCCCCTGTTGATCTCCCCGGCGGCGGCAGCCTGGATCTCGCGGTCATATCAGAGGCCATCGGGTAAGACACGGGAGGTAGCCTGTGAAGACCCGGCTCTACCCGGAACCCCGGGGGCTGCTGAGACTCTGCGCATGGAGGGGTGGTGCTGATCTGCCACTGCGGGGGCATCTGGTCGCTACTAAGCTGCGGGGGCAGCTGCAGGGTTGGGGGTCTCTTGCCGCCTGACTCCGCTGCTGCCGCCCACTGAAGATATACCGGTTGCACGCCCCTCAATGACTGGAACGTGAGGGCGCTTTGGCCTCCCTGCACCGGGAGCGGCGGTGAGTTTCGGAATCAAGAAAGAAAGTTGAGGTTACTTCAGTAATTCCACATATTAAATTACACCTCAATGAAACCCTATAGTAAAATTATCAGAACATATCAAGAGTGAGTTGTTGGGGTTACTAGTCCTTTGAAATGAAAACTTGAAGGGGACATTGCAACATTTGCTCAGAAATACAAATTGGTAAAAAGAATATCCCTGCAATGCAAACAAGAATAACCTCTGTTGTGAATTCAATCTTCTGGTTTGTGAGGAATGCCTGGGAGCAGCTAACCCTGAGCTAATCTGTGTCAGTGAAGAGTGCGTGGAAATGTTTTGCAGAAAGATCCATCACTTCCGTATGTGAGAACAAGCTTTATTTTATTTTTTAAAACACTGGGCTTGCTGATCCGGAGGCCGGAGCGCTCGAATGCGATTTGAGTCCTGGCCAATAACCCCTCCAGGAAATCGGAGCAACAACAAGATCCGCACAGCTGGGGGGCAATCTGCAGTCTGCACACCCTCAGGCGCTACCACAATTAGTCCGCCATAGAAGCACTGTAGTTAGCTTCACCCACGAAAAGCAGTGCATCACCTGGTAGCTCACAAACTGCTTACGTCGTCATTACAATAAGGGAACAATCCAGCAAAGTTATTCAGTACGCCACGCACACACTGCCTGACTGGTTCCCACCCGCTCACATTCGGCCTCGCACGGCCCGGTCATGGCCAGTGGTCGCAACTCTAAGGCCTCTACGCAGGCCAAACTGGAAAAGTTTGCTTGGGACAGGGGCCCTGGCCCCACCCAAAAGGGAGGGGACGACTCATCAGCCGAACAACAGGCAACGGATGGGGCAAAGGAACCAACATTGCAGGACATCCTAACGGCTACAACGACGGTTAGGACTTCGTTGGAGTCCAGGATTGACTCCGTGTCATCAGAGGTCTCTCTGATTAGAGCAGACATGCGCTCCATGAATACCAGACTCAAGGATGTTGTCGCCCACGAGCTCCCTCGTCACTGACACGACTGCCCTTCAGCGGAGGGTTGATGATCTCCAGACCCTGAGCGTGAGGTTGGAGGCGCAACTGGATGAGTTTGAGGGTCACTCATGGCGCAACAATGTCCGTATACTGGGGGTTCCGGAGCGAGCGGAGGATCCGTTGATGGACCTGTTTGTTGAGGAACTGGTCACTAATTACCTGAAACCGTCTCAACTGTCGAAATTTTTCACGGTCGAGAGAGCGCACAGGGTGCCTGGGGGCAGACCGAAACCAGGGGCCCCCCGAGACCTATTGTTGCGAGAATCTTTAACTATAGGGATAGGGACATCATCCTGCAGACGGCCCGGACAGCACCTCCAATCGAATTCCAGAATAGCAGAGTGACCTTGTTCCCGGACTTCACGCTCAGGGTGCAACGGCAGAGACGCAGTTTCCTAGAAGTGAAGAAGGCGCTGCGAGATAAGAACGTTAAGTACGCAATGCTCTTCCCGGCCAAATTGAGAGTGGAATCTGAAGGGAAGGTCTGGTTCTTCGCCACTCCCGAGGAGGCTTGGGACTGGCTAGATGGTTGGCGACAGGCCGGAAGGGGGGGGCACCGAGGCCAACAAAGCGGTCGTGAGAATTCGCAGGGGGTTCAGGACGCAAGATCCCCACCAGGAGAACGTGAGGCAGCGGCAGGAGACAAATGAGAACTGGTCTGTATAATTTGTTGTTATTGTGCAGCATAGTCACGCTTTTTCTGGGCTGAGTAACGGCTGGAACCCTTTAATTGACATTCCCGCAGCCGGACTACGACCTAGTGAACAAACTGTCAATGTGAGACTGTCAGAGGCTCTATAATGACGAAACTATGGGACCATTGAGTCATTGATCCATTATTTGCCTTTAATGTTACGAACGGGTGTCAGGTTGGACACACGCACCTTAAAGTTTTGGGGGTGGGCGATAGGCACTCTGCAAGTTCGGGGTGGCGGGAGGTTCCGCTACTGCCATGCAGGGAGGCAGGGAGGGGGGTACAGTTGCGTATGTTTACGGGGGTGGGATCCTGTGCATTTAGCCTTTCCGCTACAGAGCATAACCATGATGCTCACATGAGAACAACACACTTTCGTGGAGGGAAGGGAAGTTTAGTTCAGTTCAGAGACATTTTAGACAGGATTGACAAAACAGGTGATACCAGCGACGACTCAATGGGCACGATTAGCAATGATGCACTGATGTACTACAGGACGGGACGGGTAGTAGGCGCAGCGCAGACCGGTGGAATTGATGGGGGGCACCCCCTCGTGACCGCAAGCATACACCCTAGGTAACGATGGCTTCTGCAGTTAAACATGGGCTCAAATTGCTGTCTTGGAATGTAAACGGACTGGGAGACAGGATCAAGAGGGGAGTAGTGCTTCAATTTATTAAACGGCATTCCCCCGACGTGATCTCACTACAAGAAACACACTTACTAGGAAATGCATGCAAAGCGATGTCGAGGTGGGGATTTATGCTAGTGGCGCACTCCGCATTTGGGTCTGGGTCAAGGGGGGTGGGAATAATGATGCGAAAATCCTTCCCAATGACGATTGACCACATTTGGACAGACAGCTTGGGCAGATTTGTAGCGACCTCAGGTACATGGGATGGGCGCAACATTAACCTGGTGTCTGCCTATGTGCCGCCGGGCCTACATGTTCAAGCATTTAAGGATCTCGGAAGACTCCTCCTGGGGTTGCCAGAGGGCAGATTAGTGATCGGGGGCGACTTCAATTCTATTGTTTCGGATTCCCTAGACCGATGGCCTCAGAGGGTCTTGCCTCCCTCCCGAATGCAGATCCATAGCTTCCTGGGGGCAATGGGACTAGTGGACGTTTGGAGGACGTTGCATCCTGTGGAACAGCAGTACACTTACTTCTCAGGGGCCCATCGTAGCATGTCCAGGATTGACTATATACTTACGCTGGAGAATCAGATAGATAGCATTAAGGAAGTACACCACTTAGCCAGGGGTATCTCAGACCATTCGCCCATTTGGTGCCGACTAGAGGTGAGTGAACCCAAGGCAGGCAGAACAGCGCTGATTAACCCATGGTATCTTAAGATCCCCCAAATAAGTGACAAAATCACGTGGGACACAGAACTGTATTTCCAAGAAAATGAGGGATCAGTAGAATCGGTTGTGACACTGTGGGAGGCCTACAAGGTGGTAATTCGGGGGGTGGCATTTGCTCAAATTGCGGGGTCAAAAAAAGAGAAACAAGCTGGAATGGTCCGCCTAGAGGGGGAAATATTACAGATGGAGGGGCAGCTTCGGGTGGACGACTCGGAAGAAGTAAAGCAGGCATTGCACTTTAAAACTAAGGAATGTACTGATTTAGCCACGGACGCAGCCAAGGCACAGTACAGAGCAACACTTAGCAGGATTTACGATGTTGGTGATAAGGCCGGAAAATTGCTGGCCTGTTTAGACCGAAGAGACCAAGCAAACCGTGTTGTGGTAGAGATAGGGGGAGGAGCGGGGGGTAGTATCACTGCACCACAGGAGATCGCGAACGCCTTTGGCCAATACTATCAAACTGTTTATACGACCCAGTCTCCGCACACGGAGGAGGAGGCAACCTCCTTCTTGAGAGATATATTGCTTCCGGTGCTCACTGAAGAAGAACGCTCTGATCTCGACCAGGAGATAACTAGTGTAGAGGTAGAAAAGGCCATACACGACTTACGCGGAGGTAAGGCATTGGGCCCGAACGGCTTGCCCATTGAATTGTATAAACTAACCTCGAGTAAGACTGCTTCCTATCTAACCAAGATGTTCCAGGAGAGTAAGACAGGGGACAGCTTCCCACAGACAAGAGACTGGCAACGATTGTGGTTATCCACAAGGAGGGTAAACCGAAAAACAGGTGCTCCTCCTATAGACCGATATCGCTGCTCAATGGAGAAGCTAAGATATTGGTGAAGGTCCTGGCCACTAGGTTGCTGAGGGTCATCACAAAATTAGTTCACCCGGATTAGTCAGGCTTTATACCAGCTAGGAACACCTCCCTTAACCTGCGCAGACTCCACGGGGTGCTAAGCTGAGCCAAGACAATAAACGAAGATGCGGTGGTGGCATCTCTTGATGCGGCCATGGCATTCGACACTATAGAGTGGCCTTATGTGTTTGCTGTGCTAGGGAAATTGGGATTAGGCCAGGGATATATTGGCTGGGTTCGGCTTCTGTATCAAGAGCCGCTGGCGCAAATCGTAGTCAACAACAGGAAATCCTGCACCTTTACACTTAGCAGGGGCACCAGACAGGGTTGCCCTCTGTCTCCACTGCTTTTCACCCTGCCCTTTGAACCACTGGCGATGTGGATTCGGAGAGACCCCGTTATTAGAGGACTCAAGTGGGTAGAAGGCTGGGAGGACCGCATTTCGTTATACGCTGACGATATTTTACTTTACTTAGCATCACCAGCGGCCTCCCTGAACAGGATATTACACATTTTCCTTGTGTTCGGCAGGTTCGCCGGATACAAAATAAACTGGACTAAGTCAGTACTCTACGTCCTCAGTGGAGCAATGCCTTCGCTTCCCCGGGGATTTCAGAGCACGGAAGAGAAAGACAACTTCAAATACTTGGGGATTTGGGTCTCTACAGACCCATCCCGTTTTTATGAGCGAAACCTCCAGCCTCCCTTGCAACGGCTCAGGAGCGACGTCCGACATTGGAGATCACTCCCTCTGTCCCTACTGGGGCGTGCAGCCCTGTTCAAAATGATGTCCCTCCCGAGATTTTTGTATGCATTACAGAATGCCCCGAACCAGGTCGCAATATTTTAAGGAAATCAATAGTATTCTTCGAGACCTATTATGGGATGGCAAACCACCACGTATCGCCACTCAAAAGCTAACATTAGGGTGGTTTGATGGGGGGATTGGCCTCCCTCACATTAAAAAATATTATTGGGCGTCTCAGCTCGCGGCGATAAATCAATGTACATATAGAACACAGGGGGATCCTGCATTCCAAATGGACAGGTGGCTCCTGCCGGGGGGTAGTTTCGAAGGGGCATTATACTCGCACTCGGTCAAGCCGAAATTGACAGGGCCCACGAACCACGCGGTGCAGGTGTGGAGGGTGGCCACGAGAAGCCTGGGTTGGAAGGACAGGATCACGCAGGCCACACCACTTTGGCACAACGATCAGCTGGGTAAGTTGATTCACACAAAGGGATTTGACCGCTGGGACCTCATAGGTATCTCAAGAGTGGGAGACTTGTGGAAGGCGGGTGCAGTGGTCCCCTTCACCCAACTGCAAGAGGATTATGAGTTGGCAAGCACCGAGTATTTTAGATACCTGCAGATCAGACATGCTTTACTAGCCGTGCTATCCAGGGGGGAGTCACCACCTGAATCCTCCCCGCTTGAATATAGGGTCTTAGATGGAGATCTGCCGGAAAAGGCCATATGGCTTATCTATAAGAAACTAATCACAACACGGCGGACCCACTACTCCGGCTCCCCGCAAAATGGGACTATGACGTAGCGGGGCTATACGACAAAGAGTGGCTCACGGCCTTGGCTTCTCCTAAAGAAGTGGCCATTTCCTTAAGGTTCAGATTAGTACAGTTGAAGCTACTGCATAGGTCCTACCTAGCCGGTCCGTTGCTGGTGAGAATGGGCTACTGTACCGAGGGAGGGTTCCCCAGGAACTGTGGGCAGGAAGGCACTTTTATCCACATGCTCTGGGAGTGCATGACTATCCAAAGGTATTGGTCGGCAGTTGCGGGCTGCATGGAGTACGTATTGGGGCAAAAGATTGACTGCAACATCAAGCTAGGTCTATTGAATGTCTGGGGCCCGACGGACTTGACTTCAAAGGAACGAATATGGGTGACTTTAGGACTGATGGTTGCTAAAAGAAATATAGTACAAAATTGGAAGGCGCGGGACCCACCGCGACTAGTTGATTGAGGTAAGGATATGGACTGGTGCATGGTAACAGAGAAGGCTATATACGAATCAAGAGGGTGCCCCACCAAGTGGACGCAGATCTGGGAGAAATGGAACAATTACAGGGAGGGATATGTGAGCCCCCGCAAACAGGAGAAGGCATCGGCGCACTGGCTCTGACGCATGGGGAATCGTGATTTATTTAATGATATAACATGTGATTGCAAGGTTGCTGCCTGTCACGTACCAACGTCCTGCCACTACTGCTTATGTAAGTATGTTTTCTGGATTGTCAATGCCTTACTTTCAATAAAAAGAATTATAAAAAAAAATACTGGATGACTCAATGGTGTAGCTAGGGTATCAGCTGAGATAGAATAGTTGAAAGAGTAGGCGTTAGAGGAAAGAGAAGCACTACCCCCAAAGGTGGAGTTCGATGAGGAACTGTCATGGTTCAACAAATCTTAGCAGGAGGGGCCAGGAGAGGCAGTTTGCTGATGTGGCAAGTTCAACACCTCCAGAGGCGTGTAATGGAGCCAACAGTCAAAAGAGGCGGTACTCTGGGCATCACTAAAGAACAAGCCAGTCAGGAGGAGACTCTATATGTGAGGATTACCACGGGAGGCATGGCACGGTGTGGGGCCGATTAATTTCCTCAACTTGGCAGTGATAAGGCAGTGGTCAGCAGCTTAAGGCAGTGTAAAGGCACATCGAGCAAAACGTGATCCCACGCTTGTCGCCAATTTAGGCTTGTAGTGAAGACACAAGCCTCAGGTGAGAGGCAATGTTTTATTAATCTTCCTTGTACAGGATCTTCTCTCAAACAGAATTCCCCCGCCTCCTGATCAGTGGCGGACGCTGCCTATCTAAAGTGTAAGGGTGGTGCAGGAGGGGGGGTTAGGGGAATAATAATGAATACATTTTAAAAAAGACTTACCTGCCACTGATGCTGCTGGCCGCCTTGGTGATCCTCCCCAGCTCTCTTCCCGGCAGTCCATGGGCCACAGCACAGGCTCCCCACCCAATCCAGACGCTAGCATGAGAGAAGCGCCTTGATTGGCCTGAGTGGGCTGGCCTGTCGCTCGCTCAGGCACAGGGAGCCTGTGGCTTTTCTCCAACCTGGATGTGCAACACAGCTGGGTTGGAGAAATATAAGTACACATCTCTGCTTGGCCGGCCTGAGACAACCGGACAAACTGATATGCACACTTATAAGTGCCCACCACTCCTCCTCCCTGCCATGGCCTGGCCCCGCCCAAGACTTCATAGCTCAGGCTACTCAGGCAGTGATAAATAAAATGATAATAAAGCTGTTTTATTATCATTTTATTTTTCGTCTTCTGGCGGTGGGGCAACGCTCCTCCACTATTACTGAGGAGCTGTGTCTGCTCCCGCTAATCCCAACCGTCAACCCCCAACATTCTAACCACATCACGTAAACAAGGGAAAACACAATACACATACCAATAGTGACAGGATGACCATAAAAAATATATCAAGGCAACATGCAAAATTAGGATACTACAAGGCTCACCCCTGAAAATTCGGCAAGAGGAGTTAGAGACAGGCTTCTGCTTCCGATGCACTCCCTCTGGCCTGCCCTTGTGTCCCTAAAATAGGATTCTATGATTTCTAGCTCTCTTACAAATGCTGATTCCTGTCATTTTCAGCAATCCCTCCAACATTCATCTTCTACGCTCTCACATTCAGTCCAGCCTCCTCTCTCCCCTAGTTTTATTTCCTGCGGGCTCCCTTTCTGTCGGTCAGATGCTGATAACCATCTACCTGCAATGTACTACTACCCATCCAGTGAAATGCCACTATTTCTGGGTAAGATATCTCCCTCCACATTATTCCTCTTCATTCTCATTCACTCCCTCTGTCTGTTTCAATAATTTTCATCTCCTGTCTTCTATTTTCAGTATAGCCAGTTCTTTGAACTAATCTTAGGGTTGCAAAAACCCATTTTCTAATACTTAACATCACAGATGATAGAAAATTGCACATCTATTATTGTTGGACAACTTTGAGGGATATCGACCTGAGACTGTTGTTCTGTTTTCAAATATTTCGGGCTGTGATTGTTGGGCATATTCAAGTAATGTTGGGCTATGACTGTTGGAATAAAAAAAAATGATTGATGGAATGCTTGAATTAGTTTCAGCCACAGGTAATTACTCCGGGCTGCATCCCAATCCGTTGTTATTTTGCCCACCATGCCAACTGAGTTTGGACTGAGCCATACACAAATCAGTCTTGGTCCTGCTCGAATAAAAATAGTCCTGCCCGAACTGAAAAGCATGGTCCTCTCTGAACCAGAACACAAGCAACACAATAATGCATTTGGCCTAATTGGGCCTCTTTAGTCAAGTGCAGCTTGGTTCCAGTGGCACAGTGAGCACAGGGATCCACATCTGGGCATCCCTTTCACACTACGGAAATCACACTGAGCAATAAAAAAATGTGGTGGTGGAGTGCTTGAGCTAGTTTGGGAAGTGGCCAAAGAAACTACCAGTGGTTTAAATTAGATTGAGTATTTTATCCATGGCTCTTTAGTATTCCATGGTTTATGACTGTTGTACATCTCTAAAAGTTGAGGGTACGTACTTGAGAAATATCAGGCTAGCTGGCATTATGGAAAATCTTTGAGAGATGCTGGTTTATGATTGTTAAGTATTTTTAAGATACCAGTTGCAGATTGTTAAACATCTTAGAGAGATGCTTCTATATGATTATTAAACATTTTTTGTGAGATTGTTGCTCTAATATGATTTTACTTCAAATAAATGAAAAGACAAGAAGCGTTTGGCAAAACAGAAACAAGTTGTTTTAATTAAATGCAGCGGCTAGGAGAGTATCGACAGAGGCGCATCTGAAGACAGCCTCAAAGTACAGAAGTTGTGGCTGTACATGTATACATTTTGTGGGTACAATAAAACACTTTGACATTCTTTGAAAAGCATCATGTTCATAAATAACAAGAAATATCAGATAAGCGGGACGCATATGGCTCTCGACCTCGGGAAGAGCTAGTGTGGGCCAGTGTGCGTGTACAGATGTCCGGTGAGGTGAGAGCGTGATCCCCTTGTGCACTATGCATGTCGTGTCCTGATTGGCTGAGTGTTCCTAACTACATGTGGCATCTAACTTTGTGGTATTTTGGGAACGCGTGCTTTTGGCCAAATGTGTTTTATTGGGGTCAATCTCCTGGGGCCTGTTTGTGGTGTTACTACATATCTGAGGGATCGATCAGGGTTTTCCCTGGGTTCGCCTTTGGGCTAAGTGTAACCTCACCTGTGACCTGTCAATTGGTAGGCTTGGGATTGGGTCGCAGGGCTTGTCTGACCACGTATCTCTGACTTAGGGTTGATGAAGAGGTCATCTCGGATAAATCTGACAGCAATGATATGAGCTTGTGAGTGTGAGCACGTGTAACATGGCAGTTATTATATCACATTTACAAATATTCTCATTATTACACATACAGTTGTTACATCGTAAATCAACATTGCATTCACTGAGATTGATGTCAATATGCGGGCATAAGTTACGGTGTACATCAACATTAGATTTACTGGTATTGACATCACTGTGCATACATAGGTTACAGCGTACATTGGCATTACATTTACTGGTATTGACATCATTGGCTATGCATAGATTACAGTGTATATCGATATTGCATTTATTAGTACTGCCGCTGCTATGCACATATACATCAGGGTGTGCATTGCTATTGTATTTATCAATCTCAACATTCCCCCTCTAATTGCATTTTCAACTAAATCATTTTCCTCATACGTCAAGACAGTCACGTTATTTGAAATGGTATGTGTTGCTGTGGTGTCTGTTATCCCCTTCCTATCTATTTGCATGGTACCCAGTTTGCAAACTGCGTTTTTACCCCAAACAACCCCCAATTGTAGGAAACCACACAGTAATAGTACAACCATTACAACAAGTTGCAACGATGTTCACAGGCAGGTCACCCATAAGGGGAGCCAGATGAAAAGACTATGAAACCAATCCTGCTTAGGGGCACCTCTCTCCTCCTTTATGTCCATTTGTAGATGATGCAGTGCTTGGAAGGCAAGAGCCTGTGTCCCGTTGTTCATGTCGTTCCCAAGGATACAAGTACAACAGGAAGCCCCAATCTTTACACACTCCCTCAATCACGGTCACCAAGTCCAACACATACCGATGTCACCATGAGGCATACGGCTCTCAGTTCTTACCCGATAGCATTAAGGCCGAGCTCAGTGTCATTTATCATCTTCAGCCACTCCCACCTGGTGATCTGCAACCAGCAGGCATTTGCCTTTATTTGAACAGTGAAGAAGGGTATGGACACTCCTGCATTGATTTAAGTGTCTGTGAACAGTCTGAATTCTTTCGGAATATCCTTATACTGAGCCCTACCAAAATAATCAGCAGTTCTTCTTCATTGAGCCTGATGCAATAGAGTTGTTTTCTTCTGTAGCGGATGTTGGAACAATTCGGACAGATCTTCTCCAGGGATGACCAGGGTCAGGGTGTGTATGGTTATGAGGGCGCAGAGGCCTCGCCATCCGGGAACAAGCTGGGCATAGGCAAGGTTGCCACAATGCCAGTAAAAATTCATTAGCGTGGAGAAGCCCCTTTGCAGGTCCAGTATGTGCAACAGTGCTTCACAGTTGACATTGGTTCCGAGCTGTATTGTCCCTTTGCCTCTGAAACACAAAGAATACCATGTGAGTTTCCGTACAATTAGGGTTGCCCCTTCCCTTCCAACCACTTGTACCTATTTATCTCAGTATTCCATATTTCCTGACATGGGTGTCTGTGCTGGAGTTCGACCCCCTCCCAAAGGACTAATTCCCTGTAGCGTTGTCGAGGTGGATGGCGCTACACTGGAATTCCATACCATGGACCCATTTGTCATTAAAAAAGGTGGCCTCAAATTGTTAAAGGCCATCAGGAGACCACAGACAGAAGCCGGGGTGGACTTGTTTGCACACTGGAGCGGTGGTTTTGCTACCTCTAAGAACCTCTTTTCTATGAATTCCTGGCACCAAACTGTGTCCTCCCTTACAGTGCACTGTGATCAAAATTTCTTTTGGAGGCCTTGGCTGAAGAGGTAGCAGCTGCTGCAATGATGGTGTACATGTGGTTAGATCACCGACCTGTAGGATAAGAGCTGCGGTTGTTTGTTAGCATGGAAAAAGCACATTGTTCCTGGTTTTCTTTAAACTGGTATATTCTATGGCTTTAGTGGAGTGTGAGGCTACCTGGCAGGGTGCTGAAGAATGGCGGTAGCATTTTTAGGAAATGGTGAGTTTTAAGTTTGGTTTTAGTTTCATTTGTACTTTTGCTCCCCCCTCTGCTTGCTATGGTGGGGACAGTAATTTCCTCTGTTGATTGCTCTGTAAACATGTGTGTTATTTTATTCAGTGTAGAGTTGCCCTTTTGACCTGCATGAGCTGCGTACAATTTTGCAAAGCAGAGGAGACTTAGGGCCAGATGTACGACCCGCCAATTAGCAAGTCGCAAATTGCGTCGCATTTGCGACTCGCAATTTGCGACTCGCTAATTGGAATGCACAACAGTGTCTCAGACACTGTTTACGATTCCTAATGGGGGTTGCAAATTGCATGCCTCATTAATATTAATGAGGCAGGCGCAATTTGCGACCCCTTTAGGAATGGCTAGCATTCACAGGGATGGTGGCCTGCTGGGGTCAGCAGACCACCATGTCTGTGACTGCTTTTAATAAAAGCAGTTTTTTCTCAAGTGCAGCCCGTTTTCCTTAAAGGAAAGCGGGATGCATTTAAAAAGAAAAATGAAACTTTTTCAGTTTCATTTTTAAGGGCAGGCAGTGGTCTCTGGGACCACTGCCTGCTGTTAAAAATATTTTCCCACATACTCCCAAAGGGGAAGGGGTCCCCTGGGGACCCCTTCCCCTTTGCGAGTGGTTTACCACCTACTTGAAGTAGGTGGTAAACTGCATATTAGTACATAGCATGTTGACTCGCTATTAGGAAGGGACGCCCCTTCCTAATAGCGAGAGTCGCAAATGCTATTTTGCGAGTCAGTGACTCGCAAAATAGCATTTGTACATGCTATTACCCTTTTTTGCGGCTGCAAACGGGAGGATCTCCCATTTGCAGCCGCAAAAAAAGGTCGTACATCTGGCCCTAAATTGTTTGATGGTTTGTCTGTTGACACGTGAGCATTTCTCTGGCTTCTGCATGTGGCGTGCAATGAGGTTCTCTCCCTAAACTGTGGTTGGGTTATTGGGTTACGCCTTCTTTACGGAAGGGTTGGGAACTTTGGGCTGTTTTTCAGTCTGCCTTGTGCAGGTTCCGGTGGGTGTTTACCCATGGTCTGGGCATTGCTACTTTTAACAAGGAATACCGGAGGTAGTCGGAGGGACTTTTGTGGACCCCCATAGGGCCCTGCAGGGAAATTACTGGGATCAGGTTTGTTTGCTATGTTTGCCAACGAGGGTCGGGTGTGCCACTGAGACTTGTTGTGCTCGGCCCCATGCGAGTGGCTTTAATGGACTCAATGGATTTTCTACTACAGACTGGGGTCGGGTGATTGCGTTTCTTTGGAGTTTTGAGGACATTGTTTCCTTACACATGTTGAAGAAACCGGCTTATGACACCAGAATATTCGCCTAGTTTTGGAACTAAAGGAGGGCGTCCATTTGGTGGTAAACCCTGAGGTAGATGAGACGTACATAGCCCGCCCAAAGTTGGGCTTGAGTGAGAGGTCCTGGGTGCCCATTTTTATGCACCAGCTGGGGGCTGCCCTGCTCCCTTGTCAGACTATCCTCCCCCCGGGCGTGGTCAGCTAACCCCACCATGGGTGATCAACAGCAGAGGGAGGCCTAGACCCCTATGGGCACCTGGATGGTGAATTCTGGAGGTGCCTCCCGATCGACCTAGCGTTCGCGGTCCTACACGACTGTTACAGATGTAGGTAAGGAAATGTATCTGCACGGTGGTGTGAGGGGGATACATCCTGTTGGGAGTGATCTTGCTACTGTGTGTTCGTGTTTTGTGATTGTGTAAAGATGTTGTCGCCCCAAACAATTACCCCTCGCTGCTGTGGCTGTGGACCCAGCCCTTGCTGGGCTGGGCTCCCTGCCTGCGGTGATTGTTGCCACGCGCTCAGGCAACCGTCCGGTCCCTGCAGTGGCAGGGCACCGGTTGCCTGATTTCCCTCTGCCTTATTGGAAACTGCAATGGCACTGCTCTGGACTTGATTATGTTCGTGGTATGCTTTCAGGCAACATTGATTGACCATGTGACCTGGTCTGTGACTATAGTGGCACTCCATGGAGCATGGCTGTGGCCATCCCCCCTGGTGTCTGCGACTAGGATTGGGTGGATATCCCCTAGGTCAGGGGTCAGAGCTCCCTTTAAGACTGGGGCCAGCTGGATGCTAGCGGCCAATGCGGCCCCTTTTAGAGTGGTCTTTTTCAATTTGTGTTGGACTTATTTGACGGTGTCTCTTTGGGCCTGCTCCTGTTTTTCCCTGTCCTTCTCCTGTTTCTTCTGCTAAAAATGCAATATGTGGGTCTGTATTTCCTGCCAGGGTTTGGTGTCTAAACCCACTACATAAACTAGTCCAGTTTGGATCTCAGTGGGTAGGTCCTTCTTGAGGATGGTGTAAAAGAATGCAACCTGGGGACCCGTGTCAGTCCAGGGCTGTCCTTTTTCTTGTCCCCATCATTCTCTCATTCTATCTAGGAAATCTGTTGCGGTCTCCCCAGGCGTCATGCTTTCTGCCATTAATCCTCCTTCATCTGGGCGGTCAGGGACTATGTACCTCAGGGCCGTCCATATTTGGTGTCTAAATGAGTTAATTGCAGCCCGTCATGCTCGGTGTTGATCAGCGTGACTGAGGGTATGTGAGCTTGAGACAATATGGTGTCTGTCTGTTCCTTAATGAGACTGCTGAAAAGACTTTTGATGTCATCTAGCGCTAAGTTTATTCCTGTGGTGATTTTCTCGAAACATGAGATCTACTTACCTGCCCCGTCCATCAATTGGGGCGGTTTGTTTCTGAGCCCTTCTTTGTCTATCTGTGCCCAAGGCACGTAAATGGTCCCTGCTACACCTTTCTGTAGAAGCGGACAAATTCTGGTGTGGGACGGCTCCATTGGTTTCTCCCCGACCTATCGCTCTCATCGTCTCAGGCATTCCTGCATGTAGGGGTAGTTCCATTTCTGATCCCCCCTCCATGCTAAATACAGTCCTCCGCAACGGCCATGTCCTCGGGCAAGAAGAATCCCTCCTCTGGCCAGGGACAATCATACTGGCCCTTCCTTTCGGTGCAGCAGGCCAGCAGATGGCAGAAAGGCCGCGCAAAGGCCTCACCCTCTTCTCTGGACACTATCTCTCTAGGCATTTGTCTGCCTGACCGACGCGTTGGGGGGAGTGGCAGATGTCCTCGTTGTGCACATGTATAGGTGCCATGCTGCTCCTTCTATGTCTCAGTTGTGTTGCAGTCAGGCTATTCTGACTACTTATTTCCTGGTCAGCCCCTCTCCTGTGCCGACGGCCAGGTGGCGTGTGTGCTTCTGTTAGGGGCCTCTCTTCTGAATCCTAATTGGGCCCATACCATATGGGGCCCGAGGCCTAGCCCTGGCTACCTCTGAGGGAGGGGGAGTTGTTATCTCTCCCTGCTGGGCTTCCCGGGCGAGAGCTCTCTCTCTTTCTATCCATAACTCACACCTCTCCTCTACTTCCAACCTGGGCTGCATCCTTCGCTATGTGCTGCGTGCTGTTCTTCTAGGTAATGTCTTGGCCTCAAACTCACTCCCTGATGCTTCTTCAGCACCATGGGTGTATCCTGGGGAAGTATAGCCCGCAGCTCCACTTTCATAGTCAGATTTTGGAGAATAGGGGTCATTGTCTTCCCCTTCACTGGTGGTATCACCTTCCAGGAGGGCCACAAACTTCCCTCTGATCTTAGGGCGTCCTGTGGGGTGGCCAGGAGCATGTGCTCCCCTTTTTGCTCTGACCTGATGGCCCGTGACCGTTGGGTGGGAGGTTGAACCCCAAAGAAGCCTGGCACTGGACTGAGCTGGTGCTGACTGTGTTTAGCTGGTTGGTCCTGTGATCTTCCCCCCAAGGTCTGGTAGCTTGCTGCCCCAGGTGAGGTCCACCAGCACCCTCGACCAGTGGGTTGGTGTAGCACAGCGCAGAGGCGACAGGGAATGCCCGCATCAGCAATAGCGCATCCCTGTCGGTGTATGGTGGGAGAGGAGCAGATGCCTTGATTACAGACTCAGGGATAGTTTTATAGGCTGGGGCCACCTCGAAGGTGGCCCATTGTTCAAGTAGGGCCTCTCATTTAGCCCTCTTCTGACCTGTATATCTGGTATGTATGTGTGTCTTTGTGTGCCCTATGATGTTGGTATCGACTGTTCCCCCTCAGGCCAGGGGAATGCGTATGTTTTGGTATGAGCGTGCCACTTGCGGCAATGCTTTCCTCATTTTCAGGCCTGTGTGGGGAACCTAGCTTACATATGGTTGAGTGAAGTCTCCATGGTGGATTAGAGAACTCATTTTAAGGAATTTACAAAATTTCAATTGTCTCAAGACTTTAAATAATTACAAATTCTACTCTAATTGTGGGGGAAACTGTGTACACAGGGTTGTACCAAAAACAATCTACTGGTTACTAGCTCTAAAAATCTGATGCATCAACAGACGTTTAACAATTTGGCAATGACAAATGCAATGAAATAATAACATCTTGCAACAAAGTGTAATGGTTAGTTCAGGACAATATAAGTTTGACTTTTATCAGTGAAATAGCAAATATTGAATTCTGATTTGTGCAGAAAATAGTTATTACTTCATGAAACGTATAAACTTACTAACATGACACAACATTTAACATGAAATACAATTTGCAAAATTTCAACAGCACCATGACATCAATAATGCATAAAATGGAAAAATCTAAAAGAGACTAAAATAGTAATGTCTCCTCCTAGTGCCTCCAGCCCGAGAAGAGGGATGCTCCGTGTAACACACAGAGATAAGGGTGCTCGATAGTCTCCATATCAGCTCGACGGACAAATATAGCAATGATTTGTGCAGAGAAAAAAGGACAGCTGACAACTATCAGCCCTCCGTGGCCAGACACAAGCTATACCTTACCTTATTCACCAAGGTCCAAATTTTCCCCTAATGTCCAAATTACACCCTATGTCACACGCAGGGTAATGCGTACCGACTGCCTAATGCCCAGCGGTCCAAGCGAATAACACCTCTCACTTATTTCAGATACTACCAGTGTAAAAAACCGATAGCACTAAGAAAACTCTTTGAGACTAAAAAATAAGATTGAGATGCTGGCCCTATATCTCACCAAGAGCCTATGAGTCCCGCTCTGTGTCATGCCCGTTGGTCCAAGCGGTCCCTATCTGACACCCAGGGACAAGCGTACCTCTGTGTAATGCCCAGTGGTCCAGGCGGTCCATATCTGACACCAAGAGACGAGCGTACCCTGTATCACGCACAGTGGTCCAAGCGACTAAACCATAGTCACCTTCGCCTTCTTTAGCGTGCTGACTAGGGGAAAAGCAAAAGTGATCTACTCGTTTGTCCTAGTTTGCCACACGCCACATACTGGGACTAAGGATCAGATGTAGTCTCTTACCCTGTGACAGCTGTCTCCAGACAGACCTCCGCCCCGTCGATTCAGCAGAACTAATCAATGAAGGCGTCTGCTCACTGATCTGTGAATCCGTTCGGGTAGGGGTCCTTCCTTCAACAGCAGTCGTGCTCGATGAACCAATCTCTCCTGGCTTGCTTGCTAAAATGTTGCTCAAATATGATTTTACCTTAAATAATGAAAAAACAAGAGGCATTCGGCAAAACAGGAACAAGTTGATTTAATTAAACACAGTGGCCAGGAGAGTATTGACAGAGGCGTATCTGAAGACAGTCTTAAAGTACAGAGGTTGTGGCTGCACATATGTACTTTTTGTGGGTACAATAAAACACTTTGACATTCTTTGAAAAGCATTACAGTCATAAACAACAAGAAAAACCATCAGATAAGGGGGACACAGATGGCTCTCAACCTCGGGGAGAGCTAGTGTGGGCCAGTGAGTGCTTGTCCAGATGTCCGGTGTGGTGAGCGCGTGAACCCCTCATGCGGTGTGCATGTCGTGTCCTGATTGGCTGAGTGTTCCTAACTACACGTGGCACCTGACTTTGTGGTATTTTGGGAATACGCGCCTTTGGTCAAACGTGTTTTATTGAGGCCAATCTCCTGGGGCCTATTTGTGGTGTGACTACCTTTCTGTTGGATCGAACAGGATTTTCCCTTGGTGTGCATTTGTCTTTGGGCTAAGTGTAACCCCCACCTGTGACCTGTCAATCGGTAGTCTTGGGTTTGGTCACAGGGGCTGTCTGACCACGTATCTCTGACTTGGGGTTCATGTAGAGGTCACCTCAGATAAATCCGACAGCAATGATACGAGCTCGTGATTGTGAGCACGTGTAACATTGCGGTTGTTGATATCATATTTACTGATATTCTTATTATTAAAAGTACAGTTGTTACCTCGTACATCAACATTGCATTCACTGAGATTTACATCATTATGCGGGCATAAGTTACGGTGTACATCGACATTGGATTTACTGGTATTCACATCACTGTGTGTGCATAGGTTACAGCGTACATTGGCATTGCATTTACTGCCATGGACATCATTAGGCATGCATAGATTACAGCGTACATCGATATTGCATTTATTGGTACTGCCACTGCTATGCGTGCATACATCTGGGTGTACATTGCTATCGTATTTATCAATCTCAACAGTAGGGTGAGCTTTAATTGTTAAACATGGACCTAAGTTGGGTAGTTGGTAAATAAATGTTCTCCAACAGTGCAAACTAGTCCTCATAAAATCTTCATTAACAGGGACAAGGGAATGTTGTAAACAAACCTTTGCACACCCTCATGTGCACAGCACCAAACAATGTAGCTGGCAAAGCAGTGATCACCAACTGTACAACACACTCCACAAAACCATTTTTCATGGATACAAACGAATTCATTACTTAGTACAGTGGCACTGTCAGTCACGTAACCCCATACCAGAACCATATAGATTGTCAAAAGGATGATACCTTACTTTCTGCTAGGCAAAGGACAACCATTCACCCAGTTAGAATGAGAGAAAGGACTAAGAGTGTCATTTAGGACCTGGGGGCAGAAATCTCACCCCACCAACCCTATGGCTCCCAACACCATTTCGTGATGATTGAGCAACAGTGAGTCTTTGCCACTTTTTCAACATCGGGAGGCAATGCCCTACTTAGAACTGGAACCCAAAGTCACACTATTCCTGCCTGGGTCTGTCATGCAAGGTCATTGTTGATTTTTCCTGCCCAGGTCCCCCCCGTATCATGTATAACGGAACCAGGCAGGGAAAATCAACCATGCCACCAAGCAGAGGGATAAAAAAAAAACTCTGCGCATCAAAACTGTTGCTTTTTTCTCCTCAGAAACAAACCCTGAATTGGGGGCTTATTTTTGAGAAACCAAAACAAATGTCAAGATGCTGTCAGAACATGGTGCTTCTGTTCCCCCGGTGGATGCACTTTCAGGAAAATGATCTCCATGGACAAGGCAGGAATCTCTAAGTATGGCTGATAAACCCACCACCCTTTAAATGAGGAACACATTCCCCCAGCTCACTTACTCAAGCAAAAGCACCCTGCAAAGGCTCTTTGCAAACTCAAGCACAATCGAGAGAAACCAGAGGGTCCTCCTTAAAGCGTTAAGAAGCATCATACTATACATGCACGTTGTTACACAGCTCCAACAAAAAGATTCCTGCACAAGATGAACCTGGTGGTTAGTGAGAAAGCATAGAATCCTGAAGACACTCACTGACTCCCCAGACTGCTGTGAGGCCATAGCTATGCAGAAATGCCCTACAGAAAGCCTGATAACATTTCCTTAAAGCGTATTTATCATCGGTGCAGTGGCACCAGGGCCCAGGCATCGGAGGGCCCCAGAGCACCTCAGTAATGGCCGTCTCTTCCGTCCAGTCATAGGACGAGGGCATCTTTTGTTTGCAATAGGGCCCATGTCACTCTCACTATAGCCTGCACATCCTGTGAGCTCAAGTGTACCGACAGCGTATTAACTAGTATCCAATTTTAGATATTTCAGACAAGTACACATTCCTGAACATTACAACACTATGCTGACTTTGTTGACTCTGATTTATAAAACATATGGACCTGATTAGCGGCTAAAAAAACTTCACTTTAGAGACTGCTCACAACAACTCTGCGGTATACGTGGTATCCACAGGTATTCCGCAGGCGATGGCAAAGAACATAGCTCCTTGAATTACACAATCCCCGGCCATGGCACGCGCTGAGGATTTGTGATCAAAAAGTGGCAGATGGCAGGCGGTCCGCCAGTGAACTGATAAATAAGTTAACGCCATCTCCTCAATTGACAACACGTTGAACAAGCCAAAACAAATAAAAACCACATTCCATTGCAAGGGAATGCAGACTTTATATCGAAGCCGACTTCCATCTTATGTAGCTTTAACTGTCATCTCTCTAGAAAACACTTTTGGGATTATGGTGATGGGTCAGCTCAGCTCCTGAGAAGCCTGAAGACGCCTGGGGAGTTTGACACAATCTCATCTGAGTTAAAGTCTGTTGGCGACATGCGATCTGTGTGCCAGATTAGAGCCAGCCTGGCTAACTTAAACCAACATTTGGCAAGCTTGCTTGCATTCTTGTGTGGTACCCCCTGACATATCGCCAATTGTGTAACTATTTTGCAGCACCCAGGTTTCACTTTGAATATTTCCATGACTGACAATGCTTGTCTCTCTTCTCCTTCCATATGAGGAATGTTCATTTGAGCGTGGGCTACCCAAAGGTGTCTATGGCTTTCTGGGTGGAGATTGTATAACATGTGATGTGAACATTTCTCTTGTTAATCGCTAATCTAGCTACATCATAAATGTATGATTAATGGAAGCCACTGCAAGCTATAGTTATTTCCAAATATTGAAATATACCAAGAACGTAGCTACATTTTGACTGGATAACACATCTGTGTGAATTATTCAGTCAGTTGGGCCTATTCAAGGCCCTTTGAGGATTCTCTCCCGTCTGGATCATGTGTCTAGCCCCACCTTTGCCTCTTGGACTCAGTCTGGTTGTCCCCTCCTCCCACCCCGACGCTAGGGGCAACCGTTATGTCCAAGAATTTCTGACTCATTTCCTTCGTGGTGATGCAGCACACATCATATCTACGGGCAGAGTTTCAATTTGAGTCCTTGAATGACTTTAAGTGGCATCAAGCATCATAGCCCTTCTGGCCCTTGCTGTTGCATTCTCTGACTAAGCTGTAACTTTTGGCATCATTCTCATAAAGAACCCTTGAAATATCTCAGTCCTATTTACTACTAAGGCTAATACTACTACGACTACCCTACCAGAGATTGCATTATTTTTAATAGTTTTGCTTGTGGTTGTTACAGTTTAAAAATAGAAGTTTTTAACCTGTCCGTGATTACATCATTTCTCACCCGTTTTGTGTAGAAACTTGTGGTTTTTAGTTGCCCGTGACTGTTTCATTTAATCTGCTGAATTGTGGGATTTGCAGTCCAAAATCTGTTGGTTTTTCTCACATTCGCCTGTCACTACTTGTTTTTCCCTCCAAATTTCTCCCTTGTTCTGTGCTCAGACCTGCATGTTAATCAATACACCCCCAGTTCCCATTTTGTATTAGCAAGTGAGTGAAACCAGACCCCCACCCCCTTTTCCCCCCTTTAGCAATAGGGATATTCTACATCAGAGAGTTAACAGAGGGTGCTCTGAGACAGCAGTAATCTGTTGTGAGCTGTTTAAGCTGTGTTTTCTAGGGTTGTGCCCTCGTTTTTTATCTAGGAGAGTGATTAAGGTTTTATACAAACAGTATTGTTAGAGGACAAAGTTGGTTAGGCCCTTACCAGCAGAAGTCCAAAGTGTGGATTGAGCCTGTCTGTCTCCTAGGAGATTCTGAATAGAGGAACAGCTTTCAACTCTCTGGCCAGCAAACCTTGTCTGAGGTCACGGGGACCTTATATAGTCTGCTATTGGATGGTACATGAGTGCACTGATTGGTGGTTGTATCTGGTGTTTCTATTGGAATAGGGTTAGTGTTCTCATTGGTTGGATTTTTGAGGGTTCTGATTGGTTTCTGCGTCGGTGATTCAATTAATGTAGGATTGGGACTAGGGCTAGGGTTAGGCTTTCTATTGAACATAGGGATTAGGGTTTCCTGTGTGATTGGTTGCTGGAACTAGGGTTGGGACTAGGGCTAGTGTTAGGCTTTCTATTGGAAGCAGGGATTAGGGTTTCCTGTGTGATTAGTTACTGGACTAGGTGTGGGACTAGGACTAGGGTTAGGCTTTCTATTGGAAGTAGGGATTAGGGTTTCCTGTGTGATTGGTTGCTGGGACCAGGGTTGGGACTAGGGCTAAAGTTAGGCCTTCTATTGGATGCAGGGATTAGGGTTTTGTGCCTGATTGAGTGCCTGGACTAGGGCTATGATTGGCAGTAAGGTCTTGGTCTCCTATTGGTTCTAGAATTTAGGGCTAGGGTTGTGATTGGATAGCGTTAGAGCTAGGGTTCCCATTGGCTGAAGGGGTCGCCTGACTACTAGTGCTATAAAAGGCCATGGCTTAGGGCGTCTCAGCCCGGGCGTCGAGGTTAAGGGTGGAAAGGACAATGGTGAGTGCCTGTTTGAGCCTGCTTGAGACTGGTCGGGAACAGGGTCAGAAATGCTACCCATTTTCTCATACACTAATACCCACCCTACAGCATCCACAAACAGAGTAGCACACTCACACCAAATGCACTCCACACATTTCCTACAAACCAACCCTATGCACAAATCAATGTGCCAGCACACACTACAAAACCACATAAACCGCACCTATATACCCTTCTATCCCAGCTACCACACATTTCCGCCATCACCTACAAACAGTACACAACTCTATCCTATACCTTTAACTAATCCACTCATCACTAACACAACCAAAATCCATACCATACTTAACTACAACCCATCCAGACACACACTCCCCACTCTAATTACTCCTAACAGATCCCCTTTTATCACTAACAAACCTACACTCAGCCTTCCATCATTTGTCCAACCAACACCCTCCTCTTCTTTCTACCACAATAACACAACACCACAACACTTACACTCCACAGCACCACACATTTTAACTCTTGCAGCAAACAAGTCTAAGGCAAACAGTCTTAACTCTACTTCATCCCCTCCTACACACAACATACACTCTACTCACAAATACATCACCACCCCCTTTACCTTACAACTTCCACTCGCAAACAATACTATACAAACAAATCCATCTCATAAAACAAATACATCAGCACCTCTTTTCACGATTCCTCAAAAACAAAACATATCACGCACACCAGCACAACAAAATGTCTCAAGCGCAACACCTCATAATACTTACAGTCACAAAATGCAATCATACACCCACCTTTCAAACTATACAAATGAACAAACTACAATGCCAAGCTTTCTCTCTTCCACCACACCTAACACACATACAGCAACACAGCAACTCTCTTCTAACTGCCTCTCATTCATTGGACAATTTAGAACCTTACTACATGACCCACATGCTGCACCACCACCCCTAACTCATACACCTTCCGCCCTAAACACACGCAAACAATATAAGCAACGTGCCACACATCACAACTTTGCTTCTCCATGTCTACTGCACAACAAGGTTATACCACAAAAACAACACAGCACACCAACTCACTCTCAAACACCATCTCTACCACCTACGCACACAGACCCATCAAAATGCCTTCTTAGCCTGCTGGAGGAGGACCACGTTACAGAACAGCTACACGATTGCTATCCTAATACAGCTAACACCAGCACTAAAAACACACCTGCTACAAACCCACACAATACTGATCATTCTTCTACAAAACAAAGTCTCACTGTCACCAAAGCACATTCTCTAAACTGTCTACTAATAAATGCTCGATCGCTCTCTAAAAACAAACATCAAATCTACGACCTTCTCACTGACACAAAACCAGACATACTATTCATAACTGAATCATGGTTGGGAAATGATATGGCTCCAGTCCTGCATGAAGCCGTTCCTCTAGGCTATCAAACGATCACCCAAAATCGTATAGGCAAAAAAGGAGGTGGCCTAGCTGTTGTGTTCAGGCAAACATTACATATCGCTAAAGTTAACGACATCTCCATAAAGAATTGTGAGGCTCTTCTCACCAGATGCAATCTTACACCGTCTTCCTACTGTAACTTCATGCTCCTTTACATACCCCCACCTAGCAAGGCAACATTCCCAGACACACTTCTAGACACAGTTTCAAACCTGATAACAATACACTCTAACCTATGCGCTCTGGATGACCTCCCCATTTGGTTTGACAAACCCAATATGCCCCATCCAAAAACAATAATCAAAGGCCTAGACGCACTGAACCTGAATCAGATCGTCCACAAACCCACACACTTCGCTGGACACATCCTAGATGTCATTTTTGCTAATACCGAACTAGTTACCTTTCAAACTATAACTCCGGTCACATGGTCAGACCACCATTTGCTTGCTTTCCAACATAAAACCACACTAAGCGACTCACCTAAAATCACCTTACATGCATCTACCTATAGACCGTCGAACAAACTCAATTTGGAACACTTAGAAACGCAACTATATCCAGTACAGATCTGGAAACAATAAATTCTGTTAAAAAACTATATGAGTGGCTACAGGAAGCTTTTGATATCCTGATACCACTCAAAACCACACAATAGAACAAAAAAAAACAATCACCTTGGAGAAATACAGAGATAAAAGACATAAAATAACAAATTAGAAAGCTGCAACGCTGCCCGGCTCAAAACAAACGCCAAACAAGACAAACTTCGCCTACAGAAAATTAACAGATTATACAAGTCAGCTATCGAAAAAGCAAAGAAAAGGTACTATTCAGACAGAATTCAAAATGCTAAATGTGCAAATAAAGAATTCTATAAAATAGTCAATGAATTTCATAAACCAAATTGCCTAGAAGGAACTCATCCTGTTACACAAGATTTCATAGAGAAACTGGCAAATCATTACATGGACAAAGCAGACGCGTTGGACTCATGCTTAAAACAGAGACAAAGCACCGGCACTAACCCATTTTCCAAAACAACAATCCAAAAATACTGTAACCCAGCCTCTCCGTTCCTTCAAACACATTTCACACGATGAATTTATGGACCTGGTCAAAGCAGTCAGGCCTGCCGGCAGCCCTTCTGACCCGTGTCCACCGCAAACTTTCAAGACAATTCTTCTAACAACCTCTGCTGCCATTCCAGTAAGAAGAATCATCAACGATTCCTTAACTACCGGAATATTTCCAGAAGAGCTAAAAAAGTCATGCATACGTCCTTTACTGAAGAAAACAAACTAGGACCCACTAAACCCTGACAACTACAGACCCATTACAAATTGACTTTTCCTGGGCAAACTGATAGAAAGAGCAGTGTTCACCCAGAAGTCACAATTCATGGAAGAGAATGCCATACTTTCAGACTTCCAAACAGAATTCTGTCCGGGAAGAGGCACAGAATTTGTCTTCCTTGCCATCTGGGATGACCTGAAGAACACAGTTTACCGCAACTGGGTTGCTTCACTACTCCTCTTGGACCTCTCGGCTGCCTTTGACAAGGTTGACCATGACCCTCTGATACAAAGACTCTACGAAGCCGGCATAGAGGGGACTGCTCTAGACTGGATCGCGTCCTACCTTCAAAACAGAACTAATGTCATCCATACCCCACCTTTCTCGTCCAAACCGTACTCCACAAAAGCAGGGGTCCCTCAAGGCTCTATCATCTCACCCATGCTTCTCAACATCTATATGAAGTCATTACCAGAACTGATCAATCAATTTCACCTCACATGCTATTAATTTGCAGATGACACACAAATACTCCTTCAACTGGAATGCCCCAAAGACATTGGAAACTCACCAATTTTCAGTTGTTTCAGGGCCGTGGATCAATGGATGACTTGGAGCCATCTCAAATTGAAGGCTTCCAAAAAGGAAATACCCACGTGTGGTGATTGGAAACATTATGACCCGCTTGTCGCCTGGCCTGATGAACTGGGATCCCCGCCTAAAGTATTGAAGGAAGTAAGAAACCTCGGAATGACCATGGACTCCAACCTATCGATGAATGCCCAAGTGGACAAACTAGCAAGAAAAAGCTTTGTTACTATAAAAACTCTGCGACGAATCTTCCCCCATTTGGGATTTCCGCACAAGGTCCAAGCTACCATCTTCCTTGTTCTGTCCAAACTCGATTACGCCAATAGCCTCTACCACGGATCACCTTTAACGACCATGAAAGACTACAACGGATTCAGAACTCGGCTGCCAGACTACTCTTGCATATCAAACCGCAAGACCACATCTCCCCTGCCTTGAAAGCCCTGCATTGGTTACCGTTTGCCAGAAGATCCACGTTCAAGCTGCTTTGTATCACCCACGAAGCGATACATGGAATGGGACCACTCTTCATCAGGAATAGAATCACCAAGCACATTCAACAAAGGAACCTCCGCTCTAGAGTGGCACCTCTCCACAAAATCCCAAGATACAAGAAAAAAACAATGGGTGGCACATCCTTCTCTGTTCAAGCAGCCAAACTATGGAACTCTTTACCCCCCAACATAAGATTCATGGACAACCACCTTATCTTCAGAAAACTACTCAAGAATTGGCTCTTGCCCACATAAGCACCATACGCAAACAGAAATATACAGCATATTCCTCTATATATAAACATTTATTTGTATTATAGATATGTACCTATATATGTGTATTGCTTTGTATAAACATGTAGAATAATTATGTTTAAAAAAACAAAAAACTTTTAAGTACAACAACACTTGAAAACCAGAGTTTATCTAATGCTTCTTTAATCTACATATACTTACTTCCTTTATGCATATATATACCTTCCATGTACTTGGATCTATAAATTTATTACTTTTCTTCTAAAAATGCATACAATGCACTACCCAATTTCTCACCCTATACCTCTATCAATATATCCTCTACATCCACTCCCTCATTCATCCCAAACCCCAAACTACTACTATGATCCCCAAAATAACCCTTTCTAGACTCTCCCCTACACTACCCCTTCTTGCATCATCTGACACCTCTTTTACTATACCGATCCCCCAAAACAAGCCTTTCTAAACTCTTCCCTCTGACTCTTCCCCTCCACATCCCTTTTTACTCTTCCCAAGCCTCCTCCTACTGCTATGACCTCCAAAACAAAAACAAAAAACAAAAACAGTCTAAATCATTCACTCTTCTATCCCTCCACTATCCTTTACAATCAAAATAACAGACTAACATGTCCACTTCTCAGATTTCATATTTCACTATACTAATTCACCACTAATCCTTTATGGGTTCCAGAGTAGCGTGCTACTCGCCAAAAAAGCACTTCAACACCTCATCAGGGGTAGCAAGCACTCTATAAATGCAAACCATTTTCCCTCTCCTATCCCTCTGCTACCCTTCTCAATCCAAATACCTGGGTAGGGGGCAGCGCAGCTCCCCTCCCTGGGCCCCCATCCCCTGGTACCCAGCATCTTCAGTCTCTGCCGGCTCTGCTTTGACACACAAGGAGCTGCTAAACATACAGCTCCCTGTGTGTAAAAGCAAATGGTCTGCTGCCAGCAAGCAAGAGCATTTCTCTGCTCTCATTTGCTGAAAGTGGAGCTTTTGCTGTGGGTTGATGGGAAAGCTCCTGCCAAGCCACAGTAAACAGCTATGTCCCGGGGGTGGGCACTCCGGGACATAGCAGGAGCTGGTCCCGGGGGGTGGCTGTCCCCAGTGCCATGTATGGCTCCAGGAGGGGGGCCCACACAGCCCCCCTCCTTTTTTTGTCATAGGGCTTTCCCTGGGGAGGTGGTGGTCCCCAGGGCTGTATATGGGCCAGGCGGGGGGCAGGCGGCCTCCCTCCCTCTTTTTAAAGTTATGCCTTGGGGAGGTGGGGGTCCCCGGGGGCATGGGGGGTCCGTAAGGCCCCCTATGGCTTTTTTAATTTAACCCCGGAGAGGTGGCGGTCCCCTGGGCATAAGGAGGTCTGAAATGCTCCATTTCTGTATATGTAGCCCCGGGGAGGTGGAGGTCCCCAGGGCTGCGGGGTTCCGTGTGGACCCCCCACATAATTTATTAATAATACCCCGGGGAGGTGGTGGTCCCTGGGGTTTTATAAACACTAGGAGGGGGGGACATGCGCCCCCTACTTTATTTTTTACATGCCCCTGGGATTTGGCCCACCCGGGGGCTTACTGAAAAAGACGTGCAAGAGACCCTGTGTCTTTTTTTTCCCAATGTTTGCTACTGTTTTAAAATACCATTTAATTGAACCCTTTCTGTGCCAAGGACATAACGGTTACGTCCTCCGCCACGGTGGCCATGTGCGGAGGACGTAACCGTTACGCCCTCTGCGCACGTCCAGGAAATCCCTCTGCTGTATACAGCAGTGAGATTTCATTTATTTTTTATTTTTCAGCCTCGGGAGCAGGGGAGTGCTTCCCCTGCCGTTTTTTTTTTGGAGACCTGGAAGAATGCTGGGTGGAAGGAAGTTTGTGGCTCCCTGCAGATTCCAGTAATTCCATCATAGAAATGTAAGGAAATTGTGTTTTTTATAGTCAACGTTTGAGGTTTGCAAGGTATTCTGGGTAATAAAATGTGGTGAGAGCCACACAAGTCAGCCCACCCTGGATAGCCCTAGGTTGGCTAGGTTTCCCTGGGTGCTGGCTGAGCTAGAGTCCAAAATCTAAGGAAACAAAAATGGTAGAACAAGTGTTATTATAATTTTTCCGGGCCCAGGGAGCCTTCAACTGCGTGGCTGAGTCCAGGAGCTCCGATTGGGCCCAAGGGTCCTCCGGCCTGCGGCACTGCATTGGGCCCAGGATGGGGTTCCATCAGGCCCGGGGAGGCCTCCCCCTCTTCGCCTGCATGATAAGGTACCTGCAGGCCCCAGGTCGGAGCTCTGTCAGGGCCCTCCTCACAGCCCCGTGCCTGAGACCCAGTTGTGGCTCTGAGCATCCGGGCCGCAGGGTTCCCTGAGCCTGGCCATTTGGTCGCAGACCATGCTTTCCACTAAGGGAGGGGACCAGATGGCTGGCTGCCCTGAAAGTTCGCTCAGGGCTCATTTGCTTCTTTGAGCCCAGCCAGGGCTCCAGGAGGCCTGGTGCGTGCGCGCCTTTGGTCCCCTCTGTCACTCGGTGTGCACTGATTACAAGAAATGAGGGTAGCCTTCCTCCGGATTACTAGGGACAGGGTACCCAGGACCCACTGGTGGTCTGGTGGTTCTCAGCCAGTGACCAGATGGCCCAGAACTGGGGCCCCAGCGGGTCCTGGGGTGGGAGCCACCCTACCCTGAACGCCGTCCTCAGGCCTGCCGTGTGGCAGAGTGCCTGGGACGGGGTCCCGCATGCCCGGGAAGGATTAACCTGTGTGGTGGGGTCCAGGAACTCTGACCGGGGCCTGCCACCCTGGGCTTCATCCTTCGGCCTGCCCCACTGCCAAGGGCCTGGGATGGGGCCCATTGAAACCGGGGAGGCTTCCCCTGCTTGGCTTGGTTCTGAAGCTCTGACCAGGGCCCCAGCGGGCCATGGGGTGGGTGCCCCCATCCTGGGCTCTGTCTTCTGGCCCACCACATGGCCAAGCCCCTGGGATAGGCTCCTGCGGGCCCAGGAAGGTCTTCCATGCTCAGCCGGGTCCAGGAGCTCTAACATGGACCTGGGCCCCTTCTGGGCCTCAAGGGTGGGCTCTCCTGCACTGGGCTACATCCTCCAGCCTGCCACCCTCCCTAAGGCCTGAGACGTGGGTCCATTGGACCCGGGGAGGCTTCCCCTGCTTGGCCTAATTCAGAAGCTCTGACAGGGGCCCCGGCAGACACTGGAGTGGGCCCCGGTCCCTCCATCCTGGGCTCAATCTTCTGGCCCATCGCATGACCAAGCCCCTGTGATGGACTCCGCCGGGCCCAGGGAGGCCTCCCCGGCATGGCAGGGCCCAGGAACTCTGACCGGGCCCCTGAGCTCTGTTCTCCGGCCTGCCACACTGCCAAATACCTGGGACGGGGGTCCATCGGGCCCGGGGAGGCTTCCCTTGCTTGGCCTGGTTCAGAAGCTCCAGGGCCCCGGCAGGCCTCAGGGTGAGGCCCCCCCATCCTGGGCTGTGTTCTGGCCCACCACATAGCCAAGCCCATGGGACGGGCTCCCACAAGCCCAGGGAGGCCCCCCCGCATAGCAGGGCCCTGGAGCTCTGTTCGGGCCCCAGGGCGGACACCCCTGGTTTGGGCTCTGTCCTCCAGCCAAGGGTCTGGGACGGGGTTCCATCAGGCTCGGGGAGGCTTCTCCTGCTTGGTTGGGTTCAGAAGCTCTGTCGGGGCCCAGGCGGACCCCGGGGTGGGGGCCCCAAATCCTGGGCTCTGTCCTCCAGCCCACCGCATGGCCAAGTGCCTTGGATGGGCTCCTTCAGGCCTGGGAAGGCCTCCCCTGCTCGGCAGGGTCCAGGAGCTCCAAGCGGGCCTTGGGGCACGCTCTCCCACCCTGGGCTCTATCCTCCGGCCTGCCGCACTGCCAAATACCCGGAATGGGGGTCCATCAGACCTGGGGAGGCTACCCTTGCTTGGCCTGGTTCAGAAGCTCCGACCGGGGCCCCAGCGGGCCCTTGGGAGGGTGCCTCCCAATCTGAGCTCCATCTTCTAGCCCACCGCATGGCCAAACCCCTGGGACGGGCTACTACAGGCCCAGAAAGGCCTCCCCTGCTCTGCCGGGTCCAGGAGCTCCGACCGTGCCCCGGGGCCCATTCCGGGTCCAGGGCAGGCACTCCCACCCTGGGCTCCATCCTTCGGCCTGCCGCCCTGCCAAGGGCCTGGGACATGGGTCCATCAGGCCCAGGGAGTCTTCCCCTGCTTGGCTGGGTTCAGAAGCCCTCTGAGTTACCGCCAGTACCTGCGATCGCCCAGCATTTTTATGGAGACCTGATTAAACTAAAAGAGTTGCTGGAATCTCTGACCATCCATTTTGCTTTCCGACCTACCCAATTCTACCAAGATTGAACTAAGGTGGGTTACCTAATCAGCAGTCTAACAGGAGCAGCCTTGGCCTGGGCCGTGCCTTTGGTAACCACAGCAGACTAGTCTGGATGATTATCCCACCTTCATGTTAGCCTTCCGCAGTACGTTTGAAAGGCCTGACAGAGAGAGTTCAGCAGAGGAAGCTGTTTGTGAAATTTAACAAGGCTCCCAGGATGTGTTATCCTTTGTGACACTTTTTAAGCGTCTGTCTGCTTAAACAACATGGGTGGAGGGACACTTGTTAACCTTGTTTCATAGAGGATTGAATGTTGAAATAAAGGATTTCTCAACCCACTTCTCTTAATGAGGCAATAGAGTCAGACTTATACATCAAACACCAGTTGAATGAGAGTAGGAAAGAAAAGAAGGGAATTGACAGTCATTCCTCTATCCCAACTCATATAATGCCTCCACTCTGAAAGACTGAGAGCCCCACACAGATGTTGATGGCAGAAGAACCAATGCAAATTGGGGTCACCAGAGGCTCGATATCTGAAGAAGACATAGACGCCGGGAAAAGGGATTATCTTTATATCGTGGAGAGAGTGGGCATCTTTTAGGTCAATGTTCAGTCAGGCCTACCAAGCCATTGGAAAATGAGTAAGCCCATCCTTTGAGAGGAAGAAAGGTTTGGGTGATGCATCACTTCCTCAAATAATGTCTTCTGGACCCTTGTGGAATCCTGAACCTGCTCCATTGTTTCTGTTGCCCACCTCCATTGGAAATATGGTACACTTAAATTCAGTCTTTGCTTTACTGGGTTCTGGAGCTACTTGCATGTTCATGGATAATGATTGGCCTCTCAAGAGTCACTTTCCAAATCAAACCAAGGAGTCTGTAGACATAATTCAAACTGTAGATGGAACTCCTATAATTTGTGTCCCTTCCACTCAGTGCACTGAACCACTTAATCATCAGGAATGGATAACATTTGATTTAATAACATTCCATAACCATCCAGTGATATTTGGAGTTCCATTGTTGATTCTGCACAGCCCTTACATTAACTGGGTTACCAGGGTGTCATCCTTCAGTTCCGAATACTGTGCTCTAAATTGTCTATGCTCAAAACTGAGGGATGATCAAGAAACTCTCATACCGCATGAAAACTCTGCAACAACCGTGGCTAATCTATCAGTAGTTCCTGAACAGTACCACGCATTCAGCGATGTATTCGAGGAAGCAAAGATTAAGACCTTGCCTCCACACCACAATTGTGACTGTGCCAAAAATGTAATACCAGGATCAGAGATACCTTATGGTAGAATGTACCTGCTTTCTGATACAGAGAAAAAGGTGTTATAACAGTATTTGAATGACAATCTGGCTAATGGTTTAATCGTCCCCGCTACATCGCCTGCTGGAGCTCCCCTTTTTTGTGTCCAAGAAATCAAAGGAATTAAGACCTTTTATAGACTACAGAGGACTAAGCAAGATCATTATTAAGGATCGGTATCCTCTTCTGTTGATCAAAGACATCCTGGAATCAGTAAGAGGTGCCCAAGTGTACACCAAATTAGATCTCAGAGGGGCCTATCACTTACTAAGAATAAAGCCTGAGGATGAATGGAAGACGGCATTTTGGACTCCATATGGACATTTTGAATAGAGGGTGATGCCCTTCGGTTTATGCAATGCCCCTTCCATTTTTCAACATTTCATGGATAACATTTTTTCAGACTTATTGAATCTAAATGTAATTGTCTACCACCTAGATGATATCCTGATCTTTTCTAGGTCTTTGGAAGAACATCGTCTACATGTCCAGAATGTTCTGCAATGATTAAGAGACCATTCTTTAATCTACATACTGGAGAAATGTTTCTTTGAACAATCTAAAGTGGAGTACTTGAGGTTCATTATTTCTCCTAGTGGGCTTTCAATGGGTCACAAAAAGATTGAAGCATTACTAAACTGGCCCTCTCCATATTCTGTTAAGGAAACCCAAATTTCCTCAGATCTCCCAATTTCTATAGGCAGTTTATTCGCAACTATTCAGAGTATTCTTGTAAGAGCTCTCAGTTACTAAAGAAGGAAAACCTAAGGTCAGGCTTTCACTGGGATCATCAAGTTGAAAGGGCCTTTCAAGACTTAATAGAAGCATTTACCTCCGCTGCAGTTTTGAGGCAACTAGACCACATGAAGAAGTTAATTGTTGAGACCGATTCATCTGAAAAAGCACTGGGGGCAGTTGGGGCCAATCTTGGGGGTCAATCTTTACTATTCAAGATCCTTATCCTCCTCAGAGCAGAATAACTCTGTAATTGAAAGAGAACTGTTGGCAATGACAGAAGCTTGCAAGGAATAGAGGCACCTTCTCCAAGGTAGTCACCATCCCTTTGGGATCAGAACAGATCATCGTAATCTCCAGAAGAGATTCAGTGCCGGAAAAGCAGACAAGCCCATTGAGCATATTTTTTTTCTCAGTACGATTTTGTGGTCACCTAGATTCCTGGATCCAGTAATACTCTTGCTTGTCCCGTCAGAACCTTTGTCTTCAAGAAGCCCAACCTCAACCTCTTTTTGCTCCAGAACAGATAATATCTCTTGCCATCTCTTTCTTAGAGGAGATCAAACAGGCATATCTATCTTTGCAAAAGGAAGAACTCAAAGAGATATGTGAGTGTTTTAGTTTCAAGAAGCAAGGTGATTTATACTACTTCAATAATATTCTGTTTATTCCTGTCACAATTTTACAAGAGTCCATATTGAATTTGTGTCATGACACCTTAAGTGCCGGTCATCGCAGTGAGAAAAATACCCTGAATCTAGTCCTGCAATCGCTTTGGTGGCCCACTGTAAAACGAGATGTGGAACAATATGTATCTTCATGCCCAATCTGTAACCAATTCAAGACTTCTCTTTCGAAGACCTATGGCCTCTTACGTCCATTGCCGGTAGTTCCTAGACCCTGGCATGTCATATCAACAGACTTTAGTGTGGGTCTGCCTAAACCCGAGGGATTTACAGTAATCATTGTAACTGTTGATATGTTTTCCAAGATGGGCCATTTTTCTGCCTTCAATAAAATACTAACAGCATCAGATATTGCACAACGGTTTATCTCTGATATCTTTCGCTTGTATGGACTCCTGTCAATCATCATTTCTGATAGAGGTCCACAATATGTTTCCAAGTTTTGGAAAGCTGTCTGCACTGCCCTTGGGATTTCCAAAGCTTTATCTTCAGGTTTCCATCCTCAGACAAATGGTCTAACAAAGTACTAATCAAACTTTGGAACAATACCTACAATATTTTTGTAATGCCTCTTATGATAATTGGGCTTCTTTACTGCCCATCGCTGAATTTGCATACAACAGTACACAGAGTGCCACTGGAGTTTCCCCCTTTTATCAAAAGCAAGGTCATCATCCTAGATGAGTTCTGAAATGATTGCTACTGACTCTCTGGTGTCAGCAGCCTCTGAATTTTTGAAGCATCTAGTGTCAGTAAGAGATATTGTTAGAAGGAGCCTGTCTTTTGGCCAGAGACAGTATGAAAACTCAGGCAGACAAGCACTGTCGACCTGCCCCTAGTTACTCTGCGGGAGAAAAGGTTTGACTGTTGTTAGAAATTGGGTCTCTAGTTGGCAGAAGTATGCACCCTGTCCAAGTAGGGACCACAATTCTAGTCAGGGTAAGTCACAACACAACCTAAATTATCCTGTGCCCACCCTTTTGTAGCTTGGCAAAGAGCAGGCATGCTTGACTTAGAAGTCAATGTGTAAAGTATTTGTGCAGTAACTCATACAATAACACAGTGAAAACAACACAAACAAACTCCACAACAGTTTAGAAAAATGAAGTATGGCTTTAATAATAAAACAAGACAAAAATGACATAAATCCAATGTGTAGAAGTTGAGATATTGAATTTTAAAGAAATAGATGCAGTAAAGTGCTTAGAAGCAAGTAGAGCTAAAAGGTTACTTTAGGTTGAGCTGGACCGGGGCTAAGTCAAAGTTCGGGCCGACCACAAAAGAGTGCTGGACGGCTACAAGACCCACGCAGGCCCCGCTGAACAAAGTACCTTTGATGGTCACAAACAGAGAGATGCATCGATCTTCTCCACACAGTGAAGGCGATGCATCAGTTCTGAACACAGGTGCCGGAGTCGAGAGGCGTCAAGCAGTGCACCAGTTCCTGCCATGCAGTCGAGGAGATGCATTGATCTAACCAAGCTGCAGCAGTTGGGATACATGGTCCAATGTGTCAATCTCTGGAGGCAAAGCACTGGTACTGAAGCGATGCACCGATTTTACTCCTGCAACCAAGTTGATGTGTCGGTTTTGCTGCACGCAGACAGGAGATGCATTGAAAACCATGTTGCAAGTATCCTGGGCACTTCGAGTGAGCCAGGCACAGGAGCGGGGTAGAGACTTTGTTATCCCTGAGTCTCAAGCAACAGGAGGCAAGCCAACAAGTCCTTGGAGATCACTTGGTAGAAGGCAGAGTCCAGCTTTCTTCAGCAGAGTCAGAGAGCAGCAGGCAACAAGGAAACGAACAGAATAGCAGGCCTTCGAGATCAGGAGTCCAGTTGTGGCCTTTGAGCAGCACAGTAGCTCTTCTGACAGAGGTTCAGGTGTAGGTCCAGAAGTGTTTGATTTGCTGTGGTCAGAGACCCAGTACTTATACCCAAACATGCCTTTGAAGTGGGGGCGACTTCAAGGAATGGCGTTGAAGTGCACCAGTATCCCTTTTAACCAGGTCCTTTCTACCAGGCTATCTGTGAGGGGTAATCAGTCCTTAGTGTGGGGTCAGGACACTACCCTTTGAAGTGTAAGTGTGAGCCCCTTCCTGCCCAGGAAGGGCCATCAGAATGCAGATGTATGTAGATGGATACTCAGCCACACCTAGCCTTCCTGTGTTTGTGATACCAAAGGGGATGCCACTGGATTCAAGCTAGCCTGGCTGATGACGGCTGAATAGCCAGAAACCGGTCCCAGGATGCTTGTTTCCGGTCCAGGGAAGACATGGCTTGGCAGTTCGGGCTGGACTGTTCCCATGAGGCACAGGGTCAGGCTGATTTGCATATGGCCATGTCTGAACTGGGGTGGTGGAGTTAGCTAAAGAATGATGATGGATTAAACCCAGATCAGTTGACTGGGGGTGAGTGTTTGATTAGCTCAAACGCTCCGTCCATCATCCCCTTTTGTTATCGCTTTGTTCGCCCTAAGTTGGCAGGGTATGCCCAGACGTAGGTCCCTTGCTCACTTTGCCACTGGATTCAAGCTAGCCTAGCTGATGACGGCTGAATAGCCAGAAACCGGTCCCAGGATGCTTGTTTCCGGTCCAGGGAAGACATGGCTTGGCAGTTCGGGCTGGACTGTTCCCATGAGGCACAGGGTCAGACTGATTTGCATATGGCCATGTCTGAACTGGGGTGGTGGAGTGAGCTAAAGAATGATGATGGATTAAACCCAGATCAGTTGACTGGGGGTGAGTGTTTGATTAGCTCACACGCTCCGTCCATCATCCCCTTTTGGTATCGCTTTGTTCGCCCTAAGTTGGCAGGGTATGCCCAGACGTGGGTCCCTTGCTCACTTTGCCACTGGATTCAAGCTAGCCTGGCTGATGACGGCTGAATAGCCAGAAACCAGTCCCAGGATGCTTGTTTCCGGTTCAGGGAAGACATGGCTTGGCAGTTCGGGCTGGACTGTTCCCATGAGGCACAGGGTCAGACTGATTTGCATATGGCCATGTCTGAACTGGGGTGGTGGAGTGAGCTAAAGAATGATGATGGATTAAACCCAGATCAGTTGACTGGGGGTGAGTGTTTGATTAGCTCATACGCTCCGTCCATCATCCCCTTTTGGTATCGCTTTGTTCGCCCTAAGTTGGCAGGGTATGCCCAGACGTGGGTCCCTTGCTCACTTTGCCACTGGATTCAAGCTAGCCTGGCTGATGACAGCTGAATAGCCAGAAACCGGTCCCAGGATACTTGTTTCCGGTCCAGGGAAGACATGGCTTGGCAGTTCGGGCTGGACTGTTCCCATGAGGCACAGGGTCAGACTGATTTGCATATGGCCATGTCTGAACTGGGGTGGTGGAGTGAGCTAAAGAATGATGATGGATTAAACCCAGATCAGTTGACTGGGGGTGAGTGTTTGATTAGCTCAAACGCTCCGTCCATCATCCCCTTTTGGTATCGCTTTGTTCGCCCTAAGTTGGCAGGGTATGCCCAGACGTGGGTCCCTTGCTCACTTTGCCACTGGATTCAAGCTAGCCTGGCTGATGACGGCTGAATAGCCAGAAACCGGTCCCAGGATGCTTGTTTCCGGTCCAGGGAAGACATGGCTTGGCAGTTCGGGCTGGACTGTTCCCATGAGGCACAGGGTCAAACTGATTTGCATATGGCCATGTCTGAAATGGGGTGGTGGAGTGAGCTAAAGAATGATGATGGATTAAACCCATATCAGTTGACTGGGGGTGAGTGTTTGATTAGCTCAAACGCTCCGTCCATCATCCCCTTTTGGTATCGCTTTGATCGCCCTAAGTTGGCAGGGTATGCCCAGACGTAGGTCCCTTGCTCACTTTGCCACTGGATTCAAGCTAGCCTGGCTGATGACGGCTGAATAGCCAGAAACCGGTCCCAGGATGCTTGTTTCCGGTCCAGGGAAGACATGGCTTGGCAGTTCGGGCTGGACTGTTCCCATGAGGCACAGGGTCAGACTGATTTGCATATGGCCATGTCTGAACTGGGGTGGTGGAGTGAGCTAAAGAATGATGATGGATTAAACCCAGATCAGTTGACTGGGGGTGAGTGTTTGATTAGCTCAAACGCTCCGTCCATCATCCCCTTTGGTATCGCTTTGTTCGCCCTAAGTTGGCAGGGTATGCCCAGACGTGGGTCCCTTGCTCACTTTGCCACTGGATTCAAGCTAGCCTGGCAGATGACGGCTGAATAGCCAGAAACCGGTCCCAGGATGCTTGTTTCCGGTTCAGGGAAGACATGGCTTGGCAGTTCGGGCTGGACTGTTCCCATGAGGCACAGGGTCAGACTGATTTGCATATGGCCATGTCTGAACTGGGGTGGTGGAGTGAGCTAAAGAATGATGATGGATTAAACCCAGATCAGTTGACTGGGGGTGAGTGTTTGATTAGCTCAAACGCTCCGTCCATCATCCCCTTTTGGTATCGCTTCCTGTGTTCGTGGCTGTCTAGAGGGAATGCCCAAAGTGTAACTGTCACCCAGCCCAGACGTATATTGGAGACAGGCTGCATGGCACATAGAGCAGAGAGAGCAAAGAAATGTCGACTTTCTAAAAGTGACATTTCTAAAATAGTAATGTTAAATCCAACTTTGCCAGTAAAGAGGATTTATCATTACCATTCCGAAGATATGAAACATGATTCAGCTACTCCTTTCTAATCAGGAATCCCAGCTTAAAGGTATTTTAAGGAATTCCCAATGTTAGCTTATGAGAGGAGTAGGCCTCACAGCAGTGAAGAATGAATTTAACAGTTTGTCACTACCAGGAGAGGTAAAAAATACAAGTACATGTCCTACTTTTAGTTACACAGCTCCCTGCCCTAAGGGCTTCCTAGGGCCTACCTTGGGGGTGACTTAGGTGTAATAAAAGGGGAGTTTAAGGTTTGGCAAGTAGTTTTAAATGCCAAGTCGAAGTGGCAGTAAACTGCACAGACAGGCCCTGCAGTGGCAGGCTTTAGACATGGTTAGGGGGCTACTTAGTTGGGTGGCACAAGCAGTGCTGTAGGCCGACTAGTAGCATTTATTTTACAGGCTCTGGGCACATGTAATGCACTTTACTAGGTACTTACAAGTCAATATGCCAATTGGGCATGAACAAATTCTACCATATTTTAGGGAGAGAGCACATGCACTTTAGCACTGGTTAGCAGTGGTTAAGTGCTCAGAGTCCTACTGACAGCAAAAACAAGGTCAGAAAAATGGGAAGAGGAAGGCAAAATGTTTCGGGGAGACCCTGCAGAAAGGGCCAGGTCCAACAGCTGTCTTCTAATTTTTTGCCACTCCATGGTCCACATTTTTTTTGGAGTCCTTTTTCTAAGTTTGGTCCTCATTTTTTGGTCCTTTTTCAATTGTTAAACTTGATCATCTTGTGGCTACCCATATTAAATTGCCTCCTTCCTGGAGAGTTTGTCCCGTATTCCATGTTTCGCAGTTGAATCCTATGTACCTGATCACTTTTATAGATTGGTCTACCTCCTCCCACAGTGTTAGTTCAAGGTGTTCCTGAGTTTGAGATCTCCGACATTTGTGATTACCGCATTTATTGAAGGAAATTACAGTTTTTGATGTGTTGGGTTACTCTTTCTGTGCACAATCGTGGGAACTGGCTGCTGCTGTCCATGCCCCTAGGTTGGTATGCCTGTTGAGGTAGGGGGGAGAACTCATCTAAAAAGGAGAGTAGCCAAGGAGTTGAAGACAGGCCTGCCTGGTAGCTAAAGTGTTCTACCATATTGCTACAGTGGCTCCTAGGTAATTTTGTGGCAAGGCTGAGAGGAAGTGCTGCAATAGGAGATGGGGAACTGCAAGAAAATGGTTAGAGTTTAGTAGCAGAATGTCTCCAGTCACTGGTTAGTGCACAGGATATAACTGGCACTTCAACCACTACCACCTCAGAACATTACTGAACCTGGGAAGACTCCGCTTGAAGAAGAATTCCCTGCTGGAAGATGGCTCCTTCTAGTAGCAGAGAACTCAATCAAGGAGTCAAAGTCTCTTGACTCCTGCTGGTACCCAAGGACTGCAACTGATCTCCAAGGGTCAAGTAGTTGGCCTCCTGTGTCCTGTTCCAGAGAAACAAGAAGCAGAAGGACTCCTGACTCCACGATTGAACTACTTTGGGCTACTCACAAAATCTGAATCTAAAGTTACTCAAAAGTATAGACTTACATGTCTCCACCCCCTGAAAAAGGCAGTGGAGCCAAACTTAATGATAATTCCACATTTGTAAAGCACGCCTTATCAACTCTAAGGGTATCCAGGCGCTGAGGGGCCGTCGGGGAGAGTAAGTGAGCTATTGCCTACAGTCAAATGAAGCTGAGCTGAGCAGCCGCCGGCGATCGAACCGTTAGCCCCACGCTCTAGAATCAACCGCTCTGGTCGCTGTGCCACACTTCCTGTAAGTTACAACTGCCAAAAAGAAACGGTAGTAAGTCCAGCACCACAAACGGCCAACGACTGACACTGCAACACCCTCGTATAGAAAATAATGGAAGTAGGGAATTCAAATCAAACCTCGAAAGAAATAATGGTAAAGTAAATGTTTTACAATTATCAGAAATGCAAATAATTAAGGATAATAATTAAATATATATAAAATAAAACATATTTATTATTTAATTATAAAAAAATAACAATCCTTTTTTGTTTTAAAATTGATGCCCCATTAAAATGTATTAAAATTAAATTAAATAACTTTAATAAACTCTACACATAACTTTAAATAATTAATAATGCATAATGTTTTTTTTCTTTAGGTGGGAATTTATTTTTTTCATTTAATCTTCTGTAAAATCATTTTTATTTCATTTAATATGTTTAAATTAATTAAAGATGTAATTAAAAATTTAGTTAATAGTGCTGTAGCATGTTTTTCTTCTGTTCTCCATTATTTAATATAAATGTATAAAGTTAATTAACAATAATACTTCACATAATTCTTTTTTACTACCTTCTTCCAAGTTTTATAAACTTTGTTAGTCTTCCCTATAGTTTACCATACGGAGATCAACAAGAGATCAGAGATCTCCGAATGATGAAGTATAGTGAAAAGTAAAATGTCTCCATAGTAACTTTAGAAGTGCGGTTTGTGAATAGGAATGGGCTTACTCCTTTGTGGGTGAATAGAACCCCCCAACCTCTTCTTAAACCTCCCTAAACCTCTCCATAGTCCCCCTTAAAACACTCCCCCTTAGTAGTAAATATGTCTCTTCTTCCAGCCATTCCCCCTGGTCCCTCCCACATTTAGGACTAAGTAGTAAACAAACATGTGTGCGGATCTCCCACTGGACAAGGAAATAAGTGTAGGTGGTGATTTAAACTCATAGGTTTGTAAATAGCATTTTGTAGTACACTAGAAGTACTATCGTAGCAGCACTAAAAGTACTACAAAATACAATTTGTGAATAGGCCCTTGTGAGAAAGTGCCTTTTTATACGTGGTGACCCTCATTTTTCTGTGGACTGATGCTGCTGTTTTTTTTAATTTACTCTGTACCCTGGGACACTGCTAACCAGGCCTCAGTGCATGTGCTCTGACCCCTAACACGTGTCAACATTGTCTTATTCCTAACTGGTCTATTTAACCTTCCTACAAGGCCAAAGCATATGGTGCACCAAAACACACCCATGGGATGGGAAGCTAAATTTCACCTATGGACTACAGCACTGCTATGCCATCCACTAGTGTAACAAGACAAACATGACTCCAGATCTACCACTGTAGCCTCCCTGCTGCAGTTTTAAAACTGAGGCCCGACCTGTCAAAATGACACTTTTTTACAGGGGAAATCTTCCTTTTCAATATTAATAAGTCACCCTATGTAGGCTTCATAGTCCACAAGGCAGGGTGCATAGTATTTAAAAGAGGGACATGTAGAAATTTAGAGATAACATGTGACTAGTACCCGAAAGCTATTTTTTATGTGTAAAGGCTAGCTGGCCCATAGAGAAACACTGAGAAGCAATATTAAATATCTCTGGCTAAGAACCAGCTAGCAATATGCCTCAACAAATATTTCTAACAACTATTAAAAGTTCAATTTAATGGTTAATTCAGATTTTAATAAATATTAAGGAGAATGGACTTTTAGAAAGTTATCTTTTCCCTTCCTGAAGCTCTTGGAGGCTTATTTGAATTAGCCTCCATCAGTCGCCCAGCTAGTGAATAGTCCTGATGAGGTGCGAAAGTTGGTCCCAGAACAGAGACAATGGTCTGGGTGTGGTGAGTTGTTTTGCTCCTATGGCAGGAAGTCCAGTTGTGCAATGCCCAGTAACTTAATTTACTTCAAAGCCGTCTCCCTCTACAAGCAGTTATCAGATTACACCTGAACAGGCCCATGCTCCTTCCTTTGTCCTTCCACTCAGGCAGGCACCAAACTCAGTAGGGAGAAAGTTGCCCCCATAACTGGTTTGGAGAGACCACTGAGAAAGGGCTGCTCATTACCCAGGGTGGGCACACAGGCTCTACACAAAGGATGGAGGGTGTCTCTATCTTTGATTTAGTGAGTGAGGGGCACTGTGGGATTGTTTGCAGTAGAGCAGACAGGAACTGCTGCAAATCTGGGTAGGGTTACCCCTGGGAACTGTCAATCTATTGGTTAGGGAGTAGTCCGAAACCACCCCCTTCCACAAACTAGTGCCAGGCGTAAATGTGGCACTCAGGACACCTTCTTCAAAACACTCTGCACCTGTAGAAGAACTGAATGACTACACAGGGGTGTGAAATTTAATAAAATATCTACTTGTCCATGGGGCAGGTTGCTTCATAAATCTACTTGTCCTGTAACAAAATCCACTTGTCCCTTTTGTGCCATGTAATGCGGCGACAAATTACGGCAGCAATCTTATTATATAAACGGTTCTGATATAGCCTCTCTAATTATGCCAGGGCTCGTACCATAGTAGAGTTTGAATACCAGCAATTCCCTTATGTTGCTACGTTTCTGCAGGTCGACATACTGGGGCTGAAGGTAGTGGTAAGCAATAGTTCAAGGGTTGGAATGACCTTTTGAGTCTGTGCAAACCTACTGACTTGCATGTTTTAAGGGTTTTCACCAACTCTTTTCTAATCTTTTCCCATACTGAAAAAGGTTGGAAATTTACTTCTGACAGTGGCAGACGCAAAACTTTTTCCAGGGCTGGGAAAAAAGTGTTTGGAGGAAAAGTGAACTTGAAACATTCAGATTTTCACATGAGCAAATCTACACATGCACATTTGCTCATGCTAAAATGCAGTTCGCAAATATTTTCTAGGAGTACTATTTCTTGGCCTACTTCTGTAAATTATTGTAAATTCACGTAAACTGTATATATGCACTTAATGCAAGGATATATACCATGGATGCACTTTTGAGACTTTCTTCAATAATTGGGCCTCTAATTAGGCCTTGCGTTAACCATGACCTTTTGTGTTTAATAAAATTCTCTCTCTCTCTCTCTCTCTCTCTCTGTCTATCAGCTGGCTTCTCTGTGAGTGACAGTATTCTGCTCTTTTACAAGGAGCATATTGGCACACAAACTAGTTTTGTTCAGTGCCCGGAACTGCTGTGGCAATGTGTGCTTTTGAAACCAAAACATTTTTTTGCTTTTGCCAATGCTTGTTACAATGGTGAGGGCCCAGCAGTTCCCACACCGATAAGGTTTTACAAAATCCGTGCCTAAACAAGTCACGCATTGACAAAACCAAAAGGCTGACCACCAATTTCAGACCTACTGGCTTAGCCAATGCTTGTTTATTTTTGTTTCCCATAATCGTATTTAAACTGGTTACACTGATTTTCCATTATGAATATTTTTGGGAAATACAAGCATACATCAACATGTTACTAAATGATGCTGCAAAGATATGGTACCTAAAATCTTACAGTAGTTTAGAAAAATGTTTTTTTTCCTACTTGCATATTTTTGTGAACATTTTATTTTGAAAGCAAAGAATCATCACTCTTGCTTTCAAGCTTCTGCAAATATTTGCATATAATCAGAGGGCATTCTAGGAGCATTGTACATAGCCTCATATTACTAAACTTTGAAAACGTGTACACACATTTACACTGGAATCACCGTCAGTAGTGCAGGCCGAGCTTACAACATCTACTTTTAGTGCTCACCCTAATAATAAAGGCTTTGCATTAATGAACCATAAATACAAGTTTGAACAGCATTAACACATGGACACAAATATTAACTTAGCTGCAGACAATGCCCTTCCCTGATCCATAGTGTGGTACTGCAAACTGGCAGCCAAAGGGTTTGGGCTGCAGGGGGTTGGGCCTACTTGTCCCAAGGACAAAATACACATGAAAACTTGTTGCCCTTGACCCCAAACAATATGTCCCGGGTGTTGGGCTATAGGAATTCCACATCCCTGCTACACCAGCTGAGTGAAACCTGTGAAGAGACATGAAGGATTGCACCTGCTCCCACTTGTACCTAAGATAAAGAAGTGGAGTCTAAGGGTCGATTGACGAACCTCCTGTGTGGCTACAGGGACCCAACAAGCTGCAAGAGGCCTTATCCTGCAACTCCCGGGTGACCAGTCCCAACTAGGCCTGACATGGACCCCGCTGGTGGCCTTGTTGTAGGGATTCTGCACATACACAGAGCTATGCACAGGATAATAGGACCTCGGAATATAGTGGTGAGCCAACCATACACCTTAGCACCTAACACCCCAATCCGACTAGCTTTAGCGTCTCATTAGCAACAATGCTACCAATGATTAGACAACCCAGAACACTGTATCTCTCTCTCAGGACTCGCAGGAGCAAGAACACCCTTTCATAACTCACTCATACCTGGCCACAACGTGCGTAAGAAGAGACACTGAATAGTTTAAAATGTTTATTTCAACTACCGTGCTCTAAGATACAGTACACGTGCCAGTACTATCAGCATAATGCATAAGGATAATATAATCAGCATAGTTACAACTCCATAGAATACAAACGGAGAAAGCATTTCATAAAGCAGTGGATATATGGCTAAATGACAATACCACCCTCCCCGTGCTAGTTGCTAGTTTATTATAAAAACAGAAGACCTCTGGGCTTTGTCGAGCGAACCCCCATACCTCAATATCCAGATGCAAGGTTTACATCATCAGACAAGCACAGCTCTTCTCTCTGGAAAGGTTTTTCTCCAAGTGTCTCTAACCGTGAAAATCACAATATTAAAAGCACACGAATTTCTCCAGGGCAGCTGTACATAGTGTTATGTCTAAGTGCGTGGGACTGGCCAGATCAGCAGGAACAAGGGACGTTGTTTTTCGACCTTGTACATGGTGTGCAGACGTAGCCCAAAGGGAACAGGAGAAAAGGTGAAAGACAGAAATGCAGATAGTGCTAAAATAGCCGGGCAGAAGCAAAGGCTGGAAAAACAACGGCACAAAGTAACGTGCGCAAAAAGGCATCATGGCAGCCAGGCCTAAGTCAACGTAGCAAGGCAGACCAGGAGGCCACAAACCACACGACAGCCTCTGCTAAAGTGAGTCTTAACCCGCAAGTGCATTGGTTGTTTCTACCTGGACTTCTCCTACCACTCCTGAAAATCTGGGACTTAAAATATTTTTGGACTTCAAGACCTCCAGAGGACTGGGGCACACCCTGCTAAGGTGATCCAACCAAGGCATGACCTCTCTGGGCTAAAGAAACAGGTTTCCCCTGCTTGGAGCTTCTCCACAGGCAGTAAATCCATTTCAGCAGGACCTCATCGAGAAGGTATCCCAGCTCGTGGAACATTTGTCGGACACAGCCCACAGCCTTATCCCGCTGGAGGATATCAAGCTCCAAAAAAGACTGGGCGAAGGATCCGAAACCATCCAGCCGGTGAGTGGGCTTCTCTGACCATGAAATTTGAATTTTTTTCACTTTGAGCTCTTCCCACCAAAACCAATGGCTTCACTAGGATTGCATATAATGCCTACCCGATGACTTGGAGCCTTCCTCAGATACAGCCTGCTGCCTTGCCCCATAGAAGGATTTTGACTTCCAGAAAAAAGACTAAGTTCCAAGATAAAATCTCCAACTGGGTCAAACCTGGTTGGTGTATCCAATCATCACTCCACTACAGTTGGCCTGAAATCACCCCTAGGTCCCGGTCTATTGTGACCATTGACTACCATTGGCACTTTGTGCTTTGCACTATTTGTGTTTAAATCTTTCAAAATTCATATCTCCAGTTCCACTTATTGGATTTTCGCAATGTTAGTGCCATGTTGCTTGCTAAATTATTCTCTATTTTTATAAACCGGAGGGGAATTTTTATTGTTTTGGGTTTTTGACTTTTTAACTGTGTTGGTATTACTAAATGCTTTACATATTTCCTTTAAATATTAAGCCTGTCTGTTATGTACCATAGCTTCCAAGAGTTATGCTCAGGTTTAAAAATGAAGCCTTTTACTAGACCCAACATGATAGTGCCTTTATCACTTGTGATGCACCTCAATCCAACTAATAACCAACTTTCTCAAAGCCCCTACATCTGAAAGCAAATGTTTTGACCGGGATGCCCTGCCTCATGCATCAGACCTGCACTCCATTGCGGTGGACTTGAAATCATGCCTAGGTCCTGGTCAACTGTCAATTGTTTGTTTTTAGTGGTTAACATACTGTAGGTGATATTTGCCTTAAAGCTTTGCAAATTCATATCTAAGGCTCACATTGACTTATTTTAAAATCTTGGTGTCTTTTTGCGCAATACATAGTTTTACTAGTTTTCTAAATTGGTAAGGCAATTTTATTGTTTTCTGTCATTTAGTTTATAATTGTTTGTACTACTTGAACTTAACAGATACCTCTCTAGGGATTGACAGCTACTTGTGCCATTGATATTAGGAGTTGAACAGACATTCTCTCAGAACTCTGTTTTGACCTAACTAATTTGTGTATATTAAGTTAGTAGGAGTCAGTCACCCTATCCCAAATTAATAACACAATCTCTGACAGGGCAGTCATTGGGAATGGCCCAAAGGGGGGAAAGTGCCTTACTTCAGGGAGGAAAAGTAATTTTGGAGGGGGGTGGGCGACAAAACAAAACATGTCTGTAATGTCAGGAAACAAGTCTATTTGCGTAGTCAAAAGAGAAACAATTCTTCAATGCTGGGGAATCTCAAAGTTGTGTAGGGATGATGGTTTTGTATCATGTTTTCCAGGGTTTCTTTGTAGATCTAGTGACGTCTGCAAGTTATGTTGGTTGTGTGACCTGCATGTTCAGCAGGTGTTTAGATATGGGCAAGAAGATGGTTTTCAGAAATGATATATGTCAAGTTCTCCTACGGACCACTGTAGGGCGATTGCCCCTTGTCTTTTCACAAACGCAAATAAAATGTGTTATTAAAAAAAAAAAAAAGAGAAACAATTAATAAAATATCCAAACAGCCATATAAAAAGGTCTAAATGATAGTCCTAATGTCATAAAGTAAAGTCTAATATTCAACAAAATGTCAAAAGTCCAAGGTGATTTGACGCATTAAATTTTCTGAAGTCACTAAAAGCAAGAACCACTGACTTTCCTCTCATAGCAGGAAGATGCACTTGTTGTTGTGTGAAGCCCACCTGATCAGGTTACATTCCTCTTATCAACCCTTGAAGAGATTCTAATATTTTGAAAATTATACCACATATATTTGGAGTAGTCTAACAGTCTAATAATTGGTGGTAAAAAGGAGTTAGAGTTTCTGCATGAATAGAAACCATCGCATACTCTTCACATCGAAAGGGTGAGACAAATTGGGTGGTGCTTGTAAGTGATCTGGTGCTCTTTATATTCTGAAATGATTAACAGGAAGAATCACTGGTTAGACACCCATATCAGGAGAAACGTAGAGAGGACACATTCAACCTTGTCTTGAACACCTGCTGCAGAAGAGATTGAGCTTCGCCATGAACCCAATCGGTGAACGTGCGCTTTACAAGCATTTTATAACATAACATAACATTATAACATAACACCCATAAATCACCAGGAAGCATTTACTCCAGTCAAGGATTTCAGATCATTTAGGCATTTGCAGTAGTAGAGCTTCAAATGGTACACCTTCCATCTTCATATATGTAAATGCTTCTTGTTTGAGGTTTAGTTTTTGTGAACTAGGCATCTCTGCCACAAAGGAAAATTGTATGTATATTTCAACAAGACTAGTCAACATGTCAACAACAGCCATATAAAAACTCTAGTGTAAGTTATAAGTTACTTAGTGATCACATGTCACCACAATCTGCAGCAACCAACTAGTGTGCAAGAGGTGACTGGTGGAAGATGTAACTGTCATGTGTGCTCCAAGGAAATACTGAGTACACATGAGCAAAGCACCCCTCCAATCACAAAAAGCGTGCACATTGATAGAGTACCTGCGTTGTCTGTTGCAGAAATGGCACCCTGCGGTGGGGTGGCTGAAGCGCCACATGGGTGCAATCAATGATACCAACTTCCATGGGGGAAATGGGCAATGACCCAGAATTCCCTTGCCACCTGTTGCCTTTCCAGCAGTGACTGTGGTATGGTGATCAACTGATACACTCTGCTTGTGATGCAGGTCAATACCAGTCGCAGGTTTTGTAATTGGTTTGCCTGTGAGATGCACACAATGTTCCCACTATTCTCTGGAAAGATCTAGCGGCCAGGTACTGGAGTGCAGTCAGCATTTGACACGTGCATGGAAGCTCTAAAGGTAGGCTCCAAGAGAATGGAGCAGCTGTTCCTGGTCTGCAACCATGTCAAGGATCAAATCTAGAACGAAACAGAATCTAGCAATGACTGGATCCCTGGACGTGCCAAATAGAATGGTCCTCTGCCTGTAAATCCTTTCTCTCCTCCTCCTCAAAGCATTATTCCTCAAAATGAGTGGCAAAGCAATTGAAATATTCACTGACATGTTGAACTCATTTTGGTGTAACTTGCTGTTGGAAAACGAGGCTGTATCTGTGAGGCCTGCACAAATAACATGTCACATTTGTCCTTCACTGGGAACCAAACACCCTAGTGCAGCGCCTGACTCTCAGAGGGTAGAGTTGCAGAGCAGTCTAAGGCTTACTCAAGGGAGGTGGTGTGGGCTAGTAATCGCCATTTCCAGGTACGCTGAAATAACACTCAATAATTGATTGTCCAGTCTGTACTTTGCTTTATAAAAGTAAGAGTACATTTATTAACCACACACACTACTCAATACTATGCACCAATTTACAAATATACATAAGCTGTTGGAATTACTTTGTGACATTGCATAACATCTCCACCCCTCCCGCAGGGGGGGGATGGGGCCTAGTACCACGACTCCCATGTATGCGCATCATCTTGCCCCCTAAGGCCGTTAGTTGAACATAACCTGGAGCAAGGGCTGGGGCACTGGCACCATCCCAGTGGCGACCCACCCCATTATGTCAGCAAGCCTTGAAAATGGGTACCCCCTGCCTTGGTGACACATAACCCTGACTAAACATGTCATACTGACCATACCGTATACACCTCTACATCTTTAGTGGCTAACAGTCTGGGTTGTTCTTCACCTAAGCGCAGCAGCAAGAATACATGTTTAAGCATCACTTTAGAATGAGAGTACTCATCACATTTGTTGATCATTATAATGCATTGCAATTACAGCCCCTAAAGGCATCACAGATGAAATCACAGGATTAAGCATGTACAGCCAGACACCCTAGCAGGAATGTCTAGCAACATAACCCCTCATTGCTTATGACTTCACATTACACATGTGACTTACAGTCCCTCCATGCAAATAACCTTAGTCAATGCACTTCATAGAAATTACATTAGCAATGCACTTCTCGTGCAATTGCACCTCTTCGCCTCCAGGGGATGCCCTTCTCCAGACATCCCCAACTCAGCCCTTCATTCCTTGGTGCACTTCTCAATACACCCCCATCTGTAGAACAAAAGCTCCAGCGCAGGAAGTGATTCAATGCTGGCTGAGCCCTTGAGGGGTTATTTCTTCAGAGTCCCCAGAGACTTAGGGAGGGAACTTTTCATCTTCGTGCTGGGGGAGACTGCGTTGCTCCTGCAGCTCCCCCTGCACCTTGGCACTCACTGGGTGGTGACCCCGTTCTCCTGGGGCCACCACAACCAGAGAAAAAGCTGTTTTTCCCTTGCAGGCTGGTCCAGGCCTGCAAGGCATTATGGGGCGCTTGTCCTCAGCCCCGTGCATATCGTAGCAGTGGCTCCCCCGCTGCGCAGTGAGAGCCGTGCTGTGGGACTCCGGCCCCGTCCTGGCTTCGTTGGAGGGTCCGGTCCCACCCGGACCCCCAGGTGAGTGATTCAGCTCGGGGAGCTCACCCCCGGCTGGTCCTGCGTATTTTCAGGGGCCCGGTCCCACCCGGGCCCCTCGCTGCCGGCTCATTGGAGAGCCACACGGGGAGCCCACCCCCGGTGGCTCCCGCCGGCTCCCCACCCGGCCAGCACCCTCGCGTGTTGCCGTGGGAGCCGGCACTCCTCTTCTGGTCTGCCCGCTCCGGCGGGCAGACACGGAGACTCCCGCTGGTCCGGCCGGACCTCGGGGGAGTGCGACGGCACTCCCCCCGCCTTCCTGCAGCCACGGGGGGTGCGGCGGCACTCCCCCGTCCTCTCCCTGCACTTCGGGGCCCGGGGATGGGGTCACGGGCCCCCAGGCCATCTTCACGGGGAGCGCGACGGCGCTCCCCGGCTTCGTCTTCTTCGCAAGGGGGGTTGCACGACGGCGCGCCCCCCGCTTCTCTGCCACCAGCATCGGGGCCCAGAGTTGGGGTCCCGGGCTCCAGGGAACCTTCCCGGGGGGCGCGACGGCGCTCCCCGGCATCCATTGTCCTCGGGGGCCAGGGTGGGCTCCATGCGGGGAGCACGATGGCGCTCCCCGCCCCCCCCCATATCGCCAGGGTGGGCTCCTGGCTCCCCGCTTGGCCGCCTTCACGGGGAGCGCGACGGCGCTCCCCGGCTTTTCTTCACGTTGGGGGCAGCCCCCGGGACCTGATCCACCCCGGGGGCACATCATGGACCGGCGGCGGAGCCCCACGCGCTTCGTCGCCAGTCCTGCCAGAGGTCAAAGGTCGCCTACCTTCTGGGGGGCGTATCTCGGCCCCCAGGCGACCGATCAGGTCCATTCCGGCCTCTTCTTGTTCCTGGTGGCGCTCCCTAGCCACTGGGAGCACTTTCCTTCGCCCCCTTGGTCTCCAAGGGGGTGAACTCAGCAGGGAGCGGTTTTCACTGGCTCCCTGCGCCAGCCTTTCGCCTGGCTCTCCTCCTGGGCCTCTCTTCTCCTTGAGCAGAGGCCCAGGCTTCTGCTCACTGGTCCTGGACTCCTCTCCTGGCGCTATTCAGGATCCTGGGACAGTCAGGGGATTTCTCCTTCCAACTACCCATGGCGCCAGGCTCCAGCACCCTCTGCCTCAGCAGACCGCACCCCAGAGAGAGCTCGTCTTCCTGTGCAAACTCTTTTTAAGAATTGGGGAGGGGGCTGGTAGGAAGTCTCTGTTTGCCCTATCACACAGCGACTCATCACTTCTCTGTCCCTGCTCCCTCCTTCCTGCCCAGGCCTCTGGGTTTGTTCAAAATGGCGTCGTCCAGGGGTCTCATGCCACATGGTCTCTGAGAGCCCCTTCCCCCCTCGCTGCCTTCTCTCCAGAGCAGCTTGGTGCCTGGCGTGGAGGCTTTCGCCCTTGGAATGCTTGTTGGGCAGGGCTGCCTGGGGGAGGAAGGTCATCAATTCAGCCTGGCCGGGTCAGCCCCAGCCAGGCCCTGGTTATGAGCTGACTCAGAGAAATATGTCATTTCTGGATGACCCAAAAGCAGTACAAATATGACTTTGGACTCTGCAGAATACTTCTTCTCACACAAGTTACAGTGGACTTTAGTGCGTGTCTGGAATTTGTAGGCCTTAGGAAAGTGAAACTAGCCAATGGGCTCCACATCCCCTATAGGAGAATAATGAAGTAAAAAACAGTAAATCACACTGACTTTCCCTGGCATGTTTCTTCCCACTCTATAAAGCCAATTCCATGTCACCACCCAATTCTGCATAAGTCCTGCCACATCAGTCTATCTGCACCTGCTCCTTTGCTGCGCACGCCAGGAATCTCCCCTGCGCAGCCCCTACACGTGTGCACACGCATGTACACATGTGTCTGCATGTAACCAGCCCGGTGCCCCTTACTCCAGCTGCAGCGCAGCGGCCTAGTCAAGCCAGGGGGACACCAGTAAAATCCACATGCAGTCTCTTTCATCATGAGTTCACTGTGGGTGAGTCCCAACTTATGAGGATCTCCCAAAGTAAAAACTCAACAAATAGGTGTTCAAAAAGCGAAAAATCCGGGCGGCTCAGATGGTCAGAACCACCTTCTAACACTTGCTTTATATGTGGCCAGCCTGTGTGTGATGCTTGCTTTTACAGTTAGTAGCAACTTTTTACAGGAGTGGCAGCGTTCTGACTGTACGCTCTCTCTCCCTCTTGCAGAAGCAGGTGTGTTGCATATCTGAAGCCGTGTTGATGTGTATTACAGGTAACTAAAAAAGTGTTTTATATTTTTTAAATTGTACAAAAAGAATAACAAATATAACATCATAAAATTACAATTTTTTGATATTCAAAAATATTTTCAATCTACTCCCTTATTTTTCCCTGGTGCCAGTGGTTTTCCTTGTCTTGATTGACTTCTATCGGAATGTGTTGCAGTACCACTGGCTGGCCAACTGCACTGATTGACTTACCTCAACGCTTGGCTGGAGTAGGTGTGAACCTTTTTTACAGTAGTACTACTGCAGTAAATGTAGGTGTAATTTTTGTGAATAGCAGTGACTTACACTTTTGTGGGTGTTTTAGTATTATACATATCGCTTCCGAAATTCCTCCTTAAATTCCTTACACCAAACACATATTTCCCATTTTCAATCCACTTCCTTTCGTTCCTCCCACATTTACTACAAAAACATATACCTCTGTGTGCAGATATCTCTAAACTCATGGTGGAGATCGCTGCACAGAAGAGATAGGACAGGCATAGGCGCAGCTCCTGTGAATACCTTTGTGAGTAGGTAAAGTAGTACTACTGGAGTACTAATTCACATACTCAAAAATGCTTTTACGAATAGGAAGGACTCATGCTGTTCGTTTAATTTCACACTGCACGCTAAGGTCCTTGCAGCCAAATCATAGCACCTTTGAAGTGTTTATTGGCCCTTCTCGACCACCCACTCAACCAATGCTCAAGACATGCACGTTTGTTGTGATTCTGCAGTTTGTCCTTTGTCACGGACGGTGTGAACAAAGCGGGAAGCATTGTAGCACAACACTGAGATGGCAGGTTAATTCATTTTCAATAAAAGCAAAGCCATCAGTGTCGTCATTTGTGATTACGTCTGTGATGTGTGTGAGAATACGAGCAGTGCACGGCGGGGACTGTAATTAAAGCTGTGCGGCTACCCCCTCTGGCGAATTTTAGGGGTTTTGAATTGTAGCATCCCTCCCTGAGCCTATTTTGGCAACAGGGACCCCATCCTCGGGACCTCCCTTAAATATAGGTGGGCACCCCCATGCCCGCCTGGGACACCCACCAACCAACACATTGGCAGGAGCGGGGGAAGTCCCATGGCCCCCGGAGCCTCAGCCATCTTCCCGCATGGTACAGGAGTCAGCATTGCTCCCACCTGGAGGGAGCACCTGCTTTTTACATGCTTCCTCTGGGCTAGAGCACTATGTTTTTTGTTTCCCTGCCCACATCAGTGTGGACAGGAAAGCAAAATACAAGTCCGCTCCCAGCCTTCAGGAGCATTTTTAAATCTCCCTCCTGCTGACAGCAGACTTAGTGTTTTCTCCCATTTGGTGAGAGTTTTGCAAAATGCTCCCGCCAGGTGGCAGCAAACACAAATTTTCCTGCCCACGCTTGTGCGGGCAGGGAAAATGCTGTGTCCCGGGGGTGGACTCCCTGGGACACAGCAAGTGAGCCGGCCTCAAAGGATGGGGTCCTTTGGTCAATAATGGATCAGGGAAGGGGGCTGTGTGGCCCCCGTTCCTCTTTTTAAAAGTAGCAGCCCTGGGGGATGGGCTCCCTATGGCTTTTTAAAGGTTCAGGAAGGTGGGCCGAGTGGCCCCCTCCCCTTTTTAAAAGTTCTGGTCCCTGGAATAGGCTCCCCGGGGCCTATAATGGCTCAGGAATGGGGTGCCGTGTGCCCCATTCCCTAATGAAATGTGGCCCTGGGGGTAGACTTCCCGGGGTGGGCTCCCCAGGACGTTTAATGGCTCAGGGAGGGGGGGTCACCTGCATCCCCCCCCTTATAAAATGCGGCTCCGGGGTTGGACTCCTGGGGGTGGGCCTCGGTGCCTAAAATGGCTTGGGGAGAAGGGCCGTGTGCCCTCTCCCCTTATGAAATGCGGCCCCGGGGCTGTGTTTCCCTGGGCCTATAATGACTTGGGACAGGGAGTTGCACTGCGCCTTTTTACAAGTTTCAGCCCCAGGGTGGGCTCCTCTCTCACAGGGATCTTTAATGGCTCAAAGGGCTGCGTGGCCCCTCTCCCTATAAAATACAGCCCCGGGGTTGGCCTCCTGGGGCCTATAATGTCTCAGGGAGGAGGCCCCTTCCCCTTAATTTACCAATGAGGCCCAGGCCGCCATTTTGTTTCTTTTTCTTTTTTTTTTACGATCCCACGGAAGTCCCACGGGATCACGGCAAAAATTGCAGTTCTTTTTCAATTTTGGTCTGAAAGGAATCTTTTTAAAAAAAAATTAAAAAATCCTCATATCACCAAAGAGCGTCTGCAGTGATCAATAGACCGCACTGTCCAACTATCCGCCGTGCGGTCGCTGCATTCACCCAGGTCCAAATACCATAACGGACCATCACCTTTACCAGTGACTCGGTGTAATCATTGGAACAAGTGATCAAAACCGAGAGACTTGCACCAAGATAAAAAGTCAGACCATATGTCCAGAGTAGGGCTTTTCACCGTACCCTGATCCAGCCGACAAACCCCGAGAGCCGCCTTAACCCAGTCTTCCACTCTCTGGGGCAAAGGATCCTTCCATTTCAAACAAATTTCTCTTCTAGCGATTAAAATCAAGTAGAAGAGCAGCCTTCTGTGTGACCTCCGAAGCAACATGCTTGTTTTTTCATCCCCACCAAGGAGAACAGACATTGCACTAAGAACAATCTCCCAATCGAAAATAGCTTTTAGAGCACGTTCTATTCCATCCCAATAGACACTCAACCTGGGGCACTCAACAAAGATATGGACATCATGAGCTCCTAGACAGCCACACCTTACACACTTAGGGGGAGGGTGGGGAGCGAACTTGGTTATTTTGTATGGAGTCCAGTACAGACAATTGATGATAAAAAAGTGATTCCTCTTCAAGTTAGCTGGTTTAACAGTTGAATACAAAACCTTCAAGGAGTTATCCCAAGCTGTTTTGATATCTCCCTCAAGGGAGGATCCACTCCAAACCGAGTAAGGGGGAGCTAGTTTCTTTTCTTACGCTGCCAGGATCCTCTCATACCCCCTTTCAACCTCCTTGCACTTATCTCCTGTGTCTTGGAGAGAGACCTCCAACTCATAGTCGCCCCCAATTTCCAGAGGAATCTTTTGTGCCATTTGACGAATCTTCACAAAACTTTCCAAATAAAGTTCATTTACCACAGCTCCTTCCTTGAAAGTTTCAGGGCGATCTACTAAGTGGCGGCCGAGAAAAGGAGGGGGTAGAAAACACAATTTCCGTATGGATTTTTGAACAGCGTTACAGCCAAACCAAATCTTGCAGAACGGTAGATTATTACCCCAGAAAACGTGCTTTTTGTGATTTGGTGTAAATGTAGTTTTATATAGCTTTTGAGAAATTAAGGTTCCAAATGTAGGTAAATCTGGATGGTTCGGTTCACAGGACTCTTGCGAAAATCCTACAGGCACGCAACTTCAAATAATAAAGCAATCTCATTGATCAAAGGGGCTATTTTTGCCATTGGCCATCTCACTCCCACGGATGCAAAAGGCTGCTGTGAGTCCTACGGGAGTTCACACGCTGATTGGCTGGCCAAAACGTGAGGGGAAATGCTGGGGCCACCATTTCAGGACACAATTACTTGGCCCCCTTGTCCTGAAAATTGAACAAAAAAAGGTATAATGGGGAAGGGTAGGGGTACCCTGATGCCCTGGACCTTTTGGGAGGGCCCAAAGGGTCCCCATCAGGGAAAAAAAACGTTTGGGTGTTGCTACCAACCTGTGGGACTCTCACCAGAGCCAGCAGGACTCCCTTGCTCCCACGGTAGTCCTACAGGAGCCCAGGGCCTAAGCTGACTCCAGAGGGAACAAAAAAGTACTTAAAAAAGGGGGGGGCATGAAATTCTGTGGTGGGTTGGCTGCTTATGGGAGATTGGCCACCGAAGGTCGTGTGCGGAGGAGGGTTGACTGCTTGCGGGAGATTAGACTCAAGGCCTGGCTGCAGCAAGCCCTGGAGGTCTGTGCACAGCGGAGGTGGCCGCCCAAAGGTCAAAGTGACGTTATAGTTAGGTATAGTTCTCATTTGTTTTCCTTTTCATTTAAAAAAAACTCAAAAATTCACTAAAAAAACAAAGATTAAAGTGACATTATAGTTAAATGAAAATATCAGTTTCAACGTAACATTTTAAACTAAAAAAACACTGAAATTCACCAGTCATAGTTTATTTCAAGCAACTATAGCTCACGCCCTCGCCATGCATTGCTTATGGCTTCATATATACCATTACTCATGACATATTCTATCACATTATTGATAACATCAATACAACATCAGAAATGACAACATTGATGACAACACTGGGCATGGCAAGAGCGTGAGTCATAGTTGCTTAAAATAACTATAAGTGGTGAATTTCACAGTTTTTGTAGATTAACATTTTTCGTTTAAACTGATATTTTTTCCTAACTATAACGTCACTTTAACCTTAAGTATATATATCCAAGAAAGAAGTGACAGAGGGACTCATCAAAGAACACAAATATATTTCTTAATGTTTGGCTTGGTGTCCACCTTTCTCAGGTAGTATAAGATTGTTTGCTCAGGGGTTGCACTGCTGACAATGCTGGATTTTCAAAAACCATCATGAGTGAAGATTTGTAATGTGGCATCAAAGCAGTCCTGAGAGTTAAAGCAATCAGGTGGTATTGTCAGTGATGCTCAGTTCACCTGAATGCAATGATTTCAAGCAGTACATCCAAAAGTTTACTCTGGAGTCCAGTAGCTCTTCCTTTAAGACATATTCCACAAGGAAAATCTTCAAAGCTGATAGCAAATGCAAGCTGTTACAACTGCAGGGGTTTATTGCTGTGATTCTAAAAGGAACCAGTAAATATAATGGGGTTACCCTGTGTCTCTCAGATCCTGGGTATGCAGTTATGAGCTGCAAACAGTTCTGTCGGGACAGAACTGTTTGTGATTCTAAAAGGTGCATCACAGGTGAATACATTTTATAAACATACCAAGTTATAACAAGTTCTGTTAAAAAAAGAACCTTTAGCATAAGACAACTTCTTACATGTCAATCAACACACATTATTTATGTGATTCAGGGCCAGCGCCAAAGCTGTAAAAAACAATATGCAGGCCAAACCGTGAATGACTTGCGTACACAATTCAGGAATCGCAAACCAGCAATAAGTAATAAGAAACTTGACCAGTCTGTAGCCAATCATTGTAACCTTATGGACCATTTGCTATCAGAAATGAAGATTTTCTGCATGCGATTCACTTTATGAGAACATTTCTATTTACGTAGACTATTATCTGACACCAATAGTAAGGACTCTAATGCTCCTACATAAGGGACACAAATGTTTCCTGATGATCCTG